>CM019706.1:6981299-7598673 GCA_009760885.1 Achatina immaculata | reverse complement strand
AAATAGCAACAAGACAGAAACAATAATAAATACCTAGAGCTAAATAGTAAGAAGACAGACACAATAAAAGAGACCTAGTACATTAACAAGACAGAAACAATGATCTTATTGAAAAAAACAAACATATGAAAGTGCAACATCATTTCACACGGGAAGACACTGAAAGAAGTAAATAAATTCGATTACCTTGGAACAACAAATAACAACTTATGGTAGATAAAATCTCGAACAGGCAAAGCAAAGGAAGCTTTTTATCACTTGAAAAAGATAGTAACAAATAAGAAGAAAGAGGAAAAGAGTATCACAGTGCTAGTTAGAGCCAACTGTTATATGGTTGTGACACTTGGACAGTTGACAGAAAGAAGATGAAGAAATTTAAAGCAACAGAGATGTGCTTTAGGAGAAAGATGCAACGAATAGCCTGGGCAGACAGAAAAAACAAACGAAGAGGCCTTCAAGGAAGTCTCAGAACAATTAAAACTAGTTAAAATGATAAGGAAAAGACAATAAATAAAATTCTGGGACTTATCATGAGACGATAGAAATAAGAGAACCTGGTAATGGCTAAAAGATTCAAGGGGAAAAAGGAAGAGAGGAAGGCCAAGAGAAAAATATCTCAGTAGACTGACCAAGTGGCGTGGACAACGAAAAGCATCTGAAATAATGAGCACCAACAAAGTTCGGCACAAGCTGGAGAAGCATGATCGTCAACGCTATCCGGCACGGCACATAATAATAAATAATAATTGACATTTTAATATCTGGACATTATAGAATGCTCGCACAGCCAGCATAATTGGGCAGCTATTGACTTCAGAGGTCATGTTTCTGTCTTGTCAAAGTGAAAGACATCTGCAGCTTCACGTTGTTCTTAAAGCTGTGCCTCGAATCAATCATCAAATAATTTGATTTCCAGCTGTTGCAGTTGTTCTTCTTCATCAGTGCTTCTCAAACTTTGTCGAGCTACCGCCCCCTTGAGTACCGAGCCACATCCCTAGTGCCCCTGAAAACGTTTATTCCCTGACTTGGTTCTGATGCTCCCTGCCTTTATGTCTTCACAAAACTCCCTCTCTTGGATCTTCCTATGCCACAAGGGGCAGTACTAGCAACTTTGGGAACCGCTGTTTTGGAATATGTCTCTTGTCTGTTACCCTCCCCCAGCGGCTCCAGACTGGTGACTCTGTTAGCACTTACTTTGTACTTAACTGTGTTCATATGCTTGCAGTGTACTTACCTTGTACTTAACTGTGCTCATATGCTCGCAGTGTACTTACTTTGTACTTAACTGTGCTCATATGCTCGCAGTGTACTTACTTTGTACTTAACTGTGCTCATATGCTTGCAGTGTACTTACCTTGTACTTAAATGTGCTTATATGCTTGCAGTGTACTTACCTTGTACTTAACTGTGCTCATATGCTTGCAGTGTACTTACTTTGTACTTAACTGTGCTCATATGCTTGCAGTGTACTTACCTTGTACTTAAGTGTGCTCATATGCTTGCAGTGTACTTACCTTGTACTTAAGTGTGCTCATATTCTTGCAGTGTACTTATCTAGTACTTCAGTGTGCTTATATGATTGCAGTGTACTTACCCTGTACTTAAATGTGCTCATATGCTTGCAGTGTACTTACCTTGTACTTAAGTGTGCTCATATGCTTGCAGTGTACTTACCTTGTACGTAACTGTGCTCATATGCTTGCAGTGTACTTACCTTGTACTTAACTGTGCTCATATGCTTGCAGTGTAGTTATCTAGTACTTAAGTGTGCTCATATGCGTGCAGTGTACTTACCTTGTACTTAACTGCGCTCATATGCTTGCAGTGTACTTCAGAAGATCCCCTATATATGGTAAATGTAGGGGGAGAAGGGGTAGTGGTGGTGATGACGCTGTGCCACTTGATAATCAGTGAACTATAACTGGCAGGCTAGGGTCAGGGTTGGTGAACCACGGCCGACCAAGACCATGTCCCACCTCTCTTTTTGTACCCACAACAACTGATCAAGTCTAACCTGTCAGGGAATCCCATAGTCCCATGACGGTGGAGTCTGGTAAAGGCATAAAGACATGAAATATGTAAAGATATATTGAACACCCCAACTCTAGCACCACTTAGATAGGATGCCTCTCCCTTACTATATTCCCCGCAGTGGCTACAAAGAACATATACTCTGAGTTCTAGAGATACAGAACAGCAGCAGAAAACAGCATCTAGTACATTATACAGAGACTTATAACAATTCTTGTTTTTATTATTACTGGCACAACATTGTGAGAAATGATGGTGACTGATATTGAGTACAGTAATTTTGTTGATCATTGTAGTAAATGATGGTGCCCGAAGTGAACGAACGAACATCCTTTATTTTTACAGAATTAAGAATTGTTATCTTGACGTCAAGATCTTACATAATTAAGGATTATTATTTTGACATCAAGAGTTCTACTGAAAATGATTCTGGTGATAATAACTGTGATGATATTAGATATGACGATTCTGTCGATGGCGACGATGAAGTTAAGCACAAAATGTCCTTACCTTTCATCTTATTGAAGATCAAACTTTTAAAAATGGTCTTGCCTCTCATACTATAAAAGATTAAACTTTTAAAATGTTCTTACCGATTATCCTATACAAGATTAATCTTTTAAAAATGTTCTTACCTCTCATCCTAAACAAGAACAAACTTTTTAAAAAAAGTTCTTACCTATCATCCTATACAAGATAAACTAAGAAAAAATGTTCTTACCTCTCATCATATACAAGATTAAACTTTAACAAAAAATGTTCTTACCTCTCATCATATACAAGATTAAACTTTTAAAATGTTCTTACCGATTATCCTATACAAGATTAATCTTTTAAAAATTTTCTTACCTCTCATCCTATACAAGATTAAACTTTAAAAAAATGTTATTACCTCTCATCCTATACAAGATTAAACTTTTAAAAAATGTTCTTACCTCTCATCTTATACAAGATTAAACTTTTAATAAAATGTTCTTACCTCTCATCTTATACAAGATTAAACTTTTAATAAAATGTTCTTACCTCTCATCCTATACATTATTTAACTTTAACAAAAAAAGTTCTTACCTTTCATCCTATACAAGATTAAAGTTTAAAGAAATGTTCTTACCACTCATCCTATACAAGATTAAACTTTTAAAAAATGTTATTACCTCTCATCCTATACAAGATTAAACTTTTAAAAAAATGTTCTTACCTCTCACCCTATAGAAGGTTAAACTTAAAAAAAAAATGTTGTTACCTCTCACTCTGTAGAAGGTTAAACTGTAAAAAAAATGTTATTACCTCTCATCCTATACAAGATTAAACTTTACAAAAAAATGTTATTACCTCTCATCCTATACAAGATTAAACTTTTACAAAAAATGTTATTACCTCTCATCCTATACAAGATTAAACTTTAAAAAAAATGTTATTACTTCTCATCCTATACAAGATTAAACTTTAAAAAAATGTTATTACCTCTCATCCTATACAAGATTAAACTTTAAAAAAATGTTATTACCTCTCATCCTATACAAGATTAAACTTTTTAAAAAAGTTATTACCTCACATCCTATACAAGATTAAACTTTAAAAAATGTTATTACCTCTCATCGTATACAAGATTAAACTTTTTTTAAAAAATGTTATTACCTCTCATCTTATACAAGATTAAACTTAAAAAAAATATTCGTACCTCTCATCCTATACAAGATTACACCGACGACGACGAAGAGAACGATAACGAGAAGGACAAGCAGAAGAATTATAACCAGAGGCTGTGTCTCGTCTCCTGTCACTGGCTTGCCTTGTCCGTCATGTACCTCGGAGCCTGGTGGACAATTTCCGCAGAGATTAGAGATTAGTTGTACATGTAATATATGTGTACATGTATGTATGTATGTATGTATGTATGTATGTATGTATGTATGTATGTATGTATGTATGTATGTATGTATGTACAATGGGAGAGAGAAAAATTGGGAGAGAGAAAAATAAAGAGAGAGAGAGAGAACGAATGAAAGAAGGAACGTTATTTCTAAATGGTAAAGAATTGGGCAGGCAGCCAGGTCTAACATCCTGCCATTTACTATACAACTTTCTCTCTGTTCCAGACATTCTTCGTGCGACTCTGCAAATATTTAAGCTTATAACAAATATAAAATACATATATATGTAGAGAGAAAGAGAGGAGAGAGAGAGAGAGAGATAACAAAGTATTTTTGTTAATTATTATAGTTTATTGAGTTATGAAGATGTTCCTTGTTTTATATTTTTTATCTTCACACACATCGCTCATTTCCTCACAGATAGTACTAGTTTCAATAAATCATGTCTCTGCACAAGTTACAGATTTAGTTCCGTCTAATAATGGCTCCGATACACTAGTAGGTAACATCATTTGCATTAAAATAATGTATTTCCTTGGTTCGTCACGGAATCATCTAAACAATGTTTCACAATAAGTAGATCTACCATATTCTAGATACAGCATTTCAGCAATGTTCTCAGCTTCAAAACCTCTACAGATAATAGGAGAACAACTCCTAGCTCTGTACTATGTTAGAGTTGCAACATTTGCTCATCTAATTTCAAGAGCCTTCCTCGACTCAGTCATTTTTCACAGAGTTCCAGAATATCAACACCAGCATTTCATACACTTTCATCCCTTTCTAACTTCAAGCGTTTCTTCTGTCTGCTCTAAACTACATCTCCTGGTCCAAAAACTCTGCCTTCCTCCTCTGTTCCTCTCTCTATCTCTCGTGTCCCGTTTTCTTTCTTAACTGACCCCTCGGTAATTCTGCACTGTCTAAACTTGTCCACTAGTATTGGCAATTGCGCCAATTGGTTCCCGAGTCATAACTTGCTAGTGAATTGTGTTGCCTGTTCTCCCCCTTGTCTTTGTCTGTTTCTTCTGTTACACTTGTCAGCGTCCAGTCGTGATGGTCTATCACTAAGGTCATGGGAATACCTTGGAAGCTTTTCTCTCCCATATTTTCCATCTTTTCTGACCTGATTTCTGCGTATCTGTAATAATGATGCTAATAATAATAATAATGCAATAATCATAACTTACAGTGGATTATGTTACATACCCACCCTTGCTTTAGTCATATTGTTAACATTATGACTTTAAAATACAGCAATGTGCTTTGCAAGTAATAGACTACCAAAATATGTTTCCACCTGAACAACAAATAGCTTATATAAAAAGAAAAAAATCACCTTCCATTTACCTCCCCTTGTTTTAGTCAGAGTGTTAACTGTGCCGACTACATTGTCTAAACACGTGGTAAATCAAATTCTGTCATATTATCTTTCATTATAGAAAAAATGTATCACCATATTTACATCTTTTGTCAAAAACATGCCCATAAAACATTAATTCATAATTCTTCTTCAGTTGATACATTTGTTTGCATTACACAGAAAAATTACTTTCGTTCAAATGACAAAAACAATGTCAGAACAATATGTAGATTCAACCTCTCAAACAAAAAAAAAAAAAATCCGTGTCCTTCTGATGGTTTAAAATTATCTAGTCTTCTATAGGTCATATTCATATTCATATTTTCCCAAAAGAAGGGTATTTGGCCATGGTGAAATCAAATGGTGGTCAAAGGCCTCCTGTAAGGAAAGAAAGGATACGATCATCAGTGAAGTAAGGAATTCAGAGGATGACAAGCGGGTCCAGAAGGCAGTCCAACAGGCACAGCAAGGTCAATGGACAACATGGGAGGAAATCCTGCAGAGATCACTAACATGGAATGACATCTGGAAAATGGCACAATTGACACTCAGCTTCATCATCAGAGCTACTTATGACCTTCTGCCTACAGGCTCTTACCTATACAAATGGGGTGTATCAGAAGATACAAAGTGCTCTCTCTGCAACGAAAGGTAAACATTGGAACATGTGCTGTCAGCATGCAGAGTATCATTAGGTCAAGGACGCTACACCTGGCGACAGAATAGAATGCTGCAAGAACTAGTAGCCATTGTAGACAGGGCAAAAGATAAAGCAAATAACAGCAAAAGTGTTTAGGTCCCACTTAAACACTTCATAGGCGGTGGTAAGACATCGAATATTGAAATCCGGGACATTCCCTTACTATCACTGCTAGATGGTGGAAATGGCTGGGATGTGATAGCGGACCTACCAGGAAGAAGAGAATACCCGACTGCAATCAAGAACACAGGAATGGGTCCAGACATTGTAGTGTACTCCATAGAAAAACAGGAATTAATAATGATCGAGCTTACGGCTCCGTATGAAACAAGAATAGAGGAGCAACATCTATTCAAATGTGACAAGTACAATGACCTAGTCAAGCAACTGAGACGGGCAGGAGTCAGGGCAAAAGTGATAGCTGTAGAAGTGGGGGCGAGAGGATTCGTAAGCAACATCAGCATACGACCTATGTAAGCAACAGGGCATAAAGGGACAAGCAAGAGCAAGGGCATTGAAAAGTATTTCAGAAACAGCAGAAAAGGCTTCATGCTGGTTGTGGAGTATGCGAAACAAGAATTGAGAACATAAATAATTTCGTTTGTCACAACCAATACCAGTCCTCCGTAGCTAAATCGCTAAAGACCCACTACAAAGTGCAGTGTCAACTGGAAGATCATGGGTTCAATCCCGGGACGAAAAAAATCAACAACTCACACGACCTCTGGGAGTCATGACCCACAGGGGCCCACCCATCTCCCCCCCTTTAGAGTGTAAGGAGTTTAATAGGGCCGAAACACTTGTCTGAGGGGGGGGGGTACTTCCTCTTATGATATGAAGAAGTTGTGTTGTTGTTCCACTCTCTACAGTAGAGAGTGTGCTGCATATATTGGAAACATTGGAATATAAGACACACATTCCATAACACATACTCAGTGTGAAAAATGTAGTATACTGACTCCTTGAAAACTAATATAGTCCCAACATACTCTCTACGAACCTCTTCCACTGACTGAAATTATTATATCCCCAATCATCATCTATCCATGATAATTCTTGGGTCTCCATTCCTCTAAGCCAATCTTTGTTTTTAATGATGAGGATACACTCGTATTGTTAATCCCTTGTCGATTCCACTAAACAATATGGCAAAACCCAAGTATTTCACTCTACTGTACCTATTATACGCTAAAGTTTCTCTCAATATCTCAAAACTGAAATGTAAATCGTCAACAAGCAAATATATCTAGAGTGGTATAATATTGACATTCACATTTTTTTTGGCAATACAATATTAATAATACCAAAAAAAATACAGCATCAATACTGAACATATTCTGGGTGTATATCATGCAAACAAAAAGTTTATGTCACTTTAACCTTAGGTGAATCTATAACACTTTATGCATTATAATAATACTGAACATGTATACGCAGAAGGTTGGAACCTTAAAATAACCTCATTAATATCTCATCACTAGCGCCTTCTATTTCGTCTCGTTCCTCTGCCTCTGTAACTGTTCTCTTTGTTTCCTTTAGTGTGATTATTTCATTTCTCATAGACCATTTCATCATTAACATATGTCTTATCCTGACACGAAATATCTTTTGATTTAACACGTTCAAACTGATAAAATAAACGTCCCTTCTCATCATAACCAAAACCTTCCAGCGCCAAATACTTGTCATTTTCAGCACTATTTGGACTTCCAAGTATGGTCTCCCGACTAATCAGATGTCTACTGATGCTAGCAATTATCTTTCCTGTTTTTTTCTTCTTTTGACTAACATGAGTTTCGTAAGAATTTAGCGTTTATTTGACCTAATCTTCGCAAGTTCTGTGTCTACATCACATCCATCCTTTATTATTGCTGCCCTTATCTCTGCTGCTGTTATAGTCCATCTTACTGTTTCCTTACCATTATCTTTTCCCTGTTCTTTATTTGACTGTATCTGAACGCTGCCTATTTGTTTGTTTTCGATTGAAATTGTATTTTCTCTATCATCATATTTTACTTGACATTTTTCTTCTACGAAAGATCTACCTTACGATGGACGCTATTTCTGAGTTCTGTATTCTCTGAAAAGTCATCATCATCTGAGGATGACACTATTTCACCAGCATAAACAGTTTTAGATGAAACAGCTTGTTTTCTTTGTGTGTTAACCTGTCTGATTATCTGCCTTTGACACCTGTCTGTCTGTTTCTGCTCTCGGTTTACAACACTTTCATTGAACTGACTGGATCTTTCTGGTACCTGATGAGTTTTACTATCTTGAACTTTAATTTTCTTCTTTAATTGTTGTTTGCTTGCTTCCACCCTTCTTACTGGTTGTGTACTTGAATCTGTCCTGCCTAGCTCTGTATCCTGTGTACTGATACTACTGTCTGTTACTACTGTTATATCGGTGTTGGTTTGTTCATCTTTGTGTGTACACCGCCACTGCGTAGCTACATCATTAAACACTAACCTTTCTGTTCCTAAACAAACATAATGTTTCTGTGGTTGCAGTGCTTGTGGCTACATCTTTCTTTCTAACTATACATTGCTCATTTACCCCAACACTTTCTTTCTTCACCTTCCTCTCCACTCTTTCGTTGTTTGTAGCACATTTCTCTCTCTACCTAACCTAGCTACTTTGTATCTTAACTCTCTACATAACCTAGCTACTTCTTATCTCAACTCTTTACCTAACCTAGTTATTTCATATCTCAACTCTCTACCTAACCTAGCTACTTCTTGTCTCAACTCTCTGCCTAACCCAGCTACTTCTTATCTCAATTCTCTACCTAACCTAGCTACTTCATATCTCAATTCTCTACCTAACCTAGCTACTTCTTATCTCAATTCTCTACCTAACCTAGCTAATTCTTATCTCAATTCTCTACCTAACCTAGCTAGGTCTTATCTAAACTTATACCCAACTAGCTACTTCTTATCTCAACTCTCAGCCTAACCTAGCTACTTCTCTCCTTAGATATCTGATTTTCCACTTTAATATATCTGTTTCTGTTGTTTCTTCTCGGAACTTTATCTACCATTTTATATACTTATATATCATCTTCACTATATGTTAACCTTAGGAAATAATCAATGATTTCTTTTAAAAATACTGTAAAGTTAAAACAGTATAAATCATCAATACACACTTAAATAATATGATTGTATCAGATAAAAACATACATATATATATATATTATAACAAACATATAACTGTAATATATTATTTACCACAGCTAATGCACGCTACACATATACATATAACAACATATTTACCTCAACTGATGAACGCCTCACACATATAAATGTAATAACATATTTACCTCAACTGATGCTCGCCACACACATAAATGTAATAACATATGTACATCAGCTAATGTGCGGTACACATATAAATATAATAACATTTACCACAGCTAATGCACGTCACACATATAAATATAATAACATATTTAACACAGCTAATGCATGCCACACATATAAATATAATAACATATTTAACACAGCTAATGTACGCCACATATATAAATATAATAACATATTTAACACAGCTAATGTCTTATATCTTATATCTTATATCATTCCTGTGCCGTTAAACATCACATAGAAGAATGACCAATTAGAAGCCTGTTAATTTGGCCTCTCTTAATAATGTCCTCTTCTGAGTTTCACGCGGTCTGCCTCTTTTTCTTGCCCTGTTGTGTTCCACTTGATAGCTTGTTTTGGGATTCTCTGATCATTTCTTCTCATAAAGTGACCAACATATGTCCATCTCCTTTTCCTGATCACCCATGAGACTGGTTGTTGTTCAGTCATCTGTCTTATCTCTGCATTGTTCTTGAATTCATTCCACTTGATGCCGAGTATTTTCCTTATGCATTTGTTTTCAAAAGAGTCTAATTTCTTTTCTATTTCTTTAGTTGTTTTCCAGCTTTCACATGCATAAATCAGGGCGGATATTACATTTGAATTGAATAGTCTTAACTTTGTTTTTGTGCTTATAACTTTTGAATTCCATATGTTCTCAAGATTCTTGAAGATTGATGCTACTTTTGCAATTCTGATCCTAACTTCCTTTCTAGTGTCACCATCCTGGTCTATGTAGCTGCCAAGGTATGCAAATTGATTGACTTCTTCAATATCTGTCCCTTCTATGTGTATTTTTCCATTTTGATTAAGGGGAATTTTCATTATTTTTGTTTTGTCCTTGTTAATTTCAAGTCCTATTTTGCTAGCCAGTGAAGACAGGCTATCTGTTTTTTCTTGCATTGAATTCACATTATTACTGATAAGAGTTATGTCATCAGCAAAATCAAGATTTTCTAGTTGGGTCCCATGTACCCAGTCAATACCTGTGTTACCTGTGCAGCATGTTTTCATTATGAAGTCTACTGTAATCCCAAACAGTAAAGGAGACAGTATACATCCTTGTTTCACACCTGTTTCAATCTGGAACCATTCACTCATCCCTTCTTCTGTCTTGACTGCACAAACATATCCATTGTATAAGTCCTTAATGATGTTGATAATTTTAGATGGTATTCCATATAGACATAAAATTCTCCATAATGAATCTCTGTGTATGCTATCAAATACCTTTTCAAAATCTATGAAGTTCAGTATTAATGGTTTCTGCTTTTCAATATGTTCTTCAAGTATTATTCTGAGAGTAAAGATCTGGTTGAGACAGCTTCTCCCTTTTAGAAATCCTGCTTGTTCTTCTCTCATTGTAGTATCCACTATATCTTTGAGTCTATTCAAAATGACCTTGCAAAATAGTTTTGACACAACTGATATTAAGGTTACTCCTCTCCAGTTGTTACAGTCACTAAGGTTGCCCTTTTTTGGTATTTTAACAATGATTCCTTTCTTCCAATTAGAAGGGATCTTTTCTTCTTTCCAAATCTTGTTAAACATTCTCTGTAGTTGTCTCATGTTGTCACTATTGATAGCTTTTAGCATTTCGGCTGTTATTTCATCTTCACCTGTAGCTTTGTTTGTTGTTAGCCATTAAATTCACTGCTGTTTCAATTTCACGCAAATTAATTTCATCTAGATTGACATTTAGTTGTGGGGCTGGTAAGTCAGTTGCAAGGTTTAACAATTCTTTTGGGTGTGGTCGATTGAGTATTTCTTGGAAGTGTTCAGCCCATCTTTGCTTTTGGTCTTTATTTGATGTTAATAGTTTTCCAGTTTTGCTAAGGATTGGTCTTTCTTTAGATGTAATAGTACCTGTTAGCCTCTTTTGTATGTTATATAAAGTTTTGCTATCTCCTGTTTTTGCTGCTTTTTCTGCCTCTTTCGTCATATTGTCTATGTATTCTCTTTTATCCTTTCTAGCTGAACTTTTTACTTTCTTGTCTATTTCTTTGTATTTTGCTTTTGTCAAATCTCTTTCATGATCTGTTTTTGCATTCAACATGTCTAATTTGGCTGCTCGTCTTTTATGTATATACTTCCATGTTTTATCTGATATCCGTGCTTTTCTATTTGGTTTTTCCAGTCCAGCGCTTACTTTTGCTGCTGTGATTATGGCTGTGCTGTAAGAATTCCAAAACTCATCTATACCTATCTCCTCAACTTCACTGGGTGTTTTGGAATGATTGGCAAGTTCCTGATTGAAATTAATGTTAGTAATTTCTTCTTGTAGGCTGTGGATGTTTATCTTTCTGTGTACTGATTTCTTGTGTTGACTTTTCAATTTTAGTTTTATTTTCCCTATGCACAGGTTGTGATCACTGTTGACATCTGCTCCCCTATAAGCCCTTACATCCATGAGAGATGTTCTGTATTGCTTTCTAATACAAAAATGATCTATCTGGTTTCTAGTTCTATCATCTGGAGATATCCACGTTGTTTTATGTATCTCCTTGTGTGGGAATATTGTGCCTCCAATGACCATGCCCTCTGTTAAACATACTTCAATTAATCTTTCTCCATTCTGATTAACCATGTCAATTCCTTCTTTCCCCATCACTTTCTCAACGTCGGTATTATCTTTCCCTACCTTAGCATTGAAGTCCCCCATAGCAATTAGGATGTCGTGTTTAGGGACTTTGTTGATGATTTGTTGTAGTTGGTGATAGAAGTCGTCTTTCACATCATCATCTGTATCATTCGTGTGTGCATAACACTGTATTATTGTCATTCTTCCGTGTCGTAGGTTGTATCGTGCTCTTTTTATACGACTGTTCACCGGTTCCCATTCTACAAGGCTCTTTGCAGCTACATTTGACATAATAATGCCCACCCCATGCCGGATTTTACCATCATTTCTGCCTGAATGTATTATTAACTTCCCGTTTTCCGCCGATCTTTTACCTGCTTCTGGCCATCGCATTTCGCTGATGCCCAGTATGTCTAGATGGTATCTCTCCATTTCTTTGATGACTTGAGTAGTTTTTGTTGGTGCTGCCATCGTTCTCACATTCCAGAATCCAATCCTTGTCACATGTTTGGGGCCGACGAATGAGCTCTTCGGAGTTGGCATCCCTGATGCTCAGTTGGTTTCTCTGCGAGTTTCCATAACGATATCTTTTTTTCCCATCTGGAGTCGCCTCTAGATAGGTCCTAGGATAGGGTTGTTAGCCTTATGCCCAACTCTCGGTACATGATATGTAACAGATCAAGCGGAATTCCGCTGATTTCTGCATGCCGGAGAGAGCGTTAAAAACACGTCCGCCATCTTGCACGTCACGCCGGAAGCTGTCCACAGCTAATGTAAGCCACATATATAAATATAATAACATATTTACCACAGCTAATGCACGCCACACACATAAATATAATAACATATTAACTACGATGACAAGTCTTACTTGGTGAAACTGGCACTGCTTTATTAGCAGTTGTCATGGTCGATGGTTGATGTGAAGTACTTCTCTCTGTTGTTGTTGTTGTTGTTGTTGTTTTGATCTGTGTTGTTGTTGCTGCTGTGGAAGTAAACAAGAGTAATAACACATTTAATCATTAAATAATGATTGTATATTAATCAGTATAAACGATGTTACATGTCAGTCTTACTAATTTATCATATTCACAATACTATGAAAGTATTTTTTTCTGGGTGGTAATTATTACTTGAAATTAACAAGGACAAAACAAAAATAATGAAAATTCCCCTTAATCAAAATGGAAAAACACACACAGAAGGGACAGATATTGAAGAAGTCAATCAATTTGCATACCTTGGCAGCTACATAGACCAGGATGGTGACACTAGAAAGGAAGTTAGGATCAGAATTGCAAAGGCAGCATCAATCTTCAAGAATCTTGAGAACATATGGAATTCAAAAGTTATAAGCACAAAAACAAAGTTAAGACTATTCAATTCAAATGTAATATCCACCCTCATTTATGCATGTGAAAGCTGGAAAACAACTAAAGAAATAGAAAAGAAATTAGACTCTTTTGAAAACAAATGCATAAGGAAAATACTCGGTATCAAGTGGAATGAATTCAAGAACAATGCAGAGATAAGACAGATGACTGAACAACAACCAGTCTCATGGGTGATCAGGAAAAGGAGATGGACATATGTTGGTCACTTTATGAGAAGAAATGATCAGAGAATCCCAAAACAAGCTATCAAGTGGAACACAACAGGGCAAGAAAAAGAGGCAGACCGCGTGAAACTCTGAAGAGGACATTATTAAGAGAGGCCAAATTAACAGGCATAAAATCCTTTGATGAGGTTGAAAGACTCGCCGAAGACCGGAAAAAATTGGCGAACCTATGTGATGTTTAACGGCACGGGAAGGATATAATATATAAGATATAAGAATTATTGCTTTCTCAATGAGCATCAGCGTTGAAACTGCAATTCTAGGAATAAATATTTAGATTAGTTGAGTAGACAAATATAATTGGTACAGTAAAGGTACAGGTAATCTTGTCATGACTTAGAGACATATAGGGATATGATGTTAGTGGCCATATTTTCCTTGACCTGTCAGCACACTAGAGGGTGATATGGTCAGTATCACGCCTGGCCGTCTTCCTTCCCCAGAAAGAAGAAGTCGGGTACCTATTTCTGTAACTGGGTGACTGGGGGTCTCCGGCCGGATCAAATCCCCGACCTTCGCCATGAGAGACTAGTACACTAACCACTTCGCCACTCAGACATCCAAATACAATCTTATGAAAATAAGCAATCTGTTGAAAAATCACACAATAAAAACGATATCGCTCTCTGTGTTTCACTTATGTTAGGACAAATGTTTTCTTATGCTTTCAGAAAGAAAGGAATCACAGAAAATAATTCGCTGTTCTAGAGTTATGCCAATATAATATGCTATTTATAGAAAAAAAGAATGACATTTGCTGTTCTTGAGTTCTGTGAATATAATATGCTATTTACAGAAAAAAAATGACATTTGCTGTTCTAGAGTTCTGCCAATGCAATATGTTATTTACAGAAATAAAAATGACATTTGCTGTTCTAGAGTTCTGCCAATACAATATACTATTTACAGAAACAAAAATGACATTTGCTGTTCTAGAGTTCTGCCAATACAATATACTATTTACAGAAACAAAAATGACATTTGCTGTTCTAGAGTTCTGCCAATACAATATACTATTTACAGAAACAAAAATGACATTTGCTGTTCTAGAGTTCTGCCAATACAATTTACAGAAACAAAAATGACCAGCTGTGAATGAAATATATCGGTTATCTTTGTAGTTTCATGATTACATTGCAAGGGCACAAATGTGAAAGGCTGGACATGATGTTCAGGTATAGAGGGGTCTGTTGTCATAGAGAGTTTGCATCATGTTGATTTATTTCTCCATTTATGTTAGGTTGGGAAATGCAAGTAAAAATCTGTGCATAGATAAAGTTGCTTTGGAGAAATGTAATTGGTTTTTTCCTATAAGAAACATACAAGTGCTACACCTGATGTGACTACAGCGACTCACACCAGAGTAAGACATATGGGCCGAGCTAAGAAGTTTTGTCCCGACTTTACCCTCTCTCTCTCTCTCTCTCTCTCTCTCTCTCTCTCTGTGTGTGTGAGAGAGAGAGTCTTCTTTTCATCTATCTCCCTTACTTTAACATCAGAAAAGCGTTAAGAAAAGCAATACTTTCTCTTTTCATGTAGTGAAGATCAGTTCATGTAAAAGGACCCTATCTCTTTTTTGTCCCTTTCTCTTTCCATTGTTCTTTGTCTCTTTCCAATTTTCTTTTTTTTCTGTCTATCTCTCTGTGTCATTCTTCCTATTGACTTTTCCGTCGGTCTTTCAGTTAGTCTTTCTCCCTCTCGTTTCATTACCAACTCTCTCTCTCTCTCTCTTTCATTTACTCTCTCTTTCGCTTTCATTTCTTCTCTCTCTCTCTCTCTCGTTAATTTACTATCTTTCACGTACTCTCTCTCTTTCATTTACTCACTCTCTCTATTTCATTTACTGTATCTCTTTCAGTTTTTCTCTCTCTCTTTCAGTTACTCTCTACCTCTTTCATTTATTCTCTCTATCTTTCATTTACTCTCTCTCTCTTTTAATTTTCTTACTCACTCTCTCTCTATTTCAGTTACTCTCTCTCTCTTTCATTTACTATCTCTCTTTTTCACTCTATCTCTCTCTAATTTATTCTTTCTCTTCTAGTTACTCTCTTCCTCTTTCATTTACTCTTTCTCTCTCTCTCTCTCTTTCAGTTTCTCTCTCTCTCTTTCATTTACTCTCTCTCTCTTATTTATTCTCTCTATTTCATTTACTCACTTTCTCTTTATTAGATACTCTCTCTCTTTTATTTATTCTCTCTCTCTTTCATTTACTCTCTCTCTTTCATGTACGCTCTCTCTTATTTAAATTTACTCTCTCTCTCTTTCTCTCACTTTCACTCTCTCTCTCTCTTTCATTTACTCTCTCTTTCTTTCATTTACTCTTTCTCCTTCTTTCATTTACTCTCTCTCTTTCTTTTAATCTCTCTATAAAGATCAATCAATCAGTCAATCAATCTATCTCTCTTTTTAATTTACTCACTCTCTCTCTCTCTCTCTCTCTCTTTCTGTACAGAAACATCACAGATAGAAAAATTAGCGAGCACAAAACACTAGATCTTATTATTGACCAACATCTGACCTGGAACTCTCATGTGCAATGTCTAACAAAACTCATCGCACAAAAAGTATACCAGTTAGCTAAAATTAAGCACTTCATCGATCAAGACACAAGGAAGACATACTACATATCTCATATACAAACACATTTAGACTATTGCTCAACAGTTTGGGATGGTTGCTCAGTGTCAAATACAAAGAGGCGTTGCTCACTCCAAAAGCGAGCAATGAAGCTTATTAGTGACAAAGATCAAGCACAAACAAATAACCATCACAAACGTATCAAAATACTACCTCTTACGAACAGGTTCCTCTTCAACAAAGCCAAGTTAGTACATCAAATTCTTTCATGGCATGCCCCGCCTTATCTATGGAACCTGTTTAAATTTAGCCCAAAGTGCAGCCAACGCTTGAACAACATATGTCTTCCAAAACCTAGACATGATCTTTACAAGAAAAGCTTTAGTTATTCTGCTGCTCATCTTTGGAATACCCTCCCATCCTGTATAAAAAATATAAATTATATTCCTTCCTACAACTACAAGCTTTCCCAATATCTATTTGGTGTCGACTACATGCCTCCATGAATTATAAAACTTAAAAGTTATCTTAAACTGCTCTTTCAGATACCTAATACAGTTAATTGTTTTCTAAATAGTCCCGACAATTTTTTGTTAGTAGATAATCATTTATAATGTATGTAGTTACTTCTGTACCAAGTGAATGTTTAAGAGGGAAACGTAAATGTTATATTTTATTTTATGTCTCTCAGCTTCAATGTTAGTTATGTTTGTTACATGAACAGCATATTTGTAGAATGTCTGGAATAGAGTGAAAGATGTATGACAAAGGGCAGAATGTCAGACAGGCCTGCGAGACCAATTCTTAGCCCTTTTGAAATAAAGATCAATCAATCAATCTCTTTAAGTTACTCTCTCCCTCTTTCATTTATTCTCTCTCTCTTTCACTCAATTTCTCTCTCTCTCTCTCTCTCTCTCATTCAGTTACTCTCTCCCTCTTTCATTTAACTCTCTTTTTCATTTAACTCTCTCTCTCTCTCTCTGTCTCTCTCTCTTTCAATTAAGCTCTCTCTCTCTTTCTCCTTCAATTTTTGTTCAGTTACTTTCTCTTTTTCCAATACTCTCTCACTGTCTCTCTCTCTCTCTTTCAATTACTCTCTTTCTCTATGTTTTACCTGCTCTCTCTCTCTTTCATTTCCTCTCTCTCTTTCTTTGAACTACACATTTTCACTGTTTCCACTGCTCTCTCTCTCTCTCTCTCTCACACACACACACAAATATAATCTCTAGTTGGTAATCTAATACGTTGGCCATGCTCTTCTTTGTTATTATCTAGATCTTCATTGTCCAGCTTAACTGACCACAAAGACCACAATTGTTTGCTGAAATGGACCACATATGAATCAACAATGTCTCTGCCAACTATATTTTTGCAATTTACAGAAAAATGGGAAAAAGTTACAGTTAAGAAGTAAAAGTTATTTCATTGTTCTGAATTAGCTTTGCACGTCCTCTAAAATGTTTGAGATGTGCTTTTAAAAGTACGTTTTGCTAATTTTCATCAAATAAATTATATTTTCAAACTAGACTCGCTGGTCTCTAGTTAGACATCTCTGATTTGTATAGTAGCATTTAAAACGTGTTTGCCAAAAAGTGGAAGTAGTTTCCAATAATTTATAAAACTTAATTACAAGAGCTAGGAAATGGAAGCAGTTACTTTCGCTTGAAATCAGTCAAAGTAATTGAACAGGCGAAAGAGAAAATAAAAACAAACCTTTTTTGAATTCGATGACTTTTTACAAGTGAAATACATACTGTAAAAACTAGAATTTTTAAAATCCTGACTCTGCAGTTGAATGCAAAATTTTAAAAACACTAAAGAAAAAAAAATTTGAACAACAGATAAATAGGAAAAAGTTCCATTTTCTGTAAAAGAAAATAGGTTACTAAAGAAGGAACTGTACATTGTGATCAGTAACTAGAAGAACTTATCTCAGAGGTTTCCAGACAATGGTTGGGGGGGGGGGTTGAAGGGGTGTAGGCCTGGAGGGGAAGGAATTGGGGGCCACAGAAAGACAGGTTCAGACTTCGAATATTATGTGAAAAATATTTGGAATGGATCATTTGAATGAGACAGTGTTTGAAAGAGGTGCTGAAATAACATTCTGACATAGTGGGAAAAAAAGGTTCTCGGAGCAAAGAAAGTTGAGATCACTGAATTAAGTAGTATATAGTGTAATGTTCTTACTTTGAAGTATGATTGTAATAGTGTAGTTCAAACTCCCATAACTGTTTTCCATCCTGATTATATGGTTTCCATGGTGATGTTCCGTTACATTGTGGAATATAATTTGGGCTGTGTAGTAAATACCACTGGGCTGACTTCTTCTTGTAAAGCGAACTGAGACATCTTTGTTCTGACCCTGGTATCTCCACTGGTTCGGATCAGACATGACGCACACAGAAATGTTCAGCTTCTGACCTACGACAGCGGAAACGACCTTTGACTCGTCGTGTCCACGGCAGACTTGTATAGGACCTGATTATATTTTAGGGAAGAAGAAAACAAGATTTTGTAAGTAGCAAATTCATTAGAGATTACGATAAATGAGTGTCTCATAGCAAATGATATCAATGCAGTTACATTTATCACACTGTTATAATATTAAAGAGTCCATATTACATAATTAGTTACATCTATCACACCGCTACACATATTACAAGAGTCCGCATTACATAATTAAACACACCTACTAGACAAGTAAAGAGGAATTCTGTTTTCTGTTCGCATACTTCACTCCGTGACTTGAGATCATCCCACTCCTACTTCTGTTCTTATTTATGATGCGTCTTCGAGGATTAGAGCTGTAATAGATACAGGGGCTAGTGTCTGTCTTTTAAAGGAGTCTGTCTTCAAATCCCTGTCTGCTTCTTTCAGCCTACTCGTGTTAGTTTACAGACAGTCACTGCCTCTTTCGTGAAAGTCATTGACAGAGTTTACCTTTCTATTACTCTTTCTGGTGTGACTGTTTCTCATTGCTTCTGTGTGACTCGCAACATGAACCGATCCGCCATTCTTGGCGTGATTTTCTGTCTCGTTCTGGTGCTATTTAAGACTAAAGTCGAACACTCTCAACATTCACAATAAGAAGATACTATTAGAACAGGATGTCCATAGTACATCTATTCTTCGTGGTCGGAGTTCCTCTGTTTCTTTCCTCTCGTTCTATGAATGTTGTTCCTCTCAAATTGAAAGCCCAGCCATATTTCCCTGCGGGAAATTCTTACATGGTCCAGGCTGTCGCAGCCAGAGATTGAGGTTGTGGACTCAGACTTTGATCCCGAGGCCCGTCATTCTCCGGTCATTACGGTTATCAACCATTCAAACAAACACGTCAGGTTAAAACGAGGAAGTGTTTTGGAAAGATTGACTCCGTTTACAGAGTTTGCAGACTTTGCTGAGGTTGAATCTCCTGCTGCAAAGTCGACGACTGAAGGTCGCGCCGAGAGTATCTTGCGACAGGTTCAGTGCCCTCAGCAGCACGTGAACATTATTTCCAGTCCGTGGACTCGGAATTCGGATGTGTTTTCTTCGAGATTTCTCACACCTCTAAAGTACATATGGAGATCGATACTGGCGAACATTCTCCGATCTCCAGGAAACCTTATCGAACTCCCCTGGCGAGTAGAGAGGTGAATGAGACGGCCGTTGAGAATATGTTGCGTGATGTGAATATTTCCCGCATGATCTCAGAGTGGTCTTCACGTGTAGTGTTGGTGACCAAGAAGGATGGTACGCATAGTTTTTGTTGCAACAACCGTGATTAGATCACTGACATCCACTTCCACGCACTGGGAATATTTTGAGCACGTTGGGAAAAGCCACTTTTATCAACACTTTGGATACTAGTCGTGGCTTTTGGTGTATCTCGATGTCTGAAGATGCCCAACAGAAGTCAGCTTTCATCTGCCATTTAGACTGCCTTAATTTAGAGCTTTGGTCTGAAAGGGGCATCTTTTACGTTTGCCACACTCAGTTTTACAGTATTACAAGGCTTGGAGAAGTTTGCTCGAGCCTATATCAATGACATACTGGAGTTCACGGATGATACCATAGGAGATCATGTTCGCGATCTTCAGATGGTCTTTGACCGATTTCGCGAACATAAGGTAAAAATCAAACCACCGAAATGCCACTTTTCGGCCTCGGAGACAAGGTATCTTGGATATGTCATCAGTCAGTCGGGCATATCTCCTGATCCTGAGAAGGTCAGAGCTTTCGCCGAAATTCCGTCTCATTTGAATATGAAGGAGGCGCACTCTTTTCTGGTGACGTGTAGTTATTATACTCGTTTCATTACCAATTTTTAGGAGACTGTGGCTCCCATAGTCGTTCTCACCAAGAAAGACCAAAGTCTGACGTGGACTTCTGACTATCAGTCAGCGTTCGATTTTCTGAAAGACCGTATTACGAAACTGCTGCTTCTCTCGTATCCTGACTTGCAGAAACCACTTACCATGTACACAGATGCTTCCAATGTTGCAGTTGGAGCCTGTTTGGTCCAGACAGCTTCTTCTTCTGATGAGGTCTCCGAGGAAGAGCCACTGTATTTTCGTTCGCAGAAGCTGTCACGGCACAGGATGGGTGGTCTACTTTCGAGAGAGAAGTTTGTGCAGCCCATTACCCCACACAGAATAGACATTTTATGGCCAAGACGGATCATAGACCTTTGGTGGATGCGTTTCACAGTTGGCAGGAGATGTCTAAAACGAAATTGCAGAGGTGGTTTGCTAACTTTCACACCATGGACTTAGAGATGTTCTTTCACCTTGACCTTGGTGCAAGAGACCTTAGCATTTTTCTATAGTGCCGCCTGTTTCCTTCCCTTTACATGTTCGGGTTGGGGCTGCTGTTCAGTCCCAGTCGTCGGACACAACAAGTGTAAAGTAGATCAATGTTGTTGAAGTATATTCGAAGACTTGTAGTCCTCCTGTGGTAGACTGTTCGCTTCAGACAGACTTGCCCTGTCCATGCTCACCTAAACCGCATGGGGACATGGCGACGAACACGATAAGTCCGTTCGTGCAGGATGTCAGCGTGAATATGTCCTTACCAGTTCAGACCTACAACCGTCGTACATGCTCGGTCATTGTCACCCTAGGTTGCCGCGCCCCGCTCTAATTATTTTCTCCCACCTCCTCCTCCTGTACCACGGGTTCCTCCATGGTTCCCGTCTTAGATTAAACAGCATTTTGACGCCATGGGTCGTGCTTCTGATCATTATATGGAGGCGGATGCTTCCGCATCTGGTGTCCCTATGTCTGCCGTTCTCGACGTAGGCGGAAGCAGGAGAATCGTACTTCCTCTTCTCGTCAGACACCGAAGTCTCGTCGTTATGATAATCAGTAATTTCCTGACGAGACTTCAATCAGCTACGACTGTGATTCAGAGGCAGGTCAGCGGTATGTCTCTAATCGGAAGTTAGTAGTGGCTATGGGGCAGGTTCTCGAGTGTGTGGACTATTAAAGTTCACTCTGAGAATGGTGCATCGGACACAGTTAAAGAAGTTTCTTTCTCTCGAACTGGAGCCCAGGAAAAAGTTCATTCAGAATACGGTTCTGAGCATTATGGAACTCATGTGTCCACCAATGAATAAATGAGAGTATAGGGAAAGCTACTCACAAATAAACGTTAGTAGAATTCTGATGTAATGGAGATAGTCCTGTGTATTCCTAATCTTCATCTTGAGATAAGGTTTGAAAAGAACTAAAAAAAATATTGTATGTAATGTATGCATAGTTTTTGCTTCACGTGTTGGTTCTAAGGACTGCAAACGCGCCACAAACAGCCTCTGGCAGTCAAGTCCAGCTCCTGGCCTTCCCGTGGCAGAACTGTTTAAACTGACAGGAGAAGGGGCGAGGGCGAATATCTGGCGCCTGAAAACCAGTTACTTAGGGTAGATGAGTGTCACGTTTGGTAGCTCATCTGCCGCTGTTGGCGAGATCTTCAGCTGCCGTGTGTGGAGCGGTGCTCTTCCCGGCCAATGAAGAAATTTGCAAATGAGGTTGCCGCGCAGCATCACTGCGGAAAAGGTGGTTGAAAGGATAAAGCGAAGCAAACAGTCAAATCATGGCACCTCTGGTCTGGAGGCCGCCTACGTCCGAAATACACCTACACTGGTGAAATATGCCTAAACCGGCACACACCAGGGGTGGAACTCGATGGCTAGACATGTCATGCCACCTCCGCTCTAGAGGTCGGTAACGCCTGATAAACACCCATACTGGTGAATTTTGCCTAAACCGGCTCATACCAGGGGTGAATCTTGAAGGCTATGAATGTCACAGTACCTCTGCCCTAGAGGTCGGTCCCGTCTCAAACACGCCCATACTGGGAAATGCCTAAACCGGCTCAACCCAGGGGTAGAAGTCACTAGTGGCGAGGATTCGTCCTCCTGGACAAAAGCTCCATCCTGGTCACAACTAGGAAGGGTAGCGGCCACGACCGCAAAATGCTGAAGTCGGAGACACTGGACCAGGGAAGTCTAGATAGGCAACCACCTCTCACCCGGCGGGGATGTCTGCGTATCTTAATCACGCTGAGGTTTTCCGGTGAGAAAGTCCAACCCTGGACTGGATGGGCAACCACCTCTCACCCGGCGGTGATACACGGGTATCTCAAAACACGTCGAGGTTTTCCGGTGAGAAAGTCCAACTCTGGCCTGGGTGGGCTAACGCCTCTCACCCAGCGGGGATGCACTGATATTCCAAACACGTCGAGGTCTTCCGGTGAGAAAGTCCAACCCTAGACCAAACTGGTGCAATGAAAACCACGGTGTCACGCAATCCCGCTTCTGAGACCCACCAAGAATACAGGCTAAAGCACTGTGATACTCTGAACCCCTTGTGGTCCTTTCGTGGAACTCGTGTGGTCTATTTTGGACCACACAGGGGACCACGGGACCTAACGAGGACCACAGGCGTGAATTCAGTAGGTTCACAGTGCGGTTTTTGGTGGTAGAAGTGAACGAAGAAGAAGAAGAAGAAGAAGAAGCTTCACATGTTGTACTGTACTAAATTTTACACATAATGTGATGGATGTTTTTTTTTTCTTTTCTGAATCTTTTTCTTGCAAGAGGTTTCAAGTATGTTTTGTTATGGGCCTCTTTAGGTACTTTCCTCTGAGAGAAAATCTCTACTTCTGGGGAGGGGAGATATTCTGTAACAGAATGATATTCTATGACAAAATGGGGGTTGTAGCCTGGTTATTTGTGATCAAAAGCTATTGACCATAGCTCAGACCTGATATTAGCAAACACGTAGCAAAACATATCGCCGTGTTCTCATTAGCCAGTTTGGTCACGGGGTCTGGGTTAATCTTCGCATTGGGGAAAGAATATTCTGTTTGATATGTGAAAGAGTTAGAACGTATTGTTGGTTTGCTCTCAATTGGCCATTAGTGTGCTTGGTTCACCATGTACCTTTCTTGTGTTTGTTTGTTTTTCTTTTTTGGTAAGTTTGATTGTCCTTTATAGGACAAATGTTGTAAAGTTAATTATGTAATATCTAGAAATCTTGATTGCCCTTTTAGGACAAAATATGATTATTGACTGGAAGGTTGTGTATGGAGCTTTTTCGGCATAAAAAACGTCAGTATGCTTTTAATGTTTCAGTGTAATAGTTAGAATTCATTGGCGATGGAAAATTGCCATGACATTTTGTTTTTATGTTCATTGCTGATTATTCTTCATCGGAGTTTTTCAGTCACGTCCACGTGCATGTGGCTAATCAAATGTTCAAAGTTGGAAGTCAAGTCAACCTTTGCTCTTATCATGTAAACTTGCATATTATTAATATGTTATTCCTTATCTCATTTCTATCTGCTTTTTTCTCATTTAACTTCCAGTTACCCGTGCATCCCATCTATAACCAAAGACTGGCATCTCCGCACTCCGGGCATTTCTACAGCGTGGACCTGCTGATGGAGCCAGCCACACCTTGGTTGTGGGTAATACGCGCTAAACCACTTTGTTCAGAAAAAAGTCCACTTCCCCTTTTCTCTCTCAGTTCGATCAGCCTCCTGATGTTGTCCTCCATACGCACCCTGTCCAAGGTGATCGTGTAATCTCTTCCGTGTCCATTCCTAGAGTTCCCTGAACTTTGCCTGCTAGCTTCTCCACTTTCTCATGCCTTTCACTCCCGCATGACCTGGACATCAGATGCACGCAGAACTGGATAACCGAGAGCCTTCTAGAAGCTAGACCCACTTCCTATGGAAGAAATGTCTCTCTATTCTCCGTAACATGCTTTGGGAGTCTGTTGCAAAGACCCAATGCGATTCGTCCACTTCACCATCCATGAAATTGCTTCTGATGTTGCCTGCATCTACATTCTCATGCTCGAAGTGGTAGTCGCATAAGCTCCTGACTTAATCGCAACAGGTCTGTCGCTGCGGTAGACGACATAGCCTCGCCCACTTTGTAGGCCTCGTGCCACAGACCCGTCTGTGAAGATCAATGGGTCATGTGTTTTGGAGTGATGCTGAGTCTGTTCCTGCACCTGGGTCTCTGCTTTACCCTGAGCCTGGTCCTGGCATCCATGGTCAAGTTGGGTCACGACCTTCATTAGATTCTGCATATTTGAGACTTTAGTATATTTCGTTTCTAAAGGGATCTGCTCTGGGTCACAGACTTCTGTCAGTGTCTCTTCTGTCTCCGCCATCCACGATCTCCATCGCTTGATAATTTGCTGAGTTCAGATCTGGTAGAAGGGTGTGATTTCCTGAGTTAAATATTCAGTTGTGCATACTTGTGTCCTAATTTCATACATTGTTCGTTGCAACGAGCTCTGAGTATTTTTACATTTAAAAGACATTGCTAGCAGGAACTTGTGTATTTTTCCTTGATGGCAACCTTGTGGTCGCGACGTTTTGATATGAAGTCCATATCAACTTCGGCCGGCGCCACGCAGTACTTGCTGCACGGCCGATACTAATAATTCCAACAGCGGAAGAAGCAGCCAGAGCCCCCGCTAAATATGAACATACATGTAAATGTCCACGGGATAGAAGACAACGGAGTTCTGCGCATTGTGCCCGATGGAACGAGGGTAAACCCAGAAATCAAGACACAGAAGGAAGAAATGACATCGGGGCGGTGCAGTGAGAGGAAAGAGCAGGGAAATGTTTCATCTGAATGAGAGGATAAGCCTAAAGCACATTAACATTAGATAATGGAACTATAGCAGTGTCAAACACAGGGGAGATAAATTGGAGCAACTCCCTTATGAGTTTGATATTCTTCTTTTACAGGAGACTCAGGCATGGGTTCTCAGCTATCACTGACATATCTCCTAGGCCAATCCAGTGAGCCAAACACGTCACAGGAGAGACCGTTCTAATCAGACGAGATTTTCCCCCACTCTGTGCTGGATGCAAAGGAATGGGAGAATGACAACGTAGAGCTACAGGGAATCCAGATCAGAGTGAGTGGCAGTCCATGGAATATTGTTAATATTTATGACTGGGGACTTGAGTTCTAGAAGTGGGCAGTGGGACAACGCTCATGGAAGTCCGCTGGATAATGCCCAGATAAAACCAGACCTGTCTGTTCTGAACAGTGTTAAGATGACTTGACTGACCACTCCAGAGTCTGATTCACACTCTAATATCAGCCTGACTCTGGTGTCCACTCAGACAAGCTGGGACTCTGGTGTCCACTCAGACAAGCTGGGACTCTGGTGTCCACTCAGACAAGCTGGGACACTGGTGTCCATTCAGACAAGCTGGGAATCTGGTGTCCACTCAGACAAGCTGGGAATCTGGTGTCCACTCAGACAAGCTGGGAATCTGGTGTCCACTCAGACAAGCTGGGACTCTGGTGTCCACTCAGACAAGCTGGGACTCTGGTGTCCACTCAGACAAGCTGGGACTCTGGTGTCCACTCAGACAAGCTGGGACTCTGGTGTCCACTCAGACAAGCTGGGAATCTGGTGTCCACTCAGACAAGCTGGGAATCTGGTGTCCACTTAGACAAGCTGGGACTCTGGTGTCCACTCAGACAAGCTGGGACTCTGGTACACTGGGAACCACTGTCCTATTATGGCAGTGACCACTTGCCAGGGTCAGTGAGAACAGCTAAGGACCGACCACTGAGACACCGCAAGCACACGTCAGCATTCAGGTACTAGCTCGCTAATCAGACACCGCTAGATAGAGCAGGACAAGTAACCTAGAAGAAAAGTTTGCAAGAAAGGGCTTCCACCAGCCCCCATTGTGGACAGGGGAAATGGAAAAGGCTTACGAGATGAAACACCCCGACAAAACAGTGGCTGGAGAGGTGGAAGAAAAATGATGAGAGGAGGAAAAGAAAAAGTTGAGAAAGATGTGCAACTTACCACAAATATATCTTCAATACTCTTGCTGCAGAATCTAAAAGACGTCCATCCCAGTTCACATATGTCAATAAATTCGATACAAACACAATGTCGTGGTTTTATATGTACAAATGGTCAGCACATAAAATACACATATGATCACAACAAATAGCTGTTGTATTTTTTAAACGCATTTAATCCTATTTTTACCAGTACAGAAGAGCGTGTACAACTATGAAAGACACACATTAAGTGAACTTCACGTGGAAATAGAAGTTTAAAAATATTCTGAACAATTTTATATATTTATTCAACTTTCATTACTTACATGTAAACGAAAGATCCTGCTTTGAACTAACTTTTAATAAACATATTATTATGTTTCGCTTTTCTTCTCTCTTCAAAATGTAGTAATATATTTTCTTACTTACATCTATACACTCGCAGATCCTCTCTCTTCTCCTCGATATAACCATCTGGAGTCTCCCCTCTACAGAAGTACGTCCCCATGTCCGAGCACTGGACTTTTGTTATCTTATGAATCAAAGCGCTGTCTGTAGGGCCCGCTATTGTATGATTTGCGTCGTCTGTGAGTGTCAGCACATATGGACTGGAACAGTTAATTACTGAACATCTCATTTCTACATCACCACCGATACTCACCTTTGTATATGTGATGGTGAATGATTGTATTTTCATTCGATCTGTAACACATAGTATATGTATAGATATGTAAATTAGGATTTTTTAAACAGAAAATGATAACGTGCGAGACTACAAGGAGGAATATAATAGCTTGTCAAAGACAATAGGAAAAAAAAAAACTGAGATTCAAGCAATTACGGTTGAGTGAGTAGAGAGTGAGCATCTCCTACGGCGAAGTCGGTGGTTCGAGTCCAAAAGATGATTTTCATACAACCTTTGACTGATTTGATTTGAGAAATCACTGGCAGCTGGATAGGGAGAGCAAACTGCTAAACTAAGAGAATCTCCAGTCTGCAGATGATTTTACTCTTCTGATCCAGAGACCCAAAGTGGCATTTGTGTGTTATGTTAGTTAAACCCACAAGAACTACTAAAACAAAAGTAAGTGAAGATTAACTTTCAAAGAAAAACGGGGAAAATGAGGAAGAAAAATTTACAGAAGGAACACAGAAAGGTGTTTCTTTATCAACAAGAAAATAGAATCTGAGGAGTGCAAAGTAAAAATAAATTACTATCCTTTAGGATCTTTTCTTTTTCTTTATTACATCGCAATGATGTCTGATTTTACTTTTATGAATCTACCTGTGGTTATACTTTTCTGTATGTGTGCCTGTGGCTTATAATTACTTTATAGTCAAGACAAACAAAACATAAATGTCATGGAGGAATAAGGATAGTTGATAGGCAGAATATCTGAAGTATCACTGTAAACAGTTCTAAAAAAAACAAACTTACTACGGATTTCTATCCTCTGCTGAACGTGAGATGACATAAAACTGTTCCAAATGTAACAGCTGTAAACACCGGAATTCCTGCATCCGGCTTGATGATGTTTCACGTGATTTGCTCTACCCTGCTTTGTGGTTTGTTGGACATTGTCATATGAGATTTGTACTTTCGGTTCTGGTTTACCGCTTCCAACGCAGGTCAAGTTCAAGGTGTCTTCTGTTGAATTGATCGAAACGTGAAGAGGATCTTCTTCTTCTATCAAATCTTGATGCAGTTTCTTTGTTCGCGAAGTCCAGATTTCCAGAGTGAATTCCGTGATTTCTATCGGAACTGTAAACATAACCACAAATTCATGTTTTATCGATACAGTGAAACTATGTTGTGTAATTATATTTCATGATAATAAAGTTAATTAACTTTCGTGCAGGTAAAAGGTCCTATTTGTACTTTGTTACATTGTATTATTATTATTTTTCTTTTCCTCCCCTTTTCCCCCTTTTCCTTCCCTTTTCCCCTTCTCTCCCATTTTCCCCCTTTCCCCTTGTTCGCTTTTCTTTTCTCGCTTTTTTCTTTTCCCTTTTCCTTTTTCCCTTTTCCTTTATCTTCCATTTCCTTTGTTTTCCTTTCCTTTTCCTTTTCTTTTCTTTTCTTCTTTTCTTTCTTTCTTTCTTTCTCGTTTCTGAATATCTTTGTCAATGTGATGCAGGATAGTTAAAGAACACATTAAATTTTCATATGCAACACAATCCACATTGAAAATGTTCAAGTATATTTCATCACCATAATATCATTTGACTTTGACTTTGTAGGTTTTCGATATATAAGGAATGTTTTAAAAATTTTTAAATCATTATTTAAATGTAGTTAATATAATTACAGCAGAACTAGAACAGATTTATATATTTCTCACCAAATTCTTCCTCTGGCACAATACAAACAACACGGTATGACACTGCTTCACTTTCGACTGCGTTCTTCTCCACATTCAAATATTCGTTGTTTTTTATATGAATGATCTTGACTGATGAATTCAGAAGCAAATCTGAAACATATTGTTGAAGTTATCTAGTTAGTTTATTAGACAGGTATAAGACTATACTAGTGTTTCCTAATCTTTTTTTTGTATCATGCCTCAACTCAACACCTCAAATTTTGTGTATGCCCTCTCCATTCACCGCAGTATAATAGTCAACTAAGTTCTAATAACGTATACTAGGTAAAGGGTAAAATTCCCGTTCCCATGCCATTTAGACATATTGGGGATACGGTGTTAGGCCCCGTATTTTCCAAGATCTTCGGCACATGAAGATCAGCATCACTCCTGGCCGAGTTTATCTTCGCAGATTACTCTGCTACCCATTTTTAGAGGCTGGGTATATCCCACCGGCAGTATTCTGTATACAGAATATATGTGGCCGGCTAGCGTAGTGGTTAGAGCACTCGTCTAGCAACCAAATGGTCGAGGGTTCGAATCCCCAGCTGAGCAGGATTTTTTTCCGACCAATACGGCCCTGAGGTCGACCCAACCTCGTAAAATGGGTACCAGAGAAAATCTGGGAAGTAAAGGCAGCGAGGAAAGGAACTGGTCACCCTACCTCATACGCTGATGACCCAGCATAATGAGGTCTCTAACGCTTCACCCCCTACGGCATTTGAAATGCTATGGGACTATCTTTACTTTTTTTTACTTAGTATTCTGTATAACATACGTATAAATATACTGTATTCTAATTGCTCTCTTCCCCCCCACCCCCATATTCAATTTGCTGCCCCACCCATGTGGGGCATAAACACTATGTTGGGAAAAACTGTTCTATAAAAATGTCCAGATCTACAACAGAGAATGATTTAACATTCGTTACCATAACCACCGTCCCTATATATATATATCTGAACACATACAGATTCAACAGACATATATCACTCTAGAAACAATAAAACCGACTAGAAAACACATATAGAACTGGAATCGGGATTTGCCAACTTAAGAATTTCTTTACTTTATAATCCAGCAAACAGACGGGACAGTGAACTTAACCTACATCATCTATCTGTCTGTCTGTCTGTCTGTCTTTCTGTTTGTCTGTCTCTTTATATCGATCGCCAATCGAATGTAGAACAATCATTAAAATTGTTGCACTTGCAAATCAATAAAAAGATAACGTACTGGAGTGATTTTTAAAATGTAAAATTATTGTTATTATTATTATTATTACAAAATTAAGAGACTGATGGTTGATATTAGTGTTTTAGAAATTTGAAACTAATTCTTGAAAAGAAAATCGTCATAGATTTATCATTTTCTCTTCTTTTTGAAGAAGTCGAACATGTAGATTTCTGTATTTTTTGTAAGCAAACTTGAGTAGTTTATTTTCTTGTGATCAGCGCCAGTAAACTAGAGATGCTTCAGCGCCAGTAAACTAGAGTAAGAGAACAAATATTGTAGGATTAAACCTCGAAAAAATCGTAGACAAAGCACTTTAGTGAGACGTGAGAGAAAGAAAAATCACAAGAGAATTACCTGGGATTCGAACACGGACTCCGGTAGGACGAGCAGCCGTCTAGCCACGAGAGAACAGCGTACTATCGACTTAGCAAACTAGCACCCCAGGGTTCTCTTACTTTACCGTACCAAAACCTCGTAGTTTCCTATTTATAAAAAATTGTTCCAGTAAACTAGAGATGCTTCAGCGCCAGGAAACTAGAGATGCTTCAGCGCCAGTAAACTAGAGATGGTTCAACTCTAGTAAACTAGAGATGCTTCAGCGCCAGTAAACTAGAGATGGTTCAACTCTAGTAAACTAGAGATGCTTCAGCGCCAGTAAACTAGAGATGCTTCTATGTGATGTTCAGACTTCTGTCTTCCGTCAGTCTCAGCTTGAAGGTAGAAAAGCTTGCAGAAAGGTCCGTGTATTTTGTTAATTCCAGGATCCTAAGACCACACACTACTTCACATGGGACACAATGGCCATGCTTGAAACATAACATAAATTAGGGCTTTCAGAAAGATGTTTAGAATATACAGAGTTATATAACTGTAAAATAGCTGTAACCATACATAAAACAAAGTAAATCTGCGGTAGATATGTTGAGCAGGAGCACATTAAAAGAAAATTTCTGCTAAAGTAAAATGTACTATGCGTTAACTTTTGAGTAATAGCTGTGACACACCATAATATAGGGTGTTTTTAAAGTCTCACTACACCTTCTACGTAAAAATGACGTCATAAAAATGTATTGCACAGTCAATAGTGAAGAAAAATGTAGTGAATGGTTGCCATCTGCTGGAGTAATTTTTTTGCACTCAAAACAGAATGGTGTTACCAACGGAAGAAATAATATTTTTGGTTGAACAAGTATTTCGAAATGGCGGTCGATACACACGGATGGTTGTTCAAAGATTTATAGCAAAATTTCCTGATAAACAACCCTCATCGCACTACAGTTAGAAGTTTGTTGAATAAGTTTCGTGACACGGGAACTGTGGAAGATGCTCCGCGATCTGGTAGGCCTGCTGTGTCTGAAGAAAAATGTCTAGATATCCAAGACAGAATCCTGAAAAGTCCAAGCAAGTCTTTAAGGAAAATGTCGCAAGAAGTGAAAGTGTCACTGAGCACAGTGCACAAAACTCTTAAACATCTGTTAAATGTTCATCCATACAAGATTTCCGTTGTGTCTGAAGAGTGTGACAATCAATCCAGAGCCAACTACTCCACGTGGTTTCAAGCATTTTTAGTTGAAGAAGACGAGTCAATTCTCTATTTATCATTCTTCTCTGATAAAACATGGTTTCATATATGTGGATACGTTAATAGCCAAAATAATCGTATTTGGAGCAGTGTTAGTCCCAATGCATTTCATGAAGCGCCGCTACACGATGCGAAAATTGGGGTATGGTGTGCCGTCAGTAGAAAATGTTTAATTGGACCAATTTTCTTCAGCAACACTATAAATGCCGATCGGTACCGTACTGACATTCTGGAACCTTTTTTAGAACAGTTGAATGAACGTGAAATTGAAGAAGCGTGGTTCCAGCAAGATGGTGCAACTGCACACACAGCTAGAGCAACACGCGGTTTTTTGGAAGAAATTTTCTCAAAACGCATAATATGTAATGGAATTTGGCCTGCTCGTTCTCCAGATCTAAATCCATTATATTATTATCTATGGGTTTTTTTTAAAGGAAATTGTTTACAAAAATAATGTACAAACAAATGAGGACCCGAAAGAAGCAATCAGAATTAATATTCAAGAAATAACAGACACTTTGCACAAGGTATTTGACAATATGAAGAGGCGTGTACATTCATGTCTTGAAGCCCGTGGTGTACATTTCCAGCACCTGTTATAATGAATATTTCAGTGGTACATTCCAGCTAACCCAAAACTTGTATCATTGCAGTCACTATTGTAATTAATTAAATAACATTTTAAGCACATTTTGTGATGACGTCATTTACTTCATTTTTCATTTTTTTTTCCCTAGAAAGCGTAATGAGACTTTAAAAACAGGAACTAGCTCAAGTCACTCATGTGGCATGCTAGAACTGTATTATTGATCGTTCTGTTCCATTAGTAATACTGAGGTTTTTCCGTGCTTTAGAATAACTTTACTCGCCTCGTTAGTCAATCCATACAAATGTAAAATGCTAAGTCTCAGTTTTATTCATGAAGGTAACACATGTTCTATTGAAAGCTGTCTTAAATAATATCCAGATAAAGTACGGGTGCTGAACTGTTTTTGTAGAGATTAATTAAATGGGGTTATTTCTCTGTAGACTAAAAACACAATATGTAAACATAGTCAAGACCTTGTGTTTGTATTTGCATCTATACTTGCGTCTGTTCGTGTCTGTATTTGTGTTTCTATGTATCTGTACTTGTGTTTGTATGTGTCTGTACTTGTGCTTCTATGTGTCTGTACTTGTGTTTCTATGTGTCTGTACTTGTGTTAGTATGTGTCTGTACTTGTGTTTGTATGTGTCTGTACTTGCGTTTCTATGTGTCTGTACTTGCGTTTCTATGTGTCTGTACTTGTGTTTCTATGTGTCTGTATTTGTGTTTCTATGTGTCTGTACTTGCGTTTCTATGTGTCTGTACTTGTGTTTCTATGTGTCTGTACTTGTGTTTCTATGTGTCTGTACTTGTGTTTCTATGTGTCTGTACTTGTGTTTCTATGTGTCTGTACTTGTGTTTCTATGTGTCTGTACTTGTGTTTCTATGTGTCTGTACTTGTGTTTCTATGTGGATATATGTGTGAATGAATGAATGAATACTCTTTATTTTTAAAGGGTAAAGATTTGGGCACGCAGGCCCGTCTTACATTCTGCCCTTCATCACTCAATCTTTCAATCTTCCAGCAGACTCGATTTCATAAAAGTACACACATTAAAGTATTAACAAAAAACATATCAAAAGAGTGTAAGATTAAACTATTACATTCAAAGTAAAAGAGAAGAAGTAATTAACCTAATAAAATAGCTATCACACACAAACACGCACACACAGACATATACATACATACAAATACATTGTAAATACAGATCTTCTAACATATGTTTTTTAACAAAAAATAAAATAATCTCTAACAATATCTAACAAGTTATTTTTCGAACTGTCATTTTAGTACTTGATGGTTGGCGAGTCATGGGTTGAGAGAGTGTTGGTTATTCTATGGAGGTATATAATTACAAGTAAGTAAATAATGAAACAGGTTTGAGTTAAAGGATGAAGTGTTACCAATGGATTTTAAATAGTAAGGAAGTGTGTTCCAGAGCTTTAGCGCAGAGTAAGCAAGGCTTTTCTTGTACAGATCAATCCTGGGTTTAGGAAGAAGACAGTTTTTTTTAAACGCTGGCTATGTTTAGTGTTATACGTAAACAGTGACCACAAGTAAGGCGGAGCATTGTGCGACAGAATTCTTTGAAAAAACTTAACTTTGTTAAAAATGACTCTGTATTTGATGGGTAGAATTTTGAGTTGTTTGTACTGATCTACAGTCTGTACTGGGTGTTTGTCACAAATCAGATTTAATGCTCATTTGTGAAGTGAGTGGAGCCTTTTTGTGTTTGAGACTGAGCATCCATCCCAGATTGTGCAACAGTAATCTAAGTGTGTTTGTATGTGTGATACGTAGTATGTCTTTCTTGTGTTTTGTCGATAAAGTGTTTAATTTTGGCTAGTTGGTAAACTTTCTGTGCAATCAAGTTTGTTAGGTTATGTAGGTGAGAATTCCAATTTAAATGCTGATCAATAATGAGTCCTAGAGTTTTATGTTCATGAACATTTTCTATTGCCTTAGTCCCAGCACAAAGCTGTAGCGAAGTTTTTGTTGCATTCTGCAGTTTCTGTCTTGTAGTGATGAGCATGGATTTTGTTTTGTTGGTGTTTATCAACATACCATTTTTATTACTCCATTTAATCAAACTGTTTATATAATTTTGGAACGTTGTCTATAGTTTATTGATGTCATAGTCACTATTGTAAACAGTACAGTCATCAGCAAAAAGATCACATAAAGAGTGCTTTAAATGTAGTGGTATTCGTTAATATAGGTAGCAAAGAGAAGAGGACCAAGAATGGAGCCTTGAGGAATACCAGTATCAACCACAAAAGAGTCAGATATTTTGTTTCTAAAGCAAACTACTTGTTTTCTACCTGAGAGAAAAGATGTAATACATTTTGTTAGGTCAGGGTGTAATCTATAACCTTCCAGCTTTTTGCAAGAATTTCATGATCAATCATATCGAAGGCTTTCTTGAAATCAACAAAGACAGCACCACACAATTTGTCTTGATTTATATTAGACAGCCAGCTTTCTGTCATTTTAGTTAATGCTGTGTGGCAGGAGTAATTTGGTCTAAAACCTGACTGACTGTCTATTAGTAGACTGTTTTCTTGCGTGTAGAGCAGTGTTAACTTTTGTATATGTTTTTCAAGAGGTTTAGATAATGATGACAGAATGGATATGTGTCTGTAGTTTGAGAGGTCACTAGTCTGTCCAGATTTAAAAAGAGGAAAAGGTTTGGCGAGTTTAAAAGCGTCAGGGAAATAATGTTTGTCAATGCATAAATTGTATAAGTATGTTAGTGTGTCTGTGATAACTGGTGCAGCGTAGAGTAGTATCTTGTTACTAATGTCATCATATCCTGCTGAGTTAGTGTTCTTTAAAGACCGGATGTAGTTATAATCCTCACCGATTGTGAGGAAAGGAATATTAATTTGTTTTAGCTTTACACATTTACTGTCGCTGAAAGTTTTCAACACGCTCAGGTCGCAATTAGGGGTCGGTAATGAAGATTTTAGAATTCTAATTTCTTCCCTAAAATGTTCACTGAAGTTAGTGCAAGTATGTTCACCATTAAGTGTTTGTGGGTCAGATTGCTTCCTTTTATTTACAACAGTGTTAATCGCTGTTCAAATTGATTTAATATCAGTTTTGTCTTTCACTGAATTTCTGAAGTAATTTTTCTTTTCCTACTTAATTAAATACTGCACTTTATTCCTAAGTGAACGATAGCTACTGAATTTTCTGCTTTATGAGCTTCATCCCGTTTCCTCATGAGTTGCAAGATATCAAGAATTATCCACGGGGATTCTGTTACGTGTTTTACTCTCATTTCTTTGATGGGGACATGCTTGTCAAAAATATTTCGAAATATTTTGATTCAGTATTCGATAGCCTCATCTGGATTTGTTAACTGGAAAACGTACGTAAGAGGCGAAGCTTTTAGATCAATTAAAAATAATTCCAAGTTAAAGTTTTTGAAGTTTCTATGAGAGAGGGAGAGAATAGAAAGAAAAAGAGAGAGAGAGAGAGAGAATAAATGCATATGACTTAAAAATACATTTGGACGTATGTATCAGTCACAGCTGCGGCCAAACGTATCCAGCAAAAGAAAGTAATTAGGAATTTTAATGAGAAATAATTCAGAATTTTTCTGTTTTAACTCTTTTCTATGACTTGCAGTTTTATTTTATTTTGCTTAATTCAAGTATCACCTGTTATTTAATGAACTAGTATGTGGGCGTTATTTTATATAAAAATATATTGAATAAATACAGCTTTAGAATTTCTTTCCACAGTGTCTTCCGAAAATAAATATTAGTAACACACAGCTTTTGGTGTAATATTATTTCTATTCTAGCAATCTATGCTCTAATGCGCATGAAATATTTTATATTATATGTAAATATATGCAAAGAATTTATGATCGAAATTGAAAACAAAGAAGCAGTCACAGTTGAAGAAAATAAGAACAGAAGAGACTGTAAATAATAAGTAAATAATGCTTTGTAAGTATAATAGAGATCTATGTGTTGTTCTCTGTACTCTTTAGCGTGCTCGACAACATTAAACTTACAGGTAAGACATGGTCCGAAGAATGATATATCTTTACTATCAGGAATCTCAGCGCCTCCATGATTGGGACACTTGACCTTGCTTGAACGAGGTTGAACGCCTGGAAGAAGCACCAAATACTTGTCTCCAACAAGCAACCACTCTTCAGGATATCTGGATGTTGCTTGAGGCTGGCACTGTGAAGCCGGGTCAGTTACTGAAGGTGGTGTAATCATGCCTCTTGATGTTGTACTTTCACTAATCGTGGCTCTTGGTGTTGTACTTTCACTAATCGTGGCTCTTGACATTGTACTTTCACTAATCATGGCTCTTGATGTTGTACTTTTACTAATCATAGCTATTGATGTTGTACTTTCACTAATCATGGCTCTTGATCTTGTACTTTTACTTGTTACCGCTTCGGTAGGTTTGGTTGTAGCTTTTCTACTTGATGTAGTTGCCATTGTTGTTGTTGTCACTGAGATGGATGGAGAATAGAAAAAAACTGTGTTAAGTTTGTTACTTTTACTTTCCTGACCATTGCCCGTGAGCTAGTGAACTCTGCACAATAAATTAAAGTGACAATTATAGCCAATACTTAGATTATGTAGAATAATTTAACGTGACAACTATAGCCAATACTTAAATTATGTAGAATAAATTAAAGTGACAACCATAAACAATACTTAGATTATGTAGAATAAATTAACTTGACAACAATAGGCAATACTTAGATTATGTAGAATAAATTAAAGTGACAACTATAGCCAATACTTAGATTATGTAGAATAAATTAATGTGACAACTATAGCCAATACTTAGATTATCTAGAATAAATTAATGTGACAACTATAGCCAATACTTAGATTATGTAGAAGAAAAATCTGGTACAAGACATTTTTTAAGCTCAGAAACTAAAGGTAAAGGGAAGCTCTGCAACCAAACTGTAGCTGTGTTTGTTTTTTACTTTATCAACAAACGTGAGACTTATCTTTATTAAGCTGCATATTGTTATTATTATGTGTCTGGTATGTTTGACAATACGTGTCTTTCACAATTTCTTTTCCTAAGTACTCTTTTTTTGAAAGAATAGAAGGACATCAGAGGTGTGGAAGAGATAGTGAAATGTTTATATAAATTAAGACATGGACAAGAAGTGTCACACCTAAACAAAGTGTAGTTTGTGACGATATGGGAAAGACCTTGAAAGAGACAAAGGAAATTCTAGAATTATGGAAGGAATATTGCAGATAAATGTATGATACAACTGATCATGAAGGCTTAAATCAACAGTGTGAATTATTATTGGAGGAGAAAGAACCCGAACCGACAATAGAATAAGTTTTACGGGCGATAAAGAACCTGAAAAATGGTAAATCACCAGGATGTGATGAGATAACAGATGAACTTATTAAAGCAGGAGGAAAGGAATGTGCAACAATCTATCATGCACTATGTAAAAAGATATGGCATTCAGGTATTTAGGCAAAAGAATGGAAAATAACTTTATTCATACCAGTGCCAAAAAAAAGAGTAACTCGAAATTATGCACAAATTACAGAACTGTTGCCTTGATTAGTCATGTCAGTAAAATTATATTACAAATAATGGATAGATTTCGAAAGAAATAGAAGAAATCAATATGGTCCAAGCTGGTTTTAGAGAATGAAAAGGAATAAGAGATCATATTTTAAACATAAGATTATAAGCAGAAAAATGCAGAGAATTGAATGTGAATCTATATTTATCTTTTATAGACTAATTAAAAGCATTTGATGGTGTACAATAGCAGAAATTTTGGGAAATAATTGAAAAAAAGGGATTTCCAATACATGTGACACAATTAATATCACTTCTGTTTTCAGTGTCTGTCTGTTTTCATGTGTACTATTGGTATCTGAATAAATATCCCCAGCTCGAATTCTGAGTTTATATTTCCATAATCCGTCTTTCCCTCATACTCATGTATATAGTATTTGTGTTCTACTTAATTATTTGGTAATAATAATAACGCCGTGGAAGTATTCCTCTACCACCGGTTCTCGATTTTCTACCGTTCCTTACCTACATTCTGACTATCAATAATAAATAGTAACTATAATAAAAATGCTAATAGTAGTAATAATATTAACATTAATAACAGTATAACTATTATAATATACAAGGCTACAATAATACTATAATCATAACTTACAAAGAACTATGTTACATTCTACTATAGATTTGTCTTATGAGAGCTCTAGTGTGTGATGAGATCTTTTTTTCGTTTCCAACTTTAATGACTTCACCTGCAGCAATTTGAAATGGCTGTTTAGAAGTATATAGGTTTATTGGAACTTATATGAGTGTTTTATTTACGAGTGTTTGATTTATGAATGTTTAACGAAATATGTTTCATAAATATTTGGAAAGACCTGTTTCAATTTTATGTTTCACATGATCTGTCTGATACATAGAGTCCTTAGAAAAATAAAGTGTGTTGCCCTTGGCAACGAACCTGAATATTATAAACATTTATTATTCTTTATGTTTAATATTTTGTAGTTTGTCACATTGTGCTTGAAAGACATCACCTTTGTCTAAACAATACTACTGTACTGTAGAAAAATTGTTCAGGCAGTTGTGACAGATGAATGACATCGTTTGTGTTTTTATCATTTTATTTCTTTGTTTTCATTATAACTGGAAAAACAACTATGCTGAATACTACAACAAATTTGGGATCTAGAAAAAAAACCCAGAAGAGCTGAAAACTGGCCTTATAGTAAAACTACCAAAGAAGGGTGACCTCAGAGATTGTTGGAACTGGAGAGGCATTGCCCTCCTGCCACTAACCACTAAAGTATCCTGTTATATAATCATCAACAGATTGTACCAGCACTTGAGGGAAAACTTCGGAAAGAGCAGGCAAGATTTAGAAAATGAAGATCATGCATAGACCACATATCTGTACTTAGACAAATATTAGAACAGCCAAATGAGTGGCATAGCGCAACATGTGCATCGTTTATAGATTTTGAGAAAGCCTTCGGCAGTGTTAACAGAGATGCACTGTGGAAAATTCTAAGATGGTGTGACCTCCATCAAAAGACTGTGAATGTCATCAAAGCCCTATACGACGGATTCCAGTGCAAAGCGATCTGCGGTGAATAGACCTCCAACAGCTTTAGAGGGGGAAAGGAATGAAACAGGAATGTGTTCTGTCACCAATATTATTTATTTTAGCAGGAAACTGGTTAATGAAGGAAGCAACATCAGACTAACGCAAAGGGTTACAATGGACCTTCGAAAAAGTGCTAGAGGACATTGACTTTGCCGACAACACTTGTCTACTGTCAAGCAGCCTCAAAGATACACAAGATAAAACAAACAAGCTAACTAAAAATGCTAGCAAAATAAGATTAAACATCAAAGTAGGTAAGGCAAAGTCAATTAATCAAATCGTCAACATCAGAAATTTACTGAGATTAGATAACATGTTAATGGAGGTGGGGTGGGGGGGTTAACCAATTTGTATATCTTGGCAGTATAGTTGTAGAAGATGGAGGCAACACAGAGGACATCAACAGCAGACTTACTAGAGCAAACCAAGCTTTCCAATGCTGTAGACTATATGGAAATAAAAAAAAATTTAAAAAACTAAGTATGAAGATGAAAATCAGGATATTTAAGAGTAATGTTCTAAGTGTATTACTCTAAAGAAGTGAATGCTGGAAAATCACACAAACTGTAGAACACAAGCTGAAATCTTTTCAGACCAAATGTTTACGAAGAACTAGAAGGATATTTTGGCGAATCACCATACGAAATAACATATTGTTGGCAGAAATGCAGATGAAGCCACTGACAGTAATTATTGAATAAGGACGCTGGCGATGGTTGGGACATGTGCTCTGGATGGCTGACAACTCACTACAAAAATAGCACTAAGATGGACACCACAGAGAAACAGAGGAGACATGGAGAAGAATAACAGAGAGGATGTTGAGCAAAGGAGGGCTCACAAGAGCCGAAAAAACTGCAAAGGACAGGCATTTGTGGAAACCTCTTACGGAAGCCACATGTGCGTTAGGAACTTAAGGTTCAGACAGACAGACAGAGACAGACAGACAGACAGAGACAGACAGACAGACAGACAGACAGACAGACAGAGACAGACAGACAGACAGAGACAGACAGAGAGACAGACAGAGGGACAGAGAGACAGACAGACAGGCAGAGAGACAGAGAGGCAGGGAGGCAGAGAGACAGAGAGGCCGGCAGGCAGATAGACAGGCAGGCAGGCAGATAGGCAGGCAGGCAGGCAGATAGGCAGGCAGGCAGATAGGCAGGCAGGCAGATAGGCAGGCTGACGGGCAGAGAGGCAGGCAGAGAGGCAGGCAAGTAGGTAGATAGGCAGGCAGGCAGATAGGCAGGCTAACAGGCAGAGAGACAGGCAGGCAGAGAGGCAGGCAGAGAGACAGGCAGAGAGGCAGGCAGAGAGGCAGGCAAGTAGGTAGATAGGCAGGCAGGCAGATAGGCAGGCTAACAGGCAGAGAGGCAGGCAGGCAGAGAGGCAGGCAAAAAGGCAGGCAGGCAGGCAGAGAGGCAGAGAGGCAGAGAAACAGGCGGGAGGACGGATGGACGGACGGACAAACAGACAGACAGTCAGGTATATATTGTAAGTAATTGTTTCGGCATTGAAAAAAATTACCAGTTTATTAAATATACAACTGTCATATTATATACACTTCTACACACAGACGCTGGAGCGCGCGCACACACACAGACACAGACACAGAATACCAATTTTCAAGAGATCAGAGAAAGAATTAAAGAATGCACTGAAAGATGCATAGATATGTTATTGTAAAAGAGATACAACAGATAATAACACTTACTTTGTTCCTGGAGAATAAACGTCAGGATAAGAAAGTCGTCATAATCAATGTTGCCATTATTTAGTTCTGTATAAACTTTCACAGAGAAAACTACGTTAAGATCAATTCTCTGAACCTTGTCGACTGTTATATTTATTTTATTTATTATATTGAATTTAAATACAAATTTGTCTGGTTTTTCTTTGATTCTAATCCAGTAACGTCTGTGACTTGGGTGATCAAAAAGCGCGTGCTCAGCAACTGTTCTGTCCGAAGTGACACAAAACAAGACCGAGGCTGGTTTTCCTATCTCCACAGTAACTGTTGTTCCGTTGGGTGACCCGATGTTGCTGTCCTGGCACAGCTGGATATAACCTGACAAAGACAACAAGCAACAATAAATGTTTACCGGCAACTATATCTTTACTAATAACAAGCAACTATATCTTTACTAATAACAAGCAACTATATCTTTACTAATAAAAACAACCATATCTTTACTAATAAACACACCGATATCTTTACTAATAACAAGCAACTATATCTTTACTAATAACAAGCAACTATATCTTTACTAATAACAAGCAACTATATCTTTACTAATAACAAGAAACTATATCTTTACTAATAACAAAAAAAACATACACACGTTTATTAAGGTCATAAATGTTTATAATTTACCAGATAAAAGTCTCTTTAAACAGGGCTGTCCAATAACCATAATAAAAATAAACAAAAAAGATAATAATGATCACATTGATTAAAGGTAACTTTCATAGCAGGGTGTAGTCTTGACAAAAGCTGACTATAAGTACATTTCAGATGAAGAGAGAAACAAAACTATATTACCTTTACAAAAGTTCCAGAACACGGAAACTTGTACAAAAATGAACAAAATGTCCCTTTTTAACAGGATTATCTTCATTTTCCACACTTATTCCAGTTTCCTTATATCATTCCTTCCTTGTCATTCAATGAAAGAAATGATTATTATAGTTGTCACATTTTGCTGTGAATGCACACTTCACCAAAGCTTAAATTCATATGACAGGAAGTAATTATTATAAGTATATCTGTTTATATCCTGTATGCATTAATAACCGTTAATACAATCTTTCCATGTGAAACTCGACTTGCATGTAGTTTTCTCAAGTACAGTGTTCTATATGAAAATTGATACAGTCTGATCAAATGAACTATAACTGTAGTAGATTAAACCAAAACATTCTCATCAAAAGGTAGATCACTACCGATTCGGTCACTTCCCTGCTCAGCATAATGGTAAATAATAGGAAATATCTTTTTTTTTTAATATGAAAGAAAATTTTTAAAAGTAAATTGTTTTTTTATACCCGTCAATTTCTGTTTTCAAGCTGTGGATAGATTTTCTGGAGCAAGGAAGGAAAGATAAAACTGAATGATTCTCTGATATTTGTCTTCAGCGACGTGCTAGAAACAACATCAGTTAGTAACATGCTCACTCCACGGAGGTCGGTACCCCAACAGTTACAGCTCTTCAGACCAGACGTTGGAAGTAGGAAACAGAAAGAAGAGACAAAGTTAAAACGTTATAATGTAGGAACATCAAAGTTTACCCTGAATACTAGAACTGATAGTGTAGCACAGAGGTTCCCAACTTTTTAAAGCGCAGTCCTAAAACCACAAACAGTAGATGGCCGGTGACACATGACACGTGTAAAAATACTAAAATTGAACAAATATTCATTATTTTGATTCCTTTAGCTTTACTATTAAGCTAAAAAAAATACATAAGATGTTAATTCATATGTAATCCAAATATTGTAAGATATTATGAAATATTAATAACAATAACAAATATTTTAAGATATCTTTTTCCACACTTTCAAATCCTCTATCAAAATTACGATACTTGTCTTCCGGGTCAAGAATTGCAAGGGGTCTCAAACTTTCATCATTCCATCTTGCCACTCGTTTTTCTTGATATGAGAGTTTTGAATTCAGTTTTATTACGTAGTTGATATCAAGAAGTATTAGTGCATTATTTATAAGACAGGATAAAAGTGTTCTTTCACAAATTGATACCATGGGGACTATGCCAAAATTAGATTTTGCCAGCGTTCGTTAAGCTATTACAGATTAATTAAAGATTTAAGATTTCCGCACACAACTGCAGGTGGTCTATTTGATCCAACATTAACATTTTATAACATCACTTATAGTGTACCTATCACAATATATTTCTTGGTCTAATGACACTTCCCACAGCTCGCCAAGAGAAACAACTATGAAAAAGTTAAAAACATCAAAATATATTACGCTGTATGAAGGGGATTCCCCTCTCAAGTGACCCATATACTCAGTGTGTTCTGAAGCTGTGTTAGGGGTACACAAGTGGAAAAAAGTGGCCGGGGAGATGGGGAGGGAGAAAGAGGTGTTGTGGCAGAAATGCTGATGACAAAGTATTATTGTCTACAACACAAAAAGGAATGGAAAAACTAATTATGTCAGTCCGTAAGAACAGCGAAGAGCGAAACCTCTATCTTAATGCGAAGAAAACTAAATTGATAACAAATGACAAAACAAATAAGGCAGCTGAAATATGTGTCAGTGGAGAAAAATTGGAAGAGGTGGAGAGTTTTAATATCTTGGATCATTATTAACTAATAATGGAGACACAATGAGGGAAATTAAAAGGAGGACATCTATCGCTCTTCAGAAAGTAAAACAACTAAAGAATCTGTGGAGAGGAAGAGACAGAACTACAAAAATAAGTTTTTTAAGGGCATGCATCTTTCGAGTCGCAACATATGTCTGTGACACCTGGGCACTTAACAAAACATCTGAGAAACACATAAATGCATTTGATTGTGAATGCTACAGAAGAGTTCTTTAAATATCATGGACATAGGAAAAAAAATCAATTTCACAAGAACTCTATATTGAAGAATGTATAAACCAGGAAAAAAGTAGGAACAGCTTTATTACTTAACAACTACAAAGTTGTGACGTTTCGGCGTGAGCCGTAATGATAAAAAAACATACAGGACGAAGAAATAGAGAGAGGAGATAAAGTATTGAATCACATGAATACTATTACAATTTTTTTTACAAAATTAAATAGAGTAATTAGCTGTAAATTTTAAAGTGTGGCTTGTCCGGCGGTGTGTGTCAGGAATAGATTTAGTAGAACGTGGAGACTCTTTAAATGAAAGCATGCGATATGTGGTCGGTGCGTTGTAACTGGGGGTGGTGGATGGGGAACAGGAGAGGGGAGAGAGAGTGATACACTGTTGACCTAGTCAGGAGAAGGTGAAACAAATGATTAAGGAAGAGAGGTTGCAACGTGATTTTGTGAGGAGGTTTGACAAGGGGTGGAGCTTAGTGGAGAGGTACTATAATGATTTAAGAGAATGTTAAATGTAGTTGAATAGCGAGTTTAACACGTGTGGTTCCAGCGTCCCATAATTTTGAATGCAGCGGTTCTCAAGCGCCAGACGGCTTGTGTCATCTGCGTGACATTGTTTGATGGCTGTTACCAGAAATTCAGATTTGATTTTATGATTGGGGCCATTGAAATGATTTGCGACTGGTTTCGAAGCATGCTGTGCGATGTCGTACAGATGTTTTTGCATGCGGTCCCCTAATCTGAGGGAAGTCTCACCAATATATGTTATCCTGCATCTTTTGCAAACTATGACATATATCTCATTACGGGACTCGCACGTGAATCCCTCATGAAGAGTGAGGATAGTTTTGAAAAAGGTGATACTTTTCGTTTCCCAGACTACAGGGCAGGTAACGCAGCCGGGGCGGTCACATTTTCTGGTGCCAATATATGTAAGGCTCTGCTTCAAGTGGCTGTGGACGAGGATGTCCTTAAGGTTTGGCTCATGTTTGTAGGCCAACAGGGGTGGATCAGAGAAAATGTCGCGAGTGTCGGGGTCGAATTGGATTAGCAACAGATGATGATAAATAATTTTCTTAACCATCTGACCGTGTGGGTGAAAAGGCAGTACTAACTTAACTCTGTCAGATGGAGTAACAGGCTTTTTCCTTGAATACTTCTTTGCGGCTCACTAGTTGGATACGGTTGAAGGCTTCACGAGGGAATTTTCTGGGTAGTGGCGATGACGGAAATATTCTAATAACTTGCTGGACTGATCTATAAAGACCAAATTATCCTGACATATGCAGCGAAGACGGAGAAGTTACGAGTATGGGATGGAATGAGGTGTAAATAGGTGTGGTGTCGGTGGGCTTGTAAAATACAGAGGTGACAAGCCTGTTTGTGCCAATAGAAATTTTAATGTCTAAAAATTTGACAGACTTGTCAGAAATTTAATGAGTGAATTTGATGTCATTACTGAATGAGTTGGCGAATTCAATAATTTTTTTTAGCTCTTCCTGTGGCATACTTTTGACTCCAATGCCATCGTCGATGTACCTTTTATAGAATTCTGGAAGTCTGCCGGTGTAGGTTTCACATAATTTACTTCCAGAAAGCCCATAAATAGACGTGCATAACATATCACAGGACTCTATTTAAACATTCTCCACATTCTACTAAATCCATTCCTGACACACACCGCCGGACACGCTACATCTTACATTTTACAGCTAATTACTGTATTAAATTTTGTTTTAATAATATTCATGTGAATCTATACTTTATCTCCTCTCTCTATTTCTTCGTCCTGTATGTTTTGGTATTATTAAGGCTCACGCCGAAACGTCACAACTTTGTAATCGTTAAGTAATAAAGCTGCTCCTACTTTTTTCCTAGTTTATACATTCTGGTATCACAGCTTTACTGCAGTGCTTCGTGTATAGTTGTATACTTATACACTAATTACTTAATATTGAAGAAGGCTGGCCAGTAAAGAGGATTAGAGAAAACTTAAATATCTTGGACACATTAAACGTCGTGATAATTTAGAGAAGATCGTCTTGGAAGTTTACAGAATGGTTGAAAATCGTTGATGATCTGCAAATGGATGCATCAACAGCAGGACATCTTGCTTACAACCGAAAGACCTACAGGAGGGCTGTTAGGAAGTCAAAGTTCCACAAGGGAAGTACAAATGACTGACTGATGTTTGCGTAGGCAAATACTAGAACGTTGCTTATGTTATACTGATGTTGTCACTTTGTGATATCCATGTAGAATTTAAAAACTGTTCTATGTTCTTAATGTATACAATATGAGCTCTAGATTCTTTTAATTGACCTGGGACCACAGAGGTAAGCGAATAACTCCTCCCCAGGCTACTGCCAACTGATTATTTTTGTCTTCCGTCTTTTGAGACAAGAAAACAACAGACAACTAGACTGTTAAAATCTATTCTAAGGTGAAGTCAAAATAAAGTCCGAACAATAGAAAGATGGTAGGTTTGTGGAATATATTGTCTCATCATCATCATCATCATCATCATCATCATAATCATCTTTCAGTACCTGTTATTTTCTGCTATAGCTCTAACGTTCACAGTTGTTTTAACATCATTATAACTGCAAACATCTCTCATGAAACATTGACAAGAACAAAGTGGGTCACTTGAGAATATGAAATTAGCAATGAGAATGGACAGCACATCAAACGTGTTCGAGTATGTCTTCCAGGAAAATTGAAATGAAAAAGTTTCACGCATTTAAACCATTTCCTGAAGTTTTCTGTTTGAAGTGGGTTTTATGGGATGCTTGTGTTCTGCCTATATTTATCTACGTACGGTGTGGAATATGATTCTATATAATAATGTATTTGAGCTGTGGTACATTGTATTATTGGTTATATTGTCGTGAATACATTTTGTTGACCTACACACAATAATCCTGATCTGTAGCACTGTTAACGTTTTCCCTCATGCTAAAATTTTAATCTTTTAATCTCCCATGAGCCATGTACAAGATTATGGTCTAAGGTCAGGGTCATCATCATTACTTTCCGGACTTATATACAGTAGGCTCTCAGCACGGTACACACACGTTGTTTGATAAATTAAAAAAAATAAACTGACTCCTAAGTCAAATATCACCCAGTTTAATTCATTCCAGTATCGAACATAAACATTCAAGTGAACACACTATCGTAGCTCCCTTAATCTTCACAGGTTCTACTAATCAGCCACAACAACTCACATAATCTTGATGCCCTTCAATGGTCACCAAGTCAAAATATGTATGATGCGGACCTTCTCCCGATCTAAAAAGAAGACACAAACACACACACACTGTTCACTGTGACTCGTCCTATCTTGGACTGCCTGTCGCCATCTTTGCTCTAACTAAAACATATTGCAGGCGTCTTCCCGCTGATCTAAAGTTGGTCGGTCGTATTTTGCTTAACAATATTCTCTCACTTGTTATCACTAACCTACTCTCACTTGTTATCACCAACCTTCTCTCATTTGTTATCACTAACCTTCTCTCACTAGTTATCACAAGCTTTCTCTCACTAGTTATCACTAGTAATATATTTTTCAGAATGCAAACAACATAGGACTAAAAATTTAACGTAGGAAAGACAAAGTTAATGAAGCAAAATGTGAACAACAGAAATGTACTCAGAGTAGATAGCAGGTTAGTGGAGGAGGTCAACGAATTTGTATACCTTGGCAGTAGAGTAGTAGAAAATGGAGACAGCACAGAGGACATCAACAGTAGACTTACTAGAGCAAACCAGGCTTTTGCAGTGCTGCAGACTATATGGAAATCAAAAATAAAAAACTAAGCATAAATATGAAAATTAGGATATTTAAGAGTAATGTTCTAAGTGTACTACTCTATGGAAGTGAATGCTGGAAAATCACCAAAACCATAGAAAACAAGTTGAATTCTTTCCAGACTAAATGTTTACGAAGAATTAGAAAAATATTTGGCCAAACACCATAAGAAATAACATATTATTGGCAGAAATGCAGATGAAGCCACTGACAACAATTATTGAGGAAAGACGCTGGCGATGGTTGGTACATGTGCTCCGAATGACTGACAACTCACTACCAATAATAACACTAAGATGGATACCACAGGGGAACAGAAGTAAGGATAGACCAAAAGAGACACTGAGAAGAACAACAGAAAGGATGTTGAGCAATAGAGGGCTCACCTGGGCAAGAGCTGAAAAGAAGGCGAAGGACAGGCATTTGTGGAAAACCCTTGCGGAAGCCCCATGTGCCCTGAGCACTTAAGGTTCAGAGAGAGAGAGAGAGAGAGTTATCACTAACCTTCTCTCACTAGTTATCACTAACCTTCTCTCACTAGTTATCACTAACCTTCTCTCACTAGTTATCACTAACCTTCTCTCACTTGTTTTCACTTCTTTCGTCATCCCATCTTTTCTTGTCTCCTGTCTCCTTTTTTATCTTCAAGTGCAGCTTGATAACCAATAAGTATTTTGGCTCCACCCTTCAGATGTCCACTGGTTTCCATGAGTGTTCTGATTGTCAGTTATTCAGGCTGCCCCGTGACTTATCTCTCTTAAGTCAGTTGTACAATATCCCACGCCTCTAAATATTTAATTGGTCAGCTGGCCCAGTTGGTCACTTCTTTATTTAAAACCCGTGTGCAATCGCGTCACCTACCAGATGTCAAGTGTCAACTCCGTCTACGCAATTGTTATTTACCTAAGACATTATCTTGCTATTTCATATCGGAGGTTTATTGTGTCCTCGCTTTTCATTATGTCTGCTTTTTCTATTTGTCTTTTCTATTTTGTTTACTCGTGTCAATGTCTAGTCACTGCCTTTTCTATTCACTGTTTCCACTGTTTACTTTTGTCCGCGTCTTGTTCTAGTATCATGGAAGTTTTATATCTTTCTCTTTCTTTTTCGACCTACTTCTCTCTGTCGCTATTCGATTTTACTATTTTCTTAACTGTATATTTTCATAATCATATTCATTAATAATAATAACCACAATAATCATTACTTATAAGGCTATGCTACACCTGACCTCCTCCCTCCCTCTCTCTCTCTCTCTCTCTCTCTCTCTCTCTCTCTAATATATGACGTCATACTTCCCGCCAGTCGCTCGCAGTCACTCTACACTTTCATTCGTTCCCCTTTCATAAGACCTTTCAAATAAATATATAAATAATAAAATTAAATTAAATTAAAATGCTACAATCACAACAATTTGTTCTGTGATGGAAGTTCATAAGTCATAAAATTTAAAAACTATATCACATTATTTATCAGTAAAAATAGTAACAGCGATTTTTTATGACAAAATGTTTCTGTGTGTAATAAAAGTTTTTTGGTAGGTTAAAAGCGTTAACATTTTTCTGTCAACTTTAAAACAGCAGGACACGCTTTGTAACAAAATGAAGTTCTTAAAGAAGTTGCACAACTGGAGGTGGGTAAACTCAGAAGAAGAAGACATCGTACCATACATTGTACTTATTTTGAGAAGACGGGCAATATTCTAATCACGGGAAAACTCGGGGGGAAACAAACTGAGTCTGAGAGAAAAAAAAATCCAGCTGGGGTGGAAACATAAGCTGTAAAGACAGACGAAATTCTGAAACATGTTCGTTAATTATCTTAATGTAAAGAAAACTAAAGTGATGATAACTGACAAAACAAACAAGGCAGCTGAAATATTTATCAATGAGGAAAAACTGGAAGAAGTGGAGAGTTTTGAATATCTTGGATCACTACTAACTAATAATGGAGATACAATGAGGGAAATTAAAAGGAGGACATCTATCGCTCTTCAGAAAGTAAAACAAATAAAGAATCTTTGGAGAGGAGCAGACAGAACCACAAAAAATAAGATTTTTAAGGGCATACATCTTTCCCATCGCAACATATGCCTGTGAGACCTGGACACTTAACAAAACAGCTGAGAAACACATAAATGCCTTTGAATGTAAATGCTACAGAAGAGTTCTCCAAATATCGTGGACACAAAAAAGAACAAATATATCTATACTACAAGAACTTAATATTGAAGAAGGCTGGCTAGTAAAGAGGATTAAAGAGAGAGAACTTAAATATTTTGGACACATTAAACGTCATGACAATTTAGAGAAGACCGTATTGGAAGGATACATAATGGGAAAAAAAAAGAGGAAGACCAAAACGAAGATGGCTGCAAGACATCGTTGACGATCTGGAAATGGATGCAACAGCAGTAGGCCATCTTGCTCACAACCGAGAGGCCTACAGGAGTGCTGTTTGGGAGGCAAAGTTCCGCAAGGAACATGCAAATGAATGAATGAATGAATGTTCGTTAATTGTCAACAGACATTACACATATACTGAGACAGAAAATGAGATGATGAATTGAGACAGAGAACTGAGACACGCAGTTGTGATCACACTCGCAGTATGCTTTTATTTCTGTACATAAAAAATATATAATCTGTTGAAGTCCAAGTTGACTGTGGACGACATCTCTGAGACTGAAATAGAACATACGACTTTGTTTATCAAGGATAAAAATAAAGTGTTGAATTAGAAGACAGCGACTCGCTCCGCACTCGTTATTTCCTTTTAATTTTGTGGGGGTGAATACAGTGTCAGATGTGGGGCCAGGGATCTATCCTTGAGTCAGAGTTGGTGATAAGACCCTGTCCTACCTTACTAATTGAAAGAAATGTCCTAATTAAACGTAGTAATAACAATGGTACACTGATGAAGATACAGAAACAAGAAAATCTATGAAGAAGAAGAAAGTGCCAAATTAAACAAACATAACACTAAAATTCAGTGCAAGAACTTCACAGATAGAAAGTGACAGTGAAAATAAAACATTAGGTTTTACTGTTGTTGAAGACTTTAGCTGGAACTTCTGAGTACTAAGTCTGACAAAACTGTAGCACAGGAACTTTACCATGTGACCAGAAATAAGAATTTTATCAGCCAAGAAACAAAGAAGACATACTAAACATCACAAATGCAAACTACAGTTACATCATCTGTGATGGTTGCTTTGTGTTTAAAACCAGAAAGATTTAGTCACTTCAAAACGAGCTGTACATCTTACTAGCGACACGCGTCCAGCACAGACTACAGATCAACAGAGACTACTTAGAATTATGATTCCCAAAAATAGACTTATTTTAAAGAAAAGCAAATTAGTTCATAAATTCTCTCTTATTTCTGGTTAGATTAAATCTCATTAAAAACTAAATCAAAGTCTGAAAAACTGTTTGCACCCAAAACCTAGGTTTCACTTGTACAAGAAAAGCCTTGCTTAATCTGTTGCTCACATTTGGAATATCCTTCCATTTAATCTAAAACTTAGAAGGAATATTAATTCTATTAACTTCAAGCTTTTTCAACACATCTTTGAAGGTTGACTATACGCCCTCATCGGACTTGTACTTTGCTCACAACTATAGACTTGTATAACAATAAAAACAATTTTTTTAAGACGACGAAAACAACAGGCCGTGACCCGGTGGTACTGCAAACCGGGTTCACTCGTAACAAGATGTGGACCATACACCCGGCATTCAATGTGCAGGGCAGGCCTCGGGCATCTCGTTTAGTTCAAAAATAACAGATACACGATGCTTTCTGTAGTTCTATTAATGCATTTTAATTTTTGTGTGGCATTATTACTCTTTTGTATGTGTGTAAATGTAATGATACGTACTTCCAATGTATTTAGTTTGTTTCAGATGTTAATGATGGTAACTTTTTTTTTACTTAAATTTTCCATACTCTTTATGTATTCATTACTTGTTTTTAACTGAATGCATGAAAGCTCCGTGAAAGTTGTCAGATGTCAGAAGTCAGATAGGTCTAATTTTGTCATGTTTCAGTTTCGTAAATAATCATCTCCCATAGACATGCTGATTACAATGGTCCTCCAAGTTCTTTTGTCTCTTTTTTTTTGCACGGTAGATCTGGCCAAACTGAATCTAGTCCATCTTTTTATGTCGTGGACTCAACTGTTTTATGTCGTCTTCCTACTTTCATATGTGAACTTTTCTCTTTGATATCATCGTACAACTGCTGGCTTCTTATGCTTTCCTTATTTCTATTTTTCATTTTCACTTGATTCAGTTCTTCTTTGTCTTCTGTTGGTAAATAGTTCACGTTAAAACTGCATTCCTAAATAACGTACACAAAGTTACTTCCTCATAACAACTGACAGGAAGCGCTCACTTGCCTGTACTTAACATTTGATGGGAGAACTGATTGTGTAGTGTGTGTAGATGTCACGGACGTTTGTATGGAGAACACTCACAAACAACTTGAGCGTTTGTGAGCACATCAACGGATGAAATGATTCATTAAAATGTTGTCTTTTTTGTCCAAGCATGATTTAGTCTAGACCGACTCTTTACCCTAACATTAATGGCGGGTAAATCCTAGATTTATAACTCTTCAACTTTGATAGCTCTGTTTTCGTGAAACAATATGAAATGAAATATCACGATTTGAAGAGAGCATTTGGCAATTCTAAGTTCTTTACCCGAAATTTACTGACAATTTGCCACCATTCTAAAAATAGTCTGTGCCAGTTCCGTGGCTCTCTGAAGGACCTTTATGGGAACTGTTTCGGAGATCTTACAGAATGTTTTCTGATACTTTTCTTCTGTCCTGTATTAAGAGCCCGTAAAATATATACAGGAATTCTTAAAACTTCTTGGTTTCTCACAGCTTATATGAACATAGACTATACTTATATGCACTATTAGTGACATTTAGACTAATTCCGAAGGAATAGATTTCGAAAACCAAGAAACTCCACAGGTGGATTATGCTCACTCAATTTTTTCTACAAGGGACACAATAGCGATATTGTTTGTATGGTAAACTAGTAGGTTGATTCCACTGCAAGATTTTGCTGTTTGTTGGCGCAGCGAACTTTAGTTGCACAGTGAATGCGTGACAAGGTGGTCGTGTCACCGCAAGGTGTTTTATATATGAGGGTGAGGGTGGGTGTTTGGGGGGGGGGGGTTCAAGAACCATTAAAATAGAAGTATGCAGATGTAGTTATCTTTCTATCAAATTATTTTTAAATAACGTGCCCACGATGCCCAATTAGGCCTTGACAGTTCGACATCATCTTTGTCGTTCTTGGATACACTCCATTGTTTTCTCTCAGGATGATTATCAAGGGAAGGCTCCTATTTTCCCCAGTAATGGCAGAGGCTCCAGAGAACGCTGTTTCTTGAGAGACTCGAAGGTTTCAAACAGTCATTTATCATCACAGCGTTATGACAGAATAAATCACAGAGGAAGGGTCACAACCAAGAGAAATACGAATACTCGCAGTACTTTCCCACTGAGTTTACAGCTCACATGAAAGTTGTGAGATATGATTTAGAAGTTTCCAGGGCTCAAAGTTAAGGTCATAGAGTAAGTTGAGGTGGATGTTTTTCTGTCTTACGAAATATACTAGTAAACAAGAGAGTGTAAAAAACCACTTTTTTTCGCGCGATGTGAGTTAACAGAAAAAATAAACCACCGGGGGGGGGGGGTGTGTTAGAAAGTGTTAGGGACATAAGAGTGATTTTTGAGAGGTCAAGGAATGGTCAGAGTTGATAGACAGAGCTTGAGGTATAGTCTGTAATGTTAAGTTATGGACAGGATGATAGACAGAGCTTGAGGTATAGTCTGTAATGTTAAGTTATGGACAGGATGATAGACAGAGCTTGAGGTATAGTCTGTAATGTTAAGTTATGGACTGGAGGATAGACAGAGCTTGAGGTATAGTCTGTAATGTTAAGTTATGGACAGGATGATAGACAGAGTTGAGGTATAGTCTGTAATGTTAAGTTATGGACTGGAGGATAGACATAGTTTGAGGTATAGTCTGTAATGTTAAGTTATGGACTGGAGGATAGACAGAGCTTGAGGTATAGTCAGTGAAGTTAAGTTATGGACAGGATGATAGACAGAGTTTGAGGTATAGTCTGTGAAGTTAAGTTATGAATAGGAGGATAGACAGAGCTTGAGGTATAGTCAGTGAAGTTAAGTTATGGACAGGATGATAGACAGAGTTTGAGGTATAGTCTGTAATGTTAAGTTATGGACTGGAGGATAGACAGAGCTTGAGGTATAGTCAGTGAAGTTAAGTTATGGACAGGATGATAGACAGAGTTTGAGGTATAGTCTGTAATGTTAAGTTATGGACTGGAGGATAGACAGAGCTTGAGGTATAGTCAGTGAAGTTAAGTTATGGACAGGATGATAGACAGAGTTTGAAGTATAGTCTGTAATGTTAAGTTATGGACAGGATGATAGACAGAGCTTGAGGTGAAGATCAGTTGTAGACTTGATTTGAGATGTAGTTAGGATAGAGCACACTCGGTGGATTTATCTTTCCTGGAATTTTCAGTATGTAATTTTTGGGGTTTGTCCTTATTAGGACAGAGGGAGCGAAGTGTTGGATTCATGTAAGTATGTGAGTTTTGTGGGGTTTTTTTCATATTATATCTCTATTCCCAAATGGCGAAGTTTCTCTCGCAGGGAAGATTTGTTGTTGTATTGTATTTGTTGTATGGGTTGTCTTGTTAAATGTTTCTAAGAGGATATCAAATAAACATGTATAAAGTAGGGAGAAGTAGGAACAGCTTTATTAATTAACGAATGCACAGATGTGACGTTTCGGCGTGAGCCTTTATCATATAAAAAACACACAGCACGAAGAAATAGAGAGAGAAGATGAGGTATAAATTCACATGAAAGCTATGTTCAAAATATGAATGGAAACAAATAAAATAAAATAAAAGTGATGGAGCACTTGGCTGTGATTTGTATGAGGCTGTGGTCAGACATGCCCGTGGTGAAGTGTAGAGAATATTTAAATGGAGACTTGTGATAGGTGGGTCGTAAATAAAGATTGGGGGCGGGGGACTGTGGGGAGGAGAGAATGTGATACACTGTTAATCTAGCTGGGAGAGGATAGAATAGGTAGAGGAGTTGTAATGTGATGCTGTGAGGATGTTCTGAACTGTGTGTTACAAGTGAGAAAGGAGTGGAGCTTAGTGCAGAGGGATTATGATTGTGGAAGAGGGGAATGTTAGATGTAGCTGAAGTAAATGATAGAATCATAGAAATATCAAGTTCTGCGAAGATCTATAATTCAGCTCTTAAACAGTCTACACCAGAAAGAAAGCATTTCTACATAACAAAGTTGTAAATTCCAATATACGACTTACCAGCAGTATAGCACAGTACACTGGTTCTTCTTTAGCATATCCCGCAAATATATAACGGTCGCACTTACAGAAATATCACACACAAGTTGTGTAAAAACAGGAAACCAAAACAATAAATGAAGACCTACGTGTTTAGAGTACTGTCCTCTTATAGTACAAGCAATATTTCAAATCCATGTCGCATAGAAACAGAGACAATGGGCACAAGATGATGTCAAACGAGACAGAATCAAGACACTGATCGTGGAGACATAAACTAAATAAGATTTTTAAAAACGTGACGTAGTTTTGTATATTCACTAAATAAACTGACTGGAGATTTTAAGAATAAAACACCTTTGTGATTCTGAAGGAAGTTAGCTAACAGAAAGATTATAATGCACTTATGTGAACTGACATAATGCGAGAGTGAATGAAAAAACTTTTTTTTGTTTCAAAACGTTATTAAGAAGCAGAGGTCAGTCTGCCATTATTATTTTCATCATACAAATTTCTCTCAATTACAGACAGTCTACATCAGTTAGTACAAACATGTTATCCATATAATAAACGTAATTAAAATTTAAATAAAAATAACAAAACTGAAATAACAAAACATTACATTTCACTGTTATCCGCGCTCTCGGTATAGGAGGTAGTTACATACATGTAATCAAGTTATTTCTTACTCTCACACATTGAGGAGCACCAAAATGCGATGGAATAAGAGAATATAATTTCAAACAATTTACATTCAGGGTCTATCGTAAGAATCTGTATATAAAATTGATGAATCATGGGAAGATGAAGTCGATTTGATATTGAAAAAGTTTGAATCTGAGGTAATGAGTGTAGTTTTTAGTGTTTAGGTAAGATAGGAGGGTATTCTAAAGATGAGCAGCAGAGTAATCATCGCTTTTTTAACAGATCAAGTCTAGGATTTGGAAGAATATTGTTTAAGTGTTGGCTAAAATCTGAGTTAGATTCAGACAGTTTGTATAGATAACCCGGAGCGTTCTGGGATAGAATTTTGTGAAATAACATGGCTTTATTGAATAAAAGTTGTTTTTGAGGATGAATTCTGAGAAGATTTTGTGCTGTTGTGTGGATTGTGTTTTATTGTTACCACAAATAAGCTTTACCTTTCGCTCACGAATCGTCTTCTTGTAACTGACACGGAGATGGCATCATAGACAGTGGAGCAATAGTCTAAATGTGTTTGTATTTGTGGTATGTAGTATAACTTATTTGTATCTACATCGATGAAGCACTCAATTTTGGCTGATTGGTAGACTTTTTGTGCAGCATTGGTAATAACGAATGAACAAAAAAGATGAAAGAAATGAAAAAAAGAGACGTCACAATGAGCTGATGATGAAGATGAAATATGAATCAAACTGTATTAGTTTTTCTAAAATATTGTGAACGATCTTGCAAATAAGAAAGAATTTTCACAGAAGATATCTACAGCAACTTGCTTCTCTTGTCTTGTCTTACCTTGTCTTGTCCTGTTTTGCTTTTTCTTGTCTTGTCTCCTTAAATAAAAGCAAGTATTTTTCTTCTTTCTCAGGTCCTGTATAAAGCAGCTTTATTTAGTATCAACATTCTAGCGAGCCATGACTAAATGTGCATCTTTAGCGTGGATACATCTACAAGCAAGCACGACACAGAAAGTTATTAGAATGATAAATATGAACACACCTACCGTAGCATAGCCTTGTAAGTAATGATTATTGTATTATTATTATTGTTATTATTAATGTTTTGATTATTATTACTGCTAGCTTTTCTATTATAGTTACTATTATTACATATACTTAGAAAGTAGGACAGAAAATCGAGAGACGGCATTAATAGACCATTACGACTGGACACTGACAAAGATAAACAGAAGAAACAGACAAATAGAAAAGGCATGCACAATGCCGCGAGATAAGCGAAAAGCTAAGAAATACGCTCCGATATAAAATAGTCCGGTAATAACACGGCCGGCGCACAATCTATAGGAATAGGTGGACAGACAGTTAATTGCCGATAGACCCTAAACGCGTGAGAAAAACTTGCCAGGGGCGATAAACGGGATAATTACGCTAGACAGATTTAAGAAAAGTCAAAAATTTGTTGGCGATGGATAGTCTGCAAACTAGACACGAAGAATAAAAACACATTTAACAACACTAACCTGACAGGTTATGACTCAAGAACAATCAGGACACCTATAAAAACCATGAGAGATATAGGGGTGGAGCAGAAATACCGATTGGCCAGTCTATCAAGCTAGACTACAAGATAAAAAGAGGGACTGTGGATGAGGCAAAGAGGAGAAGATTGGAGGATGCGAAAACAGATGATGCAAATATCCAGAGGAGGTGCTTGAGAGATATGCATCATAACTCAGGAGCAGAACTGAAACTCCGACACCAAAGTACTCAGAGACGAAGATACTCCGAGATCACGAAACACTGACACGCAGGCAGAGACTCAGATAAGTAAATCAAGACAAAGATAATTGTGCAGATAGAAATAGGCAGACTTGCACCTGGTGAAATAGACAGAGAGATATAGAAGCAGATAGTCGTGCTGATGTGATGAAACTACGAGCTAGTTTGAGACAGGTTCTTATGAGAGCTAGTGAATAGATGTCGATACAGTGAGTAGAGAACTGAAAGATGTGGTCTTATATCTCTTTGACAGTTCATTTAAGGAGGTCCAGGTAGACAAGACTAATCTGCATATTAAAACTGAATTCGTTGATGGCTCCCGAGAGAGAAAGAGATAAACTGCTCATAAATGCTCGTGTGATCCAGATTTATAAGCGTATTAAGATTCCAGGTTTTTGTTGTTTATGATTTTCATACGAACTGATGGACTTTCAACGTATATATTAACAGAGACAAATGTGCAAATAAAACTTTCATTTATCATTCCAGCAAAATGGACTTCACAGTATTTGAACTTGATATATTCGATGTGAAGACATTCTGTGTAACATATATAAAACAACGTCAAACAAACCTCTTTAGCAACATATAAATATTTAACAATATAAATTTATTATACTGCATCAGAACTAGATATTTTCTTTCTGTTCACTACGCACGATCTCGATATCTATTCTCTATCTCCTCCTAAGTATCTGCATAGTTTCATCACATCAGCATGATTATTTGATTCTAGATCTCTCTGTCTTTTTCGTATGCGGTACTTCAACTAAATCTATCTCTCTAAATCTCCTACTGTATCTGTCTGTTATTATCTTCACATCTCTCCTGGTGTCGATCTCCTATATGAGTCTCCGTCAGAATGTCCGAGTATCTTAGCGTACGAGTATCTTCGTCTCTGAGAATCTTAGTGTACTAGTATCTTCGTCTCTGAGTATCTTGTTATCTTCGTCTCTGAGTATCTTAGTGTACTAGTATCTTCGTCTCTGAGTATCTTAGTGTACTAGTATCTTCGTATCTGAGTATCTTGTTATCTTCGTCTCTGAGTATCTTAGTGTACTAGTATCTTCGTCTCTGAGTATCTTAGTGTACTAGTATTTTCGTCTCTGAGTATCTTAGTGTACTAGTATCTTCGTCTCTGAGTATCTTAGTGTACTAGTATCTTCGTATCTGAGTATCTTGTTATCTTCGTCTCTGAGTATCTTAGTGTACTAGTATCTTCGTCTCTGAGTATCTTGTTATCTTCGTCTCTGAGTATCTTGTTATCTTCGTCTCTGAGTATCTTGTTATCTTCGTCTCTGAGTATCTTAGTGTACTAGTATCTTCGTCTCTGAGTATCTTAGTGTACTAGTATCTTCGTCTCTGAGTATCTTAGTGTACTAGTATCTTCGTCTCTGAGTATCTTAGTGTACTAGTATCTTCGTCTCTGAGTATCATGTTATCTTCGTCTCTGAGTATCTTAGTGTACTAGTATCGTCGTCTCTGAGTATCTTAGTGTACTAGTATCTTCGTCTCTGAGTATCTTGTTATCTTCGTCTCTGAGTATCTTAGTGTACTAGTATCTTCGTCTCTGAGTATCTTGTTATCTTCGTCTCTGAGTATCTTAGTGTACTAGTATCTTCGTACATTTTAACATAGACAAATGTGCAAATAAAACTTTCATTTATTGTTCATTCAAAATGGACTTCACAGTATTTGAACTTGTTTAGGATATATTCGATGTGAAGACATTCTGTGTAACATATATAAAACATCATCAAACAAACATCTTTAGCAACATATAAATATTTAGCAGTATAAATTTATTATACTGCATCATAACTAGATCGTTGCAAAACGAGATGAACTAGTTAATATTTTTATTTTTAATCACAAGAACACCACCATATAAGAAAACAAAATATACGAAGAGATATTTCGTCAGCAAAATTATGCCAGAAATTGTATGCTATTATCTGGGAATAATGAATATGGACAACACAGACGCAGTTTTGAAAGTGACTCAGTGATGCTTCCACATCTGTAATGTTTGTATCGATGCAACATTTTAGGTAGAGATATGAGCTGTGAACCAGTGTCACTGCACATAGTCAAACCATAAGTGCTCTGCTGCCTAGTCAGTAGTTCACCAGAAACTGCCATCTAGTGTCACAAACAGCAGCAACTCCGTAGCTAACGGCGTCATTCCTCTTCTGTATCAGAGCGTTAATCTAGGTACACATTTTTTTTTCTTGAGACTGGGTGAATCCTGGGAGTTTCAGCTTGCGATGGTTGAAAATCAAAACTAGGTCGTCTGATCGGCGAGCGAGTGACTAATCCACTACGCTAACGCGGCTCGCAGATGTAATATTGAACTTTACTACCGAGAAAGAAAAAGTGAAATAGGAGTTAACTATAGGCTGTGACGTAAAAAAAAATTAAATATATGTTCAGTATTTATATATTAATGAAAAAAAAACTGGACTTTCATAGAATCACTAAGTGAGCTGTGTTTCCAAATGATAAAGAACTTGCCACAAAAACACGTTTGACACTGTACTCTTCATCTCTCAGCTTGCACTCTTTAACATAACCGTACATTCAACATGATGTCGATATTAACATATGGACATACGGAAACATGGACATAAGTTAATCACACTTATTGTATGTTCAGCTTTTATGTATAAACTATCGAAATGTATGTGAACTACATACATACATACATGCATACATACATACATACATACATACATACATACATACATACATACATACTTACGTACATACATACATACTATATATTTGAAAAGAAACTGCTAAGAGAAATATATAACATTATTAAGTTGTTTGTCTTGGATTTTAAATATTGTCACACAGAAAAGTCTTGTACAAGTACTGGGAACTCCATTCGTTCGGAACGAGTACATGTTTATTTATACCAGTTGTCTCCCGTAGTAAAAGTGGGTGTAGAATTTCTAATAGTTCAAGAGAAAAGGCACAATCAACAGAGAACTCATTCTTAAAGTGCATATCAGCTGGATTATACTATCATTAGATAGTCTGTCTATTTGTCTGTCTGTCTGTCTGTCTTTCTGTCTGTCTGTCTGTCTGTCTCTGTCTGCCTGTCTCTCTCTCCCTCTCTCTCTGTCTCTCTCTCTCTCTCTGTCTCTCTGTGTCTGTCTCTCTCTCATGAACCTTCGGTAAAATATAGGTGGAGTTCTTTCTGTTCACTACGCACGATCTCGATATCTATTCTCTAGCTCTCCTAAGTATCTGTATATAAATGTAGCTCATAGTTTCATCACATCAGCATGATTATCTGATCCTAGATCTCTCTGTCTCTTTCGTATGCGGTACTTCAACTAAATCTGTCTCTCTAAATCTCCTACTATATCTGTCTCTCTAAATCTCCTACTATATCTGTCTCTCTAAATCTCCTACTATATCTGTCTCTCTAAATCTCCTACTATATCTGTCTCTCTAAATCTCCTACTATATCTGTCTCTCTAAATCTCCTACTATATCTATCTCTCTAAATCTCCTACTATATCTATCTCTCTAAATCTCCTACTATATCTGTCTCTCTAAATCTCCTACTATATCTATCTCTCTAAATCTCCTACTATATCTATCTCTCTAAATCTCCTACTATATCTATCTCTCTAAATCTCCTACTATATCTGTCTCTCTAATTCTCCTACAATATCTATCTATTCGTATCTGCACATCTCTCCAGGTCTCGATCTCTTTTGTGAGTCTCCGTCAGAATGTCCGAGTATCTTAGTGTACTAGTATCTTCGTCTCTGAGTATCTTAGTGTACTTGTATCTTCGTCTCTGAGTATCTTAGTGTACTAGTATCTTCGTCTCTGAGTATCTTAGTGTACTAGTATCTTCGTCTCTGAGTATCTTAGTGTACTAGTATCTTCGTCTCTCAGTATCTTAGTGTACTTGTATCTTCGTCTCTGAGTATCTTAGTGTACTAGTATCTTCGTCTCTGAGTATCTTGTTATCTTCGTCTCTGAGTATCTTAGTGTACTAGTATCTTCGTCTCTGAGTATCTTAATGTACTAGTATCTTCGTCTCTGAGTATCTTAGTGTACTAGTATCTTCGTCTCTGAGTATCTTAGTGTACTAGTATCTTCGTCTCTGAGTATCTTAGTGTACTAGTATCTTCGTCTCTGAGTATCTTGTTATTTTCGTCTCTGAGTATCTTACTGTCGGAGCTTTAGTTCTGCCCCTAAGTCTGTGTGCGCATGTCCTGTGCGTACCGCGGTGTGCGCATGTCTGTGCGTAGCTCTGTGTGTATCTCGCCTGTCTTTCTCAGTCCCTCGTTTATCTTGGAGTCTGGTTTGATGAGCCGACCCATCAGTATCTCTGGCTTGCTTCTAACTGGTCCAGTTGTCTCGATACCCGCATCGATTAGTTCCTGAGTCATAACCTGCCAGTTTAGTGGTGTCAGATGTCCACCCCTTGCTCTTGGCACTTTCTGCCTGTACCCATTGACTGATTAAATATCCCGGTTTCTTTATTCGTCGTGTCCGTTTCACAGACTATATAGTCAAAGTAGCCAACAAGACGTTTGGGCTTTTATTAAATCCTCCTAGCGTCCCTGTCCAGTTATCACCCTCGGGCAGTTAACTTTTTGTCTTCTTATTCTTAGATTTCTTTCGCTAACTGTTCGTCGCTACCTGTTATTTCACTTGCCGGAGGATGGTATTGCTACTTATTGTAGTTATGAACATCTTCCTCTACCCCATCTCTTCCTCGGCGTCCTTGTGTCTGTCCTTTATATTCATCTATTTCTTCTGCTTAAACTTGTCAGCGTCCAGCCGTAATGTTCTTTCACTAGAATCATGGGAATCTATTTTTATCTTGTCTCTAAATTTTACTATCTAACTTTTCTCTTCCTGTTTAATGTTAACCCTTATAACTATAATATGTTCATAATTAAAATCATAATTCTAGGTTACAATGGACAATGCTATAAGTACTCGGCATAAAATGGAAGGATTTCAAGAACAACGCAGAGATAAGGCAGATGAGTGAACAAAAACCTGTCTAATTAGAAAAAGGAGATGGACATATGTCAGTCACGTTTGAGAAGAAACAGTCAGAGAATCCCAAAGCAAGGTGTAAAGTGGGACACAACAGGCCGAAGAAAACGAGGTCGACCACGTGAAACTCTAAAGAGGACATTGTTAACAGAGGCCAATGTAGTTGGCATACAATCCCTTGATGAGGTTGAAAAGTTCGCAGAAAACAGGAACAATTGGCGAACTACAATGCGAGCCCCATGTGACGTTTAACACATATACTCTTCTATAGGGAATTCAGGAATACATAAGAAGGAATACCATGAAACAGCACAAAAGTATTGCTTCATGTAGAAATTTGCTCCATCTTTTATTCTCTTAATGATGGTGAATGAATCATCTCAGTTCTCCTTCTTAGAGTCTTCCAGGTGATAAACTTTGTTTGTGTGTATGCATGCGTGACTATGTGTCTATGTTTATATATGCGAGTGGATGTATATTGTACGTGGTCATATATGTGTCTAAGCGTGTATCTGAGTGTATGTGTGCCTGTGTAAATGCCTGTGTGTGTGTCGGTATTTTGATACGATGATGTGAACATCTGTTGAAAATAAATGGTTTCTACATCGCCGTTGTTTCAGCAGCCAGGTTGTTTCTTGGCTGACATTAGTTTGTGTTTATGAAATTACCTTAGGTTACACGCGGGTGTTCTTTGTAGTTAGAAAAGTTAATAACGTGTCACTCAATTTTTGGCAGTAATAAACAGGAGAATGGCGTTTTGTTTTGTTTTATATTTGAAAACAAAAATCTATGGGTTTCTATTTCTTACTGCTAACAAAAGATAATGTTTATGTATGACTGAAAGATAAGTGTCCAGATACAAATTCTTTTGTGTGAAACAGTGTTCGTGATTTATTTTTTTATTCATAAGTAACTCTTGCTCAGGTGACTGACAGACAGAGGTATTGTTGTCATGAACCGTGTGATGACATCATTTTTTAAAAATAAAAGAAATACATCTGTTGTTGATAGACAATTTTTCATCAGTAGAAAAGTAAAATTTAGTTATATCAGTTGTTACGTACAGACGGCGGTCAAAACAAAACTGTGAATAAAATAAAGCAAGTTTTTATTTGATATTCTATTCTTTATTACACTGAACATATTAAATTAAAAAAAATGATGAGTATCAAATAGCTGGGTCTGAGCTAAACATATAAAAGTGTATTATCGTGCATTATTTTTTTTTAATTTTAATATTAAGTAAATTATTAAACATTTAAGCTCGATTTATATTATTGAAAGTGCTATGAAAGAATGCAGTATGACTCAGTAATAATAATAATAATTCCTGGTACATTATCTAAAAGTGTAACAGGAAGTTCACACAGTCATCTTCTTTGCTGACAGATGTACAGAGAGTGTAGAAATAATGGGGTCAAGTAGAGAGCACTTTAATGTGCTCTTTCCAGAAAGTTGTGACTAATATTCAAAGTCATCTCTCATGTTTAGGCGTGACCTGCACTAAGTTACTAGGCTCTGTGGGGCGGAGCCCAAGCAAAACGCATGCAGGAAACTGACTATGACTGTCCGAGTACTGTCTTCAGTCTCAGTGATATGTTTACACCAGTGCTCCCTCAAGTAATAGGTGTTCTCTCACCCCTGTCTCCATCTCCGAGATTGAGAGCATATAGAGAGGAGATGTGAGAGTATATAGAGGAGATGTGAGAATGTATAGAGGGGATGTGAGAATATATATAGAGGATGTGAGAATATATATAGAGGGGATGTGAGAATATACATAGAGGGGATGTGAGAATATATATAGAGGAGATGTGAGAATATATATAGAGGAGATGTGAGAATATATAGAGGGAATGTGAGAATATATAGAGGGGATGTGAGAATATATATAGGAGGAGATGTGAGAATATATATAGAGGAGATGTGAGAATATATATAGAGGAGATGTGAGAATATATATAGAGGAGATGTGAGAATATATAGAGGAGATGTGAGAATATATAGAGGAGATGTGAGAATATATATAGAGGAGATGTGAGAATATATAGAGGAGATGTGAGAATATATAGAGGAGATGTGAGAATATATATAGAGGAGATGTGAGAATATATAGAGGAGATGTGAGAATATATATAGAGGAGATGTGAGAATATATATAGAGGGAATGTGAGAATATATATAGAGGAGATGTGAGAATATATATAGAGGAGATGTGAGAATATATAGAGGGGATGTGAGAATATATATAGAGGGGATGTGAGAATATTTATAGGCGAGATGTGAGAATATATAGAGGGGATATGAAAATATATAGAGGAGATGTGAGAAAATATATAGAGATGTGATAATATGTATAGAGGGAATATGAGAATTTATATAGAGGAGATGTGAGAATACATATAGAGGGGATGTCAGAATACATATAGAGGGAATGTGAGAATATATATAGAGGAGATGTGAGAAAATATATAGAGGAGATGTGAGAACATATATAGAGGGGATGTGAGAATATATAGAGAGGAGATGTGATAATATATAGAGAGGAGATGTGAGAATATATATAGAGGGGATGTGAGAATATATATAGAGGGGATGTGAGAATATATATAGAGGTCATGTGAGAATATATATAGAGGGGATGTGAGAATATATATATATACAAATGTGAGAATATATATAGAGGGGATGTGAGAATATATATAGAGGAGATGTGAGAATATATAGAGGGAATGTGAGAATATATAGAGGGGATGTCAGAATATATATAGAGGAGATGTGAGAATATATATAGAAGGGATGTGAGAATATATATGGAGGGGATGTGAGAATATATATATATATAGAGGGGATGTGAGAATATATAGAGGGGATGTGAGAATATATAGAGGGGATGTGAGAATATATATAGAGGAGATGTGAGAATATTTATAGAGGAGATGTGAGAATATATATAGAGGATGTGAGAATATATAGAGGAGATGTGAGAATATATATAGAGGGGATGTCAGAATATATATAGAAGGGAATGTGAGAATATATATAGAGGGGATGTGAGAATATATATAGAGGTGATGTGAGAATATATATAGAGGGAATGTGAGAATATATATATAGGGGATGTGAGAATATATATAGAGGGGATGTGAGAATATATAGAGATGAGATGTGAGATTATATATAGAGGAGATGTGATAATATATAGAGGGAATGTGAGAATATCTAGCGGAGATGTTAGAAAAAGAAGAGGGTAAATGAACATGAGAAGATGATGAGTGAAGAAACGTTGTTGTGGGGGCTAAAATATCATCTGGGGCGCGAGAGTGGCAGCCTGGAAAAGTTTGTGGGGTTCATTTATTCAAGCCACTAACTCACAAACCTGAGGAAACCTTATCTAGGTTAGGTCCACTATCTTTACAGGTCATAAGTTTAAAGCATCCAAGGGCCTACCTGGAGTAAGGAGATGGAAAGGGTGAGAGGTTATATCGGTGTTGTGTGGCTGTTTCACTCTCTATGACTTATATACATGGGCTTAAATAGAAATATATAGATGACGTCACAGAAGAACTTCAGAGTGTGAAAGGGATTGGTTCTTCTTAGGAGAAATACATCAAACCAAGGCTAGAAATTACAGAAGGAGCGACAACTAAAGACAACATGAAAATAACGGTTAGAAAACTTCATTCATTCATTTACATGTTCCTTGCGGAACTTTGCCTCCCAAACAGCACTCCTGTAGGCCTCTCGGTTGTGAGCAAGATGGCCTAGTGCAGATACATCCATTTGCAGATCATCAACTATGTCTTGCAGCCATCTTCGCCTTGGTCTTCCTCTCTTTCTTTTTCCCATTATGTACACTTCCAAGATGGTCTTCTCTAGATTATCATGACGTTTAATGTGTCCCAAATATTTAAGTTTTTTCTCTTTAATCCTCTTTACTAGCCAGCCTTCTTCAATATGAAAACTTAGAGGGAAAAATTCAGAAACTATTTGGCAGTATTTTCTGGTCTAAGGGATGTAACTTAAGTAAAAATCTTGAAGAGAATTTAAGTCTGCCTTAAGTCCCCCTGAGGAAAATGTTTATCTGATTTTTTAAAAGAAGTTTTGCATGGGATTATTAACTAGACTGAGCATTTCTGGAGAAAAAAATAAGAAAAAAATAGGTCTTGCAACTGATGAGTGGAAGTGAACATTCATGAAGATTTTTGGAGACATTTAGTCATATTCTGTGGTAGTCAACAGTCGTGTGTGAAAGCTAGAGATGTGACTGTAGAAATGTGTACCGCTATGTGATGTTTTGTGTGATAGTTTACCGTGGGTCTTTGTCTTAGTGTAGTTTATGATTAATCATCTCCTATAGCGCCATAAGTACTTGTATGCTATTTAAGCCGTCTGGACTTATGTTCAACTTGCTATAATCAGCAGTCCAAGACGTCACAAGACATATTCGTCTTCAGCTCTTCTGGAATCATCATCAGGATGCATATTATTAAACACTGTATTACTAAACTGGATTAAAATCAGTGATGAAATCAGTTCTCGCCGATCATCACCATAGCTGGATGTATTTTGTCCTGTAAGTGTGTATCATCAGAACGTGGTGAGTACTGAACTTTGCCTTGCTCCTGATCATGTGCATTTTCATATGTGTTAGACTATAGATCAGCTAATAGGGTCAAGGCCATGCCACAGTGAAATATATAACCGCTGTCGTCTGCAAACTCTTGGCGGCACATACGCTTATAACTTTTCCGTATTTTGATCTTCTCAAAACTAAATGACGCTCAACATTCGTACAACGAGAAAGGATAAAGGTGCAGGCAAAATCCCCGTTTCCGTGTCATTAAAGCATATAAAGAATACGGTGTTAAGCCAGAATTTCCATGACCTTCAACACATGAAAGTGTGACGTGGTCAGTATCACGGCTGGTCGCGTTTACCTTCCCAGATTTCTCGTGTACCAATTTCTAGAGGCCAGGTCGATCCTGGGGCCTTTTTAATGAGAAGGGAACTCAGAAACCTCATACAACAGGAAAGATAAACGAGAAGAAAAATAGGGGAAGGGAAGAGAGAGAGAGAGTCATGGACAGTTTCAGTCTTATGACAAAAAGTCACAAACTGAGCTGATGAAAGATATCAAAGATCAACATCTGTGCAGAAGCAAACAAAGTACACGATGATAAGTAGGAGGACAACATTATCAGGGAGACTGTTTACATATAGGTCATAAGTCCATGGCAATACGTGTCTGTTGTAAGTGTGTGCCTGTGCTGATAGAAATATGCATGAGACATAATTCTGTATCAAAAGAAAATATGCTTGGAAGATAATCGAGTGAGAGAATAAATAAATATGGAAAAAACACTAAGTGATAACATAAATAAACATGTCAGGCAGGGAGATAACTAAGTGATAACATAAATAAACATGGCAGACAGGGAGATAACTAAGTGACAGCATAAATAAACATGGCAGACAATCGAATGGTAACATAAAAACATGGGAGATAACCGAGTGGTAGCATAAATAAACATGGGAGATAACTGACAGAATATCGATGACAACTGTCTTCTTAATTCACCTGATTCTCTTCTTTAAATATAAAGTGTAAAAGTATAACAAATAATTTACTTTCGACTATTTTTTTTTTCAGAAACTATAACACATCAGTTAAATAACAGATCCTTTAAAAATTAAAGTGTATGTATTCCTTTGATCAGAAAACCAAATCGATCACATACTAATAAACAACAAGTGGAAACGGTCACTACAAGATGTGCGAGCAAGGAAAGGAGCAGATATAGGAAGTGATCACAACCTTCTGGTAGCAAAACTAAAACTAAAATTAAGGAAAGCCAGAATCGGAGAACACAGAAAGATACATTTTGATACAAGAAAACTGATAGACCAGCAAACAAGAAATGAATTCTCAATAGTACTTAAGAACCGCTTCAGTGTCCTACAAGACGAAGCAGAAATGTCCATATTAGAGTTCAATAAAACACTACAGGAAACAGCAAAAGAGGTGCTGGGATATCGGAAAAGGAGAAAAGAGGAATGGATAAGTGAGACCACATGGGAAAAGATAGAGCAAAGAAAAGAAATCAAGAAAAAATTACTGAACACCAAATCACAACGGCTTAAAGAACGATTTTTAAGTAATTATGCACAAAAAGACAAAGAAGTGAAGGAATCATGCCGTCAAGATAAACGTCAGTATTATGACAGCTTAGCAGAAACAGCAGAGAAAGCAGCATATACAAATGACATGAAAACCATATATAAAATCACAAAGCAGATGACAGGTAACTTCAATACAAGATGTGAAAGTGCAGTAAGAACACAACATGGACAACTGGTCAGTGGAGAAAGAGAAAAAATTGAAAGATGGAGGGAACACTTTAACACCCTACTAAACAGAACACAAGCAGCACAAGCAATAGATATACCTGAAGCAAAAACGGAACTAAACATCAGTACAGGACCAATAACAATAAATGAAGTAAAAGAGGCGATAAAGATGCTAAAATCAGACAGGGCACCAGGTGAAGATGAAGTGACTGCTGAGATGTTGAAAGTAGAAGAAACAGAAACACCAAAACAACTTTGCCGGATATTACAACAAATTTGGGATTTAGAAAAAGCCCCAGAGGAGTGGAAAACTGGTCTTATAGTAAAACTACCAAAGAAGGGTGACCTCAGAGATTGCGGGAACTGGAGAGGCATTACCCTACTGCCACTCACTAGTAAAGTATTTTGCAGAATAATCATCAACAGAATTGTACCAACACTTGAGGAAAAACTTCGGAAAGAGCAGGCAGGATTTAGGAAAGGAAGATCATGCATAGACCATATATTTGTACTTAGACAAATATTAGAACAGGCAAATGAGTGGCATAGCACAACATATGCATTATTCATAGATTTTGAGAAAGCCTTTGACAGTGTCAACAGAGATGCACTGTGGAAAATCCTAAGATGGCATGGCCTCCCCCATAAAATAGTTAATGTAATCAAAGCCCTATACGAGGGTTTTCAGTGCAAAGTTATCTGTGGAGAACATACCTCCAGCAGCTTTAGGGTACAAACAGGAGTGAAACAGGGATGTGTACTATCACCAACATTATTTATCTTGACAGTAGACTGGTTAATGAAGGAGCAACATCAGACAAACGCAGAGGATTACAATGGACCCTTGACACAGTGCTGGAGGACCTTGACTTTGCGGACGACATTTGTCTATTATCAAGCAGTCACAAAGATATGCAAGATAAAATAAACAAGTTAACCCAGAATGCAAACAACATAGGACTAAAGATCAACGTAGGAAAGACAAAGTTAATGAAGCAAAATGTGAACAACAGAAATGTACTCAGAGTAGATAACAAGTTAGTGGAGGAGGTCAACGAATTTGTATACCTTGGCAGCAGAGTAGTAGAAAATGGAGACAGCACAGAGGACATCAACAGCAGACTTACTAGAGCAAACCAGGCTTTTGCAATGCTACAGAATATATGGAAATCAAATAAACTAAGCATAAATATGAAAATCAGGATATTTAAGAGTAATGTTCTAAGTGTACTACTCTATGGAAGTGAATGCTGGAAAATCACCAAAACCATAGAAAACAAGTTGAATTCTTTCCAGACTAAATGTTTACGTAGAATTAAAAAAATATTTTGGCCAAACACCATAAGAAATAACATCTTATTGGCAGAAATGCAGATGAAACCACTGACAACAATTATTGAGGAAAGACGCTGGCGATGGTTGGGACATGTGCTCCGAATGACTGACAACTCACTACCAAAAATAGCACTAAGATGGACACCACAGGGGAGCAGAAGTAAGGGTAGACCAAAAGAGACATGGAGAAGAACAACAGAAAGGATGTTGAGCAATAGAGGGCTCACCTGGGCAAGAGCAGAAAAAAAGGCGAAAGACAGGCATTTGTGGAAAACCCTTGCGGAAGCCCCATGTGCCCTGGGCACTTAAGGTTCAGAGAGAGAGAGATTCCTTTGATCATTGATTGCTTTGTGCTATGCTTAAAGTTTGTTTCCTTGACAACGTTTGTAAAGCAGTATGCCCAAATATGGGCACTTATTAATGGAGTATTATTATGCAAATGCCAAAAAAATATGACAGTTATAACCAACGTGGACAGCAGATAATCACACTGTAACAAGAGAGAAACTCAAACTTGTGCAGCAGATAACAACACAGAAACCCCAACTTGTATAGTAGATAACCACAATGTAACAACACAGAAACTTCAACTTGTACAGCACATAATCACACTGTAACAACACAGAAACCCCAACTTGTATAGTAGATAATCACAATGTAACAACACAGAAACCCCAACTTGTATAGCAGATAATCACAATGTAACAACACAGAAAACCCAACTTGTATAGTAGATAATCACAATGTAACAACACAGAAACCCCAACTTGTACAGCAGATAATCACAATGTAACAACACAGAAACCTCAACTTGTACAGCAGATAATCACACTGTAACAACACAGAAACCCCAGGTTCGATACTTCTTATTCACAAACAGGAACGACAACCGGCCATGCCAGAACTGATAACATCACTCATAATAAGCCAAGGACATAACCATCGATGCAACAATGGAATAGCAACAACAAGCAACATTAGTTCAATACAACAGCAAAGTCAAGCAAATTCAGTTTCCATGAACAAACTTAGTATGAGAAAAACTGATGAGAATAGAGCTGTTGTTCAATAACAAAAACTGATGAAGATGGAAGTGATGAGAAAACTGATGAGAATGGAGATATTGTAAGATAAGAAAAACTGATGAGAATAGAAGTGCTGTAAGATGACAAAAACTGATGAGAATGGGGGTGATATAAGATAAGAAAAACTGTATACAATGGAGGTGTTGTAAGATAAGAAAAATTTATGGAAATGGAGGTATTGTAAGATAAGAAAAATTGATTTAAATGGAGGTGTTGTAAGATAAGAAAAAGTGATTAAAATGGAGGTGTTGTAAAATGAGAAAAACTGATGAAAATGGAGGTGTTGTAAGATAAGAAAAATTGATGAAAATGGAGGTGTTGTAAGATGAGAAAAACTGATAAAAATGGAGGTGATGTAAGATGAGAAAACTGACGAAAATGGAGGTGTTGTAAGATAATAAAAATTTATGAAAATGGAGGTGTTGTAAGACAAATAAAACTGATGAGAATGGAGGTATTGTAAGACGAGGAAAAAATGTTTATGAATTTAAAATGAACAAGAAGAAACAGAAAAACAAATAATTCCGGTGCCACATAAACATCGCCGTTGGAATCAGAGCACGGTTACCAAACTATCAAACATTCCATCATACTTGTTATCAAACTATCAAACATTCCATCATACTTGTTATCAAACTATCAAACATTCCATCATACTTGTTATCAAACTATCAAACATTCCATCATACTTGTTATCAAACTATCAAACATTCCATCATACTTGTTATCAAACTATCAAACGTTCCATCATACTTGTCACCAAACAATCAAACATTCCATCATACTTGTTATCAAACAATCAAACATTCCATCATACTTGTCACCAAACAATCAAACATTAAATCATATTTGTCACCAAACAATGAAACAGTCCATCATACTTGTCACCAAACAATTAAAGATTCCGTCATACTTGTCACCAAACAATCAAGAATTCCATCATACTTGTTACCAAACAAACAAACAAACATTCCATCATACTTGTCACCAAACAATCAAACATTCCATCATACTTGTTATCAAACTATCAAACATTCCATCATACTTGTTACCAAACAATCAAACATTCCATCATACTTGTTATCAAACAATCAAACATTCCATCATACTTGTCACCAAACAATCAAACATTCAATCATACTTGTTATCAAACAATAAAACATTCCATCATACTTGTTACCAAACAATCAAACATTCCATCATACTTGTCACCAAACAATCAAACATTCCATCATACTTGTTATCAAACTATCAAACATTCCATCATACCTGTTACCAAACAATCAAACATTCCATCATACCTGTTATCAAACTATCAAACATTCCATCATACCTGTTACCAAACAATCAAACATTCCATCATACTTGTCACGAAACAATCAAACATTCCATCATACCTGTTACCAAACAATCAAACATTCCATCATACCTGTTACCAAACAATCAAACATTCCATCATACTTGTCACGAAACAATCAAACATTCCATCATACCTGTTACCAAACAATCAAACATTCCATCATACCTGTTACCAAACAATCAAACATTCTATCATACTTGTTACCAAACAATCAAACATTCCATCATACTTGTCACCAAACAATCAAACATTCCATCATACTTGTTACCAAACAATCAAACATTCCATCATACTTGTCACCAAACAATCAAACATTCCATCATACTTGTCACCAAACAATCAAACAGTCCATCATACCTGTTACCAAACAACCAAACATACCATCATTTCTGTTACCAAACAATCAAACATTCCATCATACCTGTTACCAAACAATCAAACATTCTATCATACTTGTTACCAAACAATCAAACATTCCATCATACTTGTCACCAAACAATCAAACATTCCATCATACTTGTTATCAAACTATCAAACATTCCATCATACCTGTTACCAAACAATCAAACATTCCATCATACTTGTTACCAAACATTCAAACATTCCATCATACTTGTTACCAAACAATCAAACATTCCATCATACTAACGTCGATCAGAAAAACATAATCCGGCTAATGAAAATCCAGCGAATCACATTATTTAATAAACAGCCTCTCAGTCCTAACACGGACAACCTCAGCTATCACTACGTCCTAGCTGTGTCACTCATAAAACTCTACCCAAGACGAAAAGAACTACAGGCAAACTAGTACATCTTCATTCTTCCTATTCCAAACTGTAACTGCTTTCAAACTGCTCCTACCAGGGCATTACGCTCACCATCCATCAATCAGAACTCACGAAAGTTTTCAGGTCACGTAATAGAACGTTCTAGAAGCCAAGGGGCCAAAGGAAGCAACTCTTTTCCTCTCATGAATAGTGCGTGCTCAATTTATACATTGTTGTCTCCCCTGTACTATAACATTTACAGAAGCTGTTTTGTATGTCCTGTATGAGAAAACCTTTATTCATCTTTCATAGACTATTCAAAGGCATTTGATTTTGTACAACAGCAGAAATTTTGAGAAATAATTAAAACCATAGCACTTCCAACACATGTGGTACAGTTAATATTAATGCTGTATCTAGACCAACAGGCAGCAGTAATAATAAAAATAGTGAGACAACATATTTGTTTGATGTGACAGGGCTCTATACTGTCACCTTACCTATTTAACATGTATACTGAAAATATAATGAGAAATGTTAGAGAAGATGTAGACAAAGAATATTACGATGCCATAACAATTGGAGGTTATGAAATACCAGAGATTAGATATACTGATGACACAGTGTTACTGTCCATAACACAAAAAGGAATGCAAAAACTAATTATGTCAGTCCGTAAGAACAGCGAAGAGCAGAACCTCTATCTTAATGCAAAGAAAACTAAATTGATGACAACTGACAAATGAAGCAAGGCAGCTGATATATATCACATCAAAACATACACATACTTACTTGTATACAATCACGTCAACACATACACATACATACTTGTATACAATCACGTCAACACATACACATACATACTTGTATACAATCACGTCAACAAATACACATAAATACTTGTATACAATCACGTCAACATATACATTTACAATCACATCAACACATATACACATATACAATCACATCAACACCTACAAACATATACAATCACATCAACATATAAACACATAAACAATCACAACAACACCTACACGCATATACAGTCACATCAACACATACACATATACAATCACATCAACACAAATATACATATACAACTACATCAACACCTACATACATATACAATCACATCAACACAAATATACATATACAACTACATCAACACCTACATACATATACAATCACATCAACACAAATATACATATACAACTACATCAACACCTACATACATATACAATCACATCAACACATACATACATATACAATCACATCAACATCTACACACATATGCATTCACATCAACACATACAAGCATATAAATTCAGAGTGAACCTTGAATACAGTAAAGATTTAACTGATAACATCATTACATCTGTGAGATATATCAGAGAAGAACATTTTTCCATTTTGACAATCATTTTACCAGTAAACGTCTAAGTCGACTTTCTATTAACTGTGCCACTTGACCAGTCTCTCCAGATATTTCTGAATGTTTTATTCTCTTTCTCCCTTGACTTTCTAAGTGATTGTAAGATTTTCAAATGCAGTTTTCTCATGCCATGACCAGAGAGTTCTGATTCTGTTTTCAATTTGATTTTTTTCGTTCTGCAACGTCTTTGAGATTTCTAAAAATTTGCTTTCTATCCAGAATCTTATTAAATATTTCTTCATGATCGTATTTCAAATTGTTCATTGTTTCATCTGATCGTTTACTGTCCAAGTTTCACAATCATAGGCCTGAACAGAGTTGAATAACTGATGTCAGTAACCATCCAATCGTAAGAGTCATTTATCTTTACAATACAGGAAGTGTATTTTCGTACTCTACCACACTGTGGCATTGTGACACCCCTTTGTCGGCAGAACTGACGGAGGTGGCTGGTGTTCGAGGATGGTAGTCAGCAAGCTCAACATAAGGAGTTTGGTTATTATCACTTAATTTTTTTTGTGCAGTATTTTCATAGCCCACTTCTTCCCGTTGTATGTCTGAGAAAGCCCTGTCTGCAGGAACATCAGAGCTCTCTAGTGAGTTAGTGCCAACATCTCTAATCTCCTCATAATGAGTATATGGCGAGTTAAGTTCAGCAGAACAAGCAGGCTGTTCTCCTGAAATGTTTTCTTGGCCAGAACCTACGTAGAGAAAGACAAGAAAACAATGAAAGTGGTGAAAGAGATGGTTAGTCTAAGATAAGATGATGTGCCATAGGGTTACCCAGGGGGCATGGTTCTGTGCTCTTATTTTGACTGACATATTGCCGCACAGGATAGTGATGTAGTCAAATCATGCATGACCGCATTTCCTTTCCCAGCTCCAGGCATACCCAGGTGTTAAAATTATTATTTGTCATCCTTGTAGTACACAGATGGCTGGCAATCAAAAACATCTCATCTGATGAGTGGACAAAAATCTCAGACCAAAAGCAGACTCATCGAACTCACCGTTTGTGTTTTATCACTTGACCCGAGCAGGGCGATAAAACTGCCCTTTTAACAATGTCAGCACCATCCAAGGGTAGTCAAACCAGTCAGTCCATCAGTCCTTTCATTGCCCCGGACACAAGAATGACCTGGTTCTTCTTCTTCATTCTCATTGGAGCTGCGGGCGCCGTGAAGATGTTGAGGCACAGCACGGTGTCGGTTTGGGAGCGGGTTATGGTGACTATTTTTTCAGTCCTTGAGCGCAGCTAAAACGCAGGAGGTGTACAATACTTTTTAGTAGGCTCCACCACTATGGGGACTGCGATGATCCCTGCCATGTCAACCAGAGAAAATGGGATAGGCCTGTTACTGGGGCAATGATGCGGAAGAAGAATGGTATCTGGGTCACCTATGGGTCGTTAACTCTGACGCTATCATGTCAGCTATGGGTCGCTAACCTTGACGCTATCATGTCAGCTACGGATCGCTGATTGTGAAAACAGACAGCCCATTCGCCCACAAAAATATAGATGAGACTGCTAATCTTTGGCCTCTGATAATGAATGTTGTAGAACCTATCTAAGGACAAAATGTTTGCTCAGTTTACCTTCAGGTTTGCTCTCTGTTACAAGCTGTCTGTGGACGAAAACAAGACACAAGTAGTAGAAGCTTTTAGAATTAATATAATTTAATGTACAAAATTACAATAAAGATGTATTAATGTGACAATAATTTTACTTTATGCTGTTTATACTACAGCTGTAGTGTTTACAAATCTTAGTAATTAAACAAGTCTTAGTAAGTAAACAAGTCTTATTAATTACGCGTCCAAATAATAATGATTATTCATTACCATTCATAACACAGTCACTAATAAAATATTTACCTAAGTGAATCGGAACTCATCGAGGGAGGCCACAGCACAGCTTGCATTCATCCATATCACATAATAACAACCCATACTAACCTAGCACACATTGGTTCTCATCCGACGAATAAAAGTTCTCGTTCACGCTTGAACAACAACATGGCTCCCCCAATCGCTGGCATCATACGTGATCAGTTTACAAAATCCCGACCAATTAAAATTCAATCATGTTATCTTTATGCCAATAAGCTGATTTTTTTTCTCAGAGTTGCGCACATCTGAAAATTGACCGGTAACTAACACATTATTTCTTACTCCTAGGGTTGACAATCAACCTAGGTAACTATGTACTTATATATTCCCTACATTAGCGTTAGGACGGACATGAGAAAGTTATGTTGTAGTTCGACCCTAGTTTGAGGACGGACATGAGAAAGTTAAGTTGTAGTTCGACCCTAATTTGAGGACGAACATGAGAAAGTTATGTTGTAGTTCGACCCTAATTTGAGGACGGACATGAGAAAGTTATGTTGTAGTTCGACCCTAGTTTGAGGACGGACATGAGAAAGTTATGTTGTAGTTCGACCCTAGTTTGAGGACGGACATGAGAAAGTTATGTTGTAGTTCCGCCCTAGTGTTAGGAGGACGTTTGTGGTTGAAGGATAGAGAAATTTTCTAATCGATGCGTCTTGGGAGAAAGATCTTGAGTGTCCGGAATTATGAAGGTTGTCATGATGTACTTCGTCATTCTCCAGTCATTAATGCCATCATGTTGGAATTAAACGTATTCACGTGTAACATGTCAGCCTGCCTCATTTGATTTCACTCTGAGTGTTAGTCTGTATAAAATGTTGCTACTGTGTGTTGCTCATTTACAAAAGCTAAGAGACTTTATTGTACAACACATTCATCACAACCATTACAATGAACTTTGACTTACAATCTAGATACGTACACTTAATTAGACAGATCAACCCTATATTTGTTATAAAGGCTAGTGTTAGCGCTAGAATAAGTTCTTGGTGAGTCTCTCTAAATTTATTATTCATAAAGGTATTGAACTAGATGACAGAGATATGTTAATCATGACTTGTGAACTAATGTCTTTACTAAATCAACAGGATACACATACATGCACAATCAGTTGAAGACGACAGCTGAGCATATATTAAAACATTTTCTCTGGATCTTGCTGTAGACATGATATGTTGATCATAATTAACAAACAATAAAGTAATTTCTATAATAAGAAACATACAACAAAAGTAACAGTAGAATCCACATTTCGCAAGTTCTGACCAATGGGTAACGCTTTTCTTTAACCAAGGCTAATAACTCATAAGTGGCACTACTTGCTTCACTCCCTTGTTTCGCTTCTTCTCACTGAAATCTTACATTCCAGTTTTTGTAAAGTGATGGATGTGAATGTTTTACCACACATCGCTGTCGGCAGTATTATCCTTTCAAATTGTTGATGTAGTATTTTTTTTTCTTTCATGCATCTTTAACGAGAAGTAGCGCAGCTAATCTTACACATGCTTGCTATTTCTGTATAATATTTTATCACCATCATCATCACGTGCCATCGCCATAAATTTGACGGTAAAGAATTTTTTTTTCTCTCTCTCGTCTTGATGGTGCACTCAGCCAGACTACTCCCTGTCCAGTCTCGTATGTTATTTTCCCATCTGCTTCTTTGTCTAGCTTTTTCTCTTTTTTTTTTCCTTCCACTTTTCTCTCTAGTATGGTCTTAAGTATATTGCTATGTCTTTGAGAAGTTCACATTGCACTTTGAGCTGTTCTAAAACTTGTATATTTCTTTTTTTCATTCTCATTGATGTATGCCATAATTTACTATAGATCCATATTTCTGCCATATTAATCATTCTTAGTCTGACTTGAGGACGGACATGAGAAAGTTATGTTGTAGTTCCGCCCTAGTTTGAGGACGGACATGAGAAAGTTATGTTGTAGTTCCGCCCTAGTTTGAGGACGGACATGAGAAAGTTATGTTGTAGTTCCGCCCTAGTTTGAGGACGGACATGAGAAAGTTATGTTGTAGTTCCGCCCTAGTTTGAGGACGGACATGAGAAAGTTATGTTGTAGTTCCGCCCTAGTTTGAGGACGGACATGAGAAAGTTATGTTGTAGTTCCGCCCTAGTTTGAGGACGGACATGAGAAAGTTATGTTGTAGTTCCGCTCTAATGTTAGGAGGACGTTTGTGGTTGAAGGACAGAGAAATGTTCTAATCGCTGCGTCTTGGGAGAAAGATCTTGAGTGTCCGGAATTATGAAGGTTGTCATGATGTACTTCGTCATTCTCCAGTCATTAATGCCATCATGTTGGAATTAAAGGTATTCACGTGTAACAGGTCAGCCTGCCTCATTTGATTTCACTCTGAGTGTTATCTGTATAAAATGTTGCTACTGTGTGTTGTTCATTTACAAAAGCTAAGAGACTTTATTGTACAACATTCATCACAACCATTACAATGAACTTTGACTTACAATCTACATACGTACACTTAATTAGACAGACCAACCCTATATTTGTTATAAAGGATAGTGTTAGCGCTAGAATAAGTTCTTGGTGAGTCTCTCTAAATGTATTATCCATAAAGGTTTTGAACTAGATGACAGATATATGTTATCCATGACTTGTGAACTAATGTGGCAGCACATCTTTTACAAACAATTATCAGAACAATTAGCCCAGATGGAGCAATTGTCTTTACTAAATCAACAGGATACACATACATGCACAGCCAGTTGAAGACTGCAGCTGAGCATATATTAAAACACTTTCTCTGGATCTTGCTGTAGACATGATATGTTGATCATAATTAACGAACGATAAAGCAGTTTCTGTGATAAGAAACATACAACAAAAGTAACAGTAGAATCCACCTATCGCAAATTCTGACCAATGGGTAACCCTTTTCTTTAACCAAGGCTAATAACTCCTACATGTTTAAGTGGCACTACTTGCTTCACTCCCTTGTTTCTTTTCTCACTGAAATTTTATTGTCCAGTTTTTGTGAAGTGATGGATGTGAATGTTTTACTACACGTCGCTGTCGGCAGTATTATCCGTTCAAGATGTTGACGTAGTATTAATTTTTTTCCTTTCATGCATCTTTAACGAGAAGTAGCGGAACTAATCATACACATGCTTGCTATTTCTGTATATTTTATCACCACCATCATCACGTGCCATCTCCAGAAATTTGGCGGTGAAGAATCTCCAGTTTTTTCTCTCTCTCGTCTTGATGGTGCACTCGGCCAGACTATTCCCTGTCCTGTCTCGTATGTTATCTTCCCATCTACTTCTCTGTCTAGCTTTTGCTCTTTTTTTCTTCCACCTTCCATTCTAGTATGGTCTTCAGTATGTTGCTATGTCTCTGAGAAGTTCACATTGTACTTGGAGCTGTTCTAAAACTTGTACATTTGTTTTTTTCATTCTCCATGATGTATGCTATAATTTTCTGTTGATCCATATTTCTACCGTATTAATCCTTCTTTGTCTGACTTGAGGAAGAGTCAGTCGTATAAGGTCTTTATCTAAATTACTTATGTCTCTTAATTTGTAGCGAGAATAGATTATAACAAAATATAATGATTAGAAACTAGTAAATAACTATTGATGTCCCAGAGATGGTTTGGATGTGACTAATAGTACAAGATAATAGAAAGAAATACATAAAACAATATGGATATCTACAGATGATAGAATCAGAAACCAGATAGATCATTTTTTAATTAGAAAACAATTCAGAACATCTCTGGTAGATGTAAGAGCACATAGGGGTGCAGATGTCAACAGTGATCACAACCTGTGTATAGGGCAGATAAGACTTAAACTGAAAAGCCAACACAAGAAATCAGTACTCAGAAGAGAGATAAACAGACATTGCCTACAAGAAGAAAATACCAACAGTGATTTCACTCTGGAACTTACCAAACCTTTCGCAGCACTCAGAGAGGTAGACGAGACAGATATAGATGAATTATGGAATTCATACAGCACAGCCATAATCACGGCAGCAAAAGCAAGTGATGGACTGCAATCAACAAGTAGAAAAGCATGGGTAAACAGATAACACATGGAAATATATACATGAAAGAAGAGCAGCCAAATTAGCCATGCTGAATGTAAAGACAGATCTTGGAAAAGATTTGCCACAAGCAACATACAAAGAACTAGACAATAAAGTAAAAAAAGTTCAGCTATAAAGACAAAAGAGAATATATGGACAATAAGGCAACAAAAGAAAATGCAGCAAAAACAGGAGACAGCAAAACTCTATATAACATACAGAAGAAGCTAACAGATGTTATTACCTCCAGAGAAAGACCAGTCTTTAGCAAAACAGGCAACCTATTAACATCAAGTAAAGACCCAAAGGAAAGATGGGCTGAACATTTCCAAGAAATACTTATTCGACCACACCCAAATGAATTAATAAATCTTGAAACCGATTTACCCGTTCCACAACTAAATGTCATTTTAGATGAAGATACATTGAATGAAACTAAAACAGCAGTGAATCTAATGGCTAACAACAAAGCTGCAGGTGAAGATGAAATTACAGTCGAAATGTTAAAAGCTATTAACAGTGACAACATGAGCCAGCTACAAAGAGTGTTTAATAAAATGTGGAAAGAAGAAAAAGTCCCTTGTCAATGGAAAAAAGAATCTTTGTTAAAATATCCCAAAAAAAGCAACCTTAGTACTGTGATAACTGGAGGGGTGTAACCTTACTATCAGATGTGTCAAAAGTTCTTTGTAAAGTGATTCTGAATAGAACTGAGGATGCACTGGATACTACAATGAGAGAACAGGCAGGATTTCGAAAAGGGAGAAGCTGTCTCGACCAGATCTTTACTCTGATAATAATACTTGAAGAACATATTGAAAAGCAAAAACCATTAATCCTGAACTTTATAGACTTTAAAAATACATTTGATAGCATACACAGAGATTAATTGTGGAGAATTTTAAGACTATATGGAATACCATGTAAAACTGTCACCATCATTAGAGATTTCTACAACGGAAGTGTTTGTGCAGTCAATACAGAAGAAGGAAGGGCCGAATGGTTTCAGATTGAAACAGGCGTTGAACAAGGATATATATCTCCCTTGCCTTTTGGAATTGACATATACTTTATAATGAAAAGATGCTGTACAGGTAAAACCGGCATTGATTGGGTACATGGGACCCAAATAGAAGATCTTGATTTTGCAGATGATGTAACTCTTATCGGTGACAATGTGAAATCAATGCAGGAAAAAACCAGATTCACTGTCTTCCTTGGTTAGCAAAATAGGTCTTGAAATTAACAAAGACGAAACAAAAATAATGAAACTTCTCATTAATCAAGAAGGAAACGTATATGTAGAAGGAACAGCTGTTGATGAAGTAAACCAATGTGCATACCTTGGCAGCTACATATGTAAAGATAGTGACAACAGGAAGGAAGTTAGAATTAGAATTGCAAAAGCAGCATTGTCTTTCTAAGATCGTAAGAACATATGGAGTTCAAACAATTTAAGCACAAAAACCAAGTTAAGATTATTCAATTCAGATGTGGTATCCACCCTCATGTATGCATGCGAAAGCTGGAAAACAACTAAAGAAATAAACAATAAATTAGATTTTTTTGAAAACAAATGCCTAAGGAAAATTAGGAATGAATTTAAGAACAACAAAATTAGCAAACTACTTTGCGACCCCTATGTGACGTTTAACGGCACGGGAAGGATATAAGATATAAGATTAAGAACAAGGCAGAGATAAGATATATGGGCAAACAACATGTATCATGTGTGATAAGAAAAAGAAGATGGACATATGTAGCCCATGTGATGAGAAGAAACAGTCAGAGAATACCAAAACAAGCTATCAAGTGGAGCACAACAGGCCGAAGAAAAAGAGGTTGACCATGTTAAACTCTGAAGTGGACAATGTTAAGAGAAGCCAGTTTAGTGGGCATAATATCCCTTGATGAAATTGAAAAACTCACCGAGAACAGGAAAATTTGGCAAACAACGATGCGAGCCATACGTGATGTTTACCGGTACGGGAAGGATGTAAGATATAAGATGTAAGAATAGTACAAGATGACTCTATCCTGTCCTAGAAGATATGAAAGAGTCAATAGAACATCCTGTCCTATGAAATATGAAAGAGTTAAGAGATTCTATCCTGTCCTAGTAGATATGAAAGAGTTAAGAGATTCCTCATTGAAAACATGATCACTTACAACAAGAAATGAATGAATGAATGAATCTTTATTTTTCAGGGTAAAGAATTGGGCACGCAGGCCCGTCTTACATTCTGCCCTTCATCACTCCATCTTTCATTCTTCCCACACACTTGATTTAGTAAAAAAAATACAAATTAAATTAGGAAAAACATATCAAAAGAGTGTAAGATTTAACTACTACATTCAAGGTAAAAGAGAAGAAGTAATTAACCTAATAAAATAGCACTCACGCACACATACACACGCAGACATATACATAAATAAAAATACATTGTAAATCATCTTCTAACATATGTTTTTTTTAAACAAACATTAAAATAATTTCTAACAATATCTGACAAGTTGCTTTTCTAACTATGTCATTGAAGTACTTGATGGTTTACGAGTCATGTGTTGAGAGAGTGCTGGTTATTTTATGGAGGCATATAATTACAAGCAAGTAAATAATGAAACACATCTTAAGGTCATCACTTTCGGTCAGATGCCATGGCGAAGTATCTAGCTCTAGTGTTTAAAACTTACACAAATAACTACAATAGATAAATAAAAGAAAGTTAAAATAATTTTCTGGACTATTAATTCAGATTTTATTTTCCATTAATAAGTTGCTATACTTAAAAAAAAATCTTGTTCTTAATCAAATGTAACAGAAGATAAAGTACACAGAGCGACTACAAACAAACAGAAATGTGTAAATATTTAAAATGACCAATTGTTTCATATTATACAGGACAGCTACAAATACGTATTTGTAACCTGAATCTTTTTACTTCGGTCAGGAAATTTAAGTGCCGCGTGTATTAAAACTCGTGCCCCATTAAAATATTCTGTGCCAGGTCATGGGACCAGCTGAAATAGTGAAGTACTGAAGAAGATTACTTATGCTGCTGTTTGCAAAGGTTTAGTGGAGTAAGATGTATCAATTTTGAATGTTACCAGAAAGTATAATCAACTGGTGTCTATGATATTCACAGAGAAACTAACACAACCCAGGCATTCGACTCCGCCTAAATGACAGCAACATAACATGAGAACCTCTGATATTTTCTCCACAATACCAACACATAACGATGTCGAGTAATTGGTGAAGTTGTGTAGAACTTAGAACAACCTTTATTAATGAGAACTGATGATAGGTGAATGATGACATGAAGTAAGTTGACAAAATAACACACTTTGGCTCCACCCCCCCCCCCCCCCCCCCCCCCCCCCCGTCATAACTAAGTTCGCCAAATGGGGAGTGAGTGATCAACTTTCGCACTCAAACAAAACATCAAATATGCATTTTGAACAGCAAAAAGTTACACCTGCATATTCAGGAACATGCCTGACTGATTTTCTCAAAACTTACATCACAAAGTTTTAGACCCACTGGTCTTAACAATAAGAACTATTACTACATGTTTACTTATACAATTCTTACTTCACAAAAAAAAAACAAAAAACCTTGAGGCATCTCCATAAAATCACAGGTAACTTCAGAAACCTGCTAGCTCACATCCTAGTCAAGTTAACAAGACAACTACATCATGGCTGTTCCTTTCTATCTGGCTGCTAAAATAATAATAATCCTAAACTACTAAAAAAACAGTCAACTCCTTTCTCAGCTCGGTTCACAAGACACCAAAGTCTCGTGCAAAAATCCCATGTTTTACAACTTTCCTTAAGTTATGAAAACATGTAATCCCATGTTTTAAAACTTTCCTTGACTTATGACAACATGTCATCCCATGTTTTACAACTTTCCTTGACTTATGACAACATGTCAGCCCATGTTTTACAACTTTCCTTGACTTATGACAACATGTCAGCCCATGTTTTACAACTTTCCTTGACTTATTAAAACATGTCATCCCATGTTTTACAACTTTCCTTGACTTATGAACACATGTCATCCCATGTTTTAAAACTTTCCTTGACTTATGACAACATGGCATCCCATGTTTTACAACTTTCCTTGACTTATGAAAACATGTCATCCCATGTTTTAAAACTTTCCTTGACTTATGACAACATGTCATCCCATGTTTTACAACTTTCCTTGACTTATGACAACATGTCAGCCCATGTTTTACAACTTTCCTTGACTTATGACAACATGTCAGCCCATGTTTTACAACTTTCCTTGACTTATTAAAACATGTCATCCCATGTTTTACAACTTTCCTTGACTTATGAACACATGTCATCCCATGTTTTAAAACTTTCCTTGACTTATGACAACATGGCATCCCATGTTTTACAACTTTCCTTGACTTATGAACACATGTCATCCCATGTTTTAAAACTTTCCTTGACTTATGACAACATGGCATCCCATGTTTTACAACTTTCCTTGACTTATGACCACATGGCATCCCATGTTTTACAACTTTCCTTGACTTATGACAACATGGCATCCCATGTTTTACAACTTTCCTTGACTTATGAAAACATGTCAGTCCGTTTTAGCCCAAGGCTGTTTTTTAATTGCTTTCCGTGCTTCCGGGTATTGAGGTAGCCCCTCTATTTTGTGCCTAGAGTGCCAGCGGGTACTAAGGTATCCTATGTTTTTTTCTTTAGAAAACGGTGTAACTTTTTAATTGTACACGTTTTATTTGCGCATTTCCGGTGACCTGTCATAGTTCCGCCAGAAGCGTGCTTAACAACCGAGTGAAAATGTGTGTTTTGATGGAGAAATTGCAATATTTCGTGTGATTTCTGAGGCATACGGACATGCCCCACGACCAGTCCACTGTTCTTGAATGTGTCCCAAGTAGATTTTTATCATAAAATGGACTAACGAAATAGTTAGAAGGTTATTTCAGACATTATTGCACTGTGTATACCACATACTATGACACGACGAGATCGGATGAGGGTACGGGTAGGTCTAGTCATCGCCGATGGTAAATATTGCACCTTCAGATCTACCCGATGATAAGTAAGACACAGTTAGCAGCTAAAATCCTCACACTACTTCTTTTTATTTTCCTAAAAAAAACTCTTCATTCTTACTTCTACAGCTGTTTTGATGCATAATACGTATACTTATAATGTGGAAATACTTTACTACATTCAGTTTTACAACTGTACTCCCTATGCAGATCAAGACCAGCGCTTTTAATCTGGCACAAACGGATCGTCGGCGTTGTTTTCCCGTAGCACGGAAAGAGTTAAGTCAATAAAGACGGGCTACTTCAAGATTCCACAGGTTAAACTAATGAGGGAACTACTCTGCCTAACTTTAGAATAATACCGATTACATCCCTTCTAATATCTATGCTACACAAGAAAAAAAAAAGCCCCTATACTGTTATACCATATTGTCCCGTACTCTCATCTTTGCTTGCCGCATCTTCTGAACCACCCAGATTATTGTAATCATCTCAATGGAGATGTTGATATGTCGAAGAAAATTCGCTCTGTTAAAGAACACAACAAGTACGCCTGATTGGCACAGTTTAAGTAAAGTTTAAAAACTAGTCTACGTATCACAATTCTGGGTTAAAATTTAAATGTAACTTTACCCACCTACTATTAGATTGTGTGTCTCGGTATCAGAGATTAGAAAAGAAGGTGAGGTTAAACTTTCAGATGCGCGGTTAACTGTAAGTGAATAATTAACATACAAATAAGGCTACATACTGACCTTGACCTCCTGAGTGATTTCACTGTAAAGGAAAAATAAATTAACTGGTAAATTACCAAGTCTGATCTTGTGTAAAAGAGGTAGAAAAGTAGAGATACTTATGACAAGAAACAAAGAAACTGAAGTCTTCGTGGACAAGTCAAAGGCGATTTATTAAGTTTCTTTTCTTTCAATCAATCCCTGGTCTGTATCAGCTTGACTTGATGTTTGTTCAGTAGTGACTGATATGACACTATTTAATACTTGTTCAGTAATGTATGATATGACAAGATTTGACATTTGTTCAATAATATATGATATGACAAGATTTGACATTTGTTCAGTAATGTCTGATATGACAAAATTTGAAATTTGTTCTGTAATGACTGACATGACAAGATTTGACATTTGTTCAGTAATGACTGACATAACAAGGTTTGACATTTGTTCAGCAATGTCTGATATGACAAGATTTGAAATTTGTTCAGTAAGGTCTGATATGACAAGATTTGACATTTGTTCAGTAATGTCTGATATGACAAGATTTGACATTTGTTCAATAGTGTCTGATATGACAAGATTTGACATTTGTTCAGTAATGTCTGATATGACAAGATTTGAAGTTTGCTCAGTACTGCCTGGATTGACAAGATCTGACATTTACTCAGCAATGCTTGATATGACGTCTCAGAAACGTTTTACTCTCATGTTTAATCATAAAAATCAAGACCACAGATGATTATGCTAATGTGATGGTACAGTTTTCACTACCAACGAAACCAGAGTAGATCAAGGTCCTGTCCTACCTCTCCGTCGGTGATCCAAGTAATGAGCTCAGACTGGTAACGTAACAAGGATCAATATGGTCCTTGTGGTAGTGGATGCTGTAGAGAAGCTGTGCTTTATGGGGTGTCCATGGATACATGTTTCTGACATTTGTGAATGTTTGGAGTTTTCATGGATGAATGATTCTGACGTTTGTGAAAGCTTTTTTAACACATCGAGTAAATAAGTAGAGGAAAAAAAAAGACCGTCAACCTAATGTCAACATTGTTAGGTACACATCAGTTTCAGATCTCTTCTTTTTAAAGTTGCTGTTTTCTTTCTTTCTTTGATAATTTTTCTGTGGAATATGTCTGACAAAACTGCGAAATCATTATAGCAAAGATATGATGATGATTTTGCTGATAATAATTCTTACTTCTGTAACAGTGTATGAGAAATCCAATGAGGGCTGTAGCAACTAGCACAATCCCAGCTGTGAGTCCTATATCACGGATTTTACTGTCCGTGTCTGGTGGATTGTGAGCAGGTTTCTCTTGTGCTGGCAGAGTTTGACCTGATAATTTAAACATCTGATGTTTTAAAAATAACATGTAATAGATGTAGTAATCAACAAGCCAACAAACATAAAATATAGGCATTTATGTGACGTATATTCTTCCAGATACATACAATAACATACACATATTTCTCTCTCTTGTCCATGCCACAGCCATATATCCGTTGTTCTTTCTATGAGATTGTGCTCAATGCCAATCTTTTAGTCCAAGTATCTCGTTTCTTTGTCTTCTTCTATCCAGTCTCCCAAGTTTTCCCATTGTCTCTACGTGTTTCAGTTTGTCTCTACTCAAAACATGTCCTACAGATCTGGATTTTCATGCTGTGAATTGTTCCATAATTTCTCTCTTTTGCCCAGTTTAATTTAGAATCTCTTCATCTGTTTTCTTGGCTGTCCATGATATTGTAAACATTTGTTATATAATGTACCATGACTTGAAAGCAAATCCTGTCATATTCACTTATATAAAACTTGCAGACAAAGTAATTTTTACTGGACAGCCGTGTGTAGAAGCACACTATAATATTCGGGTCATCCTCATGGCTTCCTGTAGTTTGTTCTGTGAACATAAAACTCATTACCAGGTCTTCACTAAAATTTTTTTTTGGCTCATGTCACCAAGTTCTGAGTCTCAGTTTTAAGTCAGGCAATAGTAGATCTTCTATGATCAACCATATCCTGAACTCACACCCTCACACATACATCCACATACACACGCACTCTCCAGGCATCCCTATTTTTTTTCTGAACGCAACCAGCACAAGGGGACATCAAAATCTTTGACGCGTAGAAGAGGGCAAATGGCATCCTTGTGGAACTTCTACATTATGTTCTGATATTCTCTGATTTGATTATAAATCCTTGATTGCATTTATTTATTTCCAATATACATATTTTATGTTTCTCACGTCTTTACTATCTATATTTATGTCTTGTAACATCTGTATGATTTACTTGTATTTTTCTTTTTTTTAAACGCCTTGTAATAATCTACAAAACATAGGTACATTTTCTTCACAGATACCTCATATTCTATTAGATTTCTTTTGCTATATACTGCATTACTTGTGTCTTATCCTTTACTGAATCCTTGCTGTTCTTCCGCAACTTCTGATCTTAACTTACTGCTAATTCTCTTCATGGTTATAGGTAAAGATAAGGTAAAATTCCCGTTTCTATGTCATTAAGTCAGTTTCGTGATACGGTGATAGGCCGTTATTTCCAAGACCTGTGGCACATGAAAGTCTGATGTGGTCAATACCACGTCCATGATCATGCAAAGCAGAATTTTTCTCATGTGACTCATAAAGCTTCACATATTTACCTCTTCTCTTTCATTGTAATAAACTAACCTAAAATAAAAAAAAAGTGCGATCTGGTGTGTATATTCTATAAAAGTCTGGAATTTTAGACGTCGCTCATTTCTGACGGTCTAGTTCTGACTTTGGTGTGAAACGTAGCAACATGTTCTAGCTAAACGCTGAATAGAAATTCTGGATTGACTTTTTAAAAATATAAATAGAAAACAACGAGGCTTTTTTGCGGTAAAGTAAGAGACCACATTTTTGTTTCTTTCTGAGGTGCGAGATAGCGCAGTTGGTTAGTACACTGTTCTCTCGTGGCTAGACAGCTGCTCGTCCTACCGGGTCCGTGTTCGAATCCCAGGTAATTCTCTTGTGATTTTTATTTCTCTCACGTCTGATTAAAGTTCTTTGTGTACGATTTTTTTCGAGGTCTAATCCTAGAAAACTGTGTTCTCTTGCCTGTGAATTGACTTGTCTTCTTGAATGTTTTAGTATTTCTATTCCTATGCTGGGCTGATCTGTGTAGACCAGGGGCTCCCAACTGGTGGTCCATGGACCCCCGCGGGTCCCCGGAACCTATTATGGGGGGGGGGGGCGTTACAAAAACTCAAGGTCCTGTTTTATATTTTCACTGTGAAATGTTTAACAGGCGATGTAGAACCGGATGTGGAAGTGGTTGCTCCGAATAATAAGAGACATGATTTCACTCAACATATCTAGGTTAGTTAGCTGTCACACATTTCATATTCATTTGTCAAAACAAGTAGGAATATTAATTGTTGTCTATTTTTTCTTAACTACATCCTTGTCATTTCAAAAATTATTCAAATGTATACTATTTTTTTAGTGTAATGTAGCGTTTTCTCATTCAAGGTTACCCACATTTTCTTGAAAAAACTTCTTTCGCATTTAAAGCACATAACTACCATACAGACATGAGACTTTTCCAAAGTATGTTGGTCCGTGGCCTAGATTTTGAAACAGCAGAGTGTCCGCAGACTTTTGCTAAATGAGAACCATTGGTGTAGACTGTAAAAACCCGCCTGGATTATATTAGTCTCCATGTTTTCCCGCAGTGTTTGAAACATCACTTCACTATTTTCATCATCATTTCCCTCTGGATTAATTATCATCATAAGTTGGAAAGTACTTAACTGTTTATGTGGCCTTCTCTTTGACCTACGTGTATGTAACATGTTTGTGTGTGTGTGAACACTGAACCTGGCTTGTAAAGATGTTGTATTATACGGTCATCTTGACATCCTATTTCTCTGTATTTCTCTTTCGACCATTTTTATTTAGCGTTCTTTCTCTCTCTCTCTCTCTCTCTCTCTCTCTGCCTCACATATATGCGCGCACACACACACACAAACAACCACACATGCCCTTATTTGATCCTCTGGTTTCAGAATAGCCGTTATACGGAATCAGCACAAGTCGAGGGGTAGGGATATGATTCCCAGTTGAGGTTTTTCTCTTGTTCAGTTTCCTTCTTTTAGAAGTTCTTCTGTAGACTCTGTGGTTGTTCAAATCATACATCTACTGAACCGGTGAATGATTCCACTACTCAGTCAGTCAGTCATTTGAACGTCACTTGCGGATCTTTGCCTCCCTAACAGCTCTCTACTAGGTCTCTCGATTTCCACTACTGCATTAACAAAATTCAACTTCAAATCTCTTTCCACCTTTACTAATAGGAGTCTCGTGCTTACTTTCATAATCATCACATCTTCTGGTTTTCTTTCCACTCCGTTTCAATATAATCATCACATTGTCTGGTTTTCTTTCCACTCCGTTTCAATATAATCATCACATCTTCTGGTTTTCTTTCCTCTCCGTTTCAATATAATCATCACATCTTCTGGTTTTCTTTCCACTCCGTTTCAATATAATCATCACATCTTCTGGTTTTCTTTCCACTCCGTTTCAATATAATCATCACATTGTCTGGGTTTCTTTCCACTCCGTTTCAATATAATCATCACATTGTCTGGGTTTCTTTCCACTCCGTTTCAATATAATCATCACATTGTCTTCTGGTTTTCTTTCCACTCCGTTTCAATATAATCATCACATTGTCTTCTGGTTTTCTTTCCACTCCGTTTCAATATAATCATCACATTGTTTGGGTTTCTTTCCACTCCATTTCAATATAATCATCACACTGTCTGGTTTTCTTTCGACTCCGTTTCAATATAATCATCACATTGTCTGGTTTCCTTTCGGCTCCGAATCAGTCATTCTGCGGTGAATCCCTGTGGTGTTTCTACAGTACCTTCAAGTTCCTGGGCGGTAACTTTCAAACTGTTGAACTCAGTTTACTGGAATTCTTCAGAAAGTCTATGACTGACGAAGTAGATCTGACGGCAAATTGTGTACTTAAATCTTCAGATACAACATTATATGTGTGGCTCAGGGTGTGAACTGTATGTTTATGTTATGTTTGTCATCTCAGTGACGGCCCATGAGAGAAAACTTTAACTATTGCCTGTTACTTTGGCGAATGTGGAAATGATGAAGTCCTTAGGGCGACTGATTTAGTCAGTGATTGTGAGATATGCATGAGTGTGACTTGTGTGTGAAACTTCGAGTCATGTGTGAGAAACTTTTATTCGTGTGTGTGAAGCTTTGAGACTTATGTGTGAAACTTTGAGTCTTGTGTGTTAAACTTTGAGACAGTTGTGTGAAACTTTGAGTCATGTGTGTTAAACTTTGAGACATGTGTGTTAAATTTTGAGTCATGTGTTTGAAACTTTGAGTCACGTGTGTTAAACTTTGAGACTCATGTGTAAAATATGAGTCTGGCTGGCATTTGTTGGTTTCCGTTATGCTGAAGATACTGACATGAGATATTTTGGACGAGGGTGAAAGCCAACTTTACTTGCCACTTGATCTTTTCCTGAGATGTGATGGCTCAAATCTTATCTGTCTTACTTGGTCATGGAGATTTGTGTTCGTCTCGCCAAATGAATATTTTGAGTTATTACTAGACTGATCTTTTTATCTATCATCCATCATCGTCCGGTTCCACATATTAAACCATCTTGATGTCATTTCAAGAAGTGACTTGTGTAGGTAATCCAAGTTGCTGTTCTACATTTTGTGAGTGAGACGTCGAACTTGGGATCATCCTGTGTCAGTGTCTAACTAGCAGAGACGTTTGTTGCGTGTCTGTCAGCAACTGTCATGTTACCCACAAAATCGTCTCAAGGAAAGGCTTCACATCTACACAACATGTAGCAACAAAGGAAACGTTCACACAGACTGTGACTGTTTGCTGACTGGATTTACTGCACTGAGAATGTGATATCAAACTATCACACAGTAAATGAATTTATGGTTAGAAATATACTTGGCAAGAGCGACTGCATCAGCTTTCTTTGCAGGCCATGGGGTCCTTTCAAATTGTCTTCGATACACACTAAAGCGTCATACGATTCGCCTGGTTCAAGTCGAATGGGTTTAAATGCGTCAGCTCTAGATAGACTCTCAACCTGTATGACAAAGCTTCTTCGATGTAAGATTAAATAGAAATTTCGTAAGAACTTATCACCTCACAGTTGATGATGATGAGGAAAACAAATATAAAGCATATGAACAGCCAAAAAATGAAATAGCGTCAGCGTTACATTGTGCTCCATCATTAACGACAATATTCAAAGTATGAGAACTACATGGAACATAAAACGACTAGATTCAAAGTATGAGAACTACATGAACATAAAACGACTATTTTAAAAGAATGAGAACCACATGGAACATAAAACGACAAGACTCAAAGCATGAGAACTACATGGAACCTAAAACGTAAGCGGATTTATGGTTATTATATGCTTTCAAACTTTCCTCTTCTGTAATTTCTTGCTGGGAACATAATAATAGCTTTGTCTACACATGTCATCGATTTTAACATTGAAATCTATAAGTTCTTGTAGTATTGAACTGCCTAATACTGCACTATTTTTTATTTTTCAAGCAACTCAAGAAAATGTTCATGTATTATTCCATCAGTCGTGCAGACGAAACCCACTGTAAAGGACATTTTCTCTGTGTGATAGCAGTCGAGTGTACAGTTCAAAATAACTGAATAGTACCAGGTGAAGTACGTTTGTCAGTATTGTAACGTCCATAAAAATAATGACGGAGAAATGAGCATAGTTGCGAAACTTTCAATATTTGTCATTTGCCAACGCCATGCTAGATGATAGCGCTGTCAGCAACATCTAGGCGGCATCCGTTAGTTAAAATGGAGTGTCGACTGGAGCAGCGGCCAGACAGGAAGTTTGTGCAGTGACATGGTTTCTGAACACGAAGAAGGTGCCAGCTGTGGAAATTCATAGCTCGTTGGTGGAAGTCTATGGAGACAATGTGATTAGTCGACAGCATGTGGCAAGATGATATGCAGAATTTAGAACCGTGCTAGTGACATAGAGCGGAGTGGCAGACGCGCGACAGTAGGTACGGCAGTTAACAAAAAAGACCATTGCACGTTCCGTGCTATACTGGAGAACAGACAAGCCACTATGAACGATCTGACTGTTTCTGTTACCTTCGGATTATTCAAAAATTTCTTGCATTTTCCAACACTTTTTAAATTTGGGAAACAAACAAAAGTCTGAAGGAGTAACATCTTATGATCTATGCACTAAAAAAGCCAAATTATTCAAAACATAGGACGTCTTTTGAGCTCTTTGGCAGGGGAATTGTCCTGCAAAAAGAGAAAATGTTGCGACATTTTCCATCGCTGTTGCTCTTTTCAGTTCATCCTAGAATCAGTATAGCAAGTTAGTTGTACTGTACATTAATCGTTTGGCCCTTCGGCAGATAGTCGATCATCAAAAGACAATGTCTGAAACAGAGTGAAAGTTGTATGATAAGGGGCAGAATGTCAAACAGGCCTGTTGTTATATGAATATATCCGCCGTCTCTACTTTGATCGTTCAGTCATTCATTGATATCAAAGACAACTGGTAAGACCATAGAAAGATTGTAAATAACTAAAAGTTATTTATCCATCGCCTCGACAGACATCTAAGGATATTATTCAGTGTAAAAGATTATTTATTGTTTTAATATAATCATTAATTCGGCTCAAAACAGAACACTGAACTGAACACTGAGAGAAGATATTATCCTGCAAGATTTGACAGAGAGAAGTTTCTACCAGCATTTGTTCAAATTATCACTTTTACGTTCCAACGTTTCTGCTCATTGACTGCCGCTGAATTGACCACCATTTCTGCTAATCGTGACTCTGATGGGTGATATAAGTGACAGACTGACCAGTCAGATACATTCTAAAGGTTACTCTATCCATCTAACATAACCAAGTATCTACGTACGCATATTAGACTGAGAATAAACTACGACAGAGGGTGTGAGTTATATTAAAACTTTAAAACTCAATGACCACTTCAATACTCCTTTTTCAAGCTAAGTAATGTTATCTACATTCATACAAGTTCTACGTCATTTTTTTCTATTTATGTTTATTTTTCTATTAACGTTTTCTTCTCAAGAATTATCAAAAATTATCGGGACTGAGGCAACTCCATGATAAGAATTGTATACAGAGCAGTTTTTGACATGACAGAAAGAGAGATAGCAAGAAATTACCTCGGACTCGAACCCAATACTCCTGTGGAGGAGGCACGCTTAGATCGAGGGTTGTACGACCTTGACCGAAGCGTAATCGTCCACGTGACTGATAGTGGGTTTGGAAAGATGTATATAGATATGGAAATATTCGCTGGCACATTCAGTTAGCTAGAGGCAATGGCCGGGCGATGTCTTGTGTAGTGTGTCTATGGATGCATTAGGGCTATATTTATCCCGAGCTGACCTCATGTGGTGTAGATTATGTAGTTGTGCAGTAAGCTGGATGTAGGTTGCCTGTATTTACGAATCGATATGAAAATTATGTGTATGATTTCAGTGTGATTTCTCAGTATATTGGATGGCCTACATGTTTGACTCGTTATTGTGCCTTCATGTAGATTGATCTCGTGCTGCAGCAACGCGGTTATATAGAGGTGTGTCATGGCAGCGATAGCTGCGTGGAATAAGTGCCACTGAACATTACATTCGTAGTGTAGGCTACATATAGGCCATGAGAGCCCGGGACCACAGCTCCATCAGGTTTTTAATAATGCAACATGAGAAATTATTATCATATGATACCATGCTTAATTACCATTATAATGCAACTGTCTTGATGTCATGTTGATCTCAATGTCAGTTGTATGTGTTGTTGTGGCGTATGGTGAGAATAAAATCCTGTGTTTTTAATTTCAGACTTGTTGATTTGTACTGCATGTCAGTGTATTGTGTATTGATTAAATGCTCAGGACTGAAGCATAATTATCATACAATATACCAGGGAAGGGAGAACCTTGGTTGGTGGTCATGATGGGGGAGTTAGACTGACATCGAGTACGGTAGTACATTGCCAAGAGATTGTTAGTCTTAGCATCTGGATAAAATATCCCTCCCACTAGTTATACAAAATGTAAACTATGCACCAAACAGGTTTACACTCCAGTTTGACTAGCAACCGTCTAGCCACTAGAGAACAGCGCACTGATCAACTTAGCCATCTATCACCACCACCACCACCCGCCCCCAAAAGATATTTGAAAGCTAAGCCATCAAAGCCTGCTAAACCAAAAATCGCGACACCAGAAGAGGAAACGAGGCCATGACACAGAAATTCTGTCACTTAGGTCCAGTCTCTCGCAGGTACCACACTTGAGACACAAACAGACACACATGGTCTTTCTGAGATGTCTAGTGCATACTGGATAACAATAACAAGTAAACAATATTGTGCTCTGTTACTTTACTGTACGAAAGCCTTATTATTTCGTGTTTATAAAAATGTATTTGGTTTCTTTTATTTTTATTGGGGGGGGGGGGGTTAATTTGTTAATAAAGTACCCAGATTCTACAAACAAAAACTCCAGCAGACCTTCTAATCTGGAGAGAAGCAGAAGTTGTCAATCTGGAATAATGGCAGATAAGTTGTTGCTAGTCATAAAAAAAAACAACCAGAAGACAAGCGACAGAAACTCAGATCTTATCTGTCTGTTCTCTCACTCATTTTTAGAGGCTTAGAGCACCTTTTATCTTAACCAGAAAGAGCATCTGTGCTGGACATTGGCGTTACCCTTTGATTCAAGACCTTGAAGAACATGGATTCTAGGCAGAGAAATTTACCTCAGTGACCTTGTGTCCTTAGTTTCAAACAATGAAGGAGCTGCCATACTTCACATATGGATAAAAGAAAGACACATGCAAGTGTCAAGTTTCAGGAACTAATATATTCTTCTGAGTCAAGTTTCAGGAACTAATATACTTCTGAGTCAAGTTTCAAAAAGTAATATACCTCTGTGTCAAGTTTAAGGAACTAATTTACCTCTGTGTCAACTTTCAGGAACTAATATACCTGTGTAAATATTCAAGAACTAATATACCTTTGTGTCACTTTAAGGAACTAATATACCTATGTGTCAAGTTTCAGGAACTAATATACCTCTGTGTCAAGTTTCAGGAACTAATATACTTCTGTCTTCGTTCGCTATTCCAGGCTGCAGGCGTAAAATTTGCCATCATCATCATCAGGTGCCGTGCCGACTGGCGTTGGCTATTATGCTTATCCAGAGTACACGATCCTTCATGCAGGCCATCAGCTCAGTTGATGATCTCCTCTCACGTCATCCCGTTAGACTGTCCAGTCTCATTTCTCTTGGTCTTCCTCTTGAACTTCTTCTTTCTATTTTTCCTGTTGTTATAATATTTTCTATGCCCCCTCTTCTCATTGCATGTCCTATGAAAGTACATTGTCTCTCTCTTATCTTTTTGACAAGGTTTTTTTTTTGTCTCTCCAGCTCTTCTCATATATTCTTCATTAGTTATTTTTGCTGTCCAGGGAATTCACAACATTCTTCTAATAAACCACATTTCTGCTGCTTCCAATGATTTTTGTGCAGACTTGCCTATTGTTTATGATTCACTTGATTCACAAGATAGGTTCAATATAGCATTTTAGGACTCATTTTCTAACATTCATTGATAAGGATGTGTTGCATAATATGTTTCTCATTCTCTGAAATGCAGTCTTTGCTTGGCCTATTCTGTTCCTAATTTCTGTTCTGCATTTCCCATCTGCAGTTATTACTACTCCAAGGTATTTGAATTTCTGCACCAGCTTTAGAATAGTTTCGTTTAATGTTATACTGCATGTTGTTGGATTCTGTTTCCATAGTCTCTGTCTTTTTGATGTTCTAAGTAAGGCCTTTCTGTTCACTTTCTTTGGCAACTTTATCCAAGAGATTTTGCAGGTCTTGTTGGTTCTCAGCTATCAGTACTGTGTCGTCAGCATACCGAAGGTTGTTAATATTGTATCCTCCAATTTTTATGCCTGGTTCTGTGATGATCGTTCTTACAATATTCTCGCTGTAAAGAGAAAAAATGTCTGGAGATAGTACACATCCTTGGCGCACCCCTTGTTTTATAGGTTGATATTTTCCAGTTCTATTTTCAACTCGAATTGCTGCTTCTTGCTGCCAGTATAGATGTTTTACAATCCTCAGGTCTTTGCCGGCTATATTGATGTATTCAATCATTTTAATAATTTCATTATGTTTCACCTTATCGAATGCCTTGGTGTAATCAATGAAGCATAAGTAGAAATCTTTATTTCTATAGCTCTTTCTGTTAGTGTTCGTAAAGCATAAATGGCATTGTGTGTTCCCTTTCTTTCAACAAATCCAAACTGTTCATCTGCTATTTCCATTTTTATCTTTTTCCTTGTTCTTCGCATAATGATTCTCAGAAGTAGCTTCGTTATGTGACATGAGAGGCTGATAGTCCGGTGATCATCACATTCCTTTGCACCTGGTTTCTTTGGTAGTGCTATAAACGTCGATTTAAGCATGTCACTGAAAATATAACCACTGTTGTAAACGTCGTTCAGTAACATGGTTATTATTTTTATTCCTGTCTCCTCTAGTGCCTCTATTTCTTCTATTGTTATACTATCAGGCCCAGTGGCTTTTCCTTTCTTCATGTGTTTGATAGCATTTATGATTTCATCTTCAAGTATTGTTGGTCCATCACAGTTTTCAGTATCTGATGTTAATTTTGGTCTTTCTCCTCCATATCCACCGATATACTCTGTCCACCTGTCCACAATGTCTTCTTTTCCCATTAACATTTTACCTTCTTTCGATTTCAGGCATCCTGTGGTATATTTTGTCTTCTTGCCTGTGAGTTCACTAATTCGTTTGTGCATGTTTTTGCTGTCTTTATTATGAGAGTCCTCTATCTGTCTGCACTATTCATTTAACCACACTTCCTTTGCTTCTTTGCATTTGCATCTTATTTCTTTATTTATCTTACCATATTTTTCTTGGTTATTATTACTCCTTCTCCTCTTGTCCATCAGTCCTAAGATATCGACTGTCATCCATTTATTTTTATGGGCTTCTTTTTTTGGTGATATTATCTCCTTAACAGTTTTGTGGATAGAATCTCTTAACATTTCCCATTGTTCATCTATACTATTTGTCTTTGCTATTGCATGGCAAGGGGTCCATCAGGGGTGCATATTGTCCCCCTACTTATTTAACTTGTATACTGAAAATATAATGAGGAATGTTAGAGAAGATGTAGACAAAGAATATTACGATGCCATAACAATTGGAGGTTATGAAATACCAGATTAGATATGCTGATGACACAGTGTTACTGTCCACAACACAAAAAGGAATGGAAAAACTAATTATGTCAGTCCGTAAGAACAGCGAAGAGCAGAACCTCTATCTTAATGCAAAGAAAACTAAAGTGATGACAAATGACAAAACAAACAAGGCAACTGAAATATGTATCAATGAGGAAAAACTGGAAGAAGTGGAGAGTTTTGAATATTTTGGATCACTACTAACTAATAATGGAGATACAACGAGGGAAATTAAAAGGAGGACATCTATCGCTCTTTAGAAAGTAAAACAAATAAAGAATCTGTGGAGAGGAGCAGACAGAACTACAAAAATAAGATTTTTAAGGGCATGCATCTTTCCCATCGCAACATATGCCTGTGAGACCTGGACACTTAACAAAACAGCTGAGAAACACATAAATGCCTTTGAATGTAAATGCTACAGAAGAGTTCTCCAAATATCGTGGACACAAAAAAGAACAAATATATCTATACTACAAGAGCTTAATATTGAAGAAGGCTGGCTAGTAAAGAGGATTAAAGAGAGAAAACTTAAATATTTTGGACACATTAAACGTCATGATAATTTAGAGAAGACCGTATTTGAAGGATACATAATGGGAAAAAGAAAAAGAGGAAGACCAAAACGAAGATGGCTGCAAGACATCGTTGACGATCTGGAAATGGATGCAACAGCAGCAGGCCATCTTGCTCACAACCGAGAGGCCTACAGGAGTGCTGTTTGGGAGGCAAAGTTCCGCAAGGGACATGCAAATGGATGAATGAATGAATGATTGCATTTTATCTATTTGTTATAATAACTTTGTATTGTTCTCGCAGTTCTTGGCCATTTTTGAGGAGTTCTATACTGAGTTTGAGGTTTCTCACTTTTCTGCACGCTTTCTTTAGCTTTATTCTAATTTTTCCACAGAGTGGGTCATGGTCACTACTGCAGTCGGCTCCTGGCATGGTTTTTGTTGTCAGTAATGCATTGCGGAATCGTTTGTTGATTAATATGTAGTCTATCTGGTTAAAAGTCTTTTTGTCTGGGCTGCACCACGTTGCCAGTCTTCGGGGATGTTGTTTAAACCAGGTGTTTTCTACAACCATGCGGTGTATTCTTGCCCATTCAATTAATTTATAACCTCTGTCATTCCTCTCCCCCAGTCCATAGTCAACAACGATGTCTGAAGTTCTTACTTTACCAACTTTGGCATTAAAATCTCCCATGACTATGATAACTTCATGTGACTTTGTGTGTTGTAGGGCTGTATCTATATCATTATAAAATAGCTGTACATCTTCTTCAGAACTTTCAGATGTTGGAGCGTACACTTGTATAATATTTATGTTTGTTCTTCATCCTTTCAATTATGCTAGCAGGACTCGGTCCGAGATGTTCAAATATCCTACAATTGTCCTTGCTGTTTGTTCGTCAAATATAATTCCTAATCCTCGTTCATGTTTCTCACTTCCTGAATATATTATTGTATATTTATCAGAGCTAATGCACACCACACATATAAATGTAATAACATGTTTACTACAGCTAATGCACACTACACATATAAATATAATAACATGTTTATTAACAGCTAATGCACACCACACATATAAATGTAATAACATATTTACCACAGCTAATGCATACCACACATATAAATGCAATAACATGTTTACTACAGCCAATGCACAAGACACATATAAATATAATAACATATTTACCTCAGCTAATATTCACCAAGGTATGTAAATTGATGTAAATTGATCAATTTACATACATTGGCAGCTACATAGACCAGGATGGTGACACTAGAAAGGAAGTTAGGATCAGAATTGCAAAAGCAGCTTCAATCTTCAAGAATCTTGAGAACATATGGAATTCAAAAGTTATAAGCACAAAAACCAAGTTAAGACTATTCAATTCAAATGTAATATCCACCCTCATTTATGCATGCGAAAGCTGGAAAACAACTAAAGAAATAGAAAAGAAATTAGACTCTTTTGAAAACAAATGTTTAAGGAAAATACTCGGCATCAAGTGGAATGAATTCAAGAACAATGCAGAGATAAGACAGATGACTGAACAACAACCAGTCTCACGGGTGATCAGGAAAAGGAGATGGACATATGTTGGCCACTTGATGAGAAGAAATGAGCAGAGAATCCCAAAACAAGCTATCAAGTGGAACACAACAGGCCGAAGAAAAAGGGGCAGACCGCGTGAAACTCTGAAGAGAACATTATTAAGAGAGGCCAAGTTAACAGGCATAAAATCCTTTGATGAGGTTGAAAGACTCGCCGAAGACAGGAAAAATTGGCGAACTACTTTGCGAGCCCTATGTGACGTCTAACGGCACGGGAAGGATATAAGATATAAGATATAAGAATATTCACCACACATATAAATATAATAACATATTTACTTCAGCTAACATACACCACACATATAAATATCTCTCTCTGAACCTTAAGTGCCCAGGGCACATGGGGCTTCCGCAAGGGTTTTCCACAAATGCCTGTCTTTCGCCTTTTTTTCTGCTCTTGCCCAGGTGAGCCCTCTATTGCTCAACATCCTTTCTGTTGTTCTTCTTCATGTCTCTTTTGGTCTACCCTTACTTCTGCTCCCCTGTGGTGTCCATCTTAGTGCTATTTTTGGTAGTGAGTTGTCAGTCATTCGGAGCACATGTCCCAACCATCGCCAGCGTCTTTCCTCAATAATTGTTGTCAGTGGTTTCATCTGCATTTCTGCTAATAAGATGTTATTTCTTATGGTGTTTGGCCAAAATATTTTTCTAATTCTTCGTAAACATTTAGTCTGGAAAGAATTCAACTTGTTTTGTATGGTTTTGGTGATTTTCCATCATTCACTTCCATAGAGTAGTACACTTAGAACATTACTCTTAAATATCCTGATTTTCATATTTATGCTTAGTTTGTTTGATTTCCATATATTCTGCAGCATTGCAAAAGCCTGGTTTGCTCTAGTAAGTCTGCTGTTGATGTCCTCTGTGCTGTCTCCATTGTCTACTACTCTGCTGCCAAGGTATACAAATTCGTTGACCTCCTCCACTAACTTGTTATCTACTCTGAGTACATTTCTGTTGTTCACATTTTGCTTCATTAACTTTGTCTTTCCTACGTTGATCTTTAGTCCTATGTTGTTTGCATTCTGAGTTAGCTTGTTTATTTTATCTTGCATATCTTTGTGACTGCTTGATAATAGACAAATGTCGTCCGCAAAGTCAAGGTCCTCCAGCACTGTGTCAAGGGTCCATTGTAATCCTCTGCGTTTGTCTGATGTTGCCTCCTTCATTAACCAGTCTACTGCCAAGATAAATAATGTTGGTGATAGTACACATCCCTGTTTCACTCCTGTTTGTACCCTAAAGCTGCTGGAGGTATGTTCTTCACAGATAACTTTGCACTGAAAACCCTCGTATAGGGCCTTGATTACATTAACTATTTTATGGGGGAGGCCATGCCATCTTAGGGTTTTCCACTGTGCATCTCTGGTGACACTGTCAAAGGCTTTCTCAAAATATATGAATAATGCATATGTTGTGCTATGCCACTCATTTGCCTGTTCTAATATTTGTCTAAATATAAATATAATAACATATTAATTAAGAGGACACGCCTTACTAGTTGTAGCTGGCACTGTTTTATTGGCAGATGTCGCGGTTGGTGTTGGTCTTGGTGCTGTGGAAGTAGACAAGACGAATAACACATTTGATTATTACATAATGAATGTACATTACTCAGTAGAAACGATGTTACATGTTAGTCTTGCTAAGTTATCATAGTCACAGAACTATGAAAGTAATTTTTGGTGGTAATTATTACTTTCTCAAAGAGCATCAGCGCTGAAACCTGCAATTCTAGAAATAAATATTTAGATTAGTTGAGTAGACAAATATAGCTGGTATAGTAAAGGTAAAGGTAAACCTGTCATGACTTATAAGCACATAGGGTGTTAGTGGTCATATTTTCCTTGACCTGTCAGCACACTAGAACCCCTAACTAGATAAATGATTCATCATAATATTACCGCACACAACTATGACACGACGGGCGTCTTTCTCAGCCACGTGTCTCTCTAAGACAAAGATCCTTTCTGTCTCTCTCGGGCAAACCCTTTCAACTTCCTTTCCCCGACTCCTCCGATGTTTTTCTTTCCTTGTCTGGGCAAGATAAAAGATTGTCTCCTTCATCACCGCTCATCCTCAACCCGCCATGCGACCTCCGCCTCCCACATGGAGTGGAGTTAGCCATCAGTCATACTGACAAGCTTATGTAATACCTAACCCTGAGTTAGCCATCATTCATACTGACAAGCTTATGTAATACCTAACCCTGAGTTAGCCATCAGTCATACTGACAAGCTTATGTAATACCTAACCCTGAGTTAGCCATCATTCATACTGACAAGCTTATATAATACCTAACCCTGAGTTAGCCATCAGTCATACTGACAAGCTTATATAATACCTAACCCTGAGTTAGCCATCAGTCATACTGACAAGCTTATGTAATACCTAACTCTGAGTTAGCCATCAGTCATACTGACAAGCTTATGTAATACCTAACTCTGAGTTAGCAAACAGTCTTAGCGACACAATTTAATATTTCCTAACCCTGAGTTAGTCAACAGTCATAATGACACACATCAATATTATCTAACACTGATTTAGCCATCTAAAATACCGAAAAACTTTAATATTACCTAATTCTGAGTTAGCCATCACTTATACTAACAAATTTCAATGTTACTTAACAAAAAAATTAGCCATTAGTCATAAAAAACAGACTTTACTATTAACTAACCCTGAATTAGCAATCATTCATACTGACTAACTTCAATATTATCTAACAATAAAATTAACCATCAGTCATACTAACAAGCTTTATTACGACCTAATTCTAAGTTAGCCATCAGTCATACTAACAATCTTTAATATTACCTAATTATAAGTTAACCATCAGTCATACTAACAAGCTTTATTACGACCTAATTCTAAGTTAGCCATCAGTCATACTAACAAACTTTATTACGATCTGATTCTAAATTAGCCATTAGTCATACTAACAAGCTTAAATATTAACTATTTTCATGTTAGCTATTAGTCATACTAACAACCTTTAATATTAACTTATTCTAAGTTAGCCATTAGTCATACTAACAAGCTTTAATATTAACTATTTCTAAATTAGCCATTAGTCATACTAACAAGCTTTAATACTACGTATTTCCAAGTTAGCCATTAGTCATACTAACAAGCTTTAATATTAACCAATTCTAAATTAGCCATTAGTCATACTAACAAGCTTTAATATTAACTAATTCTAAATTAGCCATTAGTCATACTAACAAGCTTTAATACTACGTATTTCCAAGTTAGCCACTAGTCATAATAACAAGCTTTAATATTAACTAATTCTAAATTAGCCATTAGTCATACTCTCTCTCTTTTTCTCTCGTTGAACCTTAAGTGCCCAGGGCACATGGGGCTTCCGCAAGGGTTTCATTAGTCATACTAGCAATCTTTAATACTACGTATTTCCAAGTTAGCCATTAGTCATACTAACAAACTTTAATATTAACTAATTCTAAGTTAGCCATCAGTCATACTAACAAGATTTAATACTATCTAATTCTAAGTTGTCATTCTTCGGTGTCGTAGGTTGTATCGTGCTCTTATTATGAAGAATGACAGTAATACAGTGTTATGCACCCATCAATGATGCAGATGATGATGTGAAAGACGACTTCTATCACCAACTACAACAAATCATCAACAAAGTCCCTAAACACGACATCCTAATTGCTATGGGGGACTTCAATGCTAAGGTAGGGAAAGATAACACCGACGTTGAAAAAGTAATAGGGAAAGAAGGAACTGACATGATTAATCAGAACGGAGAAAGATTAATTGAAATATGTCTAACAGAGGACATGGTCATTGGAGGCACAATATTCCCACACAAAGAGATACATAAAACAATTTGGATATCTCCAGATGATAGAACTAGAAACTAGATAGATCATTTTTGTATTAGAAAGCAATACAGAACATCTCTCATAGATGTAAGGGCTTATAGGGGTGCAGATGTCAACAGAGATCACAACCTGTGCATAAGGAAAATAAAACTAAAATTGAAAAGCCAACACAAGAAATCAGTACACAGAAAGATAAACAGCCACAGTCTACAAGAAGAAAATACTAACATTAATTTCAATCAGGCACTTGCCAATCATTCCAAAACACCCAGTGAAGTTGAGGAGATAAGTATAGATGAATTATGGAATTCTTACAGCACAGCCATAATCACAGCAGCAAAAGCAAGCGCTGGACTGAAAAAACCAAAGAGAAAAGCATGGATATCAGATAAAACATGGAAATATATACATGAAAGACGAGCAGTCAAATTAGACATGTTGAATGCAAAAACAGATGTTGGAAAAGATCTGGCGAAAGCAAAATACAAAGAAATAGACAAGAAAGTAAAAAGTTCAGCTAGACGGGATAAAAGAGAATACATAGACAATATGGCGAAATAGGTAGAGAAAGCAGCAAAAACAGGAGACAGCAAAACTTTATATACCATACAAAAGAGGCTAACAGGTACTATTACATCTAAAGAAAGACCAATCCTTAGCAAAACTGGAACCCTATTAACATCAAATAAAGACCAAAAGCAAAGATAGGCTGAACACTTCCAAGAAATACTTAATCGACCACATCCAAAAGAATTGTTAAACCTTGAAACTGACTTACCAGCCCCACAACTAAATGTCAACCTAGATGAAATTAAATTGTACGAAATTGAAACAGCAGTGAATTTAATAACTAACAATAAAGTTGCAGGTGAAGATGAAATAACAGCCGAAATGTTAAAAGCTATCAATAGTGACAACATGAGACAACTACAGAGAATGTTTAACAAGATTTGGAAAGAAGAAAAGGTCCCTTCTAATTGGAAAAAAGAAATCGTTGTTAAAATACCAAAAACAAAGGCAACTTTAGTGACTGTAACAACTGGAGAGGAGTAACCTTAATATCAGTTGTGTCAAAAGTATTTTGCAATGTCATTTTGAATAGACTCAAAGATATAGTGGATACTGCAATGAGAGAAGAACAAGCAGGATTTCGAAAAGGAAGCAGCTGTCTCTACCAGATCTTTACTCTCAGAATAATACTTGAAGAACATATTGAAAAGCAGAAACAACTAATACTGATCTTCATTGATTTTAAAAAGGCATTTGATAGCATACACAGAGATTCATTATGGAGAATTTTATGTCTATATGGAATACCATCTAAAATTAAGGACTTATACAATGGATTTGTTTGTGCAGTCAAGACAGAAGAAGGGATGAGTGAATGGTTCCAGATTGAAACAGGTGTGAAACAAGGATGTATACTGTCTCCTTTACTTTTTGGGATTACAATAGATTTCATAATTAAAAAAATGCTGCACAGGTAACACAAGTATTGACTGGGTACGTGGGACCCAACTAGAAGACCTTGATTTTGCTGTTGCCATAACTCTTATCAGTAATAATGTGAATTCCATGCAAGAAAAAACAGATAGCCTGTCTTCACTGGCTAACAAAATAGGACTTGAAATTAACAAGGACAAAACAAAAATAATGAAAATTCCACTCAATCAAAATGGAAAAATACACATAGAAGGGATATATATTGAAGAAGTCAATCAATTTCCATACCTTGGCAGCTACATAGACGAGGATGGTGACACTAGAAAGGAAGTTAGAATCAGAAGTGCAAAAGCAGCATCAATCTTCAAGAATTTTGAGAACATATGGAATTCAAAAGTTATAAGCATAAAAACCAAGTTAAGACTATTCAATTCAAATGTAATATCCACCCTCATTTATGCATGCGAAAGCTGGAAAACAACTAAAGAAACAGAAAAGAAATTAGACTCTTTTGAAAACAAATGCATAAGGAAAATACTTGGCATCAAGTGGAACGAATTCAAGAACAATACAGAGATAAGACAGATGACTGAACAACAACCAGTCTTATGGGTGATCAGGAAAAGGAGATGGACATATGTTGGTCACTTGATGAGAAGAAATGATCAGAGAATCCCAAAACAAGCTATCAAGTGGAACACAACAGGCCGAAGAAAAAGAGACAGACCGCGTGGAACTCTGAAGAAGACATTATTAAGAGAGGCCAAATTAACAGGCATAAAATCCTTTGATGAGGTTGAAAGACTCGCCGAAGACAGGAAAAATTGGCGAACTACTTTGTGAGGCCTATGTGACGTTTAACGGCACGGGAAGGATATAAGATATAAGATATATAAGAATTCTAAGTTAGCCATCAGTCATACTACCTAATTCTGAGTTAGCAATCAGTCATGCTGACAAATTTTAATACTACCTAATTCTCAATGAAACATCAGTCATATTGACAAACTTTAATACTACTTAACTCTGAGTTAGACATCAGTCATATTGACAAACTTTACTACTACCTAGCTCTGAGTTAGACATCAGTCATACTGACAAACTTTACTACTGCCTAATTCTGAGTCAGACAACAGTCATACTGACAAGATTTAATACTACCTAATTCTGAGTTAGACATCAATCATACTGACAAGATTTAATACTACCTAATTCTGAGTTAGACATCAATCATACTGACAAGATTTAATACTACCTAATTCTGAGTTAGACATCAATCATACTGACAAGATTTAATACTACCTATTTCTGAGTTAGATATCAGTCATACAAACAATCATGTGCAAATATGTGAGACAACTCTGTGAGTGCGTGTGTCTGTGTACGTGTTACATACACTCCTATTAAAAATTGTACCACATCTGCACACACCTCATCAGTACACACCTCATCTGCACACACCTCATCAGTACACACCACACACCACATCAGTACACAACTCATCTGCACACACCTCATCAGTACACACCTCATCTGCACACACCTCATCTGCACATAGCTCATCTGCACACACCTCATCAGTACACACCTCATCAGTACACACCTCATCTGCAGACACCTTATCTGCACACAGCTCATTTGCACACACCTCATCTACACACACCTTATCAACACACACATCATCTGCACACACCTTATCAGCAAACACCTCATCTGCAGACACCTTATCAACACACACATCATCTGCACACATTTGATCTGCACACACCTGATCTGCACACACCTGATCTGCACACACTTGATCAGCACACACCTCATCTGCACACACCTCATCTGTATACACCTCATCAGCACACACCTCATCAGCACACCTCATCAGCACACACTTTATCTGCACACACCTGATCTGCACACACTTTATCTGCACATACCTCATCAGCACACACCTAATCTGCACACACTTGATCTGCGCACACCTCATCTGCACACACCTTATCTGCACACACTTGATCTGCGCACACCTCATCAGCACACACCTTATCTGCACACACCTGATCTGCACACACTTGATCTGCACACACCTAATCAGCACACACCTTATCTGCACACACTGATCTGCACACACCTGATCAGCACACACCTCATCTGAACACACCTCATCTGCACACACTTGAGCTGCACACATCTCATCAGCACATATCTCATCTGCACACACCTCATTACAATTTGATATGTTCATTTGAATATTTATGGACTCCACTTAAAATCGCTTAAGTGACATGTTAAAAATCTTCATTGAAATAAAAAATACATTGGGGGGAGAGAGAGAGAGAGAGAGAGAGAGAGAGAGAGAGAGAGAGAGAGAGAGAGAGAGAGAGATGAAAATTGTGTAACTCCCTTGTTGTGAAAATGTTCAGTTTATATTTATCTATATTACATTTATCATACGAAGCACTATCATCTCACTATTTGCAAAAGCCTACCATTTCATTATTTCATCTCGCGGGCAATCATCCCCAAATCACGTCATTTCACTCGACTTTGACACTGTTACTTGTTGAACGCAGCTAAATTTTCTTATAAAAAAGAAACTGTCAGCACACTAGAGGGTGATATGGTCAGCATCACGCCAGGCTGCTTTTTCTTTCCCCAACTCCAGAAGAAGTCGAGTACCCACTTCTGTAAGTAGGGCGTCTCGAGACGGTTCCGAACCCCCGACCTTCGCTATGAGAGACTAGTGCACTAATCACTCATCATCATCATCATCATTATCATCATCATCATCATCATGTGCCGTGCCGACTGGTTTTGGCTATTATGCTTCTCCAGAGTACATGATCCTTCATGCAGGCCATCAGTTCAGTTGGCGATCTCCTCTCACACCATCTCGTCAGACTGTCTCCAGTATCATTTCTCTTGGTCTTCCCCTGGCTCTTCTTCCCTCTATTTTTCCTGTTGTTACATTATTTTCAATGCCGCCCTCTTCCCATTGCATGTCCTATGAAAGTACATTGTCTCTCTCTCTTATTTTTTTGACAAAGATTTTTTAGTCTCTCCAGCTCTTCTCATACATTGTCCATATTTCACTTCCATATAATAAGATAGGATCAATATATTATTTTACGGGCTCTTTTTTGTCTACGAGAGAGAGAAAGCATGTAAAAGAAACAGAGATGGAGACAAAAAAGAGGGAGGGAGGAAAAGTGAAAGAAAGAGAGAGAGAGAGAGAGAAAGAGAGAGAGAGAGAGAGAGGGACTGAGAGGGAGAGATTTCAAACGCCAAAAGATAAGAAAATAAGACATGTGAAAAAATACATACATTACCTGAGTGAGTGCTACATATGAGTAAAGCTCACCTTCAGACTTCAAGAAAAATGTAAATATAATAAATTCGTTGTTACTGAAGTTTCTTCTGGCGTGTCCTTCAGTATAAACTCTCACGGAGAATATAGTGTCCAAGTCTCTTTCTTCTATGGCCTCAATCACAATACTTACAATAGCATAATTTCTTTCTAACACAGTTTTCACGTCCACGCCATTTTGTTTTCTTTTTGTATCCCACCCAGATCTGTGACTTGGCTTGTCTATAAACACATCATTATAAATTGTTGTACTTGAAGTAACACAGAAGGTGACGCTGGCTGATTTTCCTAGATCTGTGGTAACTGTTGTTCCGTTGTCTGACCCAAGTGTTTTGTCCTGACACAGTTGTATGTAATCTAAGAAAGACAACAAGAAACATTAAATGGTTAGAAGATATAGCCTTATAGAAATGAAACACAGACATAGGTGTATGTAATGAAACTTTCAAAATGCCGGTAAATACAAGATTTGTGTAACGGTTATTTACTTTCATCAAGTACAGCTGGAAAGACGACGGAGATTGTTTACAAGTGCAAACACTGACAACAACAACAACAACAACAACAACAACAACAACAATAATAACAACAAAATACATTAAATAATCTATTTTTAAGCACAATGAAATGGAAAGGTTCTGTAGAAATTAGTCTACATCATGTTATAATGTGTAAATTGTAAAGACAGTCCCATAGCAAATGCCGCAGAGGATGAATAGTTTGAGACCTAATTATGCTGGGCCATCAGGGTATGAGTTAGGGTGGCCAGTTCCTTTCCTCGCTGCCTTTCCTTCCCAGATTTTCTCTGGTACCCATTTTACGAGGCCGGGTTGACCTTGGGCCCTTATTGGTCGGAAAAAATCCCGCTCAGCTGGGGATTTGAACCTTTCGGTTGCTAGACGAATGCTCTATCTAAATGATGTGTAGAATACATATAGTATCTTTTGAGGAATTAGGAAATATTTTCTACAGCAGAATTAATATATTTCCAAAGGGAAATTATTGTTTTTATTAATATCATGATATTGTCATTGTTATTGTTGGACACTAGAATAGAATCTTTATCTTACTAATCTTATTCAAACATTGCTTGTTGTGATGTATATCCATCGACTAACTTCTTTCGCTCAGACATGCGGTAGTTACCAAGACAAAGGATAAGACACCAGGATCAACCTGTAAATCCTAATTGTTTATTTAAACTTGAATTGAAAAACAACCGAGTATGTTATTCAGCAGACCTGGTTGGTTCGAAATTAGCAAACAAAAGAATGCACACGAAAGCCATTCATTCCTTTGCATGTAACTTGCGGAACTTTGCCTCCCAAACAGCACTCTTGTAGGCCTCTCGGTTGTGAGCAAGATGGCCTGCTGCTGTTGCATCCATTTGCAGATCATCAACGATGTCTTGCAGCCATCTTCGTTTTGGTCTTCCTCTCTTTCTTTTTCCCATTATGTATCCTTCCAATACGGTCTTCTCTAAATTACCATGACGTTTAATGTGTCCAAAATATTTAAGTTTTCTCTCTTTAATCCTCTTTACTAGCCAGCCTTCTTCAATATTAAGCTCTTGTCTTATATCTTATATCCTTCCCGTGCCGTTAAACGTCACATAGGGCTCGCAAAGTAGTTTGCCAATTTTTCCTGTCTTCGGCGAGTCTTTCAACCTCATCAAAGGATTTTATGCCTGTTAACTTGGCCTCTCTTAATAATGTCCTCTTCAGAGTTTCACGTGGTCTGTCCCTTTTTCTTCGGCCTGTTGTGTTCCACTTGATAGCTTGTTTTGGGATTCTCTTGTAGTATAGATATATTTGTTGTTTTTTGTGTCCACGATATTTGAAGAACTCTTCTGTAGCATGTACATTCAAAGGCATTTATGTGTTTCTCAGCTGTTTTGTTAAGTGTCCAGGTCTCACAGGCATATGTTGCGATGGGAGAGATGCATGTCCTTAAAAATCTTATTTTTGTGGTTCTGTCTGCTCCTCTCCACAGATTCTTTATTTAAATGCCACATGAAAGCCACAACACACTAACTGTAAAAGTAATGACACTAAGCTGATGATCTCACTGATAGAGGTTTCTGTTTACTTGTGTATTCTTGAGCTCTCGCTCTAGCGTGTCTGGTCAGAGACTGACCAATCAAAATGATTTGTTTAGAGACTGACCATCATGCATAAGTCTGTCCACCCTCCACTGTAGACATGCCAGCAAGTCTGTCCACCCTCCACTGTAGACATGGCAGCAAGTCTGTCTGCTCGTTCATTACCTTATACACCCCCATGACCTGGTACAAAAGTGAAACAGATTTTTCTAAGTCGTGATCTTCTCAGAGACCCCAGCCAGAGCTTTCACACCCAACCCGACTCAGTCTTCCTAAGCATATCCACTGAGTCGCTGAGAATACACGCCTGGATGAAGGTCCCTGTCTCCAGCCTAACCATTGCCTTGGTTACTGCCATGACCTCCATAGTCAGGCTACTTGTGGTCAAAGCAAAAGCACCGTTGTCTTCCGTCACCCTTCTCCCTCCGGCCTGCGCCGTAAAACCCCGAGAGCTTTGCCTGTGTTGGACAACAGACCCTTCTGTGTATATCACCACATCACACTCAGAAGAGTTATCGCCAATCAACGTCTGAATCTCTACCTGTCTGCATTCTCTATCCAATGTGGTGTATACTGAAAAGGAAGCACTACAGTCCGCTGGCACCAAATTTAATTCTTCATCAGGTGCTGTTGTGAAGAACTTAGCTTGGTTTTGGTTACGACTGATCAGAATTAGACTGACCGCTTGACGGGCCAAACAGGTGTGTTGAGTATATAAGGGGGCGTGTGTTGTCCAGCAAGTCAGTGTTCTGTGTACGGCCGGGGGTGATGCCCTGTGCTAGTATCTTTTCATAGAGATTGTTCACGATGCATTCTTGATGTAAGACTACCCCGTGTCATCCATAGTGTTGTTCCAGTATCGTCGAGTGTCCTATATGGAATTTTAAACGTACGTGAAGTGCGACGTCTGTGGTTTGTAACTGTGGTAAGTATTTTAATTCTTTCTGTTAGAAGTCTTCGTGACAAGTACTGCGAGCTATTTTCATCACGACTAGGAGTGTAAGTGTAAAGTAATATAAGTCGGGATACATCATTTATGTTGGGAGAATTATCAAGCTGTTGAGAGATTAGTGCTGAACTAAGGATTCCTAATTATAATACTATTATTTATATGTTATTGGTGGAGCTCCGAGAGATTAAGTGACATGAGATGTGGCACCGGGCCCATGATGTTTTGTATGCTTTGTGGTTAAGTGTTCGATGGCTTAAACCGTCCTGTCCTATGTGAAATCATATTCGACATTTTAACTTGCAGTCATTACCATGTTTTATTTCTCATCATTCATGTTGATAAATGTTGATACATGTTGATATCTGTGTATGTGAGTCCAGATATTGGGTCGCTAATTTTGTGTTATTAAAAGGGGCCCCGAGGCTCACATGTTCTCCATGCTATGCTCATGGTTTATTAGACAATGGTTAATAAGATAATTTAACTGTAGATACTGAATGTCTAGACCGAGCTGTTTGTACGGCTCATTAGTATCATGAAGATTGACTTAATGTAATGAAATGATTATGTGTTATAAATGTGCATTTTCTACATGTTCATGTGAAGTATGCTCAGTCTTGTTTTGGTATTGCTTGATACATGTACTAAACTGACATTCAGATATAAAATGGCAGAATTGTATGTTCTCTGTAAAAGTAAATGCCATGTTGGCATTAGTGTCTGTGGATGATAAACTTGCCTTTATTTTGGATGTACAATTTAAGAGTGTGGATAGCCCGGGGTAGGAATTCAATATATATATATATATATATATATATATATATATATATATATATATTGTGGCAGAACCTGCGAAAGACCATAAAGGAAAGTTAGGTCCCTTCATACTGTTGTACTAAAGAACGGGGGAGACTAATGTCCCTACCTGATGAACTAATTTCTCTTTTGAGAGATACAAGTAAAGAATTAATGAATTAAATAGAGACGCACAGTAATTGTCAGTCATGAAGTAAAGTAATACAATTGTACATTGGAAAATAAACATTATATAAACTATATTTTACATGTCTTCAAGTTGACAGACCTGTTGAAAAATCTCCTCTGCTTGCCCAGTCTAGAATTTTCCTCTTTTATCTGGTGCCTCTTTTACTCATAACCTCGTTGAGCAACGGATGGTGTGAGTATGCATTGACGTGCCTGACAAATTCTGTTGATCAGGGTTGATAAATCAAATAGATGCCCCATAGCCCTTACGATGTGTCTTTTGAACATCCAAGTTTGATTCTCATTGTATCATTTTGTAACCTTTTGAAAATCTCCATTTGAGTGTGACTGAGAGTAAGGATAGCCAGGGTATATTCAACCACAGCAAGGACAAGTCCCTGGTATAAGAGAACAAGGTTATATTGATCGTAGTCCGCCACAGCCATTATCTTCATCGTGGCTAGGTCCTTCCTAGCCTTCAGTTAAGTTCACTACCACATAATAAATGTGCTCTCTGAACAAAAGGCTCCGATGAAACCGCATTCTAAGGTATTTCATGTGTCCGAGCACAGACTCAAGGTTGGTGTTGGTGTGTTGACTGTTCGGTTATTGAGAGAGAACCATATCACAGCTGCCTTCGTGGGGTTAATCACAGCCTCCGCTTCACTGCATCACCCATCAGCACCACCTACCAGCACGGCCCACCCGCACGACCCACCACCACGGTCCACTAGCAACGCCAACTAGCACCACCCACCAGCATCACCCACCAGCACGGCAAACCAGCGCCACCCACCAGCACGACCCACCACCCTGGTCCACCAGCATCACCCACTAGCACCACCCACCAGCACCACCCACCATCACCACCCACTAGCACGGCACACCAGCGCCACCCACCAGCACGACACACCACCACGGTCCACCAGCACCACCCACTAGCACCACCCACCATCACCACCCACCAGCACGGTACACCAGCGCCACCCACCAGCACGACCCACCACCACGGTCCACCACCACCACCCACTAGCACTACCCACCATCACCACCCACCATCACCACCCACCAGCACGGCACACCAGCGCCACCCACCAGCACGACCCACCACCACGGTCCACCAGCACCACCCACTTGCACCACCCACCATCAGCACAGCAGACCAGCGCCACCCACTAGCACCACCCACCAGCACCACCCACCATCACCACCCACCAGCACGGCACACCAGCGCTACCCACCAATACGGTCCAGTTGTGTTCGGAGTTCTCCAGCAATCTTCTCCCTGCCTCGGCCCTGCTGGTATACCAAGACATCATCATCATGTGACACTGTCCTTCCATGTCCCGAGATATGGTCGCCCGTGATCCTGTGAGTGTACGGGTTGAAGAGCACTGGGGATAAAGGAGAAGCCCGTGGTTGGCCGGGCTGTATCGTTACTGGTTCCCAGGCCCAGCTGTCACACATGGGCCCTGACTTCCGCTGGAAAAGGTCCGCACAGTTAAGTAGAAATGGACTAATTTTTAGTTCCAGAAGCTAAACCATCAAGAAGTCCAAAAGTACCTGATTGTACGCATCCTCCAGGTCAAGTGAAGCAGCACATGTTTCAAAGCTCGAGTGGAATCCCTGGTATACATCACAGACAAAACCCGCCGCATTGGCCCAGGTATTTCTACGTGAACGGTACTCTCCAAGGTAAGGTAGAAGGAGATGTAGTCTATCAGGGTAGAAGGATAGCTTCCTAGCAATGATCTTCTCCAATAATTTGCCAGTTGTGTTCTGCATGTTGATCACCCGGTAGCCTGGATTTTTGTGTGATCTTTGCTTGGCTTTGGTAGAAGTATCAGGTAACTATGCAGCCATTCTTCATTGACCACAACATTCTCAATGCTACTATTGCACATACTCGCCACTTCCTTGTTAAACCGCCTCGTATCGGATGCCATCTTCTCCTGGTGCACTATTTGTCACTCTTCATAACATCCTTGATCTCATCCACCCTCATATAATCTTCGTCAACCATTTCTTGGGCCCTACACATCTCGGAGATAACTGTTCTAACAGCCTTGCGCCCTGTCATGTCTTTCTGGTCGTCTTGCTCAAGGTAGTGAGCCAGCAGAACCTTGACCTTGCTTTCATCTGTTTTCTGCCAGGTAAGGTCTACACTCTGGAAGTCAGGAACACACCTTGCCGTTACTACACCATTCTTAATTTTATGCAATTGCCAGAACAGTGTCAGGGATTTTGCAGAACACTGTCCACTTCTCTCTTTTAACTCTCTTTGCTATTGTTTCAAAATATTCAGATTTCATGTCCATGTCTACTTTCAACTGCACGATGTGATCAAGTGTGACTGTTCTGCCCTTCTTGCCATTTTCGAGTCTTCTAACAGCGTTCCTCTTATCTGCCCATGCCTTCTCTACCTCAACATTCCACAAGGGAGGTTGGTCTCATTTTCTCCTCCTACTATTGTGAGTTCTGTGCTTGATCTCCTTATCCTACTCACAATGTCTTGCCATACATTGTCATACTTGAATGTCCGCATTTTTGTCTTCTTCTTCCTTTCTTTGCCAGTCAGGTACCACAGGGGTCATGGCTCGTGGCACCCCAGAACACCCCACCTACATACAGTAGTGAGATTAGGGTATACCAGCGCCAGGTCGATAATACTGTCTTCATTATCTGGTTTTCTCAATTTCCTAGTGACATGGCCGCTGTTGATGGAAATTAATTAGATCAGTGATTTCAAGTGTCACTTCCAGCTCTTTCCTTTGTTTGTTAGAAGAAATCGTTCCCCAAGATTTAGCTTTTGCACTGAAATCACCACATTAAAAGTATGGTTGTGGCAACCACAAGTGAAATCATAGAATCTCGAGGAGAATGTAACAAAAAAAATTACGAAAGAAAATGAGAAAGAGAGCGAGGAGAGAGAGAGAGAGAGAGAGAGAGAGAGAGAGAGAGACAGACAGACAGACAGAGAGTTATTAATATAACACAACATATAGCTAACATAAGCAAGTTTCAACTATAAAATATCGTATCTAATATGTATCACTGTGTGTAGTTGAAACATAACAATTTAACCTGATACAAGAAGGTCATTCGGCTTAATAAACTGAACTTTCTGTGACGAGGATAAAGAATATATGAAGTCACTGGTAAGATGGAGAACTAAACACGCTAATAATGAAAGCAAAATGTATAAATAAGTCAGATAAGATACGACACTGACTACAGCTGTTTTTATAAATCCAACATCACAGTTGAGCTTCAACGTTTTACTGCCATAATTTGTTTTTCCCTTTGGTATTTTTTAAAATGATGTATATTAAATTGTATAAAAATGTATAAAATGTATAAAAAATGTAACTGCTATTCTTTCCCATTGCACCATATACCTGTGAGACCTTGACACTTAACAAAACAGCTGAGAAACATATAAATGCCTTTGAATGTAAGTATTACAGAAGATTTTTTCAGATATCATGGACACAAAAAAGAACAAATATATCCACACTACACGACTGAAGAAGGCTGGCTAGTAAAGATGATTAAAGAGAGAAAACATAAATGTTTTGGACATATTAAGGGTAGATGATGATAATCTAGAGAAGGCCGTTTTGGAAGGGTACATAATGGAAAAAAGAAAGAGAGGAAGACCAAGGCGAAGATGGCTGCAAAACATCGTTGATGATCTGGAAATGGATGCATCAGCAGAAAGTCACCTTGCTCACAACCAAGAGTCCTACAGAGTGCTGTTTGGGTGGCAAAGTTCCGCAAGGGACATGCAAATGAATGAATGAATGAACTGCTATTCTGACTCCTCAGTTATTCCAAGTCTGTCTTTTTCTAAATCTTATTTTACAGAGTTACTTTCTCTTTAAATCGTTGCTTTCTTGGCTTGTCTGACATTTTATTTTCTCTTCTAATTTTTAACATTGTGTAAAAGTAGATATTTTACCGTAACAAAGTCATATAATCATTTACACTATCTACAGTTGTATATTCAATTCAAGTGCCATGCCGCGTGGCGTAGGCGATCATTTCTCTCCACAATTCCCTGTCTTTAGACTTGATTATGAGATCCGTTGATGACTTTGTTCATAGCCACACTGACAGCCCATCCAGTAACTTCTCTCTGTGTCTTCCTCTGTCTCTTCTTCCTTCAGTTTTTCCAGTTGTCACAGTGTGTTCCAGTTTTCCTTTTCTCAGGATTTGTCCTACAGATTTCGCTTGTCTGCCACTGATCTTTGCTATAATTTTCTTTTTTACTCCAGCCTCTTTTAAGACTTCTTCGTTGGTTTTCTTAGCTGCCCATATTATGAACCACATTTCCATGGCCTCCATTTCTCGTTGTACTCTCTTATTCATAGACCATGCTTCACATCCATAAAACAAAATTGGCTCGATGTAACATTTAAGTACTCGTAATCTTGTTTCCATTGATACGAATCTACTGTACAAGATGTTTCTCATTTTATGGAATGATAACTTGGCCTGAGAACGTCTGCTTTTTATTTCGTTGTGACATTTCCCATCAGTTGTATATACTGTTCTTTTACTTAGAACTTTTTATCTGTGGCTTCCGTGGAAAGAGCCGGCTCGAGTTATGTTTTAAAGCACTGTCGGCATCCTGTGTTTGAAGTTAATCTGTTGTTCTTCTTGTTAGTGGCATGTTCTTGCTGTGCCTTTAATATATTTCTTTTTGTGAATGAGACGTGTTTTCTTTTAATTTATTTGCTTATTTATCTTTGTTAATAAGATGTGCCTTGGTTGCGGAGAATATTCTGCTAATTGTTAGTTTAATGCACTCTCATTACATTTACTTTGTTTATTTATCCATCTAGATCAAGGAAAATACTCGCTTTAAGAAATGTCTTCTGATGCCAGAAGTAATGATCGTTCAGAGCCAACAACACATTAGAAAATAGAAATTTCTTCCAGCACTTCTTATAATAATATAAGGTTGTTATTAATATATTAATGATTGAAATATTCTTTAATAAAACTATTCATTATAATGTTGATAGGTACTGATACTGTCTCTTAATTCTGGATCTCGATTGATTTGATGCTTGCAGGAGTCACTGGTCGTCTGTGTCTTTTATACGACGAATAGTCTTTGTGGCCGCGATAACTCTGGATATTCCTGGTTTCTCCACTGTCACTTTATAAATTATTGAAATACATTCCTAATTCTTCCTTTTGTTCACTTCAACATTTCAGAACGTGAAATACATAGACACTATATGGTTCACCAGCAGACTGAAATCTTAACATACACAGTAACTTTAAAATTCAGATTTTTCGTTCTTGAATCAAATTATAGTTCAGATTTAATACTTATCACACGAAATTCATAAGTACCACATTGAGACATCTCCGAATGCATTTTTTTTCAAAGTTCCAAAAATATCAAATCTTTTGCATTTCTCACGCAGAACTAATAATCACTTTCTAAATGTAAACATTTCCTCTGGTTTTATTAAACTACATCAGGTTCTAAATTCCTTTTCTATCTCTTGAATATCTATTTGCTCTAACTGCCTATCTGTTCTATCTGTCGTTCTATCCTATTAATCCTTCTATTCTGCTTTTCTCTCCCTTTCTCTCCTTTTTTTTAAAAGCTGCATGCCTGGCTTATATAGTTCAATAGGACACACCTCTAGATCTTTCTATTGGTCAGTTGTCTGACTGCATACTGATTGGATTTCAGGATGAGTTGGTCCACTCCTTTTGATCATCTTATTAGTCCGCTGGACTACTCATGTGTGCAAATTGCGTCCTAAGATTAGCAAATATGCCTCACCTGTCAGTAAGTCTGTTGGGTCAAATCTATTCAATTTTCTGTCGTGGTTAAGCTCTTCTTATCCAGTATTAGGTGTTTGCGACACCTGACGAGAACTATTAGTACGCATCAGATTACACAGTGTCTGCTTGCCTCTTGGCATATGCACTATTGTTATCCATAATCCGTCTTTCCCTCAGCTTCATATGTCTAGAATCTGTGTTTATCTACTTAATTATTTCGTAATAATACTAATGCAGTGGGAGTGTTCCTCTCCCACTGGTTCTCAAAATTTCCATCTTCCCTTACCTTACGGGATGGACTGCGGCCGGCGGCGGTAAAGAATTACTCCCTGAAGAAAAGAAAGGCGGTAAATACCAAGCTCCGTGGGTGCGACACAGTCCCCGGCCTAACAATAACAAGGAGCAACGAGGGACAATGCTTGGTCGTTCTTTTCAACAACACACTCGATTATGAGTGTATGAAAAAAGTGTTCAGGGAGTACTATCACGACCACACAGAAGAGAGGGCAGATAAAAATGGTGCAAATGTGGAGGACTTTATAAAAACACCACTTGTAACTATCCACCTGTACCATACAAGAAATAAAATATTGGTTCAAGGCGGTGCTCATGATGTCGACTCTTGGTTGACAGATGACTTCAGTCGTATTCAGGATGAAGCTTTAAAACCTTTCCTGCGACTGTCAGCTACAGTGAAGCCATCTCTATCATCTGTTGCCATGAGTGACAGACCGGCCATCACCACCAGTGACGGACACGATACTGTCCCCACTGATATCAATCAAGGCGCTACCACCACCGACATGCAAGAACAATTCACCAACTGCCCCAGTGTGATCTTACTGACAAAGCCCTGTCAGATCAGGCAAGCACCTCAGCTGAACCCACTGACGTTCAAACAATGCCTGAACACTCCACCAGCAACAGTTTAGCTGATGTGGAAAACCGAGACGACAGTGAAGCTCCAGCGCCTGAGTTCTCTGCATCTAGTGTGGCTGATTCACCACATGTATCTCAGCAGACTAGAGTTGTCGAGGAAAAATTAGCTACATTATGTAGCCAGAACATACTTCAGGTAGTCAAAGACCTCGTCATAAACCTTATTACTGACATGGCAGCGGAGATTAAGCACTCATTCAAGCTGGAGAATGACAGTCTCAGGGCTGAACTTACGTCACTGAGAGATGAAAATGCTAAAATGAGACTCATGATATCTGAATGGCAGAGTGAGCCACGCAGACACAACAAGGAAGTGTTGACAAATATTCAAGAAGTGACTGCTGACACAGACAATATGGCTGTAAATTCATGCACAAGTTCACCAGATATCAACAAAGAAGACACGCCACAGCAAGGAGCTGAACAAGGGAAACACACCAGCACCACAACACCTATAAAGGTAGCACCTGAAAATTTAGCTTACCCTATTGATGTGCAGATAAGTAATAGGTTTCAAGCTTTACAAGATAGCCCCATTGTATATAATCATAAAGCACCTAGAACCCACACAGAAATCTCAAACAAGCCATCCACTCCTCAGTCACGGTCTCATAAACATCAACAAGAACAAGATACACAACAATACAGTAACAACATCAAAGAATACACGACACACTTGATAATCGGAGATTCCTTACTTAAAGGAATCTATGGTGAGCGGATGTCACTTACTTCTGAAGACACTGTCTCAGTCATGCCAGTACCTGGAGCTGGTATTATAAAAATAACGCAGACACTGAGACGACTTTATGTCGATCAGAGAGTGAGGAGAACGACCGTACATGTTGGCATTAATGACAGCATGAACGGCCAGAGACTTCGGTCCTCTGATATACAGGACTTGATATCCACCATCAAGAAAAAATACCCCAACACTTCCATCAACATTTCATCCATCATTCCACCTTGTTCTGGTCCTGGGCGTCGCATGGTGGATATAAACAACAAAATACTAAAAACATTCTGTCTACAGAACACAGTAGTTTTTATAAACAACACGCCATTTTTTACTTCAGCCACAGGTGCTCCCAAAAAACGCCTTTACATCGACCACATCCACATTAACAAGACTGGCAGTAGCATCCTTGCAAAAAATATAAAATATCCAGCAAGAACTGAGCAGAACATAACAAAACACTCAAATAGCCAGAAACAGTTTAGACAGCCACCCACATCTCATAGATCCAGAAACACACACTCTACACCAACTACAAGACTCCAAGGACCCTCAGAAACATCACCCTCTGCCTCTCTACCATTGCCCACTCCATCCACTGACCCACTATACGATTCCATGTTCCCGCCCCTGCCTACACGGCAAGCTCAACAAATTCTACCAACACTTAGTACAGCGAACAACATGGAGACTCCTGCACAATCACCACTTAGGAATACCACAACAACTGTACAGGACACAAACACAAGAACCTCGAATCATTATCCGTGGAACTTTCAGCTACAATATCTAATGCAGTTTAGTCCTGCAGCTCTGAGCCACGCGTATATGATGTCCCTACTACACAGTCAACACTCAACACCCACATACAGATACTAGATAGCTTGAAACTTCCAGCACTCTTTAACTTCTGTAGATAAATTTAACTGAACAAAAACAAAAAACCACAGAAGTTCTTACAGCAGAACAGACATTTCTTAGTGCTAGCTTACAGCTAATATTGTTATCAAGTCTTTTACAATTTACACTTACATAACGTTCATTGCATTGTAGATTTTTTGTACTTTTTTCCATTATTTGTCAGTATATTATAAACTTAGTTAGATTCATTATCTCTACTAGCTTAAACGTATACCTATAATTGTATGATTGAAGTCTGACCAGTTATTTTATTTTTACTGAAATATAATATTTCTAACATTGTTATAGTGACTCAGAAAATGGAGGAGTGGCTGCGACACGATGGCCTACGTGTTGGCCACTTAAATGTTTATCATTTGTTAGGAAAACTCCCTGAGGTTACACATATACTTCAACAACATTTTCATATTTTTGGTTTCTCTGAAAGCGGATTACATAAGAACATCACAGACAATGATATAAGAATAGATGGTTTTAATTTGATCAGGCGTGACCCAACTAGGAAGCTAGAGACAGGTTTAGTCGTTTACATTTCTAACACAATTAAATTTTGTAGAAGAGAAGACCTGGAAACATCAGAGGTTGAATGTATTATGCTATAAAAAATCAAAATATCAAATCTTAGTCCAATTCTAATTAGTTATATATACCGAAATCCAAATGCTTCAGCCGAGTGGTATGATCACTTTGCGACCATGATGCACGATGCTGTAACTCATAAATTCAAGGACATAATCATTCTAGGCGACTTCAATATAGATCTTAATCAGCCAAATCCTACATGGAAGAACATTTTAACATCTTACAACTTCTCCCAAATTGTTAACAAACCTACTAGAGTTGCTGAATCATCATCAACACTAATAGATCATATTTATGTAGCTGATCCAGGAAACATTACTGAATGTACTGTCCCTCATGTGTCGCTGAGTGATCACTACCCGGTCTGCTGTACGTGGCCACATAAGGGGTATAAAATACCAAAACACAAACATACCAGCCTCAAATATAGAAACTTTAAAAACTTTAACTTGGAATTATTTTTAACTGATCTAAATGCTTCGCCTCTTACATACGTTTTCCAGTTAACAAATCCAGATGAGGCTATCGAATACTGGATCAAGATATTTCGAAATATTTTTGACAAGCATGTCCCCATCAAAGAAATGAGAATAAAACACGTAACAAAATCCCCGTGGATAACTCCCGATATATTGCAACTCATGAGGAAACGGGATGAAGCTCACAAAAGCAGAAATTTCAGTAGCTATCGTTCACTTAGGAATAAGGTGCAGTATTTAATTAGACAGGAAAAGAAAAATTACTTCAGAAATTTAGTGAAAGACAAAACTGATAGTAAATCAATCTGGAAAGCGATTAATACTCTTGTAAATAAAAGGAAGCAAACTGACCCACAAACACTTAATGGTGAACATACTTGCACTAACTTCAGTGAACATTTTAGGGAAGAAATTAGTATTCTAAAATCTTCATTACCGACCCCTAATTGCGACCTGAGCGTGTTGAAAACTTTCAGCGACAGTAAATATGTAAAGCTAAAACAAATTAATATTCCTTTCCTCACAGTCGGTGAGGTTTATAACTACATCCGGTCCTTAAAGAACACTAACTCAGCAGGATGTGATGACATTAGTAACAAGATACTACGCTACGCTGCACCAGTTATCACAGACACCCTAACATACTTATACAACTTGTGTATTGACAAAAAATATTTCCCTGACGCTTTTAAACTCGCCAAAGTTTTTCCTCTTTTTAAATCTGGACAGACTTGTGACCTCTCAAACTATAGACCCATATCTATTCTGTCATCACTATCTAAACCTCTTGAAAAACATATACAAAAGTTAACTCTGCTCCACATGCCAGAAAACAGTCTACTAATAGACAGTCAGTCAGGTTTTAGACCAAATTACTCCTGCCACACAGCATTAACTAAAATGACAGAAAGCTGGCTGTCTAATATAAATGATGACAAATTGTGTGGTGCTGTCTTTGTTGATTTTAAGAAAGCCTTCGATATGACTGATCATGAAATTCTTGCAAAAAAGCTAGAAGGCTATAGATTACATCCTGACCTAACAAAATGTATTACATCTTTTCTCTCAGGTAGAAAACAAGTAGTTTGCTTTAGAAACAAAATATCTGGCTCGTCTGTGGTTGATACCGGTATTCCTCAAGGCTCCATTCTTGGTCCTCTTCTCTTTGCTTATTAACGACCTACCACTACATTTAAAGCACTCTTCATGTGATCTTTTCGCTGACGACTGTACTGTTTACAATAGTGAATATGACATCAATAACCTACAGACAGCGCTCCAAAATGATATAAACAGTTTGATTAAATGGAGTAATAAAAATGGTATGTTGATAAACACCAACAAAACAAAATCCATGCTCATCACTACAAGACAGAAACTGCAAAACGCAACTAAAACTTCACTACAGCTTTGTGCTGGGACTAAGGCAATAGAAAATGTTCATGAACATAAAACCCTAGGACTCATCATTGATCAGCATTTAACTTGGAATTCTCACGTACATAACCTAACAAATTTGATTGCACAGAAAGTTTACCAATGAGCCAAAATTAAACACTTTATCGACAAAAACACAAGAAAAATATACTACATATCACACATACAAACACACTTAGATTACTGTTCCACAATTGGGGATGGATGCTCAGTCTCAAACACAAAAAGGCTCCACTCACTTCAGAAGCGAGCATTACATCTTATTTGTGACAAACACCCAGTACAGACTGTAGATCAACACAAACAACTCAAAATTCTACCCCTCAAAAATAGAATCATTTTTAACAAAGTTAAGTTTGTTCACAGAATTCTGTCGCACAATGCTCCGCCTTACTTGTGGTCACTGTTTACGTATAACACTAAACATAGCCAGCGTTTAAAAAACTGTCTTCTTCCTAAACCCAGAATTGATATGTACAAGAAAAGCCTTGCATACTCTGCAGTACAGCTCTGGAACACCCTCCCCTACAATTTAAAATACATTGGTAATACTTCATCCTTTAACTCAAACCTGTTTCATTATTTACTTGCTTGTAATTATATGCCTCCATAAAATAGCCAGCACTCTCTCAACACATGGCTCGTAAACCATCAAGTACTTCAGTGACATAGTTAGAAAAGCAACTTGTTAGATATTGTTAGAAATCATTTTAATGTTTGTTTAAAAAAATATGTTAGAAGATCTGTATTTACAATGTATTTTTATTTATGTATATGTCTGCGGGTGTATGTGTGCGTGAGTGCTATTTTATTAGGTTAATTACTTCTTCTCTTTTACCTTGAATGTAGTAGTTAAATCTTACACTCTTTTGATATGCTTTTACTAATTTAATTTGTATTTTTGTACTAAATCAAGTGTGTGGGAAGAACGAAAGATGGAGTGATGAAGGGCAGAATGTAAGACGGGCCTGCGTGCCCAATTCTTTACCCTTGAAAAATAAAGATTATTCATTCATTCATTCATTCATACATTATACCTATCAGTAATAAATAATAACTGTAATAAAATGCTATTGTTAGTAACAATATAAGATTAATAACAATATAAATATCCTAATAAACAAGGCTGTAATAATACTACAATCATAACTTTAAAGGCGCCATGTTACACTCTGCTATAGCAATATTTGATTTGCCTTATTAGAGTTCTAGTGTGTGTTGAAATGTAATATTACTGTGATATATATATATATATATATATATATATATATATAAACTTTAAGGATATATGATATATGATCCAGTTTGTCTATCTGTTTACAAGTATATGATATTTGTGGAACTTCTAAGAGTGTTTGATTTACGAATGTTTGACGAAATCTATTTCATAAATATTTGGAAAAACCTGTTTCAACTTTATGTTTCACATGATCTTCCTGATACTTAGAGTCATTAGGAGAACAAAATCTGTTGCCCTTGGCAAGAACCTGTATATTATAATTATGTATTATTCTTTATCTTTAACCTTTTTTTTCTGTAGTTCGTCACACCACGCTTCAAAGACATCACCTCGAGTGTATCATTTGCCTAAACACTACTACGGTACTGTAGAACAAATTGTTGAGGCAGGTGTGAGAGATGAATGATAAATTTGTGTTTTTATCACTTTATTTCTTTGTTTTCATTATAATTATCCAAAACAACCATGCCGGATGCTACAACACATTTTCGATCTAGAAAAAGCTCCAGAGAGTGGAAACTAACCTTCTAGTAAAAGTACCAAAGAAAGGTGACCTCATAAACTGATGAAACTGGAGAGGAATTTCACTACTGCCAATCACAGGTGAGGTACTGTGCCGCATAATCAACAGAATTGTATCAGCGATTGATGCTAAACTTCGGAAAGAGCAGGCAAGATTTAGGAAAGGAAAATCATACATAAATGACAAATGTGTACTTAGACAAATATTAGAACAGGCAACTGAGTGGCATGGCGCAACATGTGAAATGTTTATAGATTTTGAGAAAGCCTTCGGCAGTGTCAACAGAGATGCACTAAGATGGCATTGCCTCCCCCAAAACATAGTGAATGTCATCAAAAACCTGTATGAGGGTTTTCGGTGCAAAGTGATCTGTGGAGAATACACATCCAACAGTTTTAGGGGGCAAAAAGGAATGAAGCAGGGATGTGTACTATCATCAACATTATTTATTTTAGCAGGAGACTGGTTAATGAAGGAGGCAGCAACAGACAAAAGCAGAGGATTACAATAGACCCTTGACACAGTGCTGGAGGACCTTGACTTTGCCGACGACATTTGTCTACTGGCAAGCAGCTACAAAGATATGCAAGATAAAATAAACGAACTAATTCAAAATGATAGCAAAATTGGTTTAAGGATAAAAGTAGATAAGACAAAGCCAATGAATCAAAACGCCAACAACAGAAATTTACTGAGATTAGATAAAAAAGTTAGTTAATTGGGTCAATGAATTTTCATATCTTGGCAGTAGAGTAGCAGAAGATGGAGACAGCACAAAGGACATGAACAGCGGGCTTACTAGAGCAAACTAGGCTTGTGCAGTGCTGCAGATTATATGGAAATCTAAAAAAAAACTAAGCATGAATACAAAAATCAGGATATTTAAGAGTAATGTTCTAAGTGTACTACTCTATGGAAGTGAATGCTGGAAAATCACCAAAACTATAGAAAACAAGCTGAATTCTTTCCAGACTAAATGCTTATGAAGAATTAGAAGAATATTTTGGTCAAACACCATAAGAAATAATATCTTGGTGGCAGAAAAGCAGATGAAGCCACTGACAGCAATTATCGAGGAAAGACGCTGGTGATGGTTTGGACATGTGCTCCGAATGACTGATGACTTACTACCAAAAATAGCACGAAGGTGGACACCACAGTGGGACAGAAGTAAGGGTATACCGAAGTAAACATGGAGAAAAACACCAGAGAGGTTGTTGAGCAATAGAGGGCTCATCGGGGCAAAAGATGAAACAAGCCAAAGGACAGGCGTTTGTGGAAAACCGTTGAGGAAGCTCTATGTGACTTGGACATTTAAGGTCAGAAAGAAGAAAAGAGAGACAGAGAGACAGAGATAGAGACAGACAGAGAAAGATTATAACTGTTTTCAAACGTGTTAGACTGAAAAAAAAATCACTTTAAGAAATATATAACTGCCATATCAAACACACCTGTACATACAGACGCGCGCGCACACACACACACAGACTATACATGTCCAGGAGATCAGAGAAAGAGTTAAAGAATGCACCGAAAGACGCATAGATATTTTATTGTAAAAGAGACACAACAAACAATAATACTTACTTTTCTGCTGGAGAATAAACGTCAGGATAAGAAAGTCTTCATAATAAGGCATGCCATTTAATTCTGTAAAAACTTTCAAAGAGAAATTGACATTAAGATCATTGCTCTGAACATTGTCGATTGTTATATTTATTTTATTGGATGTAGATTCAACTTTTTCTGGTTTTTCTTTGATTCTAGTCCAGATGCCATGTCTGTGACTTGGCTCATCAAAAGGAGCAAATCTATGAACTGTCCTGTCCGAACTGACGCAAAACAAGACCCAGGCAGGTTTTCCTATCTCCGCAGTAACTGTTGTTCCGTTGGGTGACCCGATGTTGCTGTCCTGGCACAGCTGGATATAACCTGACAAAGACAGCAAGCAACAACAAATTTTTACCAGCAACTATATCTTTACTACAAGCAACTATATCTTTACTAATAACATCCAACTATATCTTTACTAATAACAAGCAATTATATGTTTACTAATAACAAGAAACTATAGCTTTACTTATAACAAACAAACATATAAATGTTTATTAAGGTCACAAATGTGTATAATTTACCAGATAAAAATCTCTTTAAACTGGGAATTCCAATAACCATAATACACATAAACAAAACAGATAATAATGATCCCAATGATTAAAGCTAACTTGCATAGCTAGGAGTAATCCTGACAAAAACTGAATATAAGTACATTTAAGATGAAGAGAAAAACAAAAATATCTTACCGTTACAAAAGTTCCAGAACACGGAAACTTGTACAAGAATGAACAAAACGTCCCTTTTTAACAGGATTATTTCCATTTTCTACACTTATTCCAGTTTTCTCATATCATTCCTTCCTTGTCATTCAATGAAAGACATGATTATTATATTTGTCACATTTTACTGTAAATGCACACTACATCAAAGTTTAAATTCATACGACAGGAAGTAATCATTATGTGTATATATGTTTATATCCTGTATACGTTGTTAACCGTTAATACAATCTATAGATACAAGTGAGACTCGCCTTGCAGATAGCTCTCTCAAGCACAGTGTTCTATATGAAAGTTGATACAGTCTGATCAAATGAACTATAACTGTAGTAGATTAAAACACAACCTTCTCATGAAATGGTAGTTTTACTTTCGTTTCGGTCACTTTCCTGCTCAGAATAACGATAAATAATAGGAAATATTTTTTAAATACGAAAGAAAATTTTGTAAAAATAATTTTTTTAATACCTGTGAATTTCTGTTTTCAAGCTGTGGTTACATTTTCTGGCGCAAGGAAGCAAAGATAAAACTGAATTATTCTCTGATACTTGTCTACAGCGACGTGCTAGAAACAACATCAGTTAGTAACATGCTCACTCCACGGAGGTCGGTACCCCCACAGTTACAGCTCTTCAGATCAGACGTTGGAAGTAGGAAACAGAAAGAGGAGACAAAGTTAAAACGTTATAATGTAGGAAGATCACAGTTTACCCTGAATATTAGAAGTGATAGTGTAGCACAGCGGTTCTCAACTTTTTAAAGCGCAGTCCTAAACCCCAATCAGTGGATGGCCTGTGACACATGACACGTGTAAAAATACTAAAATTGAACAAATCTTCACTATTTTGATTTCTTTAGCTTTACTATTAAGTTAAAAAATATGTACAATGTTAATTCATATGTAATCCAAATACTGTAAGATATTATGAAATATTCATAACATTAAAAATATTTTAGATATTTTTTTTCCACATTTTCAAATCCTTTATCAAAATTACGATACTTGTCTTGTAGGTTAAGAGTTGCAAATGACTCAAACTTTCGTCATTCCATCTTGCCACACGTTTTTCTTGCTATGAGAGTTTTGATTTCAGTTTTTATTACGTAGTTGATATAAAAAAAAATTGTTGTTACATTGTTTATAAGACAGGATAAAAGTGTTCTTTCACAAAACGATATCATGGCGGCTATGCCATAATTAGATTTTGCCAGCGTTCGTTAAGCTATTACAGACTAACTAAAGATTTAAGATTTCCACACACAACTGCAGGTGGTCTGTTTGATCCAACATTAACATTTTATAACATCACTTATACTGTAACTATCACAATATATTTCTTGGTCTATTGACACTTCCCACTGCTCGCCAAGAGAGACAACTATGAAAAAGTTAAAAACAGCAAAGTATATTCCGCTGTATGAAGGGGATTCCCCTCTCAAGTGACCCATATACTCAGTGTGTTCTGAAGCTGTGTTAGGGGGTACACAAGTGGAAAAAAGTGGTGGGGGAGGAAGAAGGAAGTGTTGTAGCAGAAGACAACACATGTGATGTTTGTAAGCAACAGACCAGGAAGTGACAGACATTGTGATTGTCACTTCAAGTTAAACCTTTCAGTTTCTGGTAAGCTGTAAGCCTGTTTAGCAATGTTTGATTTATAACAGTCAAAATTAGGTTTGATCTTTCCATATCTGGAGAGAGAGAGAGAGAGTGAGAGAAAGAGGGAGAGAGAGGAGGAGGGAGAGAAATGGGGAGAGAGAGAAAGAGGAAGAGAGATAAGAAAGAGGGAGAGAGAAGGGGGAGAGAGAGAAAGGGGGAGAGAGAGAAGAGAGAGAGGAGAGAGAGAGGAGAGAGAAGAGGGAGAGAGGGGGAGGGAGAGAAAGAGGGAGAGAAATAGGGAGAGAGAGAAAGAGGAAGAGAGAGAGGAGAGAGAGAGAAAGAGGGAGATAGGGGGAGGGAGAGAAAGGGGGAGAGAGAGAAAGAGGAAGAGAGAGAGGAGGAGAGAGAAAGAGGGAGAGAGCGGGAGGGAGAGAAATGAGAGAGGAAGAGAGAGGAGGAGAGAGAAAAAGGGAGAGAGAGGAAGAGAGAGAAAAGGAAGAGAGAGAGAGGAGGAGAGAGAACGAGGGAGAGAAAAGGAAGAGAGAGAGAAAGAGGGAGAGAGGGAGGAAGAGAGAGGATCAGAGAGAAGAGGAGGAGAAAGAGGAGGAGAGAGAAGAGGAGGAGAGAGAGGAGGAGAGAGAAAGAGGGAGAGAGAGGAGGAGAGAGAAAAGGAAGAGAGAGAGGAGGAGAGAGAAAGAGTGAGAGAGAGGGGGAGGGAGAGAAAGGGGGAGATAGAGGAAGAGGAGGAGAGGGAAAGAGGAGGAGAGAGAAGAGAGAGGAGGAGAGAGAAAGAGGGAGAGGAAGAGAGAGAGGAGGAGAAAGAAAGAGGGAGAGAGAGGAAGAGAGAGGGGGAGAGAGAGGAAGAGGAAGAGATTGATCTTTTATTGATTGTTTGATTGATCTTTATTTCAAAAGGGTTAAGAATTGGGCATGCAGGCCCGTCTGACATTCTGCCCTTTATCATACATCTTTCACTCTATTCCGGACATTCTACAAATATGCTGTTCATATAACAAACATAACTAACATTGAAGCTGAGAGACACAAAATAAAATATAACATTTACGTTTCGCTCTTAAACATTCAATCAGTACAGAAGTAACTACATACATTATAAATGACTATCTACTAAACAAAATTTTCGGGACTATTCAAAAAACAATTAATTGTATTCGGTGTCTGTAACAGCAGTCTAAGATAACTTTTAATAATATATAAATAATAAGTTTAAGAGAGAGAGGAGGAGAGAGAAAGATGGAGAGAGAGGGGGAGAGAGAGAAAGGGGGAGAGAAGGGAGAGAGAGAAAAAATGAAAGAGAGAAAAAGTGAGAGAGAGAAAAAAGGAGAGAGAGAAAAATTGAGAGAGAGAGAGAAGGGAAGAGCGAGAAAGGGGGAGAGAGAGAAAAAAGGAGGGAGATAAAAAGTGTGCGAGAGAGAGAGAGAGGGAAGAATGAGAGAAAGGGAGAAGTATGACTGCATTTTTTAAAAGTAACATAGTTGTGTGGTTCTTCCCAGGTTGCACATATATGTCTCGGAGATATAAAAAATGGGCTCCAGACTTCCGCAATAAAACAAATAAAGCAATAAATCCAATCAGATTTTTATTTTTTATTCATACGATATACTAAAGTTTATTATTAAAGTGCAACTCAACAGATAGTGAATGTCATCAAAGCCTTATTGCGAGGGGTTTCAGTGCAAAGTGATTTGCGGAGTACACACCTCCAACAGCTTTAGGGTACAAACAGGAGTGAAGCAGGGATGTGTACTATCACCAACATTATTTATCTTAGCAGTAGACTGGTTCTTCTTCTTCTTCGTACCCACACTGGCGATGATGCGTGGTACCCTGATTTTGCGATGCGCCTTTTGGCTGGCTACCTCAGACATTAGACTAGTTAATGAAGGGGGCAACATCAGACAAACGCAGAGGATTAAATGGATGCTCGACACTGTCCTGGAGGACCTTGACCTTGCCGACATTTGTCTACTATCAAGCAGGTACGAAGATAAGCAAGATAAAATAAACAAACTAACTCAAAATGCTAGAAAAATGGGATTAAAAATGAACGTAGGAAAGACAAAGTTAATGAAGCAAAATGTGAACAGAAATGTACTCAGAGTAGATACCAAGTTAGTGGAGGAGGTCAAAGAAATTTACATATCTTGACAGTAGAGTAGTAGAAGATGGAGATAGCACAGAGAACATCAACAGCAGACTTACTAGAGCAAACCAGGCTTTTGCACTGTTGAAGACTATATGGAAGTCTAAAAAATTAAGCATGAAGACAAAAGTGAGGATATTTAAGAGTAATTTTATAAGCGTACTACTCTATGGAAGTGAGTTCCAGAAAATCACCAAAACTATAGAAAACAAGCTGAATTCCTTACCGACTAAATGTTTTTGGCCAAATTCCATAAGAAATAACATCTTGTTGGGAGAAATGCAGATGAAACCACCGACAGCAATTATTGAGGAAAGACGCTGGCGATGGTTGGGACATGTGCTCCGAATGACTAACAACTCACTACCAAAAATAGCACTAAGATGGACATCACAGGGGAACAGAAGTAAAGTTAGACTGAGGAGACATGGAAAGGAACACGAGATAGGATGTTGAGCAATAGCAGACTCACCTTTGCTAAACTGAAAAAACGCTAAGGACAAGCGTTTGTGGGAAATCCTTGCAGAAGCCGTACCTTGGGCACTTAAGGTTCAGAGGAAGACACACACACACACACAGAGACAGAGAGAGAGAGGGAGAGAGAGAGAGAGAGAGATTAAAGTTTACTAAGGTATAAGCTAACGTCTAAAAATGTATTCTAAAATGGAAATAATTTATTGTTAGAAAACGCTAACTTTCATTATCTTGTATTCACTGGAGTAGCAGTATTAATTTCTTTGAAGGACGTCTTTGCCTTCACAACTTGGCCAACTTTTATGAGGCCTAATTTCAGTCTGTCTCACAGCTTGGCTATGTTGTGCATCTCGCATTCACTGAAGTAGGTCTTACAGTTTCGTTGAAGAACTTCTTTGTGTTCATAACTAGGCGAACTAAGTGGTGCATGAGACCTATCCTTCAGCCTGTCTTGGATTTGGACATTACTATCTCACAAAAGTTTCCGAGAACTTTTGATTTAAAGTAATAGATGCACTGCTGTTCTTTTCACTTACACACTTTACAGTTTTTAAAAGGCCTAGTATCAGTATAATAGAAATGGATAACTGCGAGAAGTGCCTGAATGTGACAAGGAGTATCTAATATCAGGGAATTTAATCATCTTCTTATTACAATAAATGACACAATTTTTCTGACCTGGACAAGTTACGTTTATTCAGTTATACGTAGTTCAACTGTGAGGTGACCAACCTGGGTCTTGTTACATGTTTATTGTAGAAGAATCGATTTTTGTGAGCGTGGCTTTGTTGTCTGCGTCAATCATTTCATCACCTGGCAAGCAACATGGAATTCAACTTGTATGTCACAAACATTAAATGTGTCATTAACATTCAAATATCGATAGTTTTTTGTTTAAAATAAGTATCTTGTCAGTTAAATGCTTCCTACATTTTAACAATGATTGCACAGCCAAACTAGACACATTTAATAAGCTGAAGTGTGTATGTTGTTTAATAAATAGAAAATGTAAACAAAAGAAAAGAAGATGAGAGTTATCAGATTTTATGTATACTCCGTTCCCCACGTGGTGTATAAGCGTGGGCGTCAAATAACAAAAGAGAAGAAAAGAAAACTCGAGGAGCAGGAAATGTGGAAGTACAGATAAATAGGTGGACTTTCAGGGAAAGAAAAGAAATAAGTGGTAAATAAACAGAAACTAAAAAGACAACAAGCCCAAGAACCAGGCATCATATTAAGAGACGTAACAGAGTAATGAAAGCCGTCACAGAGGAAAAAGCTGAAGAAAAAAGAGGAAGATGTTTATAGCAATGTAGATGTGTTTGAACTATCATATTATTGATGAAGATTGAAGATGATTAAGGTGTTCTTTGTTGAGTTTACTGTCTTGTATCTTCACGAACAACCTGATTACTGTTGTCTAGATTAGGTTTCACAAACATTACCACTTCACTAAATCAAGTCCCATAAAATGTTCGCTGCATTATTTAATCCTGACAATAAGGTATCAGATTCAACAGTTGGTAACATCATCGAAGTTCCAGAAGTATCAACTCCTCTTAATCATTTGAACCATTTTAATCACGTCTTCAGTCTAATACTACTTGTGATTTTATAGCGTCTCGTTCTCGTTCTTGTTCTTCTGTTCTTCTCCGATCGTTCTCTTGTCTGTTTGATTCTCTCTGACAGTCTTCCTCTGGACATACACCAGCGGTTGCTACACTGGGATCCATGAATGGTCATTTGTGGACATGGGAAACAAATGTAGATCACGTAGAATAGTTGGAGCGTATAAATATTACAATTTTATAGTCAAATGTATGTGAGACGCATTTGAGACATGAGGGATTATCATAAACAGCAGAAGTTCCTGGGCTGAGTCAGTCTAAGAACCGTTGATATACACGAAATCATACACATCACACAACACACACATACACACAACACCCGACACATAACACACACATACACACAACATTCGACACACAACTCACACATGTACACAACACAAACATATTAACACCACACATATACACAACTAACACATACATACAACACATACATACACACAACACACATACACACAACACACATATACACAACACACATATACACAACACACATACACACAACACACATATACACAACACACAAATAAACACAACACGCATATATACACAGCACACACATTCAAACAGCACATACATACAGACAACATATACATACACACAACATACATGCACACATCACACGACACACGCATACACACAAAACATACGTACACACATAAACACATAAACACAACACACATATACACAAAACACACATGCACACAACACAAACATACACACAATAAATACGTACACACAACACATACACAACACACGACACACTCATACACACAACACATACATATACAAAACTCACTACACACTCATACACACAACACACACATACACACAAGACATGATACACTCATATACACAACAAACACATACATACAACACACGACATACTCATACACACGCAACAAACACATACACACAACATACACATACACACAACATACACATACACACAACACACATATACACACAACACATATACGCACATCACATAATACACACATGCACACACTGAAGAATGACAACATTCAAGAGGTCCTTATAACAGAGTACGGTCAGGTAGGAAAAAAAATCTGGTGGCGAGTCCCCCAGGCCAGATAGATCTAATTTTAACACTGGGGATGTGTGTGAGACAGAGGTCAATACCAAAGTCTTTCCCAATGTTAAAACCAGTGGCGACTTTAATGCAAAGATTGGTACAGAAAGAGCAGAAGACGTAGGGTATATTGTGGAGAAATTTAGCATAGGACATAGAAATAAGACAGGTGACAATCTAATGACGTTTTGCTTGGAAAATGAGCTAATGTTCGCTAACACACTTTTTAAACAACATCCAAGAAGACTTTACACATGGACATCACCTGATGGGAAAACCAAGAATCAAATAGATTACATTTTAGTGCAAAGAAGGTGGAGGTCAAGTATAACATCAGCAAAAACTTTACCAGGTGCTGATTGTGACACGGACCATTCATTCCTTTGCATGTCCCTTGCGGAACTTTGCCTCCCAAACAGCACTCCTGTAGGCCTCTCGGTTGTGAGCAAGATGGCCTGCTGCAACACAACACAAACACGGACCAAGAGTTATTAATAGCAGACATGAAGATAAAGATAAAAAAGACAGTTATGGGATCAAGACCACTCCGCTTTGATCTTACAAAAATACCAGAACATTATGATATAGAAGTGGAGAACCGTTTCGAAATCCTGATGGCTGTACAGGAGGAGATGAAACCAGATGATTTGGCTACACAGACCAGAGATATCTTAATAACAACAGCTAAAGACGTGGTTCCAGTAAAGAAAACACAAAATAATGGATGGATTACAGCAGGCACACTAGAACTGATAAAACAAAGTAGAGAAATGAAGACACAATAGAAAGTGACATACAACAATAAAGAGGAATATACATCTTTAACAAAAGAAGTACGAAGAAACATAAGAAAAAACATAAAAAACAGTATATACAAGATTGTTGTGAAAGAATAGAAGGGCATCAGAAGTGTGGAAGAGATAGTGAAATGTTTAAAGAAATGAAGACATTGACGAGAAATGTCACACCTAAGCTAAATATAATTTGTGATGAGATAGGGTAGACCTTGACAGAGACAGAGGAAATTCTAGAAAGATGGAAGGAATATTGCAGAGGAATGTATGAAACAACCGACTATGAAAGCAGAAACCAACAGTGTGAATTATTATTGGAGGAGAAAGAACCCGAACCGACAATAGAAGAAGTTTTATGGGCAATAAAGAATCTGAAAAATGGTAAATCACCAGCATGTTATGAGATAACAACTGAACTTATTAAAGAAGGAGGAAAGGAGTGTGCAACAATCTATCATGCACTATGTAAAAAGATATGACATTCAGGTGTTTAGCCAAAAAGAATGGAAAAGAACTGTATTCATACCACTGCCAAAAAAACAGTAACCTGAAATTATTAAAAAAACTACAGAACTGTTGGCCTGATTAGTCATGCCAGTAAAATTCTGTTAAAAATCATAATAGGTAGACTTCGTCAGAAAATAGAAGAAGAAATCAATATGGTTCAAGCTGGTTTCAGGCAAGGAAGAGAATAGATAGATAATATATTCAATATAAAATGAGTAATGGAGAAATGTAGATAGTTTAATGTGAATATATATTTATCTTTTGTAGAATATTCAAAGACATTTGATTGTGTACAACACCAGAAACTTTGGGAAATAATGCATAAAATGAGATTTCCAAAACATGTGATACAATTAATATCACTGCTGTATCTAGACCAACAGGCAGCAGTAAGAATAAATGGTGAAACATCAACTTGTTTTGAGATAAAACAAAGTGTCCGTCAGGGATGCACATTGTCGCCTTACTTATTTAACTTGTATACCGAAAATATGAGAAATGTTAAAGAAGATGTAGACAAAGAATATTACGATGCCATAAAAATTGGAGGTTATAAAATACTGTCCACATCACAAAAAAGGAATGGAAAAACTAATTATGTCAGTCCATAAGAACAGCAAAGAGCAAAACCTCGATCTTAATGTGAAGAAAACTCTAATTGATGACAAGTGACAAAACAAACAAGGCAGCTGAAATTTGTATCAATAAGGACTAATTGGAAGGACTGGTGAGTTTTCAATATCTTGGATCATTACTAAGTAATAATGGAAATACAATGAGGGATATTAAAAAGAGGACATCTATTGCTCTTCAAAGAGTAAAACAACTAAAGAATCTGTGGAGAAGAATAGACATAACTAAAAAATACAATTTTTAATGGCATGCATCTTTCCCATCGCAACATATGCCTGTGAGACCTGGACACTTAACAAAACAGCCGAGAAACACATAAATGCCTTTGAATGTAAATGCTACAGAGGAGTTTTTCAAATATCATGGAAACAAAAAAAAAACCACAAATACATACATACTACAAGAACTTAATATTGATGAAGGCTGGTTAGTAAAGAGGATTAAAGAAAGAAAACTTAAATATTTTGGATACATTAAACGTCATGATAATCTAGAGAAGACCGCCATGGAAGGGTAAATAATGGGATAAAGAAAGAGAGGAAGACCTAGGCGATGGTGGATGCAAGACATCGTTCATGATATGCAAATGAATGCATGAGAAGCAGGCCATCTTGTTTACAACTGAGAGGCCTAGAGGAGAGCTGTTAGGTTGGGGGAGAGGGGGAAGTTGTGCAGGTGAATGATTATAACAGAGTAAACGTAAACATTAACATCTGATTACTGTTAACACGTGGGATTAGCAAGCAATTAGATTAGGCTTAATCTTATTTCGTTATTTTGTGTAACAAAATCTTTTAGATTTACAGGCTTCATTTTGGAATTTCTGGTTGCTTTTCTAGAAAGAGAAAAGTACCTCGCATCCATTCCATACATTCCTGCTCTTGTAAGTTGAAAGATACATTTTGTTTTTGTAGTTAAAGAGGCTAGTAAAATTTAACATCAAAGTAGAAGGCACAGAATTAAAGTAAGTGGATAAATTCAAGTATTTAGGAACAATAATAACACACGACGGAAGATGAGAAAACGAAATAAGGAATAGAATAGCTCAAGCCATGTCAGCATTTATAAAAATGATAAACATTCTAGGCAAGAAAGCTCTGTCAATGAATGTCACAAGAAAAAGTTATTCAGTGTTACATCGAACCCGTATTGTTATATGGATGCCAGGCATGAACAGTAACTAAAGGCACTCAGAGAATCTACTGGAAGCAGCAGAGTTGTGGTTCCTAGGAAGACTGATTAGAATTCCTTGCACAGCTAAGAAAATAAGTGAAGATGTTCTAAGTGAGCCTAGGCGAAAGAGAGAAATTATGGCAAATTTCAGACCACGACAGCCTAGATTTATAAGACATGTTTTCAGAAGAGGAAAACTGAAACACCTAGTAACAACAGAAAAAAGAGGGGAAAAAAGAGCAGAGGAGGACAAATTACTTGATAGACTAAAAGAGTGAAACGGAGCGTGGTTCAACATACATATTATAGAAAGAGTAACGGATAGATAGATGGTTGTGGAAATCAGTGACAACCAGCGCCTGACTGGCATGGACAAAGAGAGAGAGAGAGAGAGAGAGAGAGAGAGAGAGAGAGAGAGAGTGTGTGTGTAAAGGCGATCAAAAGTTATTACAACAGAAAATTTTACACATATTTTCTTATTTATAAAGTAACAGTAACTTCTAGCACTTGTTTGATATTACAAGGAAGAGGTACGTCTCACCTTTCTAGTGACTGTATTTATTTCCATAGCGTGCCCAGTGAAAAATTATATCTAAACTTGTTTGTATTCCACTTGTTAAATCTTTCATTTTCCTCTAAAACCGATGTCCAGAACTCCACATGGTTGGCAGCTTTCATATCTGTTAATAAGCGTAAAATATAATATGAAATCTGGCCAATTATAGGAAAGGCATTCCAGCGAAACAGAGAGAGAGATTGATTGATTGATTGATTGATTCATTCATCTTTATTTCAAAAGGGTTAAGAATTGGGCACGCAGGCCCGTCTGACATTCTGCCCTCTCTGAGAGAGAGAGGCAGATAGAGAGAGAGGCACAGAGAGAGAGAGAGAGGCAATCCAGTGTGAGGAGCTGGACAGATGAAAGAGAGATTAAACCAGCTACTTCTGACTTTTACCGCCTGCATCCCTGCAATGTTTGCTATTGTTCTATTAGGAGCCACTTTTTTTACCATCTTTGTACTCTTTATGTTTGCCTAGGCAGATACTAGAGCGTTTCTCATGTTATGCTGATGTTATCACTTTTTGATGTCCATGTAGATTATAAATTTCTTTTGCCTTTTATTATTTCTCTTTTCAGTTTCATCTGATTTACTATTTGTTGTGCTCTTGTCACAAATCTTATCTTATATCTTATATCCTTCCCGTGCCGTTAAACGTCACAAAGTAGTTCGCCACTTTTTCCTGTCTTCGGCGAGTCTTTCAACCTTATCACGGGATTTTATGCCTGTTAATTTGGCCTCTCTTAGCAATGTCCTCTTTAGAGTTTCACGCGGTCTGCCTCTTTTTCTTTGGCCTGTTGTGTTCCATTTGATAGCTTTTTTGTGATTCTCTGATCTTGTCATAAATAGAGAACGTTAAAACTGTGCCCCTAAATAATGTATATAAATTTACTTCCTGGTAATAACCAACAGAACACGCACAAGTGCCTGTACTTAACATTTGATGAGAGACCTGGCGATGTACGTACAGACACGGAAGTGCTGTATGTAGCCCAGCCACAAACAACTTAAACATGTTGGAGCAGGCTAACAAATGAGATGATTCATGTTAAAAGTTGTGTTCTATATCCGGGCATGATTTAGTCTAGACTAAACTCTACCATAACATTAATGGCGGGTAAATCTTAGATTTGTAACTCTCCAACTTTGATAAAGTAAGAGAACAAATATTGTAGGATGAAACCTCGAAAAAATCGTAGACAAAGCACTTTAGTGAGACGTGAGAGAAAGAAAAACCACAAGAGAACTACCTGGGATTCGAACACGGCATCCATATAACAATACGGGTTCGATGTAACACTGAATAACTTTTTGTTGTGACATTCATTGACAGAGCTTTCTTGCCTAGAATGTTTATCATTTTTATAAATGCTGACATGGCTTGAGCTATTCTATTCCTTATTTCGTTTTCTCATCTTCCGTCGTGTGTTATTATTGTTCCTAAATACTTGAATTTATCCACTTACTTTAATTCTGTGCCTTCTACTTTGATGTTAAATTTTACTAGCCTCTTTAACTACAAAAACAAAATGTATCTTTCAACTTACAAGAGCAGGAATGTATGGAATGGATGCTAGGTATTTTTCCTACCGGAGTCCGTGTTCGAATCTCTTGTGATTTTTCTTTCTCTCACGTCTCACTAAAGTGCTTTGTCTACGATTTTTTCGAGGTTTAATCCTACATTATTTGTTCTCTTACTTTACCGTACCAAAACCTCGTAGATTCCTATTGATAAAAAATTGTTCCTACTTTGATAGTTCTGCTTTGGTGAAACAATATGAAATGAAATTTCAGGTTTTCAAGAGAGTATTTGGCAATACTAAGTTTTTATTAAATTTACTGATAATTCGCCATTTCTCTAAAAAATTCGTCACCATTCTAAAGAATCATTGATAAGTCCAATTATTTCCTAAAAGTCGTTTACGTGAACAGTTTCGGAGATATTACAGAAGGGAATGGGGGAGGGGGATGTCTGTGATAGTTTTCTTCTGTCCTGTATTGAGAACATTTCTTCTTCTTCTTCGTTCTCTTCTACCACCAAGACCGCACTGTGATCCTACTGAATTTACCCCTGTGGTCCTCGTTAAGTCCCGTGGTCCCCCGTGTGGTCCCCGAAATGACCACACGAGATCTCCGAGACGACCACAGGAGGTTCAGAGTATCTCAGGGCTTGAGCCTGTATTCTTGGTGGGTCTCAGAAGCGGGATTGCGTGAAACCGTGGTTTTCGTTGTACCAGTTTAGTATAGAGTTGGACTTTCTCACCAGAAGACCTCGATGTACTTGGAATATCAGTATATCCCCGCTGGGTGAGAGGTGGTAACCCACCCAGGCCAGAGTTGGACTTTCTCACTGGAAAACCTCGACGTGTTTTGAGATAACTCGTGTATCATCGTCGGGTCAGAGGTGGTTGCCCATCCAGTCCAGTTTTGGACTTTCTCACCGGAAAACCTCAGCGTGATTAGGATACACCTACATCCCCGCCGGGTGAGAGGTGGTTGCCTATCTAGACTGCCCTGGTCCAGTGTCTCTGACTTTAGCAGTTTGTGGTCGTGGCCGCTACCTTTCCTAGTTGTGACCAGGATGGAGCTTTTGTCCAGGAGGAAGAATCCTCGCCACTAGTGACTTCCACCCCTGGGTTGAGCCGAATTTAGGCATATTATCCCAGTATGGGCGTGTTTGGGACGTGACTGATCTCTAGAGCAGAGGTACCGCGACATGCGTAGCCTTCAATTTTCACCCCTGGTATGTGCTGGTTTAGGCATATTTCACCAGTATGGGTGTATATCGGGCATGACCGACCTCTAGAGCAGAGGCGCCGTGATATGTGTAGCTCTCGCAGCGATACTACTGAACATACCGATTAAACTTCACTTTATCCTTTCCTTCACCTTTTCACATCGGCACCGCACAGCAACCTTTATTTCTTTTCCGCATTTTCTTCCTTGACCGGGAGGAGCTTCACTCCATGAGCGGCATTCGAAGAGTCTCGCCAGCAGTGTCTTAACCTCTATGTTAAGACGGTTCATGCATTTCACCCGATATGACTGCACTCAGGACGTGGCCGACCTCCAGACCAGAGGTACCGTGATTTGACTGTTTGCTTCGCTTTATCCTTTCTACCACCTTTTCCGCAGTGATGCCGCGCGGCAACTCCATTTGCTCCTTTCTTCATTGGCCGGGAAGAGCATCGCTCCACGTAGGGTAGCTGAAGAATCTCGCCAGCAGCGGTAGATGAGCCACCAAACGTGCCACTCATCTACCCTAAGTGTCTGGTTTTCAGGCGCCAGATATTCGCCTTCGCCCCTTCTCCTGTCAGTTTAAACAGTTCTGCCACAGGAAGGCCAGGAGCTGGACTCGACTGCCAGAGGCTGTTTGAGACGCACGCCCTTGGAATGGAGATCGAATTCTCCACCCCACCTCCTTCAGTAACAGTCCTTAGAACCTGAGAACCTTTAAAATATGAGCTAGGACTATTAGACATTTATTCTCGGTTACTCACAGCACATTTTAACATATATGCATTATTAACGAAATTTAGCCTCCTCCGGATAGAACAAATTTGGAAAAAGCAGGAAATTCTCAGGTTTTATCATGTCTAGAAAAGTACATTTCATCATGGGACAGAACCGCGGTATTTTTGCACCGCAAGCTGGTAGGTTAATTCCCCTAAAAGGCTTTTATTATACTGGCCAGCACACAATTTGGTGGCTCAAACGTTAGACCTGTTTCTGGGTGTATTTGACCTGATGATCCCAAAAAGTGGAACATGTTTTCCCTATCAACTCTAGCTTTTGAGATACAGAACATGTGTCATATGCCACTCTTCACTCTGCTTGCACATAACAACTCAGGATCTTTTAATGTAGTTTTTAAATTAATATCTTTTAAACACGAAGAAACATATGAAAAATTAAAACAAAAGTGTACCACATAAAAATCTGCTTATTTCATACCAAACGTTTACGACGCAATCTTTAGACTCAGTCAACACACAAAAAGCTTCTTTTGTAAGACTTCTAAGAGTGGAATCTGCCAGAACAATCCCGTATAAGATTAAAGCAATAGTCTGTTATCATATGTGCGTTTTATCTTCCTTGGTATCTGGCTTCCATTGTTTTTATATCTTGATGTAATCTTTCACCTTTCTCTTCGTTTAAGTCACCAATTTTCTCTGGAAATCGACTGTGCACATAATGGATTTTAACACTCATGTTATGGCCAAGCCTGTTGAAATGAAAGAGCATATCCTCTACTAATTGTGCTTAGTTATCTGCATTCTTGTTGCCAAGAAAGATTTTCACAACAAGAACAAATGAAGACCAGGCACATGATTCGATTTCATTCATTGTTGCTATGAAATGTAGGTCACGTATAAGTTGTCTGATCTATGGACCATCGAAAAATCTTTCATTCACTTTTCCCATGGTAAATCCAGATAACTTATGAACTATGTATTCAATGCTCGAGCCGTCTTTACAAATTGTTTCATCACAGCTACCTTTATATGTAGTGATGGCAGTATGATTGTATATCATACAAAAAAAACCTGTACCCTCACATATGTCTTCGTTTTCAAAAGAAAGAAGGTGGCTCAAACACATACTTGACATTGTAATCTTTATCTATTAACCTGACTTTGTACTCATTATCTCTTAACTTGACATTGTACTCTTTATCTCTTAACTTGACATTGTACTCATTATCTCTTACCTTGACATTGTACTCTTTATCTCTTAAATTGACAATATTCTCTTTATCTCTAAACGTGACATTGTACTCTAACTCTCAGCTTGACAGTGTACTCTTTATTTCTCATCCTGACATTGTAACCTTCATCTCTCAACATGACATTGTACTCTTTATCTCTAAACTTGACATCGTACTCTTTATCTCTTACCTTGACATTGTACCATTCATCTCTCAACTTAACATTGTACTCTTTGTCTCTCAACTAGATATAGTACTCTTAATGTCTCAGACTGACACTGTACTCTTCATCTCTAACGTTGATATTGTACTTTTTATCTCTCGATTTGACATTGTACTTTTTTTTTCTCACCTTGACATTGTACTCTTTATCTCACAACCTGACAATTTACTCATTATCTCTCAACCTTAAACAGTATTCTTTATCTCTCATCCTGACAACAATACTCTTCATCTCTCATCTTGACATTGTACTCTTTATTTCTTAACTTGACACTACTCTTCTCTCAACTTGAAATTGTACTGATTATCTCTCAAATTTACATTATATTCTTCATCTTTCAGCTTCACATTGTACTCTCTATCTCTTAACTTGATATTGTACTCTTTATCTCTGAACTTGACTTTGTGCTTCTCATCTCTCAATTTGATAGTGTACTCTTTATCTCTCAGCTTGACTTTGCACTATTTATTTATCAACTTTACATTGTACTCTTTATCTCTCAACCTGACGTTATACTCTTTATCTCTCGGCTTAAAATTTTAGTCTTTATCTCTCAACTTGGCATTGCATTCTTCATTTCTCAACCTGACATTGTGCTCTTCATCTCTTAACTTGACATTGTGCTCTTCATCTGTTAACTCGACACTGTATTCTTCATCTCTCAACTTGACATTCATCTCTCAAAGTTATAACATTCTCCTACATCAAACACGAGTTTTACTGTGAAATTGTCATAAGAAAGTTAAATTTAAATTAATATCACAATAATTTTATGTTCAACTCTTATCTGGAAGCTATTGAAAAGTGTATGAGCTATACATATACGTAAATATTGAATGCAGAAGTACATAATAATAAATACGATGAAACATAACACTAAAATATTGCTTCATGTAGCAAAGGTGGCACTCCTTTCTTCATTCTTTAACTAATGTTGATTTCATTATCTCAGTTTCCTTTTCTTTTTCTATCACTTTGTCAACATTAACATATATTTTTTTCTTTGAGTCTTTCAGATAAAAAAAGTTTGTTTGTATGCTTCATCTGTGTGCTTATTTGTCTACATGTGGTAAATACATGTATATGTGAGTGTATATGTGGATGTTTATGTGTATATTATGTATGTATGCGGGTGCACATATGTGTTTATATCTGTGTGTGTTTTTGGACTAATATGATGATTTATGTATCTGCTGAAGATAAATGGTTTCCACTGCGATGTGGTCTCCATATCCAAGCGGTTATTTGGCCTCAAGTTAGTTTGTGTTTATGCGAATAAAGATTTCTTAACTTCCCAGCTTAAGTTACACACAGGTGATTGCTGTAGGGAGAAAAGACTAAGAATATGTCACTGGATTTTTGGTAGTAATAATCAGAAGAGTGGTGTGTGTTAAAAATTCCCTGATTTTCTATTACTCACTGTTAACAAAAGATAAGTGTAGTGTATCACTTGAAGATAAGTGTCCAGATACATATTTTGTTTTCTTTGAAGTAAAGTTTAAGAAGTCATCGCAATTTATTTATGTTTTCATACATAACTCTTGGTCAAGTAGCTGATCCAGAGATGTATTCTTGTCGTGAACTATGTAATAACATCAAAATTTTAAACAGTATCTATAAAAAAAATATGTGTTGATGGTAGACAATTTTCAATGCTAGAACAGAGATATCTACTTCTATCAGTTGTTGTATTCTGGTGGTGGCAGAACAAAACAAGGAAGAAAAAAAATGTTTTTGTTTGATTTGCTATTCTTTATTACATTGAACATACTAAATAGCGGAAAAGAAAAACAAAATGATGAGTATCAGCAAATAAATGGGTGTAGTTAATATAAAACTGTGTGATCATGCACATTTAATTTTCCTTTAATATTTAGTGAAATAGTATATTGGTAAGTTCAATTTTTACAACTGAAAGTGCTAAGAGTGATCTATGTCTCAATAATAATGATAATAATAATAATAATAATAATGAAAATAACAATAATACCAACGTTAATAATAATACTTCGTAGTACAAAATCGAAAAGGATAACAGGAAGTTGACACTCTCATCAGCTTAGCTTGATGTGACAAACACGGATGTACATAGCATGCAGAATAGACAGAGCCAAATAGAGAGCAGTTTATGCGCTCTTTACAGAAAAATATGAATAATATTCAGAACAATCTCTCATATTTAGTCGTGTCCTGTACTAAATTACTCACAACTATCTCTCATGTTTAGTCGTGTCCTGTACTAAATTAGTCACAACTATCTCTCATATTTAGTCGTGTCCTGTACTAAATTACTCACAACTATCTCTCATATTTAGTCGTGTCCTGTACTAAATTACTCACAACTATCTCTCATATTTAGTCGTGTCCTGTACTAAATTACTCACAACTATCTCTCATGTTTAGTCGTGTCCTGTACTAAATTAGTCACAACTATCTCTCATATTTAGTCGTGTCCTGTACTAAATTACTCACAACTATCTCTCATGTTTAGTCGTGTCCTGTACTAAATTAGTCACAACTATCTCTCATATTTAGTCGTGTCCTGTACTAAATTACTCACAACTATCTCTCATGTTTAGTCGTGTCCTGTACTAAATTAGTCACAACTATCTCTCATATTTAGTCGTGTCCTGTACTAAATTACTCACAACTATCTCTCATGTTTAGTCGTGTCCTGTACTAAATTACTCACAACTATCTCTCATGTTTAGTCGTGTCCTGAACTAAATTACCATGTTTTAAAATATTTTTCTACAAGTTCAGCCTAGACAAACCCCATGCATGATACTGTTTATAAGAGGCTGAGTACTGTTTCCATTCTTATACTCTCTATGAGCGGCTGAGTACCTTGTCAGTCTCCAGTCTTATAGAGATTGCCTAAAACCAAGTACAGCCGTGAGTACAAATTACAAGTAATGTTTAGAAACCATACATGACGTTGGAGGACGTCTTTCAGTGCAAAAGCTGAGTTTTTTACAAATCGATGGAGTGTGTCGTAGGAAACCACGAATTCACTGAAACATATGAACTACATGATTTTCAGCTTTCATAAAGCCGTTCAAATACTCTTAAAACATGTTGTAAACTAAATCCTAGAAAAAAAAGATGCCACAACTCAATGACGATTAATTACGTCAAGAGATCTGCACGCTTAGAGGTGAAGCTACAGTCAGGGCGGTGGCCCAGGTGTTAGAGCCATCAAGCCACCATCTACTGGTACGTCGTCACCAGAACATAGGTAGTGTCAATGACGGACCAGGTACTTCACGAGCGACCACACCCAAACAAGACAGGGCCATACGAAGGTGCCTGACATGCCTTGTCCAGGTTGCAATAAACTACGGTCTTCTCTCCTATTCATGTTTATTAATGGTGCCCTTACTGCCCTAAGACATGTCAGCGAAATACTGCAGCCACAACTGCTGCACAGTTATCAGCACATGGGAGGGCTGCAATGTTCACTTTCTTCAGTATAATGGAGTAAGAATCATGTAGTGGCCTGCAGATCGCCAGACATGAACTGTATTGACCATTTATGGGACATGATGGGACGCCAAATGTCCCAGCAACACCCAGCACCCAGAAACCAAGGATAGCTGAAGGACGCGCTGCAGCTTGTCTGGGATGTGACCCCACTTGGATGCCAGTCAACGTCTGGGGAGGTCAGTGCCCAACCTAGTCCAGGAATGTGCTAGAGCAAGACGTGGGCACACAGGCTATCAGGCGTTTGTGCAATACAAGCATGTCAGGGTGACCTCGGAGATGAGTCAGTTTTGACTGATTGGTTATTTGTTTCATGGGCTTGACTGCATTGTTAAACGAACACAACAATTTTTGTCATTTTGCTTTTTTTATTTTTAAATGATGATTTGTACTTTAAACCCAACATATATCTGGTGTGTGCTAGTTTTGACTTTCAGTATATGTAAGGGAGGTGTGAGAAAAAGAAAAGTGTAAATAAATATAAGAAGAAACTGAGTGAAGAAACGTTTTAGTTGGAGCTAAAATGGAGGGAGGGGGAGGCAAGGGTTGGCAGCCTGGAAAGTTTGTCGGGGACATTTATTTAAAACGCTAACTCACAAACCTGAGGAAGTCATATCCCAGATGGGCCCACTCTCCTTACAGGTCATAAATTTAAAGAATCCAAGCAACTGCCTGGAAAGTAGATTGGGAGAGTGTGAAAAGACTTGTTCTTTGTTGTGTGGTTGTTTCACTTTCTATGACCTATATGTGGGCGATTAAGTATAGTTACACAGATGACGTGACAGATGAACCTCAGAAAGTCTGAAAGGGGTTGGCTCTTCTTAAAGAAATATATCAACCCAAGGTTAACATTACAGAAGGGGCGATAACTAAAGACGAAATGGAAATAACAGAGAAAATATCCAGCACAAACTTCAGAAACTTTTTTATATTTTAATCTTCTAAAAACAAAACAACACTTAACATTCAAATAACGAAAAGAGGAGGACTCAAACACTTCATAACAACAGTAAAAATAAAGGAGAAAAGATGCATGGGAAGACAAGAGAGAAAACCATGGACAGTGTCAACCTTAAGGCAACGAACAACATGATGAAAGTGACAAACTGAGCTGAAGGAAACTATCAACAATCATCTGTGCAGCACCATGGCCGATCAAGTCACCAAATAAATCACATGATGATAGTGAGGCGAATGAGAATGATATTATCAAGGAGACTGGGTACTTGTAGGTCACATCTCCGAGGAAAATACTGATGTTAGCAGAAAATAAGAGTCCTGGTATAATGCTGTCTGCGCTGACTGAAACATGAATGAGAGATACTTCTGTTGTAAGAGAAAGAATTCTTTAGAAATAACGGGATGATATCATACATAAAGATGGGAAATAACTGAATGATAGCATAAAGAAAATTTTGGAAAATAACTGAATGATAGCATAAAGAAAATTTTGGAAAATAGCTGAATGATAGCATACATAACATGTTGGAGATAAATGAATGATATCATAAATAAAATGTTGGAAAATAGCTGAATGATAGCATAAATAAAATTTAGATGATAACTGAATGATAGCATAAATAAAATTTGGACAATACTTCAATGATAGCATAAATAACATTTGGAAGATAACTGACTAATAGCATAAATAACATTTGGAAGATAACTGACTAATATCATAAATAAAATTTGGAAGATAACTGACTAATAGCATAAATAAAATTTGGAAGATAACTGACTAATAGCATAAATAAAATTTGGAAGATAACTGACTAATAGCATAAATAAAATTTGGAAGATAACTGACTAATATCATAAATAAAATTTGGAAGATAACTGACTAATAGCATAAATAAAATTTGGAAGATAACTGACTAATAGCATAAATAAAATTTGGAAGATAACTGACTAATAGCATAAATAAAATTTGGAAGATAACTGACTAATAGCATAAATAAATATGAGAAATACTGAGTGTTGCATTAAAATATGAAATAACGAAGAGATAAGCACGGGAGATAACCGAGTGATAGCATAAATAAACATGAGAGATAATTGACAGAATGCACCTGATAATTCTGATCTTATATGATACGTTAGAATGAGTCTTATTCATCCCTAAATATAAAATATAAGAGCAAAGTAACAACTCTCCTTTTAATATTTTTTCTCAAACATGTTTACACGTTTCAAAATTTCAATCATTCATTTTTTTTTCAAAATTAACAACAGTAACAAACTCTTTCAAAGAGTTTCCTGTAAAATTATAAATGTTTGTATTCGTTTGATCACCGATTGCTTAAGCTATGTTTATAGTTACTTTTATTGACCACGACTACAAAAGTTAGTTCTTATGTCCTGTACGAGAAAATATAATTCTTCCTAATACAAATATGTTGTAATAAACTAACAAAATGACTTCTCCCATATTTAAGATTTTTAAGACCATGCATCTTTCCCATCGCAACATATAACTGTGAGACCTGGACCCTTAAAAAAACAACTGAGAAGCACATAAATGCCTTTGAATTTAAATGCTACAGAAGAGTTCTTCAAATATTATGGACATAAAAAAAGAACTAATAGATATATATATATATACACACAAGAACTTAATATTGAAAAAGGCTGGTTAGTAAAGAGGATTAGACAAAGAAAACGTAACATATTTTGGACAAATTAAACGTCATGATAATCTAGAGAAAACCGTTTTGGAAGCGTACATAATGTGAAAAAGGAAGAGAGGAAGACCAATGCGATTATGGCTGCAAGATATCGCTGATAATGTGCAAACGGATGTATCAGCAGCAAGGCATTTTGCTTACAGCCGAGAAGCCTACAGAAGAGCTGTTAGGATGGCAAAGTTTCGCAAGGGACATGCAAAATGACTGACTCTCTCATTTATATAGTTGTATGGTCCTTTAGTTGATGGTTATATGATATCTCTTATCTTCCGCGGTTTAAGGTTAAATAGTCATTTATCTTACACTATACAGTGGTAGTCATGATAAGCAACAACACTAAACAATATTTACAACATATAAACTAATGACTGTCAGCGGAGACTTTTTTATACCTTAACACGGACAGGTAGATCAATGCCTGTCTTCATACAATCTAGGTTAATAATGGCCACCAACTACTTGGAGTATTTCAAGGTTTATATGCCCCTGTGCTCCAGGCCAGCATAATCATGCAGTTATCTTGTACACATTATAGTTAACAGAATTATACAGTTATCTCGTACACATTATAGTTAACAGAATTATACAGTTATCTCGTACATATTATAGTTAACAGAATTATACAGTTATCTCGTACATATTATAGTTAACAGAATTATACAGTTATCTCGTACATATTATAGTTAACAGAATTATAGAGTTATCTCGTACATATTATAGTTAACAGAATTATACGGTTATCTCGTACATATTATAGTTAACAGAATTATACAGTTATCTCGTACATATTATAGTTAACAGAATTATACAGTTATTTCGTACATATTATAGTTAACAGAATTATACAGTTATCTCGTACATACTTTAGATAGCAGAAGTAAGCAGTTATATCGTACATATTATAGTTAACAGAAGTATGGAGTTATCTCGTACATATTATAGTTAACAGTTAATAGAATTATAAAGTTCTCTCGTACATATTTTGATAAAACCGAATTTTTCAGTTCTCTCGTACATTTTATAGTTAATTATGCAGTTCTCTCGTACATATTATAGTTAACAGAATTATGCAGTTATCGGATATACTCGTAAAATTTATTCAGAAACAGATAAGACAATACATAAGAGAACTTTCATAGAATATACATAGCGGCAACACATATATGCATGTAGAATACCATCAAAACCTACAAACAGATACAATCACATCAACACATACTGACCTATACAATCAAATCCACGCATGCACACATATAGTCAGGATAAACTTCAGAAAAAGCAGAGATTTAACTCATAATCGTATTATATCTGATAATGAAGTTTTTTTCTCATTTTTTTCCATTTTGACAATCATCTGTGGTATCTTTCTATTAATTGTGCCACTTGGTCAGCATCTCCAGATATTTCTGAATGTTTTATTCACTGTTTTCCCCTTGACTTTCTAAGCGATTGTAAGGTTCTATAAATGTAGTTCTCTCATGAAATGACCAGACAGTTTTGACTGTGTTTACTTAAGTTTTAATTTCTGTTCTACGCTCTATATACTTTGAGTTTCTTTTTATTTGTCCTATTTTGGTTATCCAGAATTCTCATGAAATCTTTCTTCATAACCTTATTATTAAAACCTTTTTCAGTGTTTCGTGTGATCGTTTAATATCGAAGTCTCACAGGCATAGATTAAGCAGGTTTACACCTCTGATATCAGCTTATATAAACATAAGAGCAATTCATCTTTACAGTGCAGGAAGTGTATTTTCGTACTCTACTACATTGCTAAATTGTGATATCTCTTTGCTAGCAGAACTGATGGGGGTGGCTGGTGCTCCAGGCTGATGATCATCAAGCTGAACATAAGGGGTTGGATTATCATCTTTGGGCTTAACTACAGGAATTTCATACTCCACCTGGTCTCGTTGTATGTCCGAGGAGTCTCTCTTTGCAGGAGCACTAAATCTCTCTCGTGAGCCAGTCTCAACATTTCTAATCTCTTCGTAATGAGTATACGGGGAGTTAAGATCAACCGGACAAGTAAGCTCTTCTCTTGAAATGTTTTCATAGCCAGAACCTAGGTAGAGAAAGAGAGGAAAACAATGAAAGTGGTGAAAGAGATGGTTAGTCTAAGATAAGATGAGGTGCCATGAGAGTAACCAGGAGACATGGTTTGGCGCTCTTATTTTGATTGACATATTATCACACAAAACGATGACGTAGTCAGCATCTTGCATGACCACATTTTCTGTCTGACCTCCAGAAATAGGAGATGCTTATACACAGATTATCATCTGTTATCCTCGTAATACATAAGTGACTGAAAATCAATAACATTTCATCTGATAAGCGGACAAAAATCTCCTGTACCCAGTGCTGACCCACCATTTGTGTTGTAAAACTTCAACTGGGCAGGGTGACAAAACAAGTAGAGAAAAAAAAACAGAGAGGAAATAGAATAAATATTTATCAAAATGGTTTTAAATGGGCAGGTAACAAAGATGAACCAAGCGAGTTATGTATTAAATGTGGAACAGTATTACGTAATTGTAATTTCCTCCCTACAAAGCTAAAACCACAACCACAAACTAAACATTCCAAATAAAAAAACAGCAAATACTGAGTATTTCACAAGAAAACGTTGGAGATCAGTGCAGACAAAATTACATTTTATGTGTATCGAAAGAACTTCCAATTTGTTTAATGTACGAGCCACATATGATAAGTTTCACACGTCTGAGATCTACAAGGCTAAATAAATATTATACATACGTTTTTACTGTTACATGCACATTTTGTTACACAAATGTTGTATTTTCATTCTAAGAAATGCACACATGTGATATAATACAATATGTATACATGTGTAAATAAACTGTCAGTCTCTGTTCATTATAAAAACAACAATTTATACCTTGAAACATTTCGAACTTTCGCAAACAAATAAACTATGTAACACATCATCATTATTTTTAAGCTAAGAGAGAGAGAGAGATAGAGAGAGCGAGAGAGAAAGAGAGAGAGAGAGAGACTGTTCATATTTTTTATTTTTAAATAAAACTAGAAGAAACGTAGGTACCTGAAACGAACTCAGTCTGGTCTTTAGCAAATGGAAGTAGGAGGATTTCGTTTTGTCCTGACTTTCCTTTTGTTGGTGAAGAAAGAAAAATAATGCTTGTGAATATTTTGAAGAAAGTGAGAGAAAGTGAGAGAAATGTGACAGCTCTTTAATGGCTCTTTTCCTTTATCTTCTTCCACATATTTTAATTTAGTAATTTTAAATTTGTGTTTTAGATTATTTTTCTTCTTCTTCGTTCGCTTCTACCACCAAGACCGCCACGTGATCCTACTGAATTTACGCCTGTGGTCCTCGATAAGTCCCGTGGTCCCCCGTGTGGTCCCCGAAAGGATCACGGGAGATCCAAGAGAGGATCACAAGAGGTTCATAGTATCGCAGGGCTTGAGCCTGTATTCTTGGTGGGTAGTAGAAGCGGGATTGCGTGACACCGTGGTTTTCGTTGCACCAGTTTAGTCTAGAGTTGGACTTTCTCACCGGAAAACCTCGACGAGTTTTGGATATCAGTATATCCCCGCCGGGTGAGAGGTTGCAGCCCACCCAGGCCAAAGTTGGATTTTCTCACCCAAAAACGTCGACGTGTTTTGAGATAGCCGTTTATCACCGGCGGGTGAGAGGTCGTTGCCCATCCAGTCCAGCGTTGGACTTTCTCACTGGAAAACATCAAAGTGATTAGGATGCGCAAACATCCCTGCCGGGTGAGAGGTGGTTGCCTATCTAGACTTCCCTGGTCCAGTGTCTCCGACTTCAGCATTTTGTGGTCGTGGCCGATCCCCTTCGTAGTTGTGACCAGGACGGAGCCTTTGTCCAGGAGGACGAATCCTCGCCACTAGTGACTTCCACCCCTGGGTTAAGCCGGTTTAGGCATATTATCCCAGTGTGTACGTGTTTAGGACGTCCCCGACCTCTAGAGCTGAAGTACCGTGACGTGCGTAGCCATCAAGTTTCAACCCTGGTTTAGGCATATTTTAGGCATATTTCACCAGTATGGGTGTATATCGGACTTGACCGGCCTCAAGAGCAGAGGTGGCGTGGTATGAGCAGCTCTCGCCGCGATACAAATGGACATATCGATTAAACTTCACTTTATCCTTTCCATCACCTTTTCACATTGGCGCAGCATGGCAGCCCTAACTGCTTTTCCGCAATTTCTTCCTTGGCCGTGAGGAGTTTCACTCCAAGCGCGACATCCGAAGCATCTTCCCAGCACTGTCCTAACCTCTGGGTTAAGCCGGTTCAGGCATTTCGCCCGATATGAGTGCACTTAGGACGTGGCGACCTCCAGACCAGAGGTGCTGTGATTTGACTACTGTTTACTTCGCTTAATCCTTTCTTTCACCTTTTCCACAGTGGTGCTGCGCGGCAACCCCATTCGCACCTTTCTTCACTTGCCGGGAGGAGCCCCACTCCACGCACGGCAGCTGAAGAATCTCGCCAGTAGCGGTAGATCTGCTACGAAACGTGACTCTCATCTACCTGTAGCGTCTGGATTTCAGGCGCCGGATATCTGCCTTCGCCCTTTCTCCTGTCGGTTTAAACATTTCTGCCACGAGAAGGCCAGGAGCTGGACTTGACTGTCAGAGGCTGTTTGAGAGGCACGCCGTTGGAGTGCAGAGTGTATCCTCCACCCACCTCTGGCAGTATCAGTTCTTAGAACCTTTCAGATTATTAAAAATGCTGGGACTTCTTCTGTGCTAAACTGTCTATAAATATTAGTCACTTGCAGAAATCAGAAAATTAAGATAAGTACAAATAAGTATTAACTTTACATGAATGATTTGAATTATACGTATATATTTTGGTTCTTATTTATTTCATACTGATCATTTTACATTCTCATGAGCAATTGCATGTACATATTAATCTGAAATATGCTCTATTTTATTGATCATTTAGTAGTGCTTTGTTCCTATTAAAACTAATACACTGATTATGTTATATTATGATACGTTATAGTGTTATGTTATGTTATGTTATGTTATGTTACGTTATCTTCTTCTTCTTCTTCTTCGTTCGCTTCTACCACCAAAAACCGCACTGTGATCTTACTGAATTCACGCCTGTGGTCCTCGTTAGGTCCCGTGGTCCCCTGTGTGGTCCCCGAAAAGACCACAGGAGATCCACGAGAGGACCACAAGGGGTTCAGAGTATCACAGTGCTTTAGCCTGTATTCTTGGTGGGTCTCGGAAGCGGGATTGCGTGACACCGTGGTTTTCATTGCACCAGTTTAGTCTAGAGTTGGACTTTCTCACCGGAAGACCTCGACGTGTTTAGGATATCAGTGCATCCCCGCTGGGTGAGAGGCGGTAGCCCACCCAGGCCAGAGTTGGACTTTCTCACCGGAAAACCTCGACGTGTTTTGAGATACCCGTGTATCACCGCCGGGTGAGAGGTGGTTGCCCATCCAGTCCAGAGTTGGACTTTCTCACTGGAAAACCTCAGCGTGATTAGGATACGCAAACATCCCCGCCGGGTGAGAGGTGGTTGCCTATCTAGACTTCCCTGGTCCAGTGACTCCGACTTCAGCATTTTGCGGTCGTGGCCGCTACCCTTCCTAGTTGTGACCAGGATGGAGCTTTTGTCCAAGAGGACGAATCCTCGCCACTAGTGACTTCTACCCCTGGGTTGAGCCGGTTTAGGCATTATCCCAGTATGGCGTGTTTGGGACGGGACCGACCCCTAGAGCAGAGGTACTGTGACATGCATAGCCTTCAAGATTCACCCCTGGTATGAGCCGGTTTAGGCATTATCCCAGTATGGGCGTGTTCGGGACGAGACCGACCTCTAGAGCAGAGGTACTGTGACATACATAGCCTTCAAGATTCACCCCAGGTATGAGCCGGTTTAGGCATATTATCCCAGTATGGGCGTGTTTGGGACGAGACCGACCTCTAGAGCAGAGGTACCGTGACATGCATAGCCTTCAAGATTCACCCCAGGTATGAGCCGGTTTAGGCAAAATTCACCAGTATGGGTGTATATCAGGCGTTACCGACCTCTAGAGCGGAGGTGGCATGACATGTCTAGCCATCAAGTTCCACCCCTGGTGTGTGCCAGTTTAGGCATATTTCACCAGTGTAGGTGTATTTCGGACGTGAGCGGCCTCTAGAGCAGAGGTGCCGTGGTATAGCTCTCGTAGCGATACTACTGGACATACCAGGTTAAACTTCACTTTCCACCACATTTTCCCATCGGCGCCGCACAGCAACCTTTATTTCTTCCTTGACCGGGAGGAGCTTCACTCCACGCGCGGCATTTGAAGAGTCTCGCCTGCAGTGTCTTAACCTCTGGGACAGGCCGGTTCATGCATTTCACCCGATATGACTGCACTCAGGACGTGGCCGACCTCCAGACTAGAGGTGCCGTGATTTGACTGTTTGCTTTGTTTTATCCTTTCTACCACCTTTTCCGCAGTGATGCTGCGTGGCAACCTGATTTGCAAATTTCTTCATTGGCCGGGAGGAGCACCGCTCCACGCACGGCAGCAGAAAATCTCGCCAACAGCGATGTTACGTTATGTTATGCTATGTTATGTTACGGATGGATCATCAACACTACACTTCGAAAACGTCCTAGATTCTCTGATCACCTCTTCACTATACTAAACCCTAGATTCCCAAATCTCCTCTTCACTATAGTAAACCCTAGATCCTCTAATCTAATATTCATTATATTAAACCCTAGATCCCCAAATTTCCTCTTCCCTATACTAAACCCTAGATCCTCTAATCTCCTCTTCATTATACTAAACCCTAGATCCTCTAATCTCCTCTTCACTATACTTAACCCTAGATACTCTATTCTCCTCTTCACTATACTAAACCCTAGACCCTCTAATCTCCTCTTCACTATACTAAACCCAAGATCCTCTAATCTCCTCTTCACTATATTAAACCCTAGATCCTCTAATCTCCTTTTCACTATACTAAACCCTAGATTGTCTAATCTCCTATACAATATACTAAACCCTAGATCCTCTAATCTCCTCTTCACTATACTAAACCCTAGATCCTCTAATCTCATCTGCCCTATACTAAACCCTAGATCCTCTAATCTCATCTTCCCTATACTAAACCCTAGATCCTCTAATCTCATCTTCCCTATACAAACCCTAGCTCCTCTAATCTTCTCTTCCCTGTTCTAAACCCTATATCCTCTAATCTCCTCTTCCCTATACTAAACCCTAGATCATCTAATCTCCTCTTCACTATACTAAACCCTAGATCCTCTAATTTAATATTCACTAAGTAAAAAGTAAAGTAAAGGAAACCCTGTCATGCCTTAGAGGCACATATGGATATGGTGTTAGTGCCCATATTTTCCTTGACCTGTCAGCATACTAGAGGGTGATATGGTCAGTATCACGCCTGGTCGCCTTTCCTTCCCCAACTCCAGAAGAAGTCGGGTACCTATTTCTACAGCTGGGTGACTGAGGTGCCGACGGCCTGGTTTCGAACCCCCGAACTTCGCCGTGAGAGACCAGTGCACTAACCACTTCGCCATCCAGATACCTAATATTCACTATACTAAACCCTATATCCTTTAATCTAATATTCCCTATACTAAACCCTAGATCCTCTAATCTCCTCTTCACTATACTGAACCCTAGATCATCTAATCTAATATTCACTATACTAAACCCTAGATCCTCTAATCTCCTCTTCACTATACTAAACCCTAGATCCTCTAATCTCCTCTTCACTATACTAAACCCTAGATCCTCTAATCTCCTCTTCACTATACTAATCCTATTTTCCAGTGTTCACCGACTCAGTGTACCAGTTCTGTGTTGGGTGACGATTCGTCTTTTGCGCGGGTAAAGTCACCTCTCAAAGTCCTCCAAGGACATTAACAACGTCAGCACCATCCAGGGTTAGTCCAACCAGCCAGACTATCAGCCCTCTTAACAATGTCTGCACCATCCAGGGTTAGTCCAACCAGCCAGACTATCAGCCCTCTTAACAATGTCAGCACCAACCAAAGTTAGTCCAACCAGCCAGACTATCAGCCCTTTTAACAATGTCAGCACCAACCAAAGTTAGTCCAACCAGCCAGACTATCAGCCCTCTTAACAATGTCAACACCATCCAGGGTTAGTCCAACCAGCCAGACTATCAGCCCTCTTAACAATGAAAGCACTAGCAAAGTCTAGTCAAAACAATCAGTCTGTCAGCGCTTTTAACAATGTCAGCAACATCCAAGGTTGGTTAAACCAGTCAGTCTATCAGTCCTTTCATTGTCCCGACGCCAGAATGATCTTGTTCTTCTTATTCATTCTCACTGGAACTGCGACCTGGTCTTCTTTGCAGCCAGCGCAGGGAAGATGTTGAGGCACAGCATGGTGTCGGTTTGAGAGAGGGTTGTGGTAGCTATTTGTTCACTTCCTTGTATAGCTAAAATGCAGGAAGTGTACAATACTTTTTAGTTGGCTCCACCACTGTGGGGACTATGACGATCCCTGCCATGTCAGCCAGAGAAAATAGGATAGGCCTGTTACTTGGGGAACCAAGGGGAAGAGGAACAGGATCTTGGGCACCTATGGTTCACCAATCTTGACGTTAGCATGTCAGCTATGGTTCGCTAACTCTGACGCGAGCAGTGTTTACTAACCCTCTTGCTATCATGTCAGCTACGGATCGCTGATTATCAAAGCAGACGGCCCCTTTGCCCACAAAAATATGTGTGAGACTGCGTATCTTTGGCCTCTGATAATGAATGTTGTAGAACTTATCTAAGGACAAAATGTTTGCTCAGTTTACCTTCAGGTTTGCTCTCTGTTACAAGCTGTCTGTGGACGAAAACAAGACACAAGTAGTAGAAGCTTTTAGAATTCATATAATTTAATGTACAAAATTACAGTAAAGTTCTAGTAATCTGGCAATCATTTTACTTTCTGCTGTTTATACAATAGCTGTAGTCTTAGTAAGTAAATAAGTTTTAACAAAGTAAACAAGTCTTAATAAGTAAACAAACCTTAACAAAGTAAACAAGTCTTAGTAAGTAAACAAATCTTAACAAAGAAAACAAGCCTTAGTAAGTAAACAAATCTTAACAAAGTAAACAAGCCTTAGCAAAGTAAACAAGTCTTAGTAAGTAAACAAGTCTTAACAAAGTAAAGACGTCTTAGCAAAGTAAACAAGTTTTAATAAAGTAAACAAGTCTTAACAAAGTAAGCAAGTCTTAACATAGTAAACAACTGTGAACAAACTTAAATATGTCTTATCAAAGTAAACAAGTCTTAACAAAGTAAATACTACAGGAGAAAGGCTTAAGCGACACTCAGACATCATGAGAGGTGTCAAGACATTGCACTAGGAGATATGAAAGAGTTAAGAGATTCCATCCTTAAAACATGATTAGTTACAACAAGAAATACAACATAAGCTCAACACATGCACGTAGAAGTCATGGCAATTTATCTAGTTCTAATGTTTAACAATTACACGAAGAAATACAAGTGATAAATAAAAGAATGTCAAAATAATTTTCTGAACTATTAATTAATTTTTTATTTTCCATTAATACGTTGATATACTTTTAAAATCTTTTCTTAACCAAATGAAACAGACTATGAAGTACATAAAGCAAATGACCTTAAACGGAAATTAGAAAATATTTAAAATGACCAATCGTTTCATATTATACAGGACAGCTTCATATACGTATTTGTAACTGGAATCTTATTACATCGGTCGGAATACTTACATGTCGACTATTTTAAAACACACGTCCCATATTGTCCCGTATTCTCATCTTTGCTCGTCACATCTTTGGAAACTCAAAGATTATTTTAATTACCTTCGTGGAAATGTTACTATTTTGAAGGAAATTCACTCCGTGGAAAAATACAACAAATATGTCTGACAAAACAAATAAGGCAGCTTAAAGATGTATCAATGAGGAAAATTGGAAGAGGTGGAGTGTTCTGAATATCTTGGATCATTACTAACTAATAACGGAGATGCAATGAGGGAAATTAAAAGGAGGATATCTGTCTCTCTTCAGAAAATAAAACAACTGAAGAAGCTGTGGAGAGGAACAGACAGAACTACACACAAAAAAATTTTTAAGGGCATGCATCTTTCCCATTACAACATATGCCTGTGAAACCTGTATGAAAGTATATGCTGAGATATGTAAATATCAATCTTTTTTTTTGTGTGCAAGGGAAGTAATTAACCTTATTAGTAGAGGTAATTTGCTTAAGTCCCTTTCATAAGAGTTTTTATGTGTGTGACTATTCAAGATTGATTCAACAGACTTTAGCACGGAGAAATTGAGTGTCACTTCGGAGACAACGTGACAGGAAAGTCTGTGTTTATACAAACAGACTAAAACTTGTAACAGAATGTGAACTTTAGGATAATGTTGTTTAAGGTAGTTTTAACTCACATTGTCACTGAGTTTCCCGTGAAATGTATGTTTAGGATAGAAGATTGAGAATAAGGGAAGATTTTGGCGGATGATATTTAAGCAAGGGCACGAGTGAAGAGCCGGGTTGTACTTTGTAGTTGCTGTTGCGATTATTCATGGATTCACAGTAAATGATTTTGTCCTGTAGGACAGACAGTGCAGTGTTTCTTGAATGTAGTAAACGTTTTGTAGTCAGTCCTGTTTTCAGGACACAGTTACGCACTATGTAGTGTCCTCTCTTGTCATTTTTTGTTAGGAAAAACTTGTGCAGTGATTTTCAACTTGCCAGTTTTGTGCATTGTGTATTGGACACTGTTTTTTTTCTCAACAGATTTAGAACTGTAAGTAGTGAGTTATTTTGCTTAATCGCTCTGTTGATATAATCCCCAATGGCAAACAAGCTATTGCCTGGGGAAGTGATCCTGTCTTGTTGTTGTTCTCTGTCATGTGGCAACAGTTTTTCCTCCATCTACATCGAGTCATCACGCATCTTATTCACAATAAAATGTAACATGTCACTTGCCAGTGCGTGTGTTGGCCTGCTCTGTCAACAGTCTTGTCAGTGAGTCAGGCAGTGCTGTCCTAGTTATCACCTTGTGCTTTAGTGCTTGTGTACCTGGGTTGTGGCGTTATTTTCAGTGTATAACCTGAATGGCAAAGCACTTCTCTATGGAGATCAAGTCTACAAATAACACTGAACCATCACAAGTTCTTCAGTGGTTCTCAAATTATTACTCAACCACTACTCTTGTAAGAAGACACTTCACTAGTAGCTAAAAGTACTAGTTAGCTGAAATACTACTTTACTTGGACACTTAAAAAACAACTGAGAAACACATAAATGCCTTTGAATGTAAATGCTACAGAAGAGTTCATCAAATATCACTGACACAAAAAAGAACAAATATATCCATTCAATAAGAACTTCATATTGAAGAAGGTTGGCTAGTAAGGAAGATTAAACAGATAAAACATATGGACACATTAAACGTCATGATAATTTAGAGAAGACCGTCTTGAAAGGGTACGTAATAGGAAGAACAAAGAGAGGAAGACCGAGATGAAGATGGCTGCAAGACATTGTTGATGATCTGCGAATGGACCCATCAACAGCAGGGCATCTTGCTTACAACCGATAGACATGCGGGAGGGCTGTTAAGGAAATAAAGTTCCGCAAGGGAAGTACAAATGACTGAATGTCTGAGGCCTGATTGGCACATTTTAAGTAAAGTTTGAAAACTAGTCCACTTATCCAACTTTTGAGTTTAAATTTCCTTTACCCACATACTATATCACATAACAGTCTGTTATATTATAATAATATTGTGAATCCGAATTATATATTAATGATTGATGACGAAATGTTCTCTGTTGAATTTGCTGTACTCTTTATTGCTCTTTTATATGATTGTTAAGTTAACTTTGTCTCGCTTCTATTTTAGGCCGGGACCGCGACAATATTTTGATATCCCTTGTCACTTTGAAGTTATTAATACACATTCCTAATTCATCCTTTTCGTTCTATTCACAAGTTCCGAATGTCTCGTGATACAATATGGTTTAACACAAGACTGAAATCTCAACACACATAGTCACTACAAAATTCAGATGCTTCGTTTTTGAATAAAATTATAGTTCACTTTTAATCCTCATCAGTCGAAATTTACAAGTATCACATTGAGACATCTCCGAAGGCATTTTACAGAAAGTTCCAACAATCTTAAATCTTCTACATTTCTCACGCAGTACTAATAATCACTTTCCATGTTTAAATGATATCTTGTCCTAAAGTACTTCTGGTTCTAAATGGATCTCCTAATATCTATTGGCTTCACTTAATCCATCTGTTCTATCTGTTGTTGCTCTCCTATCTTTCTGTTCTTCTGTTTCTCTATCTCTATATTCTGCATTTCCCGTCTTCTCTGTCGTTTCTGTTCTTGCTGTCTCAAAACTGTACGCCTGGCTTTATGTCGTAAATCAGTTTTCCAACAGGACACACCTCTAGATCTTTCTATTGGTAAGCTGGTTGACTATATACTCATTGGTCCACTCCCTTGGTCATGTGTTCAAAATCCTTCCTAAGATTCGCAAATCTGTCTCACCTGTCAGTAGATCTGTTGCGTCACATCCGTCTGTCTGTCTCCATATGTTATCTGAGTAAATCCTCTTAGTTCGTATCCTGGGTATGTTTCCTTAATCCGTCTTATATTATCTGCATCCATCCTGTCTAGTGTTTCTACGTATCTACTTATTTCTGTCATAACAATACTAATACCGTGGGAGTGTTACTCTCCCACCGGTTCTCAAATTCTCCATCGTTTCTTACATACTTTTCTGTTTATCAATAATAAATATAACTATAATAAACATGCCAATAGTAATAATAACAATAATATTAATAATAATATTATTATAATCATACCTTACAAGGCATTATGTTACACTACTACTAGATTGCGCATCTCGGTATCAGAGATTAGAATAGATGGAAGGTTAAAATGCTAGATGAGTGGTAGTTAAACTGTAAGTAAATAAGTACCATAGATATAAGCCTAAATACTGACCTTGACCTCCTGAGTAATTTCACTGTAAAGGAAAAATAAATTAACTGGTAAATTACCAAGCCTGATCTTGTTTAAAAGAGGTAGAAAAGTAGAGATACTTATGACAAGAAACAAAGAAACAGAAGTCTTCGTGAACAAGTCAAACGCGATTTATTAAGTTTCTTTTCTTTCAATCAATCCCTGGACTCTCTGCATCAGCTTGATTTGACATTTGGTCAGTAATGTCTGATATGACCAGATTTGATATTTGCTCAGCAATGTCTGATATGACAAGATTTGACATTTTCTCAGTAATGTCTGATATGACAAGATTCGACATTTGCTCAGCAATGTCTGATATGATAAGATTTGACATTTGCTCAGCAATGTCTGATATGACAAGATTTGACATTTGCTCAGCAATGTCTGATATGACAAGAAAGTAGTCTCGATAACGTTTTACTCTCGTTTCAATCATAAAATTAAAGACTACAGATGATTATGCTAATGTGACTTTACGGTTATCCTTATCAACCAGAGTAGGTCAAGACCACTCTCGGTGATCCAAGTAATGAGCTCGGACTGAGTGATGTAACATGGGTCGACACAGTCGTTATAGTGTTGGATGGTGTAGAGAAGATGTGCTTTTATGGTGTTGGTTGGTGTAGAGAAGATGTGCTTTTATGATGTTGGTTGGTGTAGAGAAGATGTGCTTTTATGGTGGTGGTTGGTGTAGAGAAGATGTGCTTTTATGGTGTTGGTTGGTGTAGAGAAGATGTGCTTTTATGATGTTGGTTGGTGTAGAGAAGATGTGCTTTTATGGTGTTGGTTGGTGTAGAGAAGATGCGCTTTTATGGTGTTGGATGGTGTAGAGAAGATGCGCTTTTATGGTGTTGGTTGGTGTAGAGAAGATGTTGCTTTTATGGTGATGGTTGGTGTAAAGAATATGTGCTTTTATGGTGTTGGTTGGTGTAGAGAAGATGTGCTTTTATGGTGTTGGTTGGTGTAGAGAAGATGTGCTTTTATAGTGTTGGATGGTGTAGAAAAGATGTGCTTTTTGTGCTGTACATGGATGGATGTTTCTAATGTTTGTGGATGTTTAGAGTGTGTACGGATACATTTTTATGACATTTGTGAATGTTTGGAGTGTCAACGGATAAATGTTTCTGACGTTTGTAAAAATTGTTTTAACACTTCAAATAAATCAAGAAAAAAAAAGACTGTCTGTCTAATGTTGACATTGTTACGTAAACATCAGTTTCATATCGCTTGTTGTTAAAGTTTTCTTTCTTTCCTTTTCTTCAAAACTACGTGAAAGCTGATAGAAAAGATATTATGATGATTTTGCTGATAATAATTCTTACTTCTGTAACAGTGTATGAGAAATGCAATGAGGGCTGTAGCAACTAGCACAATCCCTACTGTGAGTCCTATATCACGGATTTTACTGTCCGTGTCTTCTGGATTGTGAGCAGGTTTCTCTTGTGCTGGCAGAGTTTGACCTGATAATTGAAAAATCTGATGTTTTAAAAATAGCATGTAATAGATGTAGTAATCAACAAATCAACAAACATGAAATATAGAAAATTATGCGACATGTTCTTCCAGATACATACAATAACACATACACATATTTCTCTCTCTTGTCCATGCCACAGCCATATATCCGTTGTCCTTTCTATGAGATTGTGCTCAGTGCCACTCTTTTAGTCCAAGTATCTCGTTTCTTGTCTTCCTCTATCCAGTTTAATTTAGAATCTCTTCATCTGTTTTCTTAGCTGTCCATGATATTGTAAACATTTGTTATATAATGTACCATGACTTGAAACCGGTTCCTGTCATATTCACTTATATAAAACTGGCGGATAAAGTAATCTTACTGGACAGCTGTATGTAGAAGAGCACTATAATATCCGGGTCATCCTCATGGTTTCCCGTAGTTCGTACTACGAACATAAAACTCATTACCAGGTCTTCACTAAAATAAGATTTTTGCCACATGTCAGCAAGTTCTGAGTCTCAATCTTAAGTCAGGCAATAGTAGATCTTCTATGGTCAACCCTATCCAAAACACACACACTCACACATACATCCACATACACACGCACTCCCCAGGCATCCCTATTTTTTTTCTGAATGCATCCAGCAGAAGGGGACATCAAAATATTTGACACGTAGAAGAGGGCAAATGGCATCCTTGTGGAACTTCTACATTATGTTCTGATATTCTCTGATTTAATTATAAATCTTGATTGCAGTTATTTATTTCCAATACACTATTTTATGTTTCTCAGGTCTTTACTATCTATATTTATGACTTGTAACATCTGTATGATTTACTTGTATTTTTCTTTATTAAACTCCTTGTAATAATCTACAAAACATAAGTACATTTTCTTCACATAGCTCACGTTCTATTAGATTTCCTGTGATATACATTGCTTTACGTGTGTCTTGTCCTTTACTGAATCCGCGCAGTTCTTCCGCAACTTCTGATCTTATCTTACTGCTAATTCTCTTCATGATTATAGGTAAAGTGAAGGTAAAATTCCCGTTCCCATGGCATTAAGGCATTTTAGTGATACGGTGTTAGGCCGTTGTTTCCAAGACCTGTGGCACATGAAAGTCTGATGTGGTCAGTACCACGTCCATGATCATGCAAAGCAGAATTTTTCTCATGTGACTCATAAAGCTTCCCATATTTACCTCTTCTCTTTTATCGTAATAAACTAACCTAAAATAAAATAAAAACATGTGTGATCTGGTGTGTACATTCTATCAGAGATTTGAATTTTAGACGTCGCGAGAGGCTGATTTCTGGGCGTCTAGTTCTGACTTTGGTGTGAAACGTAGCAACATGTTCTAGCTAAACACTGAATAGAAATTCTGGATTGACGTTTTAAATATAAATAGGAAACAACAAGGCTTTTTTGTGGTAAAGTAAGAGACCACATTTTTGTTTCTTTTTGAGGTGCGGGATAGCGCAGTTCATTAGTACACTGTTCTCTCCTGGCTAGATCGCTGCTTGTCCTACGGAGTCCGTGTTCGAATCCCAGGTAATTCTCTTGTGATTTTTATTTCTCTCACGTCTGATTAAAGTGCTTTGTCTACGACTTTTTCGAGGTCTAATCCTAGAAAATTGTGCTCTCTTGCTTGCGAATTGACTTGCCTTCGTGAATGTTTTTGTATTTTCATTCTATGGTGGACTGATCTGTGTAGACCAGGGCTTCCCAACTGGTGGTCCATGGACCCTGGCGGGTCCCCGGAACCTATTATGGTGGGGGGGGGCGTGTTTTATATTTTCACTGTGAAATGTTTAACGGGCGATGTAGAACCGGATGTGGAAGTGGTTGTTCCGAATAATAAGAGAATGATTTCACTCAACATATTTAGGTTGGTTAGCTGTCACACATTTCATATTCTTTTCAGTTGTCAAAACAAGTAGGAATATTAATTATTGTCTATTTTTTCTTAACTACATCATTGTCATTTCAAAAATTATTCAAATTTGTACTATTTTGTGTGTGTAGTGTAGTGTTTCCTCATTAAAGGTTACCCAAAATTTCTTGAAAAAACCTCTTTCGCATTTAAAACTACATTACAGACATGATACTTTTCCAAAGTATGTTGGTCCGTGGCCTAGATTTTGAAACAGCAGAGTGTCCGCGGACTTTTGCTAAATGAGAACCACTGGTGTAGACTGTAAAAACCCGCCTGGATTAGCCCCCATGTTTTCCCGCACTGTTTGAAACATCACTTCACTATTTTCATCATCATTTCCCTCTGGATTAATTATGATCATAAGATGGAAAGTACTTAACTGCTTATGTGGCCTTCTCTTTGACCTACAGGTATGTAACATGTTTGTGTGTGTGTGTGTGAACACTGAACCTGGCTTGTAAAGATGTTGTATTATACGGTCATCATGACATCTTATTTATTTGTATTTCTCTTTCGACCAGTTTTATTTAGCGTTATTTCTCTCTCTGTCTCTCTGTCACACATTTATGCACACACACACACACATACACACACACACACAACCACACATATCCTTGTTTGATTCTCTGGTTTCAGAATAGCCGTTATACGGAATCTGCGCAAGTGGAAGGGTAAGGATATGATTCCCAGTTGAGGTTTTTCTCTTGTTCAGCTTCGTTCTTTTAGAAGTTGTTCTGTAGACTCTGTGGTTGTTCAAATCATACATCTACTGAACCGGTGAATGATTGCACTACTCAGTCAGTCAGTCAGTCAGTCATTTGAACGTCACTTGCGGAACTTTGCCTCCCTAACAGCTCTCTACTAGGTCTCTCGATTTCCACTACTGCATTAACAAAATTCAACTTCAAATCTCTTTCCACGATTACTAATAGGAGTCTCGTCCTTACTTTCATAATCATCACATTGTTTAGTTTTCTTTCCACTCCGTTTAAATATAATCATCACATTGTCTGGTTTCCTTTCGACTCCGTTTCAATATAATCATCACAGTGTCTGGTTTTCGTTCGACTCCATTTCAATATAATCATCACATTGTCTGGTTTCCTTTCGACTCTGTTTCAATATAATTATCACATTGTCTAGTTTTCTTTCGACTCCGAATCACTGTAATCATCACATTGTCTGTTTTTTTTCCGACTCCGAGTCAATCATTTTGCAGTGAATCCCTGTGGTGTTTCTACAGTACCTTCAAGTTCCTGGGCGGTAACTTTCAAATTGTTGAACTCAGTTTACTGGAATTCTTCAGAAAGTCTATGACTGACGAAGTAGATCTGACGGGAAATTATATACTGAAATCTTCAGATATAACAGTATATGTGTCGCTCAGGGTGTGAAATGTATGTTTATGTTATTTTTGTCATCTCAGTGACGGCCCATAAGAGAAAACCTTAACTATTGCGTGTTACTTTGGCGAAAGTGTAAATGATTAAGTCCTTAGTGCGACTGGTTTAATCAGTGATTGTGAGGTGTACTCGAGTGAGACTTGTGTGTGAAACTTTGAGTCTTGTGTATGTGAAACTATGAAACTTGTGTGTGAGAATATGAATCTGGCTGGCGTTTGCTGGTTTCCATTATGCTGAAGATACTGAAATGGATGATGGTGAAAGCCAACTTTCCTTGTCCATTTGATCCTTTCCTGAGATGTGATAGCTCAAATCCTATCTGTCTTACTGAGTCATGGAGATTTGTGTTCGTCTTGCCAAATGAATATTTTGAGTTATTACTAGACGGCTCTTTTTATCCATCAACCATCATCATCCGGTTCCACATATTAAATCATCTTGATGTCATGTCAAGAAGTTACGTTTGTAGGTAATCCAAGTTGCTGTTCTACAATTTGTGAGTGAGACGTCGAACTTGGGATCATCCTGTGTGAGTGTCTAACTATTGTGACACTCTGTGGTTATTGTAAAGTTGGTGAACCTGGTTTTGTTGTTGAGTCATGTAGTGTATAATAATGTGACAGTCTGCCGCTTGGTTTAACAACAAGTACCAAGCTTACGGCAACAACAACATGTAATAAGTCAGTACTGTAGTTTTCAAATCTTTAGTAGCAACAGACCACTCTATACAAGTGTCATCTTTTCACACTCGTATTCTCCTAGTAGCTGCGCTCTAGAGAGGGACAGAAATGTTATTTGCAGCTGATGATAAAATATTCCACCAGATAATTGAAGAGAAACAAATACTGGGTTAACTGGGGCCGTGCTGGCAGTACTCAGGCCCAGCCAAATGTTATTTTACCGGCTCTCTTTTGTCTACGAGAGAGAGAGAGAAAGAAAGTGAAAGAAACAGAGGTGGAAACAAAAAAGAGGGAGGGAGGAAAAGTGAAAGAGAGAGAGAGACAGACAGACAGACAGAGGGACTGAGAGGGAGAGATTTCAAACGTCAAAAGATAAGAAAATAAAACGTGTGAAAAAAATACATCCATTACCTGAGTGAGTGCTAAATATGCGTAAAGCTCACCTTCAGACTTGAAGAAAAATGTAAATATAATAAATACGTTGAAGTTTCCTCTGACGAGTCCTTCAGTATAAACTCTCACGGAGAATATAGTGTCCAGGTCTCTTTCTTCTATGGCCTCAATCACAATACTTACAACAGCATAATTTCTTTCTAACACAATTCTCACGTCCACGCCGTTTTGTTTTCTTTTTGTATCCCACCCAGATCTGTGACTTGGCTTATCTACAAACACATCATTATAAATTGTTGTACTTGAAGTAACACAGAAGGTTACATTGGCTGATTTTCCTATATCTGCGGTAACTGTTGTTCCGTTGTCTGATCCAAGTGTTTTGTCCTGACACAGTTGTATATAATCTAAGAAAGACAACAAGCAACATTAAATGATTAGAAGATATAGCCTTATATAACTGTAACAGAGACATAGGTGTATGTAATGAAACTTTCAAAATGCTGATAAAGACAAGATTTTTGTATATCAGGTAATAGTCATGTACTTTAATCAAGTACAGCTGGAAAGACGACGGAGATTGTTTACAAGTGCAAACACTGACAACAATTACAACAACAACAGCAACAACAACAACAAAATACATTAAATAATCTATTTTTAAGCATTATGAAATGGAAAGGTTCTGTAGAAATTAGTCTACATCATGATATAATGTGTAAATTATAAAGACAGTCCCATAGCAAATGCCGCAGAGGATGAATAGTTAGAGACCTCATTATGCCGAGCCATGACGGTATGAGATAGGGTGGCTAGTTCCTTTCCTCGCTCCCTTTCCTTCCCTGATTTTCTCTGGTACCCATTTTACGAGGCCGGGTTGACCTTGGGCCCTTATTGGTCGGAAAAAAATCCCGCTCAGCTGGGGATTTGAACCATTCTGTTACTAGACGAATGCTCTTTCTAAATGATGTGTAGAATACATACAGTATCTTTTGAGGACTTATGAACTATTTTCTACAGCAGAATTAATATATTTCCAAAGGGGAATTATTGTTGTTATTAATATAATGTTTTTGTATTTGTTAGTGGTGGACACTAGAACATAATCTTTGTCTTTCTATTCTTATTCAAACATTGCTTGGTGTGATGTATATCCATCGATTCATTTCTTTCGCTCAGACATGCTGTAGTTGCCAAGACAACGGAAAAGACACAAGGATCAGCCTGTAAATCCTAATTTTTTATTTAAACTCAGCTTGAAAAAAACAACCGAGTACGTTATTCAGCAGACCAGGTTGGTTCGAACTTGGCAAACAAAAGAATGCACATGAAAGCCACAACATACTAACTGTAAAAGTAATGACACTAAGCTGATGATCTCACTGATAGAGGTTTCTGTTTACTTCTGATGAGATTCTCATCTTTTCTGTAGAATGTTTATTCTTGAGATCTCGTTCTAGCCTGTCTGGTCAGAGACTGACCAATCAAAATGATTTGTTTAGAGACTGACCATCATGCATAATTTACCCCCCCCCCCCCCCCCCCCCCAGCTGTAGGTGTCAAGCTCTGATCTGAAGTAAAAAGATCCTGACTTCGGGGCCCCATCCTAACATTTTATCTTGTCTGGCCCATCTCGAGAGACGGGACAACGTTACACACAAAATTAAGGGAAATATAAAAGGAAAAAAATGTAATTTGTAACATTAAGTTGGTTAGTCAATGGATCATCTTCATTGCACATTGGACGATAAGTCCATAGGCTCTCCGATCCCATCTTCAATATTTCTAACAGTGTCTGGTGACTGACGATGTCAGTTCTTTGTTGATTAACCAGCCTCCTTTGCTTCCCACTGTAGTGCTCTTGTCTGGCCACGCCATGTTTGATGTTGTGTTCCAGCAATCTGTTCAGAACTGTTGCTTAAATCGGAGATTCGACCAGCTTCTCTGAGTGCACTCATCATACCACCTTGTTCCATTGCCTGTCCACCCTCCGCTGTAGCCATGGCAGCAAGTCTGTCTGCTCGTTCATTACCTCACACACCCACATGACCTGGTACAAAAGTGAAACAGATTTTTATAAGTCGTGATCTTCTCAGAGACCCCAGCCAGTGCTTTCACACCCAACCCGACTCAGTCTTCCTAAGCATATCCACTGAGTCGCTGAGAATACACGCCTGGATGAAGGTCCGTGTCTCCAGCCAAGCCGTTGCCTTGGTTACTGCCATGACCTCCATAGTCGGGCTACTTGTGGTCAAAGCAAAAGCACCGTTGTCTTCCGTCACCCTTCTCCCTCCGGCCTGCGCCGTAAAACCCCGAGCCTGTGTCTGACAACGGACCCTTCTGTGTAGATCACGACATCACACTCAGAAGAGTTCTCGACAATCAAGGTCTGAACCTCTGCCTCCACTGCTAATGGGTTGTGCTGTCTGCATTCTTTATCCACTGTGATGTATACTGAAAAGGAAGTACAATAGTCCGCTGACACCAAAATTCACTTTTCATAAAGTTCTGTTGTGAAACGCTTAGTTTCGTTTTCGTTACGGCCAATCAGAATTAGACTGACCCCTTCACGGGCCAAACAGGTGTGTTGAGTATATAAGGGGGTCTGTGTTGTCCAGGGAGTCAGTGTTCTGTGTAGAGAGGTACGACCGGTGGTTGTGATGCCCTGTACTAGAATGTATTCATAGAGACTGTTCATGATGTGCTCTTGATGTAAGTCTACCCCGCGCCATCCGTAGTGTTGTTCCAGTATCGTCGGGTGTCCTATGTGGAGTATCAACGTATGTGAAGTGCGACGGCTATGGTTTGTAATTGTGGTGAGTGTTTTAATTCTTTCTGTTAGAGGTCATCGTGACAAATAATGTCTTAGTAACAAGTAATGTGAACTTTTTTTTCATCACGACTAAGAATGTAATATAAGTCGTGATACATCATATATGTTGGGAGAATTATCAAGTTGTTGAGAGATTAGTGCTGAACTTAAAAGTCCTAATTATAATACTGTTATTTATATATTATTGGTGGAGCTCCGACAGATTAAGTGACATGAGATGTGGCACCGGGCCCACGGTGTTTTGTATGGTTTTTGGTCACGTGTTAGATGGCTTAAACCGTCCTGTCCTATGTAAAATCATAATCGATATTTTAACTTGCAGTTACTACCATATTTTATTTATCATCATTCATGTTGATAAATGTTGATATCTGTGTAAGTTAGTCCAGAGACTGGGGCACTAATTTTGTGTTATTAAAAGGCGCTACGAGGACCACATGTTCTTCATGTTATGTTTGTTTTTTTAGACAATGGTTAATAAGATAATTTAACTGTCGATATTGAATGTCTAGACCGAGCTGTTGGTACGGCTCATTAGTATGATGAAGACTGACGTAATGTATTAATGAAATGATTATGTGTTATAAATGTGCATTTTCTACATTTTCATGTGAAGTATGTTCACTCTTGTTTTGGTGTTGCGTGATAAATGTACTAAACTGACATTCAGATATAAAATGAATATAAAAGAACGGGGAGACTAATGTCCCTACCTGATGAACTAATGTCTCTTTTCAGAGATACAAGTAAAGAATTAATGAATTAAATAGAGACGCACAGTAACTGTCGGTTATGAAGTAAAGTAATACAATTGTACGTTGGAAAATAAACATTATATAAACTATATTTTACATGTCTTCAAGTGGACAGACATGTTGAACAATGTCCTCTGCTTGCCCAGTCTACAATTCTCCTCTTTTATCTGGTGCCTCTTTTACTCATAGCCTCGTTGAGCAACGGATGGTGTGTGTATGCATTGACGTGCCTGACAAATTCTGTTGATCAGGGTTGACAAATCAAATAGATGCCCCAGAACCTTGCACGATGTGTCTTTTGAGCATCAAAGTTTGATTCTCATTCCTTCATTCTGTATCCTTTTGAATATCTCCATGTGAGTGTGGCTGAGAGTAAGGATTTCCAGGGCATATTCAACCACAGCAAGGACAAGTCCCTGGTATAAGAGAACGAGGTTAAGCTGCTCGTAGTCCACCACAGCCATTATCTTCATCGTGGCTAGGCCCTTCCTAGCCTTCAGTTAAGTTCACTACCACATAATCAACGTGCTCTCTGAACAAAAGGCTCCGATGAAACCGCATTCCGAGGTACTTCATGTGTCCTCTCTACAACGTCTGAGCACAGACTCAAGGTTGGTGTTGGTGTGTTGACTGTCCGGTTATTAAGAGAGAACCATGTCACAGCTCCTTCGTCGGGTTAATCACAGCCTCCGCTTTACTGCATCACCAACCAATACGGCCACCAGCACCAGCCGGCAGCACCACCCACTAGCACCACCCACTAGCACAACCCGCCAGCACCACCCACCAGCACCACCCACCAGCACCACCCACCATTACGGTCCAATTCTGTTCGGAGTTGTCCAGCAATTTGCTCCCAGTTTCTGCCCTGCTGGTATACCAAGACATCATCATCATCATGTGACACTGTCCTTCCATATTCCGAGTTATGGTCGCCCGTGATCCTGTGAGTGTACGGGTTGAAGAGCACTGGGGATAAAGGAGAAGCCCGTGGTGGGCTGGGCTGTATCGTTACCTGTTCCCAGGTCCAGCTGTCACACATGGGCCCTGACATCCGCTGGAAAAGGCCTGCACAGTTAAGTAGAAATGATCTAATTCTGAGCTCCAGAAGCTGAAGCATCAAGAAGTCCAAAAATACGCTGTTGTACGCATCCTCCAGGTCAAGTGCTGCAGCACATGTTTCAAAGCTCGAGTGGAATCCCTGGTATACATCACAGACAAAACCTGCCGCACTGGCCCAGGTATCTCTACGTGGACGCTGCTCTCCAAGGAAAGGTAGAAGGAGATGTAGTCTCTCAAGCTAGAGGAATAGCTTCCAAGCAAGGATCTTCTCCAATAATTTGACAATTGTGTTCTGCATGTTTATCTCCAGGTAGCCCTGGATTTTTGTGTGATCTTTGCCTGGCTTTGGTAGAAGTATCAGATAACTATGCAGCCGTTTTTCATTGACCACAACATTCTCAATGCTACTATTGCACATACTCGCCACTTCCTTGTTAAACCGCCTCGTATCGGATGCCATCTTCTCCTGGTGCACTATTTGTCACTCTTCATAACATCCTTGATCTCATCCACCCTCACATAATCTTCATCAACCATTTCTTGGGCCCTACACATCTCGAAGATAACTGTTCTAACAGCGTTGTGCCCTGTCATGTCTTTCTGGTCGCCTTGCTCGAGGTAGTGAGCCAGCAGAGCCTTGACCTTGCTTTCATCTGTTTTCTGCCAGGTAAGGTCTACACTCTGGATGTCAGGAACACACCTTGTCTTTACTACACCATTCTTAATTTTATGCAATTGCCAGAACAGTGTCAGGGATTTTGCAAAACACTTTCCACTTCTCTCTTTTAACTTTCTTTGCTATTGTTTCAAAATATTCAGATTTCATGTCCATGTCTATTTTCAACTGTACGATGTGATCAAGTGTGACTGTTCTGCCCTTCTTGCCATTTTCGCCTCTTCTAACAGCGTGCCTCTTATCTGCCCATGCCTTCTCTACCTCAGCGTTTCACAAGGGAGGTTGGTCCCATTTTCTCCTCCTATTATTATGAGTTCTGTGCTTGACTCTCCTTATGTAGTAAGGATAATCACAATGTCTTGCCATACGTTGTCATACTTGAATGTCCGCATTTTTTTCTTCTTCTTCCTTTCTTTGCCAGTCAGTATACCACCAGGGGACATGGCTCGTGGCACCCCAGAACACCCCACCTACATACAGTAGCGAGATAAGGTGATACCAGCGCCAGGTCGATAATATTGTCTTCATTATCTGGTTTTCTCAATTTCCTAGTGACATGGCCGCTGTTGATGGAAATTAATTAGATCAGTGATTTCAAGTGCCACTTCCAGCTCTTTCCCTTGTTTGTTAGAAGACATCTTTCCCCAAGATTTAGCTTTTGTACTGAAATCACCACATTAAAAGTATGGTTGTGGCAACCACAAGTGAAATCATAGAAACTCGAGGAGAATATAACAAAAAAATTTACGAAAGAAAATGAGAAAGAGAGCGAGGGAGAGAGAGAGAGAGAGTGAGAGAGAGAGAAAGACAGACAGACAGACAGACAGACAGACAGAGAGTTATTAATACAACACAACATACAGTTAACATAAGCAAGTTTCAGCTATAACATATCGTATCTAAAATATATCACTGTGTGAAAGTGAGACATAACACTTTAACTTGATACAAGAAGGTCATTCGCCTTAAGCTGAAATTTCTGTGACGAGGATAAAGAATATATGAAGTCACTGGTAAAATGGAGAACTAAACACGCTAATAATGAAAACAAAATGTATAAATAAGTCAGATAAGATACGACACTGACTACAGCTGTTCTTATAAATACAACATCACATTTGAGGTTCAACGTTTTACTGCCATAATTTGTTTTTCCCGTTGGTATTTTTTAAAATGATGTATATTAAATTGTATAAAAATGTATAAAATGTATAAAAAATGTAACTGCTATTCTTTCCCATTGCAACATATACCTGTGAGACCTTGACACTTAACAAAACAGGTGAGAAACAAATAAACGCCTTTGAATGTAAGTATTACAGAAGATTTTTTCAGATATCATGGACACAAAAAAGAACAAATATATCCACACTACACGATTGAAGAAGGCTGGCTAGTAAAGAGGATTAAAGAGAGAAAACATAAATGTTTTGGACATATTAAGGGTAGATGATGATAATCTAGAGAAGGCCGTTTTGGAAGGGTACATAATGGAAAAAAGAAAGAGAGGAAGACCAAGGCGAAGATGGCTGCAAAACATCGTTGATGATCTGGAAATGGATGCATCAGCAGAAAGTCACCTTGCTCACAACCAAGAGTCCTACAGAGTGCTGTTTGGGTGGCAAAGTTCCGCAAGGGACATGCAAATGAATGAATGAATGTACTGCTATTCTGACTCCTCAGTTATTCCAAGTCTGTCTTTTTCTAAATCTTATTTTACAGGGTTACTTTCTCTTTAAATCGTTGCTTTCTTGGCTTGTGTGACATTTTATTTTCTCTTCTAATTTTTAACATTGTGTAAAAATAGATATTTTACCGTAACAAAGTCATATAATCATTTACACTATCTACAGTTGTATATTCAAGTGCCATGCCGCGTGACGTAGGCGATCATTTATCTCCACAATTCCCTGTCTTTAGACTTGATTATGAGATCCGCCGGTGACTTTCTTCATAGCCACACTGACAGCCCATCCAGTAACTTCTCTCTGTGTCTTCCTCTGTCTCTTCTTCCTTCAGTTTTTCCAGTTGTCACAGTGTGTTCCAGTTTTCCTTTTCTCAGGAATTGTCCTACAAATTTCGCTTGTCTGCCTCTGACCTTTGCTATAATTTTCTTTTTTACTCCAGCCTCTTTTAAGACTTCTTCGTTGGTTTTCTCTTATTCACAGACCATACTTCACATCCATTAAACAAAATTGACTCGATTTAACATTTAAGTTCTTGGAATCTTGTTTCCATTGATACGAATCTAACGTACAAGATGTTTCTAATTTTTTCTGGAATGATGACTTGGCCTGAGAACGTCTGCTTTTTATTTCGTTGTGACATGTCCCATCAGTTGCATATACTTTTCTTTTACTTAGAACTTTTTATCTGTGGCTTCCGTGGAAAAAGCCGGCTCGAGTTATGTTTTAAAGCAGTGTCGGCGTCCTGTGTTTGAAGTTAATCTGTTTTTCTTCTTGTTAGTGGCATGTTCTTGCTGTGCCTTTAATATATTTCTTTTTGTGAATGAGACGTGTTTTCTTTTAATTTATTTGCTTATTTATCTTTGTTAATAAGATGTGCCTTGGTTGCGGTGAATAAGCTGCTAATTGTTAGTTTAATGCAATCTCATTACATTTAATTTGTTTATTTATTCATCTAGATCAAGAAAAATGCTTGCTTTAAGAAATGTCTTCATGACAGAAGTAATCAACGTTCAGAGCCAACAACACATTAGAAAAGAGAAGTTTCTTCCAGTACTTCTTATAATAATATAAGGTTGTTATTAATATATCAATGATTGAAATATTCTTTAATAAAACTAGTCATTATAATGTTGAGAGGTACTGATACTGTCTCTTAATTCTGGATCCCGATTGATTTGATGCTTGCAGGAATCACTGGTCGTCTGTGTCTTTTATACGACGAATAGTCTTTGTGGCCGCGATAACTCTGGATATTCCTGGTTTCTCCACTGTCACTTTATAAATTATTGAAATACATTCCTAATTATTCCTTTTGTTCACTTCAACATTTCAGAACGTGAAATAGATAGACACTATATGGTTCACCAGCAGACTGAAATCTTAACATACACAGTAACTTTAAAATTCAGATTTTTCGTTCTTGAATCAAATTATAGTTCAGTTTTAATACTTATCACACGAAATTCACAAGTACCACATTGATACCTCTCCGAAAGCATTTCTTTTCAAAGTTCCAAAAATATCAAATCTTTTGCATTTCTCACGCAGAACTAATAATCACTTTCTAAATTTAAACATTTCCTCTGTTTTTATTAAACTACATCAGGTTCTAAATTGCTTTTCTATCTCTTGAATATCTATTTGCTCTAACTGGCTATCTGTTCTATCTGTCGTTGCTATCCTATTAATCCTTCTATTCTGCTTTTGTCTCCCTTTCTCTCCTTTTTTTTAAAGCTGCATGCCTGGCTTATATAGTTCAATAGGACACACCTCTAGATATTTCTGTTGGTCAGTTGTTTGACTGCATACTGATTGGATTTCGGGATGAGTTGGTCCACTCCTTCTGATCATCTTATTGGTCCGCTGGACTATTCATGTGTGCAAATTGCGTCCTAAGATTAGCAAATATGCCTCACCTGTCAGTAAGTCTGTTGGGTCAAATCCGTCTATTCAATTTTCTGTCGTGGGTAAGCTCTTCTTATCCAGTATTAGGTGTTTGCTACACCTGACAGGAACTATTAGTACGCATCTGATTACACAGTGTCTGTTTGCCTCTTAGCATATGCACTATTGTTATCCATAATCCGTCTTTCCCTCAGCTTCATATGTCTAGAATCTGTGTTTATCTACTTAATTATTTCGTAATAATATTAATGCCGTAGTAGTGTTCCTCTCCCACCGGTTCTCAAAATTTCCATCTTCCCTTACCTACATTCTACCTGTCAGTAATAAATAATAACTGTAATAAAATGCTAATATTAGTAACAATATAACATTAATAACAATATAAATATCCTAATAAACAAGGCTGTAATAATACTACAATCATAACTTTAAAGGCGCCATGTTACAATCTGCTACAGCAATACTTGATTTGCCTTATTAGAGCTCTAGTGTGTGTTGAAATGTAAGATTACTGTGATGAGATGTAATATATATATATATATATATATATATATATAAACTTTAAGGATATATGATATATGATCCAGTTTGTCTATCTGTTTAAAAGTATATGATATTTGTGGAACTTCTAAGAGTGTTTGATTTACGAATGTTTGACGAAATCTATTTCATAAATATTTGGACAAACCTGCTTCAACTTTATGTTTCACATGATCTTCCTAATACTTAGAGTCATGAGGAGAACAAAATTTGTTGCCCTTGGAAAGATCCTGATTATTATAATTATTTATTATTCTTTATCTTTAACCTTTTTCTTTTTTTGTAGTTCGTCACACCACGCTTCAGAGACATCACCTCGAGTGTATCATTTGCCTAAACACTACTACGGTACTGTAGAAAACTTGTTGAGGCAGGTGTGAGAGATGAATGATAACGTTTGTGTTTTTATCACTTTATTTCTGTGTTTTCATTATAATTATCCAACACAACTATGCCTGATGCTACAACACATTTTCGATCTAGAAAAAGCCCCAGAGAGTGGAAACTAACCTTCTAGTAAAAGTACCAAAGAAAGGTGACCTCAGAGACTGATGAAACTGGAGAGGCATTACCCTACTGCCAATCACAGTTAAAGTATTGTGCCACATAATCAATAGAATTGTACCAGCGCTTGATGCTAAAATTCGGAAAGAGCAGGCAAGATTTAGGTGAAGGAAAATCATGCATAGATGACAAATTTGTAGTTAGACAAATATTACAGCAGGCAACTGAGTGGCATGGCGCAAAGTATGCACTTTTTATAGATTTTGAGCAAAGCTTTTGGCAGTGTCAACAGAGATGCACTAAGATGGCACTGCCTCCCCCAAAAGATAGTGAATGTCATCAAAAACCTGTACGAGGGTTTTAAGTGCAAAGTGATCTGTGGAGAATACACATCCAACAGTTTTAGGGGGCAAAAAGGAATGAAGCAGGGATTTGTACTATCATCATCATTATTTATTTTAGCAGTAGACTGGTTAATGAAGGAGGCAGCATCAGATAAACGCAGAGGATTACAATAGACCCTCGACACTGTGCTGGAGGACAGTGACTTTGCCGACGACACTTGTCTACTTCACGCAGGTACGAAGATATGCAAGATAAAATAAACAAACTAACTCAAAATGATAGCAAAATAGGATTAAAGATCAAAGTAGGTAAGACAAAGTCAACGACGCCAACAACAGAAACTTACTGAGATTAGATAAAAAATTAGTTAAGGGGGTCAATGAATTTGCATATCTTGGCAGTAGAGTAGCAGAAGATGGAGACAGCACAAAGGACATGAACAGCAGAGTTTCTAGAGGGAACAAGGCTTTTGCAGTGCTGCAGACCATATGGAAAAAAAACCTAAGCATGAAGACAAAAATCAGGATATTTAAGAGTAATGTTCTAAGTGTACTACTCTATGGAAGTGAATGCTGGAAAATCACCAAAACCATATAAAACAAGTTGAATTCTTTCCAGACTAAATGTTTACGAAGAATTAGAAAAATATTTTGGCCAAACACCATAAGAAATAACATCTTGTTGGCAGAAATGCAGATGAAGCCACTGACAGCAATTATTGAGGAAAGACGCTGGCGATGGTTGGGACATGTGCTCCGAATGACTGATGACTTACTAACAAAAATAGCACTAAGATGGACACCACAGGGGAACAGAAGTAAGGGTATACCGAAGTAAAGAGAGAAAAACACCAGAGAGGTTGTTGAGCAATAGAGGGCTCACCTGAGCAAGACCGGAAACAAGCCAAAGGACAGGCGTTTGTGGAAAACTCTTGAGGAAGCTCTATATGACTTGGACATTTAAGGTCAGAACGAAAGAAAGAATAACAAAGAGAGAGAGAGAGAGAGAGACAGAGGCAGAGACAGAGAGAGATTATAACTGTTTTCAAACATGTCAGACTGAAAAAAAAATCACTTTAATAAATATATAACTGCCATATCAAACACACCTGTATATACAGACGCGCGAGGACAGACAGACTATACATTTCCAGGAGATCAGAGAAAGAATTAAAGAATGCACCGAAAGACGCATAGATATTTTATTGTACAGTGTGAAGGAGATATAACAAATAATAATACTTACTTTGTTGTTGGAGAAAAAACCTCAAGATAAGAAAGTCTTTATAATCAGGGCTGCCACTACTTAGTTCTGCATAAACCTTCACAGAGAAACTGACGTTAAGATCATTGCTCTGAACATTGTCGATTGTTATATTTATTTTATTTGTTATATTGAATTTAGATACGTTTTCTGGTTTTTCTTTGATTCTAATCCATGTGTCATGTCTGTGACTTGGCTGATCAACACGCCCATAATCAGAAACTGCCCTGTCCGAAGTGACACAAAACAATACCGAGGCTGGTTTTCCTATCTCTGCAGTAACTGTTGTTCCGTTGGGTGACCCGATGTCGCTGTCCTGGCACAGCTGGATATAACCTGACAAACACAGCAAGCAACAACAAATGTTTACATGCAACTATATCTTTACTAATAATAAGCAACTATATCCTTACTAGTAACAAGCAACTATATCTTTACTAATATCAAGCAACTATAGCTTTACCTATAATAAACATATAAATGCTTATTAAGATCACAAATGTGTATAATTTACCAGATAAAAATCTCTTTAAATAGAGAATTCCATTAACCATAATACACATAAACAAAAAAAGATAATAATGATCACAGTGATTAAAGGTAACTTGCATAACTGGGAGTAATCTTGACAAAAGCTGAATATGAGCACATTTAAGATGAAGAGAGAAACAAAACTATCTTACCGTTACAAAAGTTCCAGAACACGGAAACTTGTACAAGAATGAACAAAACGTCCCTTTTTAACAGGATTATCTCCATTTTCTGCACTTATTTCAGTTTCCTTATATCATTCCTTCCGTGTTATTCAATGAAAGAAATGATTACTATATTTGTTGCATTTAACTGTGAATGCACTCTTCACAAAAGTGTAAATTCATATGACAGGAAGTAATCATTATATGTTTATATCCTGTATGCATTGATAACCGTTAATACAATCTATATATACACGTGAGACTCGCCTTGTAGGTGGTTTTCTCAATCACAGTGTTCTACATGAAAGATGATACAGTCTTATCAAATGAATTATAGCTGTAGTAGATTAAAACACAACCTTTTCATGAAAAGGTAGCTCACTTTCGATTCGGTCACTTTCCTGCTCAGAATAATGATAAATAATAGGAAATATCTTTTTTTAAAATCCGAAAGAACATTTTTTAAAGTAAATAGTTTTTTTATACCTGTCAATTTGTGTTTTCAAGCTGTGGAAAGATTTTCTGGCGCAAGGAAACAAAGATAAAACTGAATGATTCTCTGATACTTGTCTACAGCGACGTGCTAGAAACAACATCAGTTAGTAACATGCTCACTCCACGGAGGTCGGTACCCCCACAGTTACAGCTCTTCAGACCAGACGTTGGAAGTAGGAAACAGAAAGAGGAGACAAAGTTAAAACGTTATAATGTAGGAAGATCACAGTTTACCCAGAATACTAGAACTGATAGTGTAACACAGAGGTTCCCAACTTTTTAAAGCGCAGTCCTAAACCACAAACAGTAGATGGCCTGTGACACATGACACATGTAAAAATTCTAAAATTGAACAAATCTTCACTATTTTGATTTCTTTAGCTTTACTATTAAGCTAAAAATACGTACAATGTTAATACATATGTAATACAAATATTGTACGATATTATGAAATATTAATAACATTAAAAATATTTTAAGATATCTTTTTTTCCACAATTTCAAATCCTCTATCAAAATTACGATACTTGTCTTGTAGGTCAAGAGTTGCAAGGGTCTCAAACTTTCATCATTCCATCTTGCCACACATTTTTCTTGCTATGAGAGTTTTGATTTCAGTTTTATTACGTATTGATATAAAAAATTGTTGTTACATTGCTTATAAGATAGGATAAAAGTGTTCTTTCACAAAACGATATCATGGCGACTATGCCAAAATTAGATTTTGCCAGCGTTCGTTAAGCTATTACAGACTAACTATAAGATTTCCACACACAACTGAAGGGGGTCTATTCGATCCACCATTAACATGTTATAACATCACTTATAGTGTACCTATCACAATATATTTCTTGGTCTAATGACACTTCCCAATGCTCGTCAAGAGAGACAACTATGAAAAAGTTAAAAACAGCAAAGTATATTCCACTGTATGAAGGGATTCCCCTCTCAAGTGACCCATATACTCAGTGTGTTCCGAAGCTGTGTCAGGGGGTACACGAGTGGAAAAATGTGGCCCGGGAGAGGGGATTGATTGATTGATTGATTGATTGATTGATTGATTGATCTTTATTTCAAAAGGGTTAAGAATTGGGCACGCAGGCCCGTATGACATTCTGCCCTTTATCATACATCTTTCACTCTATTCCAGACATTCTACAGATATGCTGTTCATATAACAAACATAACTAACATTGAAGCTGAGAGACATAAAATAAAATATAACATTTACGTTTCGCTCTTAAACATTCACTCAGTACAGGGAGGAAGAAGGAGGTGTTGTGGCAGAAGACAACACATGTGATGTTTGTAAGCAACAGACCAGGAAGTGATAGACATTGTGATTACCGCTTCAAGTTAAACGTGACAGTTTCTGGTAAGTTGTAAGCGTGCTTAGCAATGTTTGTTTTATAACAGTCAAAATTAGGTCTCATCTTTTCATATTTGGAGAGAGAGAGAGAGGGAGAGTGAGAGGAGAAAGAGGGAGAGAGAGGGGGAGGGAGAGAAAGGGGGAGACAGAGAAGGAGGAAGAGAGAGAGTTGGAGAGAGAAAGAGGGAGAGAGGGGGAGGGAGAGAAATGAGGAGAGAGAGAAGGAGAGAGGAGGAGAGAGAAAGAGGGAGAGAGAGGAGGAGAGAGAAAAGGAAGAGAGAGAAGAGGAGAGAGAGGGGAGGGAGAGAAAAGGGGAGATAGAGGAAGAAAGAGAGGAGGAGAGAGAAAGAGAGAGAGAAGGGAGAGAGAGAAAGGGGGAGAGAAGGGAGAGAGAGAAAAAGAGAGAGAGAGAAAAAAGGAGAGAGAGAGAAGGGAAGAGACAGAAAGGGAGAGAGAGAAAAGGAGATCTATGACTGCATTTTTAAAAGTAACATAGTTGTGTGGTTCTTCCAAGGGTGCACATATATGTCTCAGAGATATAAAAAATCGGCCCAGACTTCCGCAATAAAACAAATAAAGCAATAAATCCAATCAGATTTTTATTTTTTATTCATACGGTATATTAAAAAAAGCGTAAAATCATGTTTATATTAAAGTTTACTATTAAAGTCCAACTCAAGAGACAGTGAATGTCATCAAAGCCCTATTGCGATGGGTTTCAGGGCAAAGTGATTTGCTGAGAACACACCTCCAACAGCTTTAGGGTACAAACAGGAGTGAAGCAGAGATGTGTACTATCACCAACATTATTTATCTTAGCAGTAGACTGGTTCCTCTTCTTCTTCTTACGCACACTGGCGATGATGCTTGGTACCCTGGTTTTTGCGATGCGCCTTTTGGCTGGCTACCTCCGACATTAGACTAGTTAATGAAGGGGGTAACATCAGACAAACTCAGAGGATTCTAATGGATGCTCGACATTGTACTGGAGGACCTTGACTTTTCTGACATTTGTCTACTATCAAGCAGGTACGAAGATAAGCAAGATAAAATAAACAAGCTAATTCAAAATGCTAGCAAAATAGGATTTAAAATCAACGTAGGAAAGACAACGTTAATGAAGCAAAATGTGAGCAGAAATGTACTCAGAGTAAATAATATATTAGTGGAGGAGGTCAATGAATTTGCATATCTTGACAGTAGAGTAGTAGAAGATGGAGATAGCACAGAGGACACCAACAGCAGACTTACTAGAGCAAACCAGGCTTTTGCAGTGCTGCAGACTATATGGAAGTCTAAAAAATTAAGCATGAAGACAAAAATGAGGATATTAAGAGCAATGTTCTAAGCGTAGTACTCTATGGAAGTGAGTTCCAGAAAATCATCAAAACTATAGAAAACAAGTTGAATTCTTTCCAGACTAAATGTCTACGAAGAATTAGAAGAATATTTTGGCCAAATTCCGTAAGAAATAACATCTTGTTGAGAGAAATGCAGATGAAACCACAGACAGCAATTATATGTGCTCCGGATGACTGACAACTAACTACCAAATTAGCATTAAAATGGGCACCTAGGGGAACAAGAATTAAAGTTAGACAGAGGGGACATGGAGAGGAACAAGAGAGAGGATGTTGAGCAATAGCAGACTCACCTTGGCTAAGCTGAAAAAACGCTAAGGACAAGCGTTTGTGGGAAACCCTTGCAGAAGCCTTACCTTGGGCACTTAAGGTTCGGAGACAGACAGACAGAGAGAGTGAGAGAGAGAGAGAGAGAGGGGGGGAGAGATTAAAATTTACTAAGGTATAAGCTAAAGTCTAAAAATGTATCGTAAAATGGAAATAATTTATTGTTAGAAAACGCTAACTTTCATTATCTCGTATTCACTGGAGCAGCAGTTCTAATTTCTTTGAAGAACTTCTTTGCCTTCGCAACTTGGCTAACATTTATGAGGCCTAATTTCAGTCTATCTCACACTTGGCTGTGTTGTGCATCTCGTATTCACTGAAGTAGGTCTTACAGTTTCGTTGAAGAACTTCTTTGTGTTCATAACTAGGCGAACTATGTGGCGCATGAGACCTAGCCTTCAGCCTGTCTTGGATTTTGACATTCCTGTCTCACAAAGTTTTCCGAGCTTTTGATTTAAAGTAAGAGATGTACTGCTATTCTTTTCACTTACACACTTTGGGGCCATTACAGTTTTTAAAAGGCCTAGTATCAGTATAATAGAAATGAAATGCTGCGAGAACTGCCTGAATGTGACAAGGAGTATCTCTATCATCAGGGAATTTAATCATCTTCTTATTCAAATAACTGACACAATTTTTCTGACCTGGACAAGTTACGTCCATTCAACTATACGTAGTTCAACTGTGAGATGACCAACCTGGGTCCTGTTAGAAGAATCGATTCTTGTCAGCGCGACTTTGTTGTCTGCGTCAATCTTCTCATCACCTGGCAAGCAACACGGAATTCAACTTGTATGTCACAAACATTAAATGTGTCATTAACACTCAAATATCGAGAGTTTTTTGTTTAAAATAAGTATCTTGTCAGTTAAATCCTTCCTACATTTTATCAATGATTGGACAGCCAAACTAGATACATTTTATAGGCTGAAGTATTTATGTTGTTTAATAAATAGAACATGTAAACATAAGAAAAGAAGATGAGAGTTATCGGATGTTATGTATACTCCACTCCTCATATGGTTTATAAGCACGGGCGCCAAATAACAAAAAAGAAGAAAAGAGAACTCGAGGAGTGGGAAATGTGGAAGTACAGATAAATAGACGGACTTTCGGGGAAAGGAAAGAAAGAAGTGGTAAATAAACTGAAACTGAAAAGATAACACGCCTAAGAACCAGGCACCATTTTGAAGGTATTAAGAGACGTAATACAGTAATTAAAGCCATCACAGAGGAAAAAGTTGAAGACAGAAGAGGTTTACAACAGTATAGACTTGATGGACAAAATAAAAGAATAGACCAGATTAATCAGAAGTTTCCAGGTGCTCTGTGACATCGAAGGACAGATCAGTCTGGAGGACCGTCACAGCCAACCGTCCATGCTGAGACGATGATGAAAGTGTAAAACAAGTGCTGGACTGCTATTCTCATTCTTTCATTTTCTAACACTACAGTCAAATATGTAGAGCTAATTTCCTCGACCTTTAGTTGCAGAGGTTTATGTATGATCTGTTTTGTGTTTTAATAAATTGTCGTTTAAAAAATAACAGACGCAGATAAGAAAGTTTGATTTTCACTCTAATTTTGAAAAGTTGCATTTTTTCTCTTCCCCCACCCCCTTTCCGCCCCAGAATACATCGTCAACCCTGAATTTTGTCCATGACCACAAAAACCACGCCATCTTAGCTATAATTGACAAACGACGCTGAGCGAAAGAGAGAAATTATGGCAAAATTTCGAATGACAGTCCAGATTTATAGGACATGTTTTAAGAAGAGGCAAACTGGAACATCTAGTAACAACAGGAAAACTGGAGGGGAAAAGGAACAGAGGAGGACAAAGAAGCAAGATGCTCGATGGACTAAAAGAGTGATATGGATCACGGCTCAACACACAACTTATAGGAAAAGTAAAGGATAGATGATAGTGGAAATCATTGACGACCAACGAATGGATGACATGGACTAGACAGAGAGAAAGAGAGAGAGAGAGAGAGAGAGAGAGAGTGAGTGAGAGAGAGAGGGGGAGAGAGTGAGATCGTTAAAAGACGACCAAAAGTTATAAAAATATAAAAATGTAAAACTATGTTATTTATGAAATAACAGTAAATTGTCCTTTTTTCACGAAATAACAGTAACTTGTCCTTGCATTTGTTTGATATTACTAGGAAGAGGTAAGTCTCACCTTTCTAGTGACTGTATTTATTTCCATAGCATTTCGAGTGAAAAATTACATCTAAACTTGTTTGTACTCCAGTTGTTAAATCCTTACATTTTCTTCTAAAACCGATGTCCAGAACTCCACGTTGTTGGTGGCTTTCATAATACGTTAACAAGCGTGCTATACGAAGGCTGGCCAGTTATTGGAGAGGATTTCTAGAGAAACCGAGAGAGAGGGGGGCAGTCCAGAGGGACGAGGTGGACAAATGAGAGATTAAACCGGTCATTGCTTCCTTTTTCCACCTGCATCCCTGCAATGTCTGCTAGTGTTCTGTTAGAAGCCACTTTCTTTCATTATTTGTACGCTCTATGTTTGAGTAGGCAGATACTAGAGCGTTCCTTTTGTTATAATGATGTTGTCATTTTATGATGTCCATGTAGAATTTAAAGAACTGTTTTATGTTCTTAATGCATACAATATGAGCGCTAGATTATTTTGATTCAGCTGGGACCATAGAGGTAAGCGAATAACTACTCCCCAGGCTACTGCCAACTTATTATTTTTGTCTTCCATCTTTTGAGACAAGAAAACAACAGACAACTAGACTGTTAAAATCTACTCTAAGGGGAAGTCCCATCAAAGTTTGAGACAATCAAACGATGGCAGGTTTGTGGAATATATTGTCTGAGCTACATCATCATCATCATCATCATCATCATCATTCGCTGCCTGTTATTTTCTGTGGTAGCTCTAACGTTCACAGCTGTTTAAACATCATTATAACTTCAAACATCACGCAATCCCACTTCCGAGACCCACCAAGAATACAGGCTAAAGCACTTTGATACTCTGAACCCCTTGTGGTCCTTTCGTGGAACTCGTGTGGTCTATTTTGGACCACACAGGGGACCACGGGACCTAACGAGGACCACATGCGTGAATTCAGTAGGTTCACAGTGCGGTTTTTGGTGGTAGAAGTGAACGAAGAAGAAGAAGAACTTCAAACATCTCTCATGAAACATGGACGACAAAGTGGAACTCTTGAGAACATGAAATTATCAGTGAGAATGGGCAGCACATCAAACATGTTCGAGTATGTCTTCCAGGAAAATGGAAATGGAAAAAAGTTCCCCGCATTTAAACCATTTCCTGATCTTTTCTGTTTCAAATGGGTTTTGTGGGATGCTTGTGTTCTGCCTATATTTATCTCCTACAGTGTGGACTATGATTCTATGTAATAATGTATGACTGGACATTTGAGCTGTGGTACACATTATTAATGGTCATATTGTCGTGCATACATTTTATCCAACCACACAATAATCCTTATCTGTAGCAATGTTAACTTTTTTCCTCATGCTAAAATTTAAATATTTTAACCTCCATGAGCAAGATTATGGTTTATGGTCTAAGGTCTGAGTCACCATCATTCCACTCCGGACTTATGTACAATGTAGAGAGGTTCTCAGCACGGTACATACATGTAGTTTGATACTAAAAAATGACTCATCAGTCAAATCTCAATCATTTTATCTCACTCCAGTATCGAACATAAACATTCAAGAGAACACACTAGTCCTAGCTCCCTAAATCTTCACAGGTTCTACTATTCAGACAAAACAACTCACATAATCCTGATGCCCTTCAATGGTCACTAAGTCAAAAAGTGTATGATGCAGGCCTTCCGTGTTAAAATAATGGTCTGGGTAAAACACACACACACACACAGACAACTGACAGGTCACTGTGACTCTTCCTATCTTGGACTGCCCGTCGCCATCTTTGTTCCAACTAAAACTTATTGCAGGCGTTTTCCCGCAGATCTGAGTCTCAAGTTGGTCAATCGTATTTTGCTTAACAATCTTCAGCTCTTGTTATGACTAACCATCTCTCATTTGTTATGACTAACCTTATCTCATTTGTTATGACTAATCTTCTCTCATTTGTTATCACTAACCTTCTCTCATTTGTTATCACTAGTCTTCTATCATTTGTTATCACTAACCTTCCATCATTTGTTATCATTAACCTTCTCTCACACGTTATTACTAACCTTCTCTCACTTGTTATCACCAACCTTCTCTCAAACGTTATTACTAACATTCTCTCACTTGTTATCACTAACCTTCTCTCACACGTTATTACTAACATTCTCTCATTTGTTATGACTAACCTTCTCTCACTTGTTATGACTAACCTTCTCTCACTTATTATAACTAATCGTTTCTCTCTTGTTATCACTAACCTTCTCTCACTTGTTATCACTAACGTTCTCTCAGTTATTATCACTAACCTTCTCTCACTTGTTATCATTAACCTTCTCTCACTTGTTATCACTAACCTTCTCTCACTTGTTATTATTAACCTTCTCTCACTTGTTATCACTAACTTTCTCTCACTTGTTATCACTAATCTTCTCTCACTTGTTATTATTAACCTTCTCTCACTTTTTACTACTAACCTTCTCTCACTTGTTATCATTAGCCTTCTCTCACTTGTTATCACTAACCTTCTCTCATTTGTTATGATTAACCTTCTCTCACTTGTTATCACTAACTTTCTCTCACTTCTGATCACTAACCTCCTCTCACACATTATTACTAACCGTCTCTCACTTGTTATCACTAACCTTCTCTCACTTGTTATCACTAACCTTCTCTCACTTGTTATCACTAATTTGTCTCATTTGCTACCACTAACCTTGTCTCATTTGTTATCACTAACCGTCTCTCACTTGTTATCATTAACCTTCTCTCAATTGTTATGACTAACCTTCTCTCATTTGTTATGACTAACATTCTCTCATTTGTTATCATTAACCATTTCTCTGTTATCACTAACCTTCTTCACTTGTTATCACTAACCTTCTCTCATTTGTTATGACTAACTTTCTCTCATTTGTTATGACTAACCTTCTCTCACTTATTATGACTAACATTCTCTGACTTGTTATCGCTAACCTTCTATCACTTGTTATCACACATTTTCTCTCATTTGTTATCACAAATCTTCTCTCATTTGTTATCACTAATCTTCTCTCATTTGTTATCACAAACTTTCTCTCATTTGTTATCACTAATTTTTCTCATTTGTTATGACTAACCTTCTCTCACTTGTTATCACTAACGTTCTCTCATTTACTATCACTAACCTTATCTCACTTGTTATCACTAACCTTCTCTCACTTGTTATCACTAACATTATCTCATTTGTTATCACTAACCTTCTCTCATTTGTTATCACTAATCTTCTCTCATTTGTTATCACTGACCTTCTCTCACTTGGTATCACTAACCTTCTCTCATTTGTTATGACTATCCTTTTCTCATTTGTTATGACTAACATTCTCTCATTTGTTATGACTAACATTCTCTTATTTGTTATGACTAACATTCTTTCATTTGCTATGACTAACCTTTTCTCACTTGTTTTGGCTAACATTCTCTCACTTGTTATCACTAACATTCTCTCATTTGTTATGACTAACCTTCTCTCAATTGTTACGACTAACCTTCTCTCACTTGTTATGACTAACCTTCTCTCATTTGTTATGACTAACCTTCTCTCACTTGTTATCACTAACCTTCTCTCATTTGTTAGGACTAACCTTCTCTCATTTGTTATGACTAACCTTCTCTTATTTGTTATGACTAACCTTCTCTCACTTTTTATGACTAACCTTCTCTCACTTGTTATCACTAACCTTCTTCTTCTCTAGAATTAGTTGATAAATAAATACTTAATATCACAGGTCCGTCCTCAACTTGTCTAACCGACATAAAATGCTCAGGACAACCCTGACCTTCTTTCTCTCTCTCTCTCTCTGTCTCTCTCTCTCTCTCTCTGTCTCTATCTATTTGATGTCGACTACATGCCTCCATGAATTATAAAACTTAAAAGTTACCTTAAACTGCTCTTACAGACACCGAAAACAATTAATTTTTTTCTGAATAGTGCCGAAAATTTTGTTTAGTATATAGTCATTTATAATGCATGTAGTTACTTCTGTACTGAGTGAATGTTTAAGAGCGAAACGTAAATGTTATATTTTATTTTATGTCTCTCAGCTTCAATGTTAGTTATGTATGTTATATGAACAGCATATTTGTAGAATGTCTGGAATAGAGTGAAAGATGTATGATAAAGGGCAGAATGTCAGACGGGCCTGCGTGCCCAATTCTTAACCCTTTTGAAATAAAGATCAATCAATCAATCAATCAATCAGTCTCTCTCTAACCAGTGACGTCATACTTTCCACCGGTCTCTTTAACTTTTATTCGTTCCCATTACACAAGTTCTTTCAAATAAATATATAAATAACAAAATAAAATAAAATGCAACAGTCACATGAATATGTTCTGTGGTGGAAGTACATAACTGCCTCAAAAGTTAAAACTTTATAGTATTATTTACCAGTCACAAATAATGGCAGCGATATTTTAATTACAAAAAGTATTGGTGTGTCACAACAGTTTTTGGTAGGTTAAAAGAGTTAACACTCTTCAATGAACTTTAAAACAGCAGGACACGCTTTGTGACAAAATGACGTTCTTAAAGGAGTTGCACAACTGGAAGGGGCTAAGCTCAGAAGAAGAAGAACGTACCGTACATTGTACTTATTTTGAGAGGACGGGCAATATTAGAATCACGGGAAAACTCTGGGGAAAACAAAAACTGGGTCTGAGAGAAAAAAAAGTCCTAGCAGGGGTGGAAGCATAAGATGTAAAGACAAAGAAAATTCTGAAACGTGATCGTTAATTGTCTACAGACAATACACATATAATGAGACAGAATCTGAGACAGAGACTTGAGACAGAGAACTGACAGATAACTGAGGCAGAGAACTGAGACAGAGAACTGAGTCAGAGAACTGAGACAAAGAACTGAGACAGAGAACTGAGACAGAGAATTGAGGCACGTAATCGTAAGCACATTCAAAGTTTGCTTTTATTTCTGTATATAAAATGTTTCTGTTGAAGTCCAAGTTCACTGTAAACGACATCACTGAGACTGAAATGGACACACGGCTTTGTTTATCAAGGACAAAAGTAAAGTTGGCTGAATAAAACTGATATGACCTTGAACTTCTGACCCGTCAGAGACTAACCCAGGTACCTTGTGTTGCATTTAGGAAACAGCGATTCGCACCTGCACTTTTTCTTTTCATTTAATTTTATGAGATGAATACAGTGTCAGATGTGGGGGCCAGGGGTCCATAATTGACCTCCTTGGGTCAGAGTTGGGGAGAAGTCCCTGTCGTATCTTACTAATTGCAAGAAATGTTTTAATTAAATGTAATAATAACAATGGTGGACTGATAAAGATACAGAAATATATGAAGAAGTTGCCAAATCCACGAAACAGAGCACTAAATTTTAGTGCAGAACCGTCACAGATAGAAAATGTTAGTGAAAATAAAACAGATTTTACTGTTGTTGAAGACTTTAGCTGGAACTCCCGTGTACAAAGTCTGACAAAACTGTAGCACAGAAAGTTTACCATTTAACCAGCATTAAGAATTTTATCAGCCAAGACACAAAGAAGATATAGTAAACATAATAAATACAGACAGACTACAGTTGCATCGTCTGTAATGGTTGCTTTGTGTTTAACACCAGAAGGATTTACTCACTTCAAAACGAGCTGTACATCTTACTATCTACATGCGTCCAGCACAGACTACAGATCTACAGAGGCTACATAGATTTCTGCTTCTCAAAAATAGACTTATTTTAAACAAAAGCAAATTAGTTCATACATTCTCCGTCTTATTTGTGGTCAGATTAAATCTCATCAAAAACGACATCAAAGTCTAAACAACTGTCTGCACCCAAAACCTGCGTTTCACTTGTACAAGAAAAGCCTTGCTTAATCTGCTGCTCACATTTGAAATACCCTTCCATTTCATCTAAAACGTATAAAGAATATTAATTCTATTAACTTCAAGCTTTTTCAACACATCTTTGAAAGTTGACTGTATGCCCCCATCAGACTTGTACTTTCCTCACAACTATAGACTTGTATAACAATCAAAATATGTTACAGTGTGCTTTCGGTAGTTCTGTTAATGCATTTTAATTTTTTTTTACAGAATTATTATTACTCTTCTGTATGTGTGTGAATGTGATAATAAGTACAACCAATGTCGTACTTTGTTTTAGATGTTATTGATGGTAACTTTTTGTTATATTAATTTTTGTCATGCTCTTTATGTATTCATTACTTGTTCTAAACTGAAAGCTTGAAAGTTGAGTGAAAGTTGTATGATGTCAGATAGGTCTAATTTTTCATGATGTTAGTCTCAGTTTCGTAAATAATCATCTCCCCTGGATATGTTGATTACACTGGTCCTCCAACTTGTTCTGTCCCTTGTTTTCACAGTCGACCTGGCCAAACTGAGTACAGTCTAACTTTTTTATTTTGTGCACTCAATGGTTTTTTTTTTCATATTCCTTCTTTTATCTGTTATGTCATTACAATATTATGCCATTACTGTCTTACTTTCTCGTGATACCATCACAAAACTACCGGGTTGTTATTCTTCGTATTACTCCTCTTTTCATTACTTCCTGGTAACAATCAACAGGATGAGTATAATTGCTTGTACTTAACATTTGGTGAGAGACCTGGTGATGTAGGGCATGTACAGACACGGAAGTTTAAAAGAGAAACAGCCACAAACAACTTCAACAATTTACGACCACGCCAAGAAGTGAGATGATATATGTTAAAAATTGTCTTCCATGTTCTTATCTTATCTTATATCGTATATCCTTCCCGTGCCGTTAAACGTCACATAGGGCTCGCAAAGTAGTTCGCCATTTTTTCCTGTCTTCGGCGAGTTTTTCAACCTCATCAAAGGATTGTATGCCTATTAATTTGGCCTCTCTTAACAATGTCCTCTTCAGAGTTTCACGCGGTCTGCCTCTTTTTCTTCGGCCTGTTGTGTTCCACTTGATAGCTTGTTTTAGGATTCTCTTATCATTTCTTCTCATCAAGTGACCAACATATATCCATCTCCTTTTCCTGATCACCCATGAGACTTCCATGTTCAAGCAAGACTTAACCTAATTGAATCTTTACCCTAACTTTAATGGTGTGTAAATCCTAGATTTGTAACTCTCCAATTGTGATAGTTCTGTTTTGATGAAAGAACATGAAATGTCACGCTTTCAAGCGACCATTTGGCGATTCTAAGTTTTGTGTAAAATTAATTAATAATTCCCCACGATGCTAAACACGTCAGCTTCAGTTCAGCGGTCAGTCTTCTACGGGAAAAGTTTTTATGATCTTACACAACAGGGGATGGTGATACGTTTCTTTTGTCTTGTATTAGGAACTCAAGAAATATATATCCGGCTTCCGAAACATTAATTCTTGATTTCTGGCAGTGCATGTATGTATGCTTAATTATAACCATGTGGATACTGGGGCCACGATCTAAGTCTGGGGGAAAAGAATAGGACCACTGCCACCTTCCACGTATGTCGTAAGAGGCGATTAAGGAGCTCTGAGATAGGCCAACGATCCGTTCTCTGTAAAAAAAACTGGAGTGTTGGAGAAGCACGGAGAGGAAAACTAGGAAACTTTGTCTGGGAAAGGAAGGGGCTCTGATAACAAAGGACGTGAAGAAGAGAATAATTCCAAGACAGCGATGACTGGAGAGCCTTTATCTGTGGCCTATGCTCTCAAGGGAGTGAAAGGCGGTGATGATGATGATGATGATGATGAATTATGTATCCCCTTACGAAAGAAAAACTAGACAAAAAGGAAATCCTCGGTTCCCTAATGCCTATAAAAGAAATGACGACTGTAGTAAAGTTGGATCTAGTTGAATAGATGGTGTATGGTTCAGTTTTACAAAGAAGACAGAAAAAGTGAGGAAAGTGGGCATGGACAAAACTGAGAGGAAGTAAGATGAGCACGATTAATTAGGAACATACAATCCAATTTTTCGGTAAAAGCTTGTTTTTCAAGGATTACATGCAAAAACAAAGCAAGATATTAATAGACTTTGTAAAGACGTAGATATGTTTTTTTTTGTAAGAAATGAGCACAAAATGCTACAGATATGTGAGCACAAAATGGAAACAGACGATAGACTGATAAATCAGGTAAAGTGAGGATGGCTAAGGTTGCCTAATTGTAAACATGGTGTTATGCCTCAGATGGCCCCAACTTCCTCCCATCGGATACATATGGACTAAACAAAAGCAGCTCAGATGGCACAGATAATAAAACAATGTGAGGAATGGGTGGGTGAAGGAAAGTTCAGAAAGAACAGGAAGCACTGAGAGAACAAGACTGCTCACTTAGGCTACCTAGACCAGGGCACTATCAAAACAGTTTTAGTGTCTTTCCTAGGGAGATTCTGTTAGTGTCTTCCCTAGGGAGATTCTATTAGTGTCTTTCTTAGGGAGATTCTGTTAGTGTCTTTCCTAGGGAGATTCTTTTAGTGTATTTCCTATGGAGATTATGTTAGTGTCTTTCCTAGGGAGATTCTGTTAGTGTCTTTCTTAGGGAGATTCTGTTAGTGTCTCTCCTAGGGAGATTCTGCTATTGTCTTTCCTAGGGAGATTCTGTTATTGTCTTTCCTAGGGATATTCTGTTAGTGTCTCTCCTAGGGAGATTCTGTTAGTGTCTCTCCTAGGGAGATTCTGTTAGTGTCTTTCCTAGGGAGATTCTGCAAGTTACCGAAGTCAGCGTTAGAAAAACAGAGGCAGACTTGCTTTCAGAAAGATCACTCCACTGAGAGTGCAAGCTCTTTGTGATGTGTGCCACGTCTTGAAACGCAAAAGCCAGGGGCGTGACCGTTGTTAAGAATCTCGTGATGAAGAAGTCATAATGTATGGGCGTGGACAATTTATGATTACCACATTTTGCAGGAAATCATGACGTTTGTAGATTATTATGATGAAGTGAGTAAATATTTTACTTAAGCAATAATATAAATAAACATTAATTGAGAAGAACTAACGAAACCAGGTAACATCGCATCACATCAAAACATGATTTCTAAACTTTGAGCAGTATTTAAATTGGCGTTTTTTTGGGTTTTTTTTGGGTAAATTACGCTGTATGATATTCAATGTTTCTAATATGAACACCCAGGACATAGATCTTATATCTTGGAAAGACTTTGCTGACAATTTGTTTCAGCGAGCAGGCATTCTGTATAACATCACACCATTAAAAAAACGAATTAAAACTCTTGCAAAGACAAATGAAAGAATGACCTATTGAAATTATCACTAGATAAAAAGCATATTATTTAAAGTTTTACTTCACCACTCCAAATTGTGGAGGAGCATAATCACTGTGAAAAGATAACGGTCCTCACAGAGGTACCAGGCATACACAAAAAAGGACTACTAACAACACTTCAGATGAAGACACTGACCCAGGAGTTGACTGACAGCAAACACAACCCAGCTGAATGGACACATGTGTACACAGATGTGTCTGCAGAAAAAGTAGTATAAAACGAAGGTGGGGGTGTCTACATAAGATACACAGATGGGAGACAAACCAAAAATGCCTTCACGACAGGAAAGACTTCCTCCAACTACAGGGTAGAAACACCAGCCCCCCCCCCCCCTCGAAGCCCTCAAAACACTTAAAACAGAAAACCAGCAGCCGCCACACAAAATAGCCTTCTTCAAAGACTGCAAGGCACTTCTAGAATCACTGAAAACAACAAAGAACCCACGGGAAAACATACAGGAAAAAATCACAACAGAACTTAAGCATCTTACACTGTCAACAACCATGGCCCTACAATGGGTACCATCCCACTGTGGAATATCTGGCAATGAAATAGCTGATCCTATCCAAAGCTGGCGGAAATCAAGATCAAACAAATCATTCAGTAAATACCAAGAAGCGAAAACTATTAACCGTAAACAGTGCAGATCTGAATGGAAAAAACAACTGAAATGTAACAATGAACGAGATCCAATACACCAACTACAAAGCCATCAGCAAACCATCCTCTTTCGCCTAAGGACAGGCCACTACAGACTACTAAGCCACCACCTACATTGACTTAAAATGTCTCACACAGAGGAGTTTTCATGTGGCAGTGGAGTCCAGACTCCAGAACATATCCTTTAAACTGCCCAAACCATGCAGAGACCTGAGGCGTGAGACATGGCCAGAGGACACAAGCTCGGGGCAAAAGCTTTGGGGCTTCTATCAGGATCTGGAGAGGACTGCGACTTTGCCATGTCAATAGGAATCAGAATCTGAAGTTACCAACAACCTAGAAAGAAGAAGAGGAAGAAGAAGAAAGTTTTACTTCATGGTAGAAATTGTCCCCATTTTTATACATGAAAAAAAAGAGACTACAGATGCTCCTCGATTTACGATGTGGTTAGGTTCCGATGGGCCAATCGTAAGTTGAAAATATCGCAAGTTGAAAATGAATAAAGTATGACAAATGAATAGTAAATAAATAAGTATTGTCACTTCATAAGTATATCAACACATAATTGTTGTAACTAACTAAATACTAAAAATTAAAATCAATAAATGATCAATTCGACACACACTCAGTGCCATAATTTTCATTTGATTATAGTTTTCATTATGTTTTATTATTGTTCATGATACATATGTCACATTTTTATATGTGATACACATAGCATCTTTTTATTATTATATTTGATATAATCGGGAGGCATATCAAGAAGCTTGGTCAATGTGAAGTTATAAAACTTAAAGCTGCCGACAACTGAATATAACAGAGGAAGAAAACAATAACGGTGGGAACAGACTAGAACATTAGTTTAGGATGTGGCAGGTATTAGGGAGTTGTTATATCGTGGCAGGTCTTAGGGAGTTCCGTGGCAGGTCTTAGGTAGTTGTTATATCGTGGCAAGTCTTAGGGAGTTGTTATATCGTGGCAAGTCTTAGGGAGTTGTTATATCGTGGCAAGTCTTAGGGAGTTGTTATATCGTGGCAAGTCTTAGGGAGTTGTTATATCGTGGCAAGTCTTAGGGAGTTGTTATATCGTGGCAAGTCTTAGGGAGTTGTTATATCGTGGCAAGTCTTAGGGAGTTGTTATATCGTGGCAGGTCCTAGGGAGTTGTTATATCGTGGCAGGTCTTAGGGAGTTGTTATATCGTGGCAGGTCTTAGGGAGTTGTTATATCGTGGCAGGTCTTACGGAGTTGTTGTATCGTAGCAAGTCTTAGGGAGTTGTTATATCGTGGCAAGTCTTAGGGAGTTGTTATATCGTGGCATGTCCTAGGGAGTTGTTATATCGTGGCAGGTCTTAGGGAGTTGTTATATCGTGGCAGGTCTTACGGAGTTGTTGTATCGTAGCAAGTCTTAGGGAGATGTTATATCGTGGCAAGTCTTAGGGAGATGTTATATCGTGGCAAGTCTTAGGGAGTTGTTATATCGTGGCAGGTCTTAGGGAGTTGTTATATCGTGGCAGGTCTAAGAGAGTTGTCATATCGTGGCTTGACGATTATTTGTCTTCCTGAAATAGTCTGCGAGTGGAGGGGAAGATAGGTTCGTGAACAAATTCTTACAACATGATCTACTACGTATTTTATTTCTCTCACCTGTATGCACTTTCTTGAAACTTTCGAGGCTGTCCCACCAGAAATCATGCGTCCATTGTTTTAAATTTTACAATATGGTCAAAACTATCAGAAGACCGACAGAACCAACAATATTTGCTCTTGTAAAAACAAAATAATTCAACATAATAATAAAATGACCCAGCTGATTATTATATTTCACAGATTATACAAATATAATATTCCGCCATTACTTATATTTATGAACACTAGCACCGTCTTTTATCACTGATATAAATTTATCTGTAGTTTTATGCCTTTTTTTTGCCAGCAGCTTGTTTCTCTTACGTGTCTCAGACATTTACACAAACCATGGCCACGCTACATCATGGATCAGTGATGTCTCTGCTGAAAAGATAACGCTAAGAACATCTGACAAAAATATCTAAGCAGTTTATGTATTTAACATAAAAATGAAATGAGGAAACATGTTTTTCTATAATTTCTCTTTCACTCATTTTCTCCGCTCATGATTTTAGCTACTTCACAAAATATTATGAGAAAGTCTCCACTCATGTTGATCTGAGACAGAATGGACAAAGCGACGGCTGGAAATAATAAAATTGCTGGGGATGAAGAAAGCAGTATAAATATAAAATGTATAACCTAGGAAAAAGGTAGGAACAGCTTTATTAATTAACATGCACACAGTTGTGACATTTCGGTGTTAACCTTAATCATACAATAACACACAGAAATAGAAGAAATAGAGACAGAAGATGAAATGTAAATTCACATGAGTGCTACGTAAAAAGTCAATCAGTCGGTCTTTTGCATGTCCCTTGCGGAATTTTGTCTCCCTAACAACTCTCCTGTAGGCCTCTCGGTTGTAAGCAAGATGGCCTGCTGCTGATGCATCCATTTGCAGATCATCATCGATGTCTTGCAGTCATCTTCGCTTTGGTCTTCATCTCTTTCTTTTTCCCATTATGTACCTTTCCAAGACGGTCTTCTCTAAATTATCATGACGTTTAGTATGTCTAAAATATTTAAGTTTTCTCTGTTTAATCTTCCTTACTAGACAATCTTCTTCAATATTAAGTTCTTACACGAGAATGGATATACTCGTATGTGTTATTTTTTGTGTCTATGATATTTGAACGACTCTTCTATAGCATTTACATTCTTGTATGTATTTCTCAGCTGTTCTGCTAAGTGTCCAGGTCTCACGGGTATATGTTGCGATAGGAAAGATGCTGTCTTTAAAAATCTTATTTTTGTAGTTCTTAGTTCTGTCTGTTCCTCTCCACAGCTTCTTTAGTTGTTTTATTTTCTGAAGAGCAATAGATGTCCTCCTTTTAATATTCCTCATTGTATCTCCATTATTAGTTAGTAATGAGCCAAAATATTCAAGACTCCCCGCCTCTTCCAATTTTTCCTCACTGATATATATTACAGCTGCCTTATTTGTTTTACCAGTTGTCATTAATTTAGTTTTCTTTGCATTATGGTAAAGGTTTTGCTCTTCACTATTCTTACGGACTGACATAATTAGTTTTTCCATTCATTTTTGTGTTGTGGACAGTAATACTGTGTCATAAGCATATCTAACTCTGGTATTTCATAACCATCAATTGTTATGGCATGTAATATTCTTTGTCTATATCTTCTCTTACATTCCTCATTATAATTTTAGAATACTAGAAAAATAAGTCATCAGTGCATGGAAGTAAAAACATGTAAAAAGTAGGAATGGAAAAGTCCATTCCTACTTCCAATATAAGAAAATAAAATAAATGGAGTAGTTAGCCGTGACTTGTAAGAGGATGTGTCCAGAAGTGCGCATAGTGAAGTGTAGAGATCTTTAAATAAAGACTTGCGATGTGTGATGGGTGGGTCGTAAAGGGTGGGGGAGGGGAGGAAACCACGGAAAAGAGAGAAAGTGATACAATGGTAATCTAGCCAGAATAAGGTAGAATAGGTGGCTGTAGTTTGGGTAAAAGGGTTGTAATCTGGTGCCATGGGAAGGTTCTGAACTAAGTGTTGCAAGTGAGGAGTGGAACCTAGTGCAGAGGGAATATGATTGTAGAAAAAGGGAATGTTAGGTGTAGCTGAATTGCGAGTTAAATCCATGTTGTTCTAGCGTCCCATATTCCTGAATGTAGCGGTTCTCAAGCATTAGGCAGCTTCTGTCATCAGCATGGCATTGTTTGATGGCTGTTGCCAGAAACTGGTAACACTATGTGCACTTTTGGACAGAGTCTCTTAACAAGTCACAGCTTCATACAAGTCAACGCTAAGTGATCCATTTATTCTACTTTATCTATTCTTACTTTTTACATACTATTCATGTGAATTTATATTTTATCTTCTTTCTCCATTCCTTCGACTTGTGGTGTTTTTGGTATTAAAAATGACATAATATTTACATAACGGGGATATTTTAATTTGACAAAAAGTTCAGCAAAACCAGCATGTTAAAAATCATTTGACATGCGTTTTAATACCTGAATAAAATACATAAATGTAAAAAAAAAGTAAGTGTTCCTTCTACAGATTTGGCGTGTTTCTATAGATCCGCAGCAAATGTTTTAATACTTCTAGAACGGAGATCTCGCAGACCAGGTCCTGGCACAGATTGAGCTGTGGACGAAGACTTCGGAGTACAATGTGGGAGTTCACATGATGTAAAAAGGAGCTTGATGAAGCAGTTGCCGTTGCCCAATTGGAGCATCTCGGTGTCAGACCAAACACCAGGCCACATGATGTTGTGTACGTTGCTATATATAAGTTTTCCTATGTGGGACGGTAGAGTGTTGTAAGTGTGAACTGTGATAAGTGTTCATTTGTAAGTGTTAAACGACCTGTTCATTATGATAACGATTCGAATTGTCATCAGTGTGATATTTTTCATTATTACGCCTTCAGGCATTGACATGTTTCACTTTTGATTGCAGACACTGATATTTTTCATAGAAGTTTTGAGTGTGCGCAAGTGTGTATTTCTATTCATTGTCAGTTTTCACCCACGATTTATAATGCTATGCTATGTTTCATTATGTGAGTCATTATTGCTATAATGGCGTCATTGATAATTTAATATTTGTACTTTATGTGTTGATGATGACGCCGACAGAGTACTGCGAATATTTATTATATGTTTGAGTTAGCAAGAAACTCCTATATGTGTAAGGGAATGTGGCAACTCTTAATAAATTGCGGATATGTTATATGTTGTTAATGAAGACCAGAGATTTGTAAGAGATGTTGAATTAAATATCAGCGCCAAGTGATGCCTCTTGTTTGAACATGTTGATTTCTTAAGCATGTTCTTATTCTGCATGTTGTTGTGAATTGTTGTTAAAATACATGCTGTGTGTGTGTTTATATGTTATCTGGTGTAAAACGTGTATGGCGTTTGGTGGTGTGATTAAACTGAACCTTTGGTTTTGGCTTGATCAGTGTGTGCCGTGTGATTAGTTATTTGTTGTTGGTGGAGCTAGAGATGAATGTGATATTATCTTACTTTCCAGCAAACAAAGTCCTTTAGGGGAGCTTAGACACCAACTGAGAGGGCAAGAATCTGCAGTAGTGGGTCGCATGGAGAGGTGCACTAACTGAGAGTGCTCCACGCACAGCTGTGCCTCACTGGGCACTAACTCAGGAAATAAAGGCAAACGATTTAGCCACTAACACCAGAGAATCTCCAGCACAATGATAAAGAAGAGCAAAGAGATAAGAAAAATAAAGAATATAAAGTAGAGTTAAAAGTGAAATAAGCACAAATAGGAAACTAAGCACCAAGTACAAGAAACATTTTACAGATCTGTAACAGAATAAGTCACTACAGAGAAGTATTGTTGTATAATTTGTAGTAAAGTGTCTCTCACGTGAAGGTTGAGAGTTCAACACTTAGGACGGCACCCACCTCAAAGAGAACTGAAAAAGTTATGACCTGATACTTGTGTTAGAGAACAGATGGTATCCACTTGCACGGTGAAGGACACTGGCTAAAACTGTATAAATGGGTGTCAGTGTATGAAGAAACAAATGGTATATTGCGTGAAACATACACAGTAAAATAACGTAAAATAAAATAAAAACTCTCATATTCAGCGTATGCAATATGTTCAAATGTTGAAATGTAATGATTTTAATAATGTGCTGCTTACAATTTCTACATTTTCCCTACTATTTGAACAATGTTTTCCATATCCAGTAAAGTAAAACAAGAGCTTAAACAGCTGAACAAATAAAAAAGGAATAATACAAGAAACAGTGTCAGAACGTTCTGATATTAGAATATTTATTAACAAAAAGAAAATATAACTTCTACATGCAGATTCAATGAAACTCTATTACTTGAAAGAAATATGTGACATGCATAAATATATGTGTATAACAAAAGTGCAGTATGATGTATACTTATTTAAAGAAATGTAAAGCAGACCTACTAGAAGCCATGTCTCAAAGGCTGAGGATAGAAACTTTCTTCTTTCCTCGCCTTATTTACCTCTATCTGGGATATATGTCATCAACAAGGGCTCTCCATTTATTTCGGTCCTGGGCCGTTTCTTCCATCTGTCTCCAGGTGTAGTCCATATTTTTTTTATCTCTGCTTCGAGAATTCTTCGCCAGGTGTTTCTATGTCTTTCTCTTACCCTGTGGATTCCAGGTGAGAGTCTGCCTGGTTATGTTAGTGGTAGGCTCTCCAAGTGTACGTCCTAGCCATCTCCAGCATCTTCTCATTATCACCAGTAAGGAGTGTTCAGGACAAGGCCAGCAATCTTGTCCGGTTTAAAAGAAATACGTTAGCTGCAAAACGTTAACAAGAGCTCAAGAAGAGGAAACATTTATTACTGAGAGAGGAAGGAACGCCTATACAAAGATCAATGACGTGGTGGAAGCCAGAGTTGTCTGAAAGCCAAGCAGTTACCTGCCCTTCTTTCCACCAGTCAGTCACTACCACAGGAACATGGAATGTTCAGACAATGTTTGAGACTGGAGAATACACTACAGGTTGTAGCAGAGATGAGAAACTATAACCTGAACCTATTAGAAACTAGCCAAGCTACTCAGACAAAAACAATAATAAAATATATGTTGTATACATATAAACGATAATAACGAGATAAAAATGTAGAAACAATAGTAAGAAGAGAAGAAAGCTTACTTTGAACATCATCAGAATACACAAGACAAATGAGAGTATATGGGGGAATAGATTTCATTTGTGAACATGTTTCAAATAAAAGCAACAGCAGAAAATATTACAGACTTCACAGAAACGTTTAGTCCAGCGCTTAACAGAAATCTAACGCCAGTTAGGCCTGGAAAGAGAGGCTAGTAAGTAACCTTCCTAGGCCACCGGACAAGGTTACTACAGAAAATATTGGACGGCTTTTACGTCCAAAACCAGTAAGATCATTATAAATTAGAATCACAGTGCAGATTTTTTAAAAAAATTTAACGAGTTTTTAAAACGAAAGCTGTGTAAAATATTACTAAACAGAAGATCAGCTTTTACATATGATACTTGCTTTCTTATCTATCATAGCAAATATTAAAGAAAAAATATGTCACCGTTTCAGTTACGATTATTAGACTACATTTTAACATTTAGATTTCAAACAATTGCAAATAAAACTGCAACAAAATAAAACATAACATAATTATAAAATAAAAAGCAATTTAAAAAGTGTCTTCAAATTACTGATTCGGGAATAGAAGTGTTTTGAATAAACTGCACAAAATTGCAAACATTCTGTTGCTATCTGTCACCACGACACCACAATAACAAATAATATCATAACATAATAAATTTCAAATATCTCATATTATCTACCCTTTCTTATCATCAGAATGTTCCTGCTTTTCTCTTCATTCTTCTTCTTTTTCTTGATTCTCTCTATCATCTGTGTTCCCATCTTCTTCCTCAGCGCTGACTTCCTAGAGGAGAGCTCGGAATTAGGAGCTAAAGTCACACCTACGTTAGAAAGAATACGAAGAATTAAGCAGAGTATTGCACACCATGACACGTTCAACGGTCTATGTCTTTAAGATATTAAAATATTAGAAACTGAATAACAACTGTGTAAAAACAACAATCAGGGAAGATTCCCAGCCGAGAAATTCAGGTCAGACAGGTGAAGTCTTGGGCAAGTGAATGAAGAATAATTATGGCAGCTAATAATAAAGAAACAAGTGAAGGCTTGAGCAAGTGAATGAATAACGAATAAAGGAATCTAATAACCGTGAGACAAGTAATGTTTCACTACATTTAGTAACTTTCTAACTTTATCAGTGCATGGATAGAAATATCCGTGTTAACGATAGCGTCGTTTTTATTTATTGTTTTGTTTTCATGAAACGTATAATATGCACCAGGTTCTCTAATACGTTTTACGTAGCTTGGTGTGTAAATTAGCGCAGAGCTTGATAATGACAGGGAAAACTCGAGGGTGCAAGAAGGAGAAAGGAGTCAAAAAAATTATGTTAATGGACAAGTGGAAGGAAAAATCATTAGAACTGATCACAAATACCCAGGATCGTGCAAGATGGAGAAGTATTATCGCTATCGATGTCCAGCACTGCATATAATAAAGTAGAAGCAGCCATTAAAGACCTGATTACAGAAGGTGGCCTCCCATCCCAAGCTGTTTCTCTTCACATCAAGGACAGCTGTTTAGACAATCCCACCTTCTATCTTCTTCCTAAAATCCACAAACCAGGTCATCCTGGACATCCCAGTGTATCAGCATGTTCATGCCCGATTTAGCACATTTATGACTTTTTGGGCAGCATTTTCCAGCTGCTAGTACACAAACTACCCTCCCTTTTGAAAGATACCAACCACGCCTTAATAACTTTTGATACGACCACACTCTCTCAACACCACACCTATCACATCTTTCTTCTTGGTGTCTGCTCCCTATACACCTCTATCCCCCATGAGGATGGATTCTTAGCACTCCACTATTTTCTCTACAAGGACCCTCACCCCACAACTAGCACTGACACCATAATCAGACTTACATAGCTAGTGCTAAATCTAAATTCTTTGGAATTCAACGGCGAATACTTTGAACAAATCAGTGGTGTCGCCATGGGAACGAAAATGGGTCCCAGGTATGCATGTTTATTTATAAGCTTTCTGTTTTGGTTTCTTTTTTATGGAAAACCTACACTGGCAGACTTCCAGAATTCTATAAAAGGTACATCGATGATGGCATTGGAGTCACCAGTATGCCACAGAAAGAGCTAAAAAAATTTATTGAATACGCCAACTCACTCAATAATACTCATTTGATACAATTAACATCACTGCTGTATCTATACCAACAAGCAGCAGTAAGAATAAATGCTGAAACAACAACTTGGTTTGACATAAAACAAAGGGTCCGTCAGGGGTGCATATCGTCACCTTACTTATTTAACTTGTATACTGAAAATATAATGAGGAATGTTAGAGAAGATGTAGACAAAAAATATTACAATGCCATAACAATTGGAGGTTGTGAAATACCAGAGATTAGATATGCTGATGACACAGTGTTACTGTCCACAACACAAAAAGGAATGGAAAAACTAATTATGTCAGTCCGTAAGAACAGCGAAGAGTAGAACCTCTATCTTTATGCAAAGATAACTAAATTGATGACAACTGACAAAATAAACAAGGCAACTGAAATATGTATCAATGAGGAAAAACTGGAAGAAGTGGAGAGTTTTGAATATCTTGGATCACTACTAACTAATAATGGAGATACAATGAGGGAAATTAAAAGGAGGACATCTATCGCTCTTCAGAAAGTAAAACAAATAAAGAATATGTGGAGAGGAGCAGACAGAACCACAAAAATAAGATTTTTAAGGGGTTGCATCTTTCCCATCGCAACATATGCCTGTGAGACCTGTACACTTAACAAAACAGCTGAGAAACACCTAAATGCCTTTGAATGTAAATGCTACAGAAGAGTTCTCCAAATATCGTGGACACAAAAAAGAACAAATATATCTATACTACAAGAGCTTAATATTGAAGAAGGTTGGCTAGTAAAGAGGATTAAAGAGAGAAAACTTAAATAGTTTGGACACATTAAACGTCATGATAATTTAGAGAAGACCGTATTGGAAGGATACATAATGGGAAAAATAAAGAGAGGAAGACCAAAATGAAGATGGCTGCAAGACATCGTTGACGATCTGCAAATGGATGCAGCAGCAGCAGGCCATCTTGCTTACATCCGAGAGGCCAACAGGAGTGCTGTTTGGGAGGCAAAGTTCCGCAAGGGACATGCAAATTAATGAATGAATGAACTCAATAATAACATAAAATTCACTTATGAAATTTGTGACAAGTCTGTCAACTTTTTAGACATTAAAATATCTATTGGCATAAATCGGCTTGTCAACTCTGTATTTTACAAGCCCATTGACAGACACACCTATTTACACCTCCTCCCATCCTGAAGCCTGTAAGAACTCAATCCCATACTCCCAACTCCTCAGTCTTCGCTGCATATTTCATAATAACTTAGACTTTATAGATCAGTCCAACAAATTATTAGAATTTTTCCGTCATCGCCACTAACCAGAAAATTCATTCGTGAAGCCTCCAACCGTATCCAACTAGTGAGCCGCAAAGAAGCATTCAGAAAGAAACTTGTTACCTCATCTGACAGAGTTAAGTTAGTACTGCCTCTCCATCCGCATGGTCAGATGGTTAAGAAAATTCTTTATCGTCATCTGCCGATAATCCAACTCGACCACGACACTCGGACATTTTTTCTGATCCACCCATGTTGGCATACAAACGTGAGCCAAAACTTAAGGACATCCTCGTCCACAGCCACTTGAAGCAGAGCCTTACATATGTTGGTACCAGAAAATGTAACCGCTCACGCTGCGTCACCTGCCTGTAGTCTGGGAAACAAAAACGATCACTTTTCTGAAAAACTATCCTCACTCTTCATGAGGGATTCACATGCGAGTCCCGTAATGTGATATATGTCATCGTATGCAAACGATGCAGGATAACGTATATTGGTGAGACTGGCCTCAGATTAGGGGACCGCATGCAGAAACATTTGTACGATATCGAAAACATGTTTCGAAACCAGTCCCGAATCATTTCAGTGGCCCCAACCACAGAGGCAAATCTGATTTTCTGGTAACAGCCATCAAACAATGTCACGCGGATGATATAACCCGCCTAGAGCTTGAAAACCGCTTCATTCAGGATTATGGGACGCTGGAACCACACGGTTTGAACTCGTTATTCAGCTACACCTAACATTCTCCTCTTCAACAATCATAATCCCTCCCCACTAAGTTCCGCACCCTTCTTACGTGTTACACATAATTCAGAACATCTTCACAGCATCACATTGCAACCCCTCTACCCCAACTATAATCACATATTTCAATTTCTCATGGCTAAGTTAAAAGTTAAAGAATCTGTGGAGAGGAGCAGAAAAAAAACCCACAAAAATAAGATTTTTAAGGGGATGCATCTTTCCGTGAAACAAGGATGTATACTGTCTCCTTTACTTTTTGGGATTACAATAGACTTCATAATGAAAAAATGCTGCACAGGTAACACAGGTATTGCCTGGGTACATGGGACCCAACTAGAAGATCTTGATTTTGCTGATGACATAACTCTTATCAGTAATAATGTGAATTCCATGCAAGAAAAAACAGATAACCTATCTTCACTGGCTAGCAAAATAGGACTTGAAATTAACAAGGACAAAAAAAAAAATAATGAAAATTCCCATCAATCAAAATGGAAAAATACACATAGAAGGGACAGATATTGAAGAAGTCAATCAATTTGCATACCTTGGCAGCTACATAGACCAGGATGGTGACACTAGAAAGGAAGTTAGGATCAGAATTGCAAAAGCAGCATCAATCTTCAAGAATCTTGAGAACATATGGAATTCAAAAGTTATAAGCACAAAAAGCAAGTTAAGACTATTCAATTCAAATGTAATATCCACCCTCATTTATGCATGCGAAAGCTGGAAAACAACTAAAGAAATAGATAAGAAATTAGACTCTTTTGAAAACAAATGCCTAAGGAAAATACTCGGCATCAAGTGGAATGAATTCAAGAACAATGCAGAAATAAGACAGATGACTGAACAACAACCAGTCTCATGGGTGATCAGGAAAAGGAGATGGACATATGTTGGCCACTTGATGAGAAGAAATGATCAGAGAATCCCAAAACAAGCTATCAAGTGGAACACAACAGGCCGAAGAAAAAGGGGCAGACCGCGTGAAACTCTGAAGAGAACATTATTAAGAGAGGCCAAGTTAACAGGCATAAAATCCTTTGTTGAGGTTGAAAGACTCGCCGAAGACAGGCAAAATTGGCGAACTACTTTGCGAGCCCTATGTGACGTCTAACGGCACGGGAAGGATATACGATATAAGATATAAGATCTTTCCCATCGCAACATATGCCTGTGAGACCTGTACACTTAACAGAACATCTGAGAAACACATAAATGCCTTTGAATGTAAATGCTACAGAAGAGTTCTCCAAATATCGTGGACACAAAAAAGAACAAATATATCTATACTACAAGAGCTTAATATTGAAGAAGGTTGGCTAGTAAAGAGGATTAAAGAGAGAAAACTTAAATATTTTGGACACAATAAACGTCATGATAATTTAGAGAAGACCATATTGGAAGGATACATAATGGGAAAAAGAAGAGAGGAAGACCAAAACGAAGATGGCTGCAAGACATCGTTGACGATCTGGAAATGGATGCAACAGCGGCAGGGCATCTTGCTCAGGACCGAGAGGCCTACAGGAGTACTGTTTGGGAGGCAAAGTTCCGCAAGGGACATGCAAATGAATGAAGGTTAAAACTGTATCACACTCTCTCTCCCCACTGCGGTTTCCCCACCCACTACATTCAGTTACGACTCACCTATTACACATCACAAGTCCCCATTTAAACGTTCTCTACGTTCCGCCATGCCCATTTCTGAACAAGCGTCAGACAAGCCACATCTTCTTACAAGTTACAGCTAAGTGCTCTATTCATTTTATGTCCTTTTTTAAACATAGCATTCATGTCAGTTTATACTTTATCTCCTATTTCTTCGTCCTATGTATTTTTGTATGAGTAATGCTCTCGCCGAAACATCACACCTTCGTAGTCGTTAAGTAATAAAGTAGTTCCTAATTTTTTCATAGTTTATACATTTTACATGTAATGAAATACTAAATGTAAATCAGGTACTAAACTTATGTGATCGTAAGTAACAGTACGGAAACTGACAGATTAATGTCAGTGTGTCAGACAGGATTGCCACTCACAAGTCTCTAATCTTGAAAACTGAAGTATGACCCTTTATAAGTGGCCTAGTTCGTCCTTAAATGATGATGATGTTTGACTTAATAGACATTGTCTGGGTTCTAGAGTACACTCACTTGTCCAGAACTGTCTGGTAGTAGCAGCTCCTGTCCCACGTCGTTTGTCACCCTCGTTTCTTGCTCACCCTCGTCTCGTCGGTCAGTTGCAGGAGCGCTCACAGAATCCAGCTCTCTCAGGTTGGCGTACTCAGCTGAGGATGTTTAACAACTACAATAAAACTGCGTAACAAGATTTGATATGAACATTCCAAATCTACACAAGAGGTTTTCCAAACCTACAATCCCTATGTGCCTCTAAGGCATGACAGGATTACCTTTACCTTTACCTAACCTACACAAGGGGTTTTCTTAACCTACACAAGAAGATTTCCTGACCTACACAAGAGGGTTTCCTAACCTAAAAAAGAGGTTTTCTTAACCACACAAGAGGAAAGTAGGATGGTCCAGTGACAACATAGCGGTGACTGGACGTTGACAAGAGTAAACAATAGAAAAGACGAATAGAAAGACAGACACAATGAAAAACCCAGGGCATAATAAAATCCCTGACATGAAAGAGCAAGATAATGTTCATTCATTCATGTCCCGTGCGGAACTTTGCCTCCCTAACAGCACACCTGTAGGCCTCTCGGTTGTGAGCAAGATGGCCTGCTGCTAATGCATGCATTTGCAGATCATCAACGATGTCTTGCAGCTATCTTCGCCTTGGTCTTCCTCTCTCTCTTTTCAGATAATAACTTAGGTAAATAACAAGTGTATAGACGAACTGACACAGACTGACACGCGTTAGGACGCTGTTGCGCACGGTTTTTAAATAAAGGAGCGACCAACTCAGCCAGCTGACCAAATAAATATTTAGATGAGTGGCCTATTGAACAATTGATTTTGGACATATAAGTCACGTGGCTGTTTGAATGACGGACAATCAGAACCCTCATGGGAACCAGTGGACATCTGAAGGGTGGAGCCAAAATACTTATTGGTTAATCCATCAAGCTGGACTTGAAGATAAAAAGGCGAGCGGAGAGACTGGAAGAGGGACGAAGAAGTTCGGAAATAGAGGAGAGGAAGAGGAACGGAAGTCCTAGAGAGAGGAGACAGAGGAGGGAGATCGTCAAAACACCGTCTGTCCGCCCAGCAGCGACTGACCAGAACTGCAAGAAGGATGGTCAGTGCACGTGGACAGTCAAGAGTGAAGAAAGAAAGTCCCACCAGAACAGCCGAGAAGCCATCAGATCAGAGATAAGAACATAAGTCCAGAGAAGAGGCAAGTAGACTTTGCTCGTTAGTACACTGCGATTGAGAGACAGTAGAGGAAGACCGCCAGAAGACAGACAAGAGAAGAAAGAGGACGAGACGATATAAAATCAGAAGTAGTGTTAGACGGAAGATGGTTTTCAAGTGATTCAAGTGATTAAGAAGAATTGATACTTTTTAAACTTTTAGTACAGTGATTTTAGACGAGAAACTAGTTGACCACGTGTTGCAGATGTGATATAATAATGATATAGGAAATATTCTCATATCAAGTGCAGAATAATGTGAAGTTGAGAACATTGCTGAAATGCTGTATGTAGAATATGCTAGAGTTTGATATTGTGAACAAATGATTAAGTGATTCAATCCAAGTGATGTTATCAACAGTACATCTTGAACTTATTTGTCGGAATTTAATGAATTCTGTAGAGAACATTTCATCGGACTTGCTCTTGATTTAGTGAAGTTGTAAAGTTTTGTGAAACCTGTGATGTGTTAATCAAAGAACATCTATAAGCTTCAATTCTATAATATGGAACTATGCAGAAATATATGATTCACAACTTTAAAATATTATATTCATGGTGGCTAGTTGCTTTGATGTCTGTGTTGTTGTTGTTGTTGTTGTTGTTGTTGTTGCTGTGATAAATATTAAAAAAAACAATGAATTTGTACAAGATGCTTTTTGTAGACGAAAATTTGAAAAGCTAACTAACCATAATATGGTTATATATTAAATATAGCTATGTCATATTTTCAGTTTCAACATTAATTTAATGATTGCTTTACAAGCAGTAGCCGAGCCGAATTTCTGAGCTGAGACGTGAAATAAATTAGTAACATTTAAAAGAAAAAAAAGACCTGGTAGGATTGATAAGATTCACTTTGTTTTACAGTGAAAACTACTTTCACTTCATACATTATGAGATATGGACTTTAGCTGTCCGCTGAGACAGGTCTTGTGTAAAACTAATCCTAACGTGACCCACAACGGCATTATTTGGTTGTATATTCATGAACAAAACAGCTGAGAAACACACAGATGCCTTTGAATGTAGATGCTACAGAGGAGTTCTCCAGGTATCGTGGACACAGAAAGGAACAAATATATCCATACTACAAGAGCTTAATATTGAAGGGGGCTGGCTAGTAGAGAGGATTAAAGAGAGAAAACTTGGATATTTTGGACACATTAGGCGTCATGATGGTTTAGAGAGGACCTTATTTGAAGGATTCATAATGGGAAAGGGAAAAAGAGGAAGACCAAAACGAAGATGGCTGCAAGACATCGTTGACGATCTGGAAATGGATGCAACAGCAGCAGGCCATCTTGCTCACAACCGAGAGGCCTACAGGAGTGCTGTTTGGGAGGCAAAGTTCCGCAAGGGACATGCAAATGAATGATGATGATGATATTCATGAACTGGTCTGCTGAAATACTTGTTTAACAACAGATAAACAGAACATTTTGAAGATCTAATAGCTGCAAGATTGAAAGTATTTCATATTTACGTTGGCAGAGAAACTATCAGAGGAGATACTGTGAAAGAAAAAGGGGCAGACCGCGTGAAACTCTAAAGAGGACATTATTAAGAGAGGCCAAGTTAACAGGCATAACATCCTTTGATGAGGTTGAAAGACTCGCCGAAGACAGGAAAAATTGGCGAACTACTTTGCGAGCCCTATGTGACGTCTAACGGCACGGGAAGGATATAAGATATAAGATATAAGAAGAGTTACTGAACTTCTCGGGCAGCAACACGCAGGCTCGTCCAGGTCTCATTGTTGGGAGACAAGAGCAGGGAACAAACACGTCTAGGAGTTCTGGTTGTCATGGCAATGTAATCAAATCTGATCGGTTATTTCAATACATCTGAGTGGACGAACGAGGAGTCATTGTTAGAGGAAAGATTTAGCTCATTTTATTTTAACATTCTGATGTGTTTTGCACTTTCCACTTGTGAATGTTATTAAGTTTTAGATCTGAGTAATAAAGAATAGTTTTATTCGAAAAGTAAATCAAGATGTTTAAAAATGTATTAATTATCTATGAGGCTTCTTCAGGGTATATATATGTATATATATATATAATGGCGTGGGGCAAGGCTGTGTACTATCTCCCTCACTATTCATATCATACATTGACAACATCTGCAAAGAAGCTAACACACATAATAACAATTCCACCATAAAACTGCACAACAGCCGAACCCCAGAAAAAAAATTGATAAGAACACAACACACTCCAGAAAACATAGGAGGACCATAAACGAACTCGTTTTTGCTGACGAGCAAGTACTTATAGCCACATCAGAAAAATACCTATAGCAGAACATGGATAATAAGCAAGGGCATGTAGAGGCCACAATATGAAGATCAATGCTGAAAAAAACAGAAGCCATGACTATAGCGAGAGAAGAAATACCAACACAGCTCTTCCTAGACAACCAGCCCTTGCAACAATTGCAACATTTCAAATAACTAGACAGCATAATGCTAAGGTAGGGAAAGATAACACCGACGTCGAAAAAGTGATGGGGAAAGAAAGAATTGACGTGGTTAATCAGAACTGAGAAAGATTAATTGAAATATGTAAAAGAGGGCATGGTCATTGGAGGCACAATATTCCCACACAAAGAGATACATAAAACAACGTGGATATCTCCAGATGATAGAACTAGAAACCAGGCAGATCATTTTTGTATTCGAAAGCAATACAAAATATTTCTCATAGATGTAAGGCCATATAAGGGTGCAGATTTCATCAGTAATAACAACCTGTGTATAGGGGAAATAAAACTAAAACTAAAAGGCCAACACAAGAAATCAGTACACAGAAAGATAAACAGCCACAGCCTACAAAAAGAGACTACTAACAGTAATTTCAATCAGGAACTTGCCAATCATTTCACAACATTCAGTGAAATAGAGGAGATAGGTATATGGAATTCTTACAGCACAGCTATAACCACAGCAGCAAAAGCAAGAGCTGGACTGAAAAAAAAACCAAATACAAAAGCATGGATATCAGAAAAAAACATGGAAGTACATACATAAAAGACGAGCAGCTAAATTAGACATGTTGAATGCAAAAACAGAACTTGGAAATGATCTGGTGAAAGCAACATACAAATAAATAGACACGAAAATAAAACGTTCAGCTAGAAGGGATAAAAGAGAATATATAGACAATATGGCGAAAGAGACAGAGAAAGCAGCAAAAACAGGAGAGAGTAAAACTTTATATAACATACAAAAGAGGTTAACAGGAACTATTACATCTAAAGAAAGACCAATCCTTAGCAAAACTGGGACCCTGTTAACATCAAGTAAAGACCAAAAGCAAATATGGGCTGAATACTTCCAAGAAATACTTAATCGACCACACCCAAAAGAATTGATAAACCTTGAAATCGACTTACCAACCCCACATCTAAATGTCAACCTGGATGAAATTGCATTGCATGAAACTGAAACAGCAGTGAATTCAATGGCTAACAACAAAGCTGCAGGTGAAGATGAAATAACACCCGAAATGTTAAAATTTATCAATAGTAACAACATGAGACAACTACAGAGAATGTTTAATAAGATTTGGAAAGAAGAAAAGGTCCCTTCTAAATGGAAAAAAGGAATCATTATTAAATATAAAAAAAGGCAACCTTAGTGACTGTAACAACTGGAGAGGAGTAACCTTAGTATCAGTTGTGTCAAAAGTATTTTTCAAGGTCATGTTGAACAGACTTAAAGATATAGTGGATACCGCAATGAGAGAAGAACAAGCAGGATTCCGAAAAGGGAGAAGCTGTCTTGACCAGATCTTTACTCTAAGAATAATACTTGAAGAACATATTGAAAAGCAAAGACCATTAATCCTGAACTTCATAGATTTTAAAAAGGCATTTGATAGCATACACAGAGATTCATTATGGAGAATTTTAAGTCTATATGGAATACCATCTAAAACTGTCAACATCATTAAGGACTTCTACAATAGATATGTTTGTGCAGTCAAAACAGAAGAAGGGATGAGTGAATGGTTCCAGATTGAAACACACATGTGAAACAAGGATGTATACTGTTTCCCTTGCTTTTTTAAATTGCCGTGGACTTCATAAAAAAAATGATGCACAGGTAACACAGGTAACTGGGTACATGGGACCCAACTAGAAGATTTTTATTTTGCTGATGACATAACTCTTATCAGTAACACTGTGAATTCCATGCAAGAAAAAACAGCTATCCTGTCTTAAATGGCTAGCACAAAAGGACTTGAAATTAACAAGGACAAAACAAAACCAATGAAACTTCGCTTTAATTAAAATGGAAAAATACACGTAGAAGGGACAGATGTTGAAGAAGTTAATCAATTTGCATACCTTGGCAGCTACATAGACCAGGATGGTGACACCATAAAGGAAGTTAGAATTAGAATTGCAAAAGCAGCATCGATCTTCAAGAATCTTGAGAACATATGGAATTCAAAAGTTATAAGCACAAAAACCAAGTTAAGACTATTCAATTCAAATGTAATTATCCACCCTCAACTAACTGACCCTAATGAGGCAATAGAATATTGGCTAAAGATCTTCAGAGATATATTAGACAAACATGTCCCCATGAAAGAGGTGAGAGTAAAACACCAGATGAAGTCACATTGGATAACACCTGAAATACTACAATCCATGAGAGAAGGACTTTGTGACCTACCGTTCACTCAGAAACAAAGTTCAATACTTAATAAGACAAGAGAAAAAAAAATTACTTCAGGAATCTATTACAGAATAAATCAGACAGTAAATCAATTTGGACAGCCATATATACCCTATCAAATAAAAGAAAAGAATTTGATTTTCAAGCCACCAATCGTGCATACACTAGCGCACATATCAGTACACATTTCAGAGAAGAAATCAACGTTCTTAAATCATCAATATCAGCTCCTGTATGCGACTTACATGAACTACAAACATATATGTGTGTGTGTGTGTGTGTATCAGTCATTATTTGCATGTCCCTTACCGAACTTTGCCTCCCTAACATCTAGTCCTGTGGGCCTCTCGGTTGTAAGCAAGATGGCCTGCTGCTTTTGCATCCATTTGCAGATCATCAACGATGTCTTGCAGCCATCTTCGCCTTGGTCATCCTCATTTATTTTTCCCATTAAGTACCCTTCCAATACGGTCTTCTCTAAATTCTCATGGCGTTTAATGTGTCCAAAATATTTAAGTTTTCTCTATTTAATCTTCTTTACTAGCCAAACCTCTTCAATAATATGTTCTTGTATATATATAATTACATTTTCTTAAGCAGAAAGTTCATGAGAATTTGGCCTTCTTGCCATATCATGAGTGGTCCGATTTGGGAAGAAAATTTTTAAGCTCTGAGAATGGAAATATCCATCTGACAGGAAACGTATTGTATACACTGGAGTCATTGTATACACTAGAGTCATTGTATACACTGGAGTCATTGTATACACTAGAGTCATTGTATACACTAGAGTCATTGTATACACTGGAGTCATTGTATACACTGGAGTCATTGTATACACTGGACTGGACATTGTATACACTGGAGTCATTGTATACACTGGGCATTGTATACACTGGAGTCATTGTATACACTGGGGTCATTGTATACACTGGAGTCATTGTATACGCTGGAGTCATTGTATACGCTGGAGTCATTGTATACGAAATGGCAAAGTGTTCATATAGAAATCCAATCCGTCTCATACAGTGACACAAGACATCAAAAAAATGTCATTCTTTCACAGACAAGAAATCTTATGATAATTTAATGTTGCTATGTTCACACACTGACGATTGAAGCTGTATAACATGTATGATTTTATCTAGCGCGGCGTAATACATACAACAAATGTTAAAAAAAGCAATCGTAAATTAAAATGTAGAGGCAGTATGTCATAAGTTATTATCAGGAGAAGAGATAAAAAATAATATTGTAATTTTCTTACTTTCCAGATTGACTATGATCTTGTACTTCAGGATTCCATAAATATTTTATATCCTGGTTATTTTAGTTCCTTGTTCCTGTATGTTGGAGAACACAACGTCCGCTGTGTAGTAAATACTGTCGGGCTGTCGTGATGTAAATGTAACTGAGATATCTTTGTAGCGTCGTCTATCCTTCCATCGTGGCTGCTTGTTATTGGACATAATGCAGACAGAGGTTTTCACTGTCTGACCTACGCCAGCAGATAAGACTTTTGAATTATTTTCTCCACGACAGAGTTGTACAGGACCTAAACAATAAAACATCCTGATTAATATCTTGAATATACCCAAGACTTTTTAAACGATTATTGCATATTAAACAACATTATTATATTAACGTTTATAATGCTGCTATTTATACCGCAGGAGTTTTGTCTTGTACTGTCTCCTTCCTAGTATATATTTCAGTGTTAATATATCCTGTCTCCTTCCTCGTATAACTTTCAGTGTTAAGATATCCCGTCTCCTTCCCCGTATACCTTTCAGTGGCAATATGTCCTGTCTCCTTCCCCGTATACCTTTCAGTGGCAATATGTCCTGTCTCCTTCCCCGTATACCTTTCAGTGGCAATATGTCCTGTCTCCTTCCCCGTATACCTTTCAGTGGCAATATGTCCTGTCTCCTTCCTCGTATACCTTTCAGTGGCAATATGTCCTGTCTCCTTCCCCGTATACCTTTCAGTGGCAATATGTCCTGTCTCCTTCCTCGTATACCTTTCAGTGGCAATATGTCCTGTCTCCTTCCCCGTATACCTTTCAGTGGCAATATGTCCTGTCTCCTTCCTCGTATACCTTTCAGTACTAAGATGTCCTGTCTATTTCCTTGTATAACTTTCAGTATTAAGATGTTCTGTCTCTTTCCTCGTATACCTTTCAGTGTTAAGATGTCCTGTCTCTTTCCTCGTATACCTTTCAGTGTTAAGATGTCCTGTCTCTTTCCTCGTATACCTTTCAGTGTTAAGATGTCCTGTCTCTTTCCTCGTATACCTTTCAGTGTTGATACGATCAAGTGACGTATTAATAGAGATCGGGAACAGCGCATTAATAATGATGAATAATACAAGATAATGAATTTGTTTCATGTAATAGGATATTTAAGGTTTGTGTAATTTCCTTCCACCATCCTTTGCGCAGGAGGCCTATTCCTCTGTTTCCTGCAGTAATAACGAACAAGAATTAGTGTCATCAAGAATTAGTGTCAACAAGAATTAGTGTCAACAAGAATTAGTGTCATCAAGAATTAGTGTCAACAAGAATTAGTGTCAACAGGAATTAGTGTCAGCAAGAATTAGTGTCAACAAGAATTAATGTCAACAAGAATTAGTGTCAACAAGAATTAGTGTCAACAAGAATTAATATCAACACGAATTAGTGTCAACAAGAATTAATGTCAACAAGAATTAGTGTCAACAAGAATTAGTGTCAACAAGAATTAGTGTCAACAAGAATTAGTGTTAACACGAATTAATGTCAACAAAAATTAATGTCAACAAGAATTAGTGTCAGCAAGAATTACTGTCAGCAAGAATTACTGTCAACAAGAATTAATGTCAACAAGAATTACTGTCAACAAAAATTAGTATCAACAAGAATTAGAATCACATATCCGAGTTTAGGTATTTCTGGATTTATTTCCGTCATCATGCCTTTGTGCCTCTGAAAGCGAGCGAGAAGAAGTCTTCACTCAATAATGTCTCTTTTCTTTCCATCGAAGCTTCAACATACTGTAACCCGTCCTTCTCTTAAACTATTAATCCAACTTTATTGCCTCAGATAATTTTCACACGATTTATTTCTAATTGTCTAATAATATTCATTATTGCTATCCTGCTCTGTTTTCTTAGAAGAGGTTTCAAGCAAAGGATTTTCAGTTTATATTGTCTCGTAATTTCTTGATGCTGTAAACCATCATCATTCGACTTCGTCCAACCAATTGTGTCGCTTTTATCAAATTTCGTAAATCCCCTTCAGAATAATGATCAGAATTGTATTATAAGTTCATTTATTATGTGCTTTTTATTGCTTTTATTTTAAAAATTATGTTTTCCACTTTCCACTGGAGCGATACTTTTCATTTTCTTGTCTCAGTGGTATGTTACATGTTTGTCTTGATATCATATTTCATGGGCATCAACTTTTTTTTCATTTGATTTCGTATTTAATATCCGTGATTCTACATCACGGAGACATGTGGTGGAGCATATGTAGTACTTTAGAAATGCCAGCTTAATCGGCTGTGTTATTTGTTTATAGATACGAAGTTTGTTTCCTGTTTCTGTTGAACTTAAACTTAACTGTGCGCCTTTTTACATTACGTACCATGTCCCATATTCATTATTTTTAATCACAAGTCAAGAAGGTGTAAACATTTTACTGCATTCGATTATGCTATTAATTTATCCTAAATCCTTGTGTCTTTGCTGGTAATGTTTTACTTTCAATCTTTCCTTATCTTTCGCTTCTCCAATCAGATTTTTGCGAAGAGTTTTTTATGAAGCTGGGAACTTAAAATAAGTGAGATACATAAAGAAATAAATAAGGAAAAGGGAAAAAGCTGAGATAAACGGAAAGTGCTGGCATAAACGGAGAGATCTGAGATAAAGGGAGAAATCTGAGATAAGAGAAGCTCATGTAAAAGGAAGAAAACTGTGATAAAGGAAGAGAGTTGAGATAAAATGAGTGGACTAAGATATAGGAATAGAGTTGAGATAAAATACGTGGACTAAGATAAAGGAAGAGATAAAAGGAGTGGACTAAGATAAATCAAGAGAGATGAGATGAAATGTGTGGACTAAAATAAAGCAAGAGATAAAAGGAGTGGACTAAGATAAATCAAGAGAGATGAGATGAAATGTGTGGACTAAAATAAAGCAAGAGATAAAAGGAGTGGACTAAGATAAAGAAAGATAGTTGAGATAACAGGAGTGGACTAAGATAAAGAAAGATAGTTGAGATAAAAGGAGTGGACTAAGATAAAGAAAGATAGTTGAGATAAAAGGAGTGGACTAAGATAAAGGAAGAGATAAAAGGAGTGGACTAAGATAAAGAAAGATAGTTGAGATAACAGGAGTGGACTAAGATAAAGAAAGATAGTTGAGATAAAAGGAGTGGACTAAGATAAAGAAAGATAGTTGAGATAACAGGAGTGGACTAAGATAAAGAAAGATAGTTGAGATAAAAGGAGTGGACTAAGATAAAGGAAGAGATAAAAGGAGTGGACTAAGATAAAGGAAGAGATAAAAGGAGTGGACTAAGATAAAGAAAGATAGTTGAGATAAAATGAGTGGACTAAGATAAAGGGAGAGATAAAAGAAGTGGACTAAGATAAAAGAAGAGATAAAAGGAGTGGACTAAGATAAAGGAAGAGATAACAGGAGTGGACTAAGATAAAGAAAGATAGTTGAGATAAAATGAGTGGACTAAGATAAAGGGAGAGATAAAAGAAGTGGACTAAGATAAAAGAAGAGATAAAAGGAGTGGACTAAGATAAAGGAAGAGATAAAAGGAGTGGACTAAGATAAAGAAAGATAGTTGAGATAAAAGGAGTGGACTAAGATAAAGGGAGAGAGATGAGATACAAGGAGTGGACTAAGATAAAGGGATAAATCAGATAAAGGGAGATAGAAATAACTTCAATGATCAGCCTTGAAATCTGACACATAGTATCGGAAATAAAAATGATTAGATTAATAAAGGTGTAGTCGAGTATGATAATAAAAGGATGTAGAATATAAGAAAATACAGTGTGGAGGTAAGGTAAGGCTAAGAGACATCTCTCTCTCTCTCTCTCTCTCCCACTCTCTCTCTATACAGGGAGAATTATTACTCAGCAAGACAAAGTGACTGATATCTTCTTTCTTAAGTTTAGTTAGAATTCTTTACGTTTTATTATTGCATTTTATTTCTTGCCCCTTTTCTTTTGTATCTATTTTTCTAATTCTTGTTAACTTTCTATAGGTCCTTGCAGTTTGTGAGTTATATCTGTGTGTGTGTGTGTGAGAACTATATACTTAATTACTCAACTTGTTAGTGAAATCGCATATTTCAGCGTTTAAGTATTCAGTAGTTAGGCGTGTCACTCTTTCAGTTTCCAATTATTTCAGCTGGTGAGTTGTGTACCAGTTGAAAGTTTAATATACAGAGTGTGTCTCTGTGTAGTATTTTAAAGTTTATTTACTTCAGTATTAAGTATCATAATAGGAATTACCTTCAAACCAATAACAGTAAACAAGAAAATAAAATGATCCCACCTACCGAAAAATGGTTACATAAAGAAGCCATGACTATAGCGAGAGAAGAAATACCAACACAGCTCTTCCTAGACAACCAGCCCTTGCAACAATTGCAACATTTCAAATAACTAGACAGCATAATGCTAAGGTAGGGAAAGATAACACCGACGTCGAAAAAGTGATGGGGAAAGAAAGAATTGACGTGGTTAATCAGAACTGAGAAAGATTAATTGAAATATGTAAAAGAGGGCATGGTCATTGGAGGCACAATATTCCCACACAAAGAGATACATAAAACAACGTGGATATCTCCAGATGATAGAACTAGAAACCAGGCAGATCATTTTTGTATTCGAAAGCAATACAAAATATTTCTCATAGATGTAAGGCCATATAAGGGTGCAGATTTCATCAGTAATAACAACCTGTGTATAGGGGAAATAAAACTAAAACTAAAAGGCCAACACAAGAAATCAGTACACAGAAAGATAAACAGCCACAGCCTACAAAAAGAGACTACTAACAGTAATTTCAATCAGGAACTTGCCAATCATTTCACAACATTCAGTGAAATAGAGGAGATAGGTATATGGAATTCTTACAGCACAGCTATAACCACAGCAGCAAAAGCAAGCGCTGGACTGAAAAAAAAACCAAATACAAAAGCATGGATATCAGAAAAAAACATGGAAGTACATACATAAAAGACGAGCAGCTAAATTAGACATGTTGAATGCAAAAACAGAACTTGGAAATGATCTGGTGAAAGCAACATACAAATAAATAGACACGAAAATAAAACGTTCAGCTAGAAGGGATAAAAGAGAATATATAGACAATATGGCGAAAGAGACAGAGAAAGCAGCAAAAACAGGAGAGAGTAAAACTTTATATAACATACAAAAGAGGTTAACAGGAACTATTACATCTAAAGAAAGACCAATCCTTAGCAAAACTGGGACCCTGTTAACATCAAGTAAAGACCAAAAGCAAATATGGGCTGAATACTTCCAAGAAATACTTAATCGACCACACCCAAAAGAATTGATAAACCTTGAAATCGACTTACCAACCCCACATCTAAATGTCAACCTGGATGAAATTGCATTGCATGAAACTGAAACAGCAGTGAATTCAATGGCTAACAACAAAGCTGCAAGTGAAGATGAAATAACACCCGAAATATTAAAATCTATCAATAGTAACAACATGAGACAACTACAGAGAATGTTTAATAAGATTTGGAAAGAAGAAAAGGTCCCTTCTAAATGGAAAAAAGGAATCATTGTTAAAATACCAAAAAAGGCAACCTTAGTGACTGTAACAACTGGAGAGGAGTAACCTTAACATCAGTTGTGTCAAAAGTATTTTTCAAGGTCATGTTGAACAGACTTAAAGATATAGTGGATACCGCAATGAGAGAAGAACAAGCAGGATTTCGAAAAGGGAGAAGCTGTCTCGACCAGATCTTTACTCTAAGAATAATACTTGAAGAACATATTGAAAAGCAAAGACCATTAATCCTGAACTTCATAGACTTTAAAAAGGCATTTGATAGCATACACAGAGATTCATTATGGAGAATTTTATGTCTATATGGAATACCATCTAAAACTGTCAACATCATTAAGGACTTCTACAATAGATATGTTTGTGCAGTCAAAACAGAAGAAGGGATGAGTGAATGGTTCCAGATTGAAACACACATGTGAAACAAGGATGTATACTGTTTCCCTTGCTTTTTTTAATTGCCGTGGACTTCATAAAAAAAATGCTGCACAGGTAACACAGGTAACTGGGTACATGGGACCCAACTAGAAGATTTTTATTTTGCTGATGACATAACTCTTATCAGTAATAATGTGAATTCCATGCAAGAAAAAACAGCTATCCTGTCTTAAATGGCTAGCACAAAAGGATTTGAAATTAACAAGGACAAAACAAAACCAATGAAACTTCGCTTTAATTAAAATGGAAAAATACACGTAGAAGGGACAGATGTTGAAGAAGTCAATCAATTTGCATACCTTGGCAGCTACATAGACCAGGATGGTGACACCAGAAAGGAAGTTAGAATTAGAATTGCAAAAGCAGCATCGATCTTCAAGAATCTTGAGAACATATGGAATTCAAAAGTTATAAGCACAAAAACCAAGTTAAGACTATTCAATTCAAATGTAATTGTCCACCCTCAACTAACTGACCCTAATGAGGCAATAGAATATTGGCTAAAGATCTTCAGAGATATATTAGACAAACATGTCCCCATGAAAGAGGTGAGAGTAAAACACCAGATGAAGTCACATTGGATAACACCTGAAATACTACAATCCATGAGAGAAGGACTTTGTGACCTACCGTTCACTCAGAAACAAAGTTCAATACTTAATAAGACAAGAGAAAAAAAAATTACTTCAGGAATCTATTACAGAATAAATCAGACAGTAAATCAATTTGGACAGCCATATATACCCTATCAAATAAAAGAAAAGAATTTGATTTTCAAGCCACCAATCGTGCATACACTAGCGCACATATCAGTACACATTTCAGAGAAGAAATCAACGTTCTTAAATCATCAATATCAGCTCCTGTATGCGACTTACATGAACTACAAACATTCATGGACAGCAGATGTACTGATTTTAAAAAGTTACACATTCCATTTTTAACAGTCAGTGAAGTTCACAATTATCTCTTAACCTTACAAAACAACAATACAGCTGGGCTTGATGATATTAGTAATAAGATCCTACGTTATGCTGCACCTGTCATTTCACATACACTAATGTATATTTACAATCAATGCATTGCAAAATGTTATTTCCCTGAGGCTTTTAAAACTGCTAAGGTGTATCCTCACTTTAAATCTGGCTCATCCAACAATCTTACCAACTATAGACCAATATCCATATTATCGTCATTATCAAAACCACTCGAAAAATACATACACAAAATAACTCTACGACACATTCAAGAGAAAAATTTACTCATAGACAGTCAGTCAGGCTTTAGACCCAATCATTTTTAAATTGCACCCCGACATAATAAAATTAATTGCATCCTTTCTTTCAGGCAGACAACAGGTAGTATTCTTCAATAATTCTCTATCAAATTCTGCTAAAGTTGACACTGGTGTTCCACAAGGTTCTATTCTAGGCCCGTTGCTCTTTGCTATCTATATCAATGATCTTCCACTTCATCTTAAACACTCTTCTTGTGACCTTTTTGCCGATGATTGCACAGTCTATACCAGTGACTACGACTGTGTTAATCTAGAATCAACTCTTCAGGTCGAGTTATACAATTTAATTAGATGGAGCAAAAATAATGGTATGATTATAAACACAGATAAAACAAAATCAATGCCCATAACAACAAGACAGAAACTACAAAACGCAACAAAAACAACACTTCGGCTCTGTACAGAAACATCACAGATAGAAAACGTTAGCGAGCACAAAACACTAGGTCTTATTATTGACCAACATCTGACCTGGAACTCTCATGTGCAATGTCTTAACAAAACTCATCGCACAAAAAGTATAACAGTTAGCCTAAATTAAGCACTTCATCGATCAAGACACTAGGAAGACATATTACATATCTCATATACAAACACATTTAGACTATTGCTCAACAGTTTGGGGTGGTTGCTCAGTGTGAAATACAAAGAGGCTTTGCTCACTCCAAAAGCGAGCAGTAAAGCCTATTAGTGACAAAGATCAAGCACAAACAACTAACCAGCACAAACGTATCAAAATACTGCCTCTTAAGAACAGGTTCCTCTTCAACAAAGCCAAGTTAGTACATCAAATTCTTTCACGACATGCCCCGCCTTATCTATGGAACCTGTTTAAATTTAGCCCAAAGTGCAACCAACGCTTGAACAACATATGTCTTCCAAAACCTAGACTTGATCTTTACAAGAAAAGCTTTAGTTATGCTGCTGCTCATCTTTGGAATACCCTCCCATCCTGTATAAAAAATATAACTTATACTCCTTCCTACAACTACAAGCTTTCCCAGTATCTATTTGATGTCGAGTACATGCCTCCATGAATTATAAAAACTTAAAAGTCATCTTAAACTGCTCTTACAGATACCGAATACAATTTTTTTTTTCTGAATAGTCCTGATAGTTTTGTTTAGTAGATAGTCATTTATATATGTATGTAATTATTCTGTACTGAGGGAATGTTTAAGAGCGAAATGCAAATGTTATATTTTATTTTATGTCTCTCAGCTTCAATGTTAATTATTTTTGTTACATGAACAGTATACTTGTAGAATGTCTGAAATAGAGTGAAAGAAGTATGATAAAGGGAAGAATGTCAGACGGGCCTGCGTGCCCAATTCTTAACCCTTTTGAAATAAAGATCAATCAATCAATCAATCAATCAATCTCTCTGAACCTTAAGTGCCCAGGGCAATTTGGGCTTCTGCAAAGGTTTTCCACAAACGCCTGTCCTTTGCCTTTTTTTCTGCTCTTGCCCAGTTGAGCCCTCTCTTGCTCAACAACATCTCTGTTGTTCTTCTCCATGTCTCTTAAGAGACATATACGAGGGACATTAAAGCTGATATTTTTAAAAATACAAAGATGAAATATCATGGACGACAGTAGTGTGGAATGAAAGAAGATATTGTAAAATGAAGCTAGGCAATGTGTTGGTAACTTTACTACGTTCAGTTTTACAACCTTTTCAAGAGTAGCAGGCAATTCATGCAACAATGCCTCATATGTAGGGGAGGCAACGTGGTCGTGTTTGCAACTTTATATTTTTCAGTTTAATTCTTACAAATTCTAACTTTTTTAAAAGATCAAATGAAAGTGTGTTATTTCAAGAAAATACTTTACCGAAGCAACTTCTAGCTTGCGCTTGAAAATGAGAAGTTAACAACCGCCATGTCACAGCAATGTTCCCTTCAGTTTTCTGATAAAGAAACATTTGCCTGCGACCAAATCGAGTCAAAGTAAGCGAGGCAGGCGACCTTGGTTGTAAAGATTTCCTGTCTGGAGGGAGACGGACTTGGTCTGGTGGTTTGAACATCTTCCATCCCTTGGGAATGATGTTGCTAGACACTTTGAAGACAAAATTACACGCGTATAATTGTTTTTACATCAAGCTTATGACAATTTCAAAAGTTTTTGTTAATTCATAACACTTGCTTATAAACTGGAAATCTTGCAAATATAATATTGATTTTCAATTAGTTTTTATGTCTGTTTATTTACTTACAGTTTCTTACTCGAAGATCTGTTGTTGCCTGCTCAGTTTGGCCATCTTGACCCTCCGCTCTACAGAAGTAGGTCCCCATGTCTGAACACTTGACGTTTCTCATCCTATAAACAAGCAAGTTATTTAGAAATGATCTTTTCCTTATTTCTTCTATGTCATCTACGACTACCAGCGTCTTAGGTGCTGGACACTGGGTTGTTGTGCATATCATTCGTACCTGGTGTCCACAGTGTATGTTGTTTGTCCTTTTAGTTGTGAATGATACTGTTCTGTCAGGGTCTGCAATAAAAGTTACATGAATTATAAGGCAAGTCAGAATCAAGATAAACTAAAATAGGAGAAAGGAAACTAATCTCAAGTTACGCCACTTTGTTTCTTCTAGACTTTCCACCACGTATTGGCTACAAGGTGTAAAATCAAATCTCGCATTTAGACTAAATACACACACACACACACACACACACACAGAGAGAGAGAGAGAGGGAGATGCTGTTTGTCTGCTCCAAGTTCAAATACACACACACACACACACACACACATATATATATATATATGATAGAAAATATAGAGTGATAGGGAAATTATAATAAAGCAGGTTATCGTGGAAAGAAGAATGGACGAAGGGAAGAAGAGTCCAGATTCAGTTTCTTTTTTTTAACCCAAGACATCCTTCAGACAGAAAGAAAAATACTTTTTCAACATCTTGTCTACAATAAAGTAATTATCTCATAACATCTTGTCTACACTAAAGCAAGTATCTGACCACAACACCTTGTCTAAAGTAAATTAAGTGTCTGATTAGTTTGAAAAAGTCTCTTTAAACTGTTTCCAGGTCATCATTTTTATTACTTCAAGTCCTGGTCCAAGAAGATCACTTTAGTTAGAACACTAGCCTCCTCTAGCACAAAGTGAAGACGTTCTGGACTTCACATATTGGTGCACTGTCATTATCTGTCCCTCTCTTCTCTCTCTTTCTCTCTCTCTCTTTCTCTTTGTCTCTAATCTAATAATCATATATATATATATATATATGTAAATATTTTAATACAAGGAAGCGATAACAATGGCATAATCATAAACTCTGATAAAACAAAATTAATGCTTATAATGAGAAGACAGAAACTACTAAAGGCGACAAAAACAACACTACAGCTTTGTACTGAAACACCATAAATAAAAAACGTTAGCGAGCACAAAACGCTAGGTACCACTATTGACCAGGACCTGACCTGCAACTTTTATCTGCACAGTCTAAAAATGCTCACTGCACAAAAATTAACCAAAATTAGAAACTTCAGTGATCAAGACACAAGGAAGTCATATATCACATTTACAAACACATTTAGGCTATTGCTCAACAATCTGGGTTGGTTGCTTTGTATCAAATACAAAGAGGCTATAGTCACTTTGAAAGCGATTGGTAAAGGTCATTAGTAACATAATTCTTACAGAGACCACAGATCAGAACAAACGTATCAAAATTCGAACTCTCAAGAACAGGTTCGTATTCAAAAAGCCAAAATAGTATATCACATTCTATCACAGAATGTTTCATCTGATTTTTGGAATCTGTTTAGTCTAGCCCAAAGTGTAGCCAATGCTTAAACAATAATCACTAGGTTCTCCAACTTTTGTCTTCTTGTGATATTTCCAAGAAATGTTGACTTTTTCTATTCATTTTAAATAGTTGCCGTTGTTACGAAACTTCTTTGAGGACTTCTCGTTTGTTTGTATATACGTCTAGGGTATTCAACTAACCGGTAATTTCGGTATAAACGTCATCATGACTGTAATATTTGGTTTAAGTTACTGTAACTAACCATGACTGTAATATTTGGTTAAAGTTACTGTAATTAACCATGACTGTAATATTTGGTTTAAGTTACTGTAATTAACCATGACTGTAATATTTGGTTTAAGTTACTGTAACTAACCATGACTGTAATATTTGGTTTAAGTTACTGTAATTAACCATGACTGTAATATATGGTTAAATTTACTGTAACTAATCATGACTGTAATATGTGGTTAGAGTTACTGTAATTAACCATGACTGTAATATATGGTTAAATTTACTGTAACTAATCATGACTGTAATATGTGGTTAGAGTTACTGTAATTAACCATGACTGTAATTTGTTGTTAAAGTTACTGTAACTAACCATGACTGTAATGTTTTGTTAAAGTTACTGTAACTAATCATGGCAGTGACAATGAATAATGTGACATGGTACTGGAACTGACTGTGATACAAAAAATCATTTAACAAGATAGTGATAGTAATAAAACTAGGAATGTGATATGAAATTGTGCGACAAGGTAGGGGAAATAAGAGAACAGAACAACTTTGATATGAAATCTGTATCAGAGTACATGAGAATCTGATGAACTGATGTTTAAAATACTTGTACTTAGGCTTGACTTCTATCTTTTTCTGAATATGAGTTGTAGCTAAACTGTTCCTGGCATGACACGTGTAGACCCCAGAGTCTTGACACTTGACCTGATTTATCACAACAGAGACTCTGCCAGGAGATTGACGTAGTGTTACATTGTCACGCCAGATTTCAACATCTGGTTCAGGTGTGCCGTTAGCGGCGCAGGTAAAGTTCAAAAAGTTCTCAATTGGTTCTAGTGTAATGTAAGGTAGTTCTTCGTTCATCAAATCTCTCCTCCATGTCTGTGTTTTATTAGGGTGATCAGCTGTTTCCAGAGAGAACTGTGTGATGTTCGGTGGAGCTGGAAAAATAATGTAAACATTTTCAGGAAATTCCCGTCCTTTTCTTTTATAACCTATTTCACATACTTTAATAAATCTTCTGCTTCTTTCATCAACATTTTTATTGTGAAAGTGTACACCAAATAATAAATGAAACAGAAATGCAAGAATAAAACAGACGCGATAAACTGCAGACTGCGAAGTAAGTAAGCAATGTTATATTTTAACACACAAATCAAAGACCTCAGAGAGGTTGTATGAGACTCTCAAGTCCTGGCACAGATAAGAGCAACCAGCACTTTGATACTTCCTTGATACTTCTTTGATTACTTTGATTGTTGGAATGTCTACGTGCTTTTGCCTCCTTATAGTTGCCTCACATCTTCTCGCAGAGTAAGAGAGTCTAAATTTTTAAAAACTCCTACGGGTAGCAAAGTCTAACTGAAGGATTATGGCAACTACGAAGTTTGGTAGTTTTAAAAACAGGCAAATTCACTAGTAATGTTTCAACAGCAAAATATATTCACAAGTGTCTCAAGATTCAACATTTCAGATTTGATTTTGTGTGTGCATCAAGTTTCATCAAATCAGCACACTTTTCTTTGTCTCCATAATATCATGTTACACCATGTTAGCATATTCTATTTTATATTCTCTTCATATGCGCTGTTTTTATTTCGTTTGCACTTATTTTCTCTTACTTTGTATGATGATTCTAAGACAAGTGTCTTCTAGTTAAAATATAAGCTTTAATTTACTGTTATACATGCAGTACGTAACATTTGATGATAAGTTTGATGATAGTAAAATTCTCGACGTTATAAAGTTAGACCTTCATTACTTTAACATTTCGTTTGTTGCACCTTCAAGTTGTTAGCTTGATAGACATCTCACTGGTGACAGGCAACGATCGCGCTTGGATTTTTTGAAACCTGTACAACTGTAAAAGTACTTTCAGAAAAACCGTTCTTCTCAGTACAACATTCGGTACTTTGTACTTTTTACGCGAAACTAAACATTTTGCAAATATCAGAGGATAGTATATTGTTCGTGAGAAATTGATTTTCTTATCCACTTTGCCGTGAGATTTCCCCATGATGAGCCAAAGACAAAACTTTTAATCTCCTGTTTGAAAACTGTGAATCTTATGAGTGAAAAATGTGAATCTCCAGACTGAAAACTGTAAGTATCCTGAGTGAAAACTCTGAATCTCCTGAATGAAAACTATGAATCTCTGTGCGAAAACTCTGAATCTCCTGAGTGGAAACTCTGAATCTCCTATGTCAAAACTCTGAATCTCCTGAGTGGAAACTCTGAATCTCCTATGTCAAAACTCTGAATCTCCTATGTCAAAACTCTGAATCTCCTATGTCAAAACTCTGAATCTCCTATGTCAAAACTCTGAATCTCCTATGTCAAAACTCTGAATCTCCTATGTCAAAACTCTGAATCTCCTATGTCAAAACTCTGAATCTCCTGAGTGGAAACTCTGAATCTCCTATGTCAAAACTCTGAATCTCCTATGTCAAAACTCTGAATCTCCTATGTCAAAACTCTGAATCTCCTATGTCAAAACTCTGAATCTCCTGAGTGGAAACTCTGAATCTCCTATGTCAAAACTCTGAATCTCCTGAGTGGAAACTCTGAATCTCCTGAGAGAAAACTCTGAATCTCCTGAATGAAAACTATGAATCGCTGTGCGAAAACTCTGAATCTCCTGAGTGGAAACTCTGAATCTCCTATGTCAAAACTCTGAATCTCCTATGTCAAAACTCTGAATCTCCTGAGTGGAAACTCTGAATCTCCTATGTCAAAACTCTGAATCTCCTGAGTGGAAACTCTGAATCTCCTGAGAGAAAACTCTGAATCTCCTGAGAGAAAACTCTGAATCTCCTGAGAGAAAACTCTGAATCTCCTGAGAGAAAACTCTGAACCTCCTGAGAGAAAACTCTGAATCTCCTCAGAGAAAACTCTGAATCTCCTCAGAGAAAACTCTGAATCTCCTATGTCAAAACTGTGAATCTCCTCAGAGAAAACTGTGAATCTCCTCAGAGAAAACTGTGAATCTCCTCAGAGAAAACTGTGAATCTCCTCAGAGAAAACTGTGAATCTCCTGAGAGAAAATTCTGCATCTTCAGTCTACTAGCCTTAATATCCTCCAACCGATTTCGTTGGCTGCTTTTTTGTGTTTGTTTGTTTTCTTTGTTTGTTTTGAACCAGCTTTTTGATAATATAAACATGTTCATGTAACCGGCGACTTCCAAACAATGTCGGTTTTTCTCGTTTTTAATTGGTGATTTACCGGCCGCTGTCTGTAAGCGTGATTCTTGGTGACGGGATTACGGTTTTTTGTACTGAGATATTATTATGTAACATGACAAATCTCCCCGCCCCTGACAAATACAAGCCAGAGCTTACGTGTCATGATTTTCTCTTTTAGTCTTCAGCCTGGTCACAGAAAGACGGTACAAAACTCTTCCCATCCCTCTTCCTCCACCCACTATTGATGTGGCATTCTATTTTCACTCTCTACGTCTCTTCCTCCCATCCCTCTTCCTCCACCCACTATTGATGTGGCATTCTATTTTCACTCACTACGTCTCTTCCTCCCATCTCCAACCCCAAGCCTCCAGGCCATCTCTTCAGAAAACAGGAATGGCCTTGGTCTTCGAGCGTTGTACGGCCTAGATCACTCCCCCTCCTCGGGCCTTCCTTAAGAAAACAGGTACCGTCCTTGGTCTAGGGGCGTTGTATGTAATTGTTTTCGTTGTACGGCTGAGACGTTTTCGTTCAGTGGATCTATATACTGAAGTCGTGGACAAAGTTTATCATGTTGTAAGTAAGACAGTGGATCTATATACTCAAGTCGTGGACAAAGTTTATCATGTTGTAAGTAAGACAGTGGATCTATATACTCAAGTCGTGGACAAAGTTTATCATGTTGTAAGTAAGACAGTGGATCTATATACTCAAGTCGTGGACAAAGTTTATCATGTTGTAAGTAAGACAGTGGATCTATATACTCAAGTCGTGGACAAAGTTTATCATGTTGTAAGTAAGACAGCGTATCTATATACTCAAGTCGTGGACAAAGTTTATCATGTTGTAAGTAAGACAGCGTATCTATATACTCAAGTCGTGGACAAAGTTTATCATGTTGTAAGTAAGACAGCGTATCTATATACTCAAGTCGTGGACAAAGTTTATCATGTTGTAAGTAAGACAGCGTATCTATATACTCAAGTCGTGGACAAAGTTTATCATGTTGTAAGTAAGACAGTGGATCTATATATTCAAGTCGTGGACAAAGTTTATCATGTTGTAAGTAAGACAGTGGATCTGTATACTCAAGTCGTGGACAAAGTTTATCATGTTGTAAGTGAGAATGTGGATCAATTTACTCAAGTCGTGGACAAAGTTTATCATGTTTTAAGTGAGACAGTCTGTTAGAATCATGATCTCAGTCGAGTCCTCCATTTATTAAGTTGAATGCAGAGTAAGTTTGTGGTAACTGGTTCATGTTGTGGAGGCAGTGATTGATTTATGATTTTCGTTAATTAAGGGAGCAGTCTAAAGCAACGTGTTTGTGTGAAGGTAGTGTCGAGGTTCAGGTAGTGTCTAGATGTAGGTAGTGTCGAGGTGCAGGTAGTGTCGAGGTTCAGGTAGTGTCTAGGTGTAGGTAGTGTCGAGGTGCAGGTAGTGTCTAGGTGCAGGTAGTGTCGAGGTGCAGGTAGTGTCGAGGTTCAGGTAGTGTCTAGGTGCAGGTAATGTCGAGGTTCAGGTAGTGTCTAGGTGCAGGTAGTGTCAAGGTTCAGGTAGGGTCTAGGTGCAGGTAGTGTCGAGGTTCAGGTAGTGTCTAAGTGCAGGTAGTGTCTAGGTTCAGGTAGTGTCTAGGTGCAGGTAGTGTCTAGGTGCAGGTAGTGTCGAGGTGCAGGTAGTGTCGAGACTCAGGTAGTGTCGAGGTTTCAGGTAGTGTCGAGGTTTCTGGTAGTGTCGAGGTTCAGGTAGTGCCGTGTTTCAAGGTAATTTTATGATTTATTATGAAGACATGTTTTATTTGCACGGAAATGAGAGTTCCAGTTTCAGTGTGATTAAGATTCTAGTAATGTGTGAGTGCGAGTTTGTAAATATATGCAATTAGATAGATAGATAGATAGACAGACAGACAGACAGACAGACAGACAGACAGACAGACAGACATACAGACAGACAGACAGACAGACAGACAGGCAGGCAGATAGATAGATAGATAGATAGATAGATAGATAGAATGATAGATAGATAGATAGATAGATAGATAGATAGATAGATAGATAGATAGATAGATAGATAGATAGATAGATAGATAGATAGATAGATAGATAGATAGATAGATAGATAGATCATCAGTACATTTATATCAATTTTTAAGAACAAGTTAGGACACACGATCAAAATTAGATAGCCTTTACCTATCACATCAGAGTTCTCTTAGATGTACACGTGATAGTAATGTGATGATATATGTAAAATGCTAACGTTTGAGAGAACTTCTGTCACAGTATAATCCGTGCCGCTATCTTTTCAGTTATGACATTCTTTTTTTTTAATTTTGGTTAAAGGAGCCCAGGATTCGTCTTAAGTAAGCCAGGTCGTAATTAGCTGATGTATGCAGATGTCTGGCTGTATTTTACTAGCATTCTATTGTAGAATTCACTATCTGCATCAACGTTATTATTCTGTGACACATCTGGTGTTCATAATTTACTGTAGATGTTTTAATATAATATTCTTTTAAAAAGAATGGTGTTAATTTATGTATACAATGCGTTAATCATGATTACTTTAAATTTATATGCACCTTTTGTTAATTCGTCTTCGTTTCCACTCACACTTCTGCTGTGATGCTTTACGATAGCAGAAAAGTACTGTCCATAACCTGGTCTAGTTCTGTTTCAAGTCTTGTAGGATTTCAGGCTGATATTCGTTCATGCGATTCATTTCAATGTTATATCTTCACTGTTTATTAATTCTTTATCAAAATATTCCTTCCTACATACACTAAGTTTCTTTCTTCTTCTTCCTGCTACTGTTTTTGAAGATTTGAAACACCCCTAGAATTCTCACTTTGCTACTTTAATACTAAGACCACTAAGCTTAGAAAAGGACTTTGCTTTATAGTTTTTCAATCTGAATTTTCCACTTCGCTCCATAGAAGAATCAACACTTCTATATGAGGCAAACATTTGATAAACCTGAAATTAAAAATCAAGTTTTCACTGCATGCACTAAAATTTAAAACAAAATGATCGAAACCCACACGCTAAATATTTCGAAAAATATTTTACGTAATATCATAAATACAATAATTTACTACTCACAACATAATATATATCTCCGCACAGGAAGTATTTGTCAATAGAACTACAACTCTGTATCTCGTTACCTTTTAAATTGCACATAAATATATTATCTTCACACACCATCAAAACACAAGTAAACCTAGTTAAAGATATACATCAGAGTCAGTGGCATCGAGGGCCATCCTCTCCATAAGGAGCTGGCGTTGATATAGGACAGACCCATCAAACGAGGCAGAGTCTGGATGGCTGAGGCGGAGGATACAATAATGTTTGTTTGAGATCTAGATGAGGTTCTTAAATGTGATGACTGGTTACAGGTACAGGACCGATCTCAGCTAACAAAGGTTAGTATACAGAAGAGCTTCGAATGTAGAGAATTGGCATAGGGGACAGTTGAACTCTGGGCTCAAGATCTCATCCAGCTTCACCGTGGGTCTTCCAACATGGTAATGTATATACATATGGCTCAGGGTCTCGGAACAGCAGAAGTGGTTGGGGTTTTGTTGCCTACTGCATTGGAAAAGTAGTGGCAGATGGTTCGGAAGCATTCGAAGTGACCACTTCAAGCATGCTAAAGGACATGTGTCGGCGGCAATGGAATGGCTAGTTGTCCTTGATGTAGTTCATGGTGTTATTGTGATTGATTCACAGAGTGTTTAGTAAAACTGAGAAAAAATTGCTTCGAACGGAATGAGTTCATCTATTAAGCCAGTCAACTGTGAGGATTCTAACAGACGTACTTGGCAATGAAGTGGCAGGTAGGTTTGCTGGGCAGGCTAAAATAAATGGAAGGGAATGGACAAGAGCGACATTGCTAAACCGTCTTGGAAAGACTGCAGGAAAATGAAGAGCGGGAATCGAAGAACAATGTAATTATTAAGAAGTAGCTGGAGCTATGGCAAATTAATGGTGACAGTAGGAAATCTGAACTGTGTGGCAGAAAACGCATCGTAAAGAACCGATACTTGATGGAAATTATTAGCAAACATGCTCTTGATTGGATGCTGCGACATGCGGCCGATCACGAACATTATCTAAGAATATTTTCCTCTCTTATTGGGATTTGTAACATTGTTTACATTCTGTCTATTTTTTTTAAGAAATGTTCTTCATTATAATTTATTTCTAGTGACCCATTTCTGTTGTTGCTCAGGAAAATGTTGACAAGAAGTATTCAAGTTTCAGTCTTCTTGTTAGACTTCCTTAGACTGACAGTTTTAAACTGCTCTAACATGGCTATGGAAGTTTGGATTAATACAAAACTATATTTAAATACAGAGTTATATGAAACGTTCTCATGCTTTCAAACAATTGGATATAAAGGATTAACATCTACAAAATGTCTTCAGAGATCACTTACCGAAATATCTATGGTTATATTGAGAGACTGATATTAGAGGAACGTTTGTAAGTACTGGATAGCACTGTTTTGTTTCCTAAGGCAAGAATTTCAATGAATGAAATACTTTTTGAACATTCAATTTCTCCGTTACCTAATGGCACAAATTAAAGTTTAACACCCTGTGCCTGTTTGATGGTAGAGGTTATTAGATATATCATCATTTTAAAAACTGATCGTTGTAAACACTGCAGTACAAAGGTATTCAGCAACATAAACACAAATAAACCAAATTCAGTCTGGAAGAAAAGAAGTGAGAACTATCGAGGGATAGGGAGAAAGAGTAAAAATACAGATAGATTAGAAATACACAGTTTGGAATTTACCTTATGGATTGATACGTTCAGAAAGAAATACAGCAAAAAAAACAAATAATAAAAATTAAAATGGATGATCGATGAAGTTACCTGTTTCTTGTTTCAAAATGAACCAAACATCGACTTTGTCTGTAAATCTGTTACCGTTGCTTTTGAAGATTGATACAAGAAACGTCTTATTTAAGTCTCCAGTCTCCACCTCTGTGACTGTTATATTGATTGCGGTGTAGGTTGTTCTTGTTACACTGTTTACTTGTAGTCTTTTATCGTTTGTATAATTCATTCTGTACCATGAATTAATATGGAAAGGTAGTCGTATATAGACATATTGATGTAACACAACGTAATGCAGAATACAACGCTGACTGTTTTCTGTATAGAAGCTGATTTGGTTGTTCCATTCTTAGAGCACAAAACGTCGTCAGAATATAGCTGTATGTCACCTGTGATAGGTAATATAAGAACGTATTTTATTTTAACAGCATCTCTTAAAAGTATAATAATAACATTGTTTATAAAATTAATTATGATATCAGTGTGATAAGAATGACAATAGTAGAACACTAACAACAAATTTAACAATAATAATAGAGAGCATTCAAACATGTTTTGTGAACCTAATATCGAGCACTGGGAGCGCGAGCACGTGTACGATGTAGCCTTCTTGTCCGGGACCCCCGGCCTGCCTTTAGAAGGAGGGTGTTGGCTGCGACGCAGTACCCGGGTAAAACAGGACACACACGCACCCACGAAGTTTAGAATGGTCTTGATACAATCAGATCTTGCGGCATGGCTTCCTTCCGGCTCTTCTCCAGCGGGAAGGAAAATGGATGAATTCCACGCCTCCAACCAACCAACAAACAAACCAACCAACCAACCAATCAACCAACGAACAACCCCTCACGACACAAGCTTCGGGCAAAAGCTTTGGGGCTCCTATCAGGATCTGGAGAGAACTGCGGGCTTTGCCTTGTCGAAAGGGATCAAGATCTGATGTGACCAACAACATCGAATGCAGAAGAAGAAAAAGAAATACGTTTTGTGAATATTAGAAATTATCATTATAGTTTAACAGTGCACATCACTTTTAACCGCCTTAACTATGTAGACTGCGATGACGCAGGTAAGATAATGTTGTCTGCATACTCTATTCTAGTGCAGGCTGAGAAACCCAGCTCTGCAGTAGTTCTCAAACCATGGTGTGTAAGGCACCCATAATGTTCAGACGGACATAACCCGCATGAGAACTGGACTGGGCTTAGGATTGCTACAGGTCCCTGTTTTTCGAGACAGTTCTGTTCTTTTTAAAAATAAATAGTTCACTGTCCCGAATAATGGTTTCGGGACACCTATTTGTCCTGGTTTTTATTTTTTTCTTTCAAATTAAAGAATTTTTCATTGGAATTCTTCTCTCTCCCTACGATTTCAGGTTGGCAAAAAAGTTACTCACAATATATAGAACAACAAAACAGTGGAGATTTAGTTTGTTATTTCTATCTCCGAGTTGGAGTTGGTTCACATATCGTAGGTTTCGCGTCATTTCTTTTTTCATTATTTTGTCCTCATTACAGAGACAATTTCTAATGGGGTGGTCATGTCTCACTGGCGACTACACCAAAACAAATTAAGAATCTGCATAGCAAAACAGTGTAGGTGTTACGTCTTCCATGTCCACTGTCTTTTTGTTTTTTGGGGACTACAATCGCTACAATTTTTACATGCTTTAGTGAGAAATTATCTGTCTTATTATTATCCTATTCATAGCTCTGACAATCGATAATGCATTTCTGGTTGTCGTCTTCTACGACCAGTAAAATAAAGAAAAAAATAAGTGCTCTATCATCACTGTTGGTGTTGGGAGAAACACATATTCTTTATGTTTGAAATTTATAGAAAACAAAGTAAGAGCGGCAGAATTGACAATGTGCTATCACACAAACATTATATGTCGCTCAATTCGTGGACTGCACTAACCATTCTAAAACAATAAAAAAAATGCGGAATTGGGAAGAACTAAAGCATCAGCAACAGTATAATCCATTCTAGCTAAACCAGGCTAAGACAACACCATATTGGCAGGATGCTGCGTCATGACCGTGCGAAACGTTTAAGGCAAGGTCCTGGAGAAGATCGTGGCCTAGAAACTGACATGGGAACTGGGGAACGGCAGGCAGCTTCCAGGCACATTAAGCGGGCATCCACCCGGCAGAAACACAGCCAGCAACGCAACGATACTTGTATGTGATGTTTATGAAGGGTTTCAGAGAAAAGAAGAGCCCATGAACTGGACCTGGAGGATTCCTATAACAGAACTTACTACACAAGACTTCTGTGTCTTATGACGGACATTGACACTGACGCCTGGATCATGTGGTAGGTAGCCTCGTTGTTTCTGAAGAGAATGTGGCACTGTGATATGAATCATGCACCTCGGATCCTAGGATTATTGCTCCAGTTCTACCTCAAGGCTTTCCGTTGTCAGCAGTGCTTTTAATCATACACACTGCCAGGACTTCACAGCTGAACCATACTGACCCTGACCGATTACTCACCTGTGCAGATAACACCTTGATCTATGTACATGAAAACTGCAGACTGAGGATATTTGCTCACATTCAGGAAAATATGTCGTGGCTTGGTGTAACGACAACAAACAGTGATAAAAATCCCAACAATGCCAAAATACTGCCATTGATACAATGTATCAATATTTATCGTTTCACTGTTTCTTGACGGATTTTTTTTCTGTTATTGTCTGAATTTTCCAGCTCCCTTGTTATATTATTCCAGTGGGGTGATTTCAAGGTGATTCATCTGTGTTTTGAAGGATGTGTGACACTAATAGACCATTTTAGGCTAAAGTATTTTATAACACATTTGTTGTGGATGTTCTCTGAGACGATGTCTCAGGTCTACAGGTCTCTGTGTACAGTCAGTAGCTCCACTGCTAGGGAGGAGAGATCTCGCGATATTCTCGTCTTGTTTCTTACAGGGTTTCGATCTTTGTATCCTGGGGAATGTGGGTGTGAACTCTTCCGCATGTGTGTGCTGTGTATGTTGTTGTTGTTGTTTTTTTTTTTTGGCAGATAATAAACATTATACAGAGGGTACTATAGGTCATCAAAGCATCTATACAACAGAGGGGAAGGGACAGAGAAATAGAGAGAGAGAGAGAGAGAGTGTGTGTGTGAAATATCTTTTTAAAAAAACGTACAGAGAATTATATAGATATACATCACAACAACAAAAACAATAGCAACAACAGCGTGTAATAAACTTCTAAGTGATATAAATAATGCTGCGAACTGTAACCAGTATAAAAAAAAAAAATAACATCCGCACGTTAAAATGATGTAAGGACTTTTTTTTCATAAATTACAAAATCAAATAAACATGGACGAACAGTTGAGGATTCCAGCATCGTTGAAAAACCACGCCATACTGAGATTTTCTTGGCTAGAGAGAAGGAAACCTGCTGAAACTGGTCCTAGGCTGTTGGCTCGGCTTGAAAGTGACAACATCATGGCTTATATCCTTCCCGTGCCGTTAAACGTCACATAGGACTCGCAAAGTAGTTCGACAATTGTTCCTGTCCTCGGCGACTCTTTCATCCTCATCAAGGGATTTACGGACAGTTTATGAATGGATGGAAAGGTTTACAAGCTGGAGTACAAGTGTATCCACACAGCACAGTTTGGTCGGCCATTACAATCCACGTCCCCAGTCTACCCCCCCCCCCTCCAACACACACCAACACACACACACACACGCACACACACACCCACACCACACAGCCAGCACTGATCTGAAGCCATGCTATTTCCATGTAAGTCCGTGCTAGAAGTGACGCATATTATGAGATGTTTATCTTACTGCCATAGTTTTCATCAACAAACTGTTGATGATTATAGAGAGGTTTTTAATTATTATAATCCATAGCGTTATTCTTTTCATCTGATTATAAGTAATATTTGAATGTTTAAAACCCCACATTAACTTTTATCGGTATGTATACTGTTCATTGATATTCTCATCATATTTTCTTTCTTAAGAGTAATAAAAAGAGTAATTCTTATTTATTATTATTTTTTAAATCTAAATCAGTTTTACTGTATTCACATCACATTCAGATTTATTATGCTAGATTTCTTTTCGTGAACGAACACCCACAGCTCGTTGTTATATCATTTATTTTTGATACAGTCGTTATTATTTTGTCATTCAATAATAAATGATTATGTTTCACATGCAAGTAAGATCAGTAACATTTATATTTTCATAAGTACAAGAGTGAATCAAAAGAACATTAGAGAATGTGGATATAATTTCTGAAAGAACAAACAGAAATCTTTCAGTAGTACCAGTTGTTGGCAGCGGTGACCGAGAAGTCATGTCTTACCTTGACAAAGATTCCAGCACAGAACTGTAGTTAGGAGAAAACATAAAACAGGACATCGCATTGTCGCCAAACACATCTCAGTTTCCTGTATTCTGAAGACACACAATGTTTTCTTTCAGAAACGAAAGAACTTAAGGATCAGTGTATTTTCTTCCTAGACCAAGAAGAAAATGTTTCGATATTTTTCCTAAAATTTAAACGCCACAAGTAATTTCTGAATACAGCTTATTTTAGTATTTTTTATGATTCACTAACAGTTTAAAAATGGTATAAATACTGATTTGAGCTAGCAGATATTCAGATGTATTGACCACTTGTAAGTGTTTTATTTTCTGTACGTTTTAATTTATTTATCTTCTTTAACCACTGAGTCTAAAGTAAACTAATCTCTTCCTTTATTGATCTGTTAAACATTTTATCAGTTATTCTTAAAATATTTTTTTAAACAATAAAAACATCAGTCAGATCCAAAACATGTTAATTATAGTCCTCACTGAAATTTGCAACATGTGAAAATTTATTCCATAGATTCCTAATTTCCGTGAAGATGATTTATTGTTATCCGGTCAGTAAATAAACAGACAAAAACTATTTGCCGACATCAACTATAAATCATCACTAAACTATGTTTAAATCTTTGTTTCATCAGTCAGCTTACACTTACGCTCTACACACAAGCTGTTACAGATCTATTACACTCGCTCGACTTTAGGAGCCAATGCGCCTCGCTGCTATAGACTACGCTAGTCTCCATTTCTCTCTGTTTTAAGTTTTCTCCTGCCAGTTGTCCGCTCTGTTGTCTATAGATATGTGTCATAGGATCTATAGGCGATTAAAACTAAATATGTTTTATATTTCACTTCTCTTTGCACAACTGCACCAATATAGATTTCAACTGAACGCTGTTAAACGTTTCAAAAAAATATTCACAAATGTACAGTCTACGTGGGATATTTAACACGCTGTCGGTGAGCCACAGATTCATTACTTGCTAAACCAGGATATTAGAAGCACAAGCGCATTTACAATAATTATTAAAATATGTTGTAAAGATAATAACACAACATTTTAATACCGTTCTAAAACATTTCTTGAAATATTTCACCAAACAGAGAACGCTCATATGAGTACATGTTAACCACATTCAAAGATATAATAATTGATTTAATTATATTTAATAATTATATTATATGCAACTGGACATAAAGGGACAAGCAAGAGCAAGGGCATTGAGAAGCCTTTCAGAAACAGCAGAAAAGGCCTCATGCTGGCTGTGGAGTATGCGAAACAAGCATTGGGAACATAAGTAATTTCATTTGCCACAACTAATACCAGTCCTCCGTAGCTAAATCGCTAAAGATGCGTGGCAACTGGAAGATCATGGGTTCGATCCCGGAAAAAAGCAACAACCCACAAGACCTCTGGGAGTCATGACCCAGAGGGGCCCACCCCCCTTAGAGTGTCAGGAGTTTAAAGGGCCGAAACACTTGTCTGAGGGGGGGGGGGTACTTCCTCTGATGATCTGAAGAAGTTGTGTTGTTGTTCCGCTCTCTACGGTAGAGTTTCCTGCATATATATTATATTATATTATGTTATATTTTATACTTTGTTTTATTATAGCAAAGATCAGAAGCAGACAAGCGAGATTTATAGGACATTTCCTGAGATTGTGACACGGACCATGAGTTATTAATAGCAGACATGAAGATAAAGATAAAAAAGACAGTTGCAGGATCAAGACCACTCCACTTTGATCTTACAAAAATACCAGAACAATATGATATAGAAGTGAAGAACCGTTTCGAAATCATGATGGCTGTACAGGAGATGACACCAGATGAACTGGCTACGGAGACAAGAGATCAACAGCTAATAAAACATGGTTCTAGTAAAGAAAACACAAAAGAATGGATGGATTATAGCAGGCACACTAGAACTGGTAAAACAACGTAGAGAAATGAAGGATCAATGGAAAGTGACAAACAACAACAAAGAAAAATATAAATCTTTAACAAAAGAAGTACGAAAAAACATAAGAAAAGACAAAAAACAATATATAGAAGATTCTTGTGAAAGAATAGAAGGACATCGGAAGTGTGGAAGAGATAGTGAAATGTTTATCGAAATGAAGACATTGATGAAAAATGTCACACCTCAACTAAATGTAATTTGTGACAAGATGGGGAATACCTTGACAGAGACAGAGGAAATTCTAGAAAGATGGAAGGAATACTGCAGAGGAATGTATGAAATAACTGACTGTGAAAGCAGAAATCTACAGTGTGAATTATTATTAGAGGAGAAAGAACCAGAACCGACAATAGAAGAAGTTTTATGTGCAATAAAGAATCTGAAAAATGGTAAATCGCCAAGATGTGATGAGATAACAGCTGAACTTATTAAAGCAGGAGGAAAGGAATGTGCAACAATCTATCATGCACTATGTAAAAAGATATGGCATTCAGGTATTTGGCCAATGGAATGGAAAAGAACTGTATTCATACTATTGCCAAAAAAGGTAACCTGAAATTATGCACCAGCTACAGAACTGTTGACCTGATTAGTCATGCCAGTAAAATTCTGTTAAAAATCATAATGGGTAGACAACGTAAGAAAATAGAAGTAGTCAATATGGTCCTAGCTGGTTTCAGGCAAGGAAGAGGATCAAGAGATCATATATTCAATCTAAGATTAATAATAGGGAAATGCAGAGAGTTTAATGTTAATCTATATTTAGCCTTTATAGACTACTCAAAGGCATTTGATTGTGTACAACACCAGAAACTTTGGGAATTAATGGAAAGAATGGGATTTCCAACACATTTGATACAATTAACATCACTGCTGTAACTAGACCAACAAGCAGCAGTAAGAATAAATAGTTAAACAACAACTTGGTTTGACATAAAACAAGGGGTCCGTCAGGGGTGTATATTGTCGCCTTACTTATTTAACTTGTATACTGAAAATATAATGAGGAATATTAGAGAAGATGTAGACAAAGAATATTACGATGCCATAACAATTGGAGGTTATGAAATACCAGAGACTAGATATGCTGATGACACAGAATTACTGTCCACAACACAAAAGGAATGGAAAAACTAATTATGTCAGTCCGTAAAAACAGCGAAGAGCAAAACAACTAAAGAATCTGTGGAGAGGAGCAGAAAGAAATACAAAAATAAGATTTTTAAGGGCATGCATTGTTCCCTTTGCAGCATATGCCTGTGAGACCTGGACACTTAACAAAACACCTGAGAAACACATAAATGCCTTTGAATGTAAATGCTACAGAAGAGTTCTTCAAATATCGTGGACACAAAAAATGAAAAAAATATATCCATATTACAAGAACTTAATATTGAAGAAGGCTAGCTAGTAAAGATTATTAAAGAGAGAAAATTTAAATATTTTGGACACATTAAACGTCACGATAATCTAGAGAAAACTGTCTTGGAAGGGTACATAATGGGATTGATTGATTGAAAAAGAAAGAGAGAAAGACCAAGGTGAAGATGGCTGCAAGATATGCAAATGGATGCATCAGCAGCAAGCCATCTTGCTCACAACCGAGAATACTACAGGAGTGCTGTTAGAGAGGCAAAGTTCAACAAGGGACATGTAAATCGAATGAATGAATGAGTGAATGAATGAATTCCTGAGAAGAGAAAAATTGGAACACGTTGTGACAACTGGAAAAATTGAAGAAAGAAGAGACAGAGGAAGACAGAGAGAGAAGTTACTAGATGGGCTGTCAGTGTGGCTAGGAAGAAAGTCACTGGCGGATCTCATAATCAAGTCTAAAGACTGGGAATTGTGGAGAGAAATGATCGCCTACGCCACACGGCACGGCACTTGAACTGAATTGAATAGTTAGTAGATGTCAGCTCTTACAAGTAGTGAGAAAGGAGAAGAAAACCCGAATTTTATTTAAAATAATGAAAGTGCTTTTCAAGTACAAAATTTCTCTTATTATTCTTTGCAAATACTTTCTCCTGTAATAATTCTCAGCCTGCCACTAAACTTCACCTGAATCATTGCGTCAAATGAATTCTCTGATATATGAACACTGTTTTATTTTAATTTAATTTTTTCGTGCTCATATTATTTCATAATAATCATCTGGACTTCATTCAACATTCCAGTAATCATCGTGACCTTATGGGACCTTCTAATAATCATTGTGGTCTCATGGGACGTCCTAATATTCACCGTGACCTCATGGGACTTTCTAATAATCATCGTGAATTTATAGAACGGTTTAATAATCATCGTGAGTTCATTGAACGGTTTAATAATCATTGTGATTTCATGGAACGGTTTAATAATCATTGTAACTTCATAGGGCATTTTAATAATCCTCGTAATACTCGTAACTTCATGGAGTATTAAAATAATCCTCGTAATTTCATAGGGCATTCTAACAATATTCGTGACTTCATGTAGTAATCTAATAATCCTCGAGACTCAAATGATTAAATTATCCACCTTCTTCATATTCCGGAGCAAGTCCTTTCTCCGAGAGTTTTCATAAAAGCGCAAGATTTACTCCACATTATAAGAAAACATAGGCAAACAGAGAGAAACAGAAAGAGAGAGAGGGAGAGAGAGATTGAGGAAAGTGAGGGAAGAGAGAGAAAGAAAGAGAGAGAAGAGTGAGTGAAAAAGTGAGATAAAAGTGACAGAGAGAGACAGAGAGAAGAGAGACAGACAGACACACGCACACAACACAAGCAAAGAAACTTTCATCTCAACAAAACTTTGTAACTAATACGAGTAGATTGATGTATCTTGCAGTGTAAGTTTCATTTATTTTATGCGAAACACTTTTTTTATGAAAAAAATTGCATGTGAAAGATAAAAAAAATACTAAAATTCTGAAATACTGAAATAATTCTTAGAGATGTATCATAGATAATTACATCCAATATTGGCAAGCTAACATTTCAGAGCTTATTGGAAAATATGATATTACTTCGAATCAAATAATGAAAGGTGGTTAAAATAATACAGGAAGAGTTTATTACACAAGAAATGTAATACGTACATAATGTTTTCCTCACTATATAAACCCTACTGAATCTCGCATGAGAATTTATCTCTTTTATTTGCTTTTAATATTATGATTAGAATATGTGAATGTGTGTATGTAACTCGGAAGAAGTGCCACTGAGATAGCTGAATTGATGCGACAAGTTTATGGGGATAAGCATTTATCTTGTGCACAGATATTCAGGTGGTATTCACTATTCAAAAGTGATGTGGAAACGATTACAAATGCCCAATTTCTGTTCTTAATGAGGAACTCATTGCAAAAATCAGAGAACGGATACAAGAAGATCGTTGTTTGACTGTGAGGATAATGACAGATGATTTGGTGTTACCAGAGAAATTTCGTAAAGTTTTAGTGGTAGATTTGGGCAAGAAAAAAAAAAAAGGTTTCTTGCCGGTTTGTACCACATGAGGTGTCTGATGATCAAAATCATCAGCGTGTTGATTACACAAAAGACATCATCAAAACGTGTAGCAGAAATAAACATTTCTTAAATCTGATTGTTACAGAGGATGAAACATGGATTTTAAGCTATGATCCCACGACTAAACGCCAAAGTGCTCAGTGGAAGTCACCATCATCACCAAAAAGGCACAACATTTCGTCTTCAGAAGTAAAAAGTGAAGACAATATTGGTGTGCTTCTATGACAGCAAAAGAGTTATTCACAAAGAATTTATCCAGAGGGACAGACTGTCACTGCCAAAGTTTAAATATTTTGAAACGCCTATTGAAAAGGATTCTCCGAGTCCGACCCGAGTATTCAACACCTGGCAGTTTTTTTCTTCCTCATGATAATGCACCGGCTCACAGGGCGGTAGTTGTACGGGAATTTTAGGCCCAAAAACAAGTGTGTGTTCTCAACCATCCACCCTGTTCCCCAGATTATTTTCTATTCCCAAAATTAAAGCTACCATTGAAAGTACGCTTCGTTGACGATACTGATGACATACAGAGGGCCGTAACATCGAGTTTAAGGGCCATACCAACATTTATGTTATAGTTCTACATTTAGTGTAGATTTTCAGTTTATAATTTGGTTATAAAAACAAAAAGCAGTTTTCAAACGCACAAACATCCCATGACTTTACAGACTTATACTTTATAATTACGCCATATTCTCTTCCCTGTAAATACCTCCAACAGGAAAAGGCAACTTAGCAATACTCAGAATAAAATGAACAACGTGGTGTTCATAGGGAAGTTTATGTTTGAAGGCACACTCAGAAACGACTTGACAGTTCTGTAGCACGTCTCTGGTTGTTGTGATCCAATTTAAAACGTTACGTCCGTTAGTGAAGTGTCTTTTCATCCTGGGAGATGAGAGAGCTGACAGGTTGACTGGTTCTGCTATCATCACAGATGGACAACCACTAGGTCGAGCTGACATGGTTAATGCACTCATAGAGAGTGGAGGACTTCCAGGGCAATGAATCCACATCGCTGCTTACACTGAGAGGGCTGGGAGTACAGGTATCACAAGTATCACAGTGAGACATCTCCCAACGCATTTTACACAAAGTTTCAAAAAGATCAAATCTTCCTCATTTCTCACGCAGTGATAATAAGCACTTTATAACCGGAAACACAATTTTTTTGTCTGTATTAAAATATTTCTGGTTATAAACTGCTTTTCTATCTCCTGAATATCTATTTGCTCTACTTTTTGTCTGCTCTATCTATCTATCTATCTATCTATCTATCTATCTATCTATCTATCTATCTATCTATCTATCTATCTATCTATCTATCTATCTATCTATCTCTATCTATCTATCTGTCTGTCTGTCTGTCTGTCTGTCTGTCTATCTATCTATCTATCTATCTATCTATCTATCTATCTATCTATCTATCTATCTATCTATCTATCTATCTATCTATCTATCTATCTGTCTGTCTGTCTGTCTGTCTGTCTGTCTATCTGTCTATCTATCTATCTATCTGTCTGTCTGTCATTTATATGTGTATGTAGTTAGTCATTTTATGCGTATGTAGTTGCTTTACTGTTAATTATGTTTGTTGTATGAGCAGCATATTTGTAGAATGTCTGGAACAGAGTGAAAGTTGTATAATGAAGGGCAGACTGTCAGACCGGCCTGCGTGCCCAATTCTTAACCCTTTTGAAATAAAGATTAATCAATCAGTAAAGATCAATCTGCCAGTCTGTCTGTCTTTTCCCCTCCCTTCTGTTCTCCCTGTCTTTCGATTTTAAACTGCATGCCTGGCTTATAAGTTAGTTGTCCAATAGGACACACCTCTAGATCTTTCTATTGGTCAGCTGGTTAACTACATACTGATTGGACTTCGGTATAAGTCGGTTCACTCATTTTGGACACCTTATTGGAACGCTGTACTATTCATGCGTGCAAACTGCGTCCTAAGATTAGTAAATATCCGTCAGCTGTCAGCAAGCCTGCTACGTCAAATCCGTCCATCCAATTTTCTCTCTTGGGTAAACAATTTCTAACCAGTCACAGATGTTTACGATATATGCAGGGGATTAGTCCAAACCTGTCTACACAGTGTATGCCTGTCTGTCTCCCTATGTACTATTGTTACCTGAGTAAATCCTTCTAGACCGTATTCAGCGTCCTTGTGTCTAGCATCTACTTCATTCTGTCGTTATCATACTAACACCGTGGCAGTGTCCCTCTCCCGCTGGTTTTCAAAATTTCCATCGTTCCTTACCTACTTTCTGCTTATCGATAATAATCATAACTATAATAAAATACTAATAATAATAGCAATAATAACACTAATAAAAATAACACCCGTGCTAAGTGTTCCTTTCATTTTGTTTTATTCTATTTTTTTTCCGCTCATATTTTTATATTATAGCATTTTTATATTATTCATTATAGCATGCATGTGAATGTATACTTAATCTTTTCTCTCTATTTCTTCGTCCTGTGTGTTTTTGTATGATTGAGGTTCACACCGAAACATCACAACTATGTACTCGTTAATTAGTAAAGATGTTCTTACTATTTTCCTAGTTTATACATTTTGTTATCACAGATTTACTGCAGTGGCTCCGTGCATAGTTATATACCTATTATTATGCACTTATACACTAATTATTCGTTGGTATCAATATTTGCCCTTGACTCTTCTGAGACACCCACAGGTCAGTTTAATGGGACAGATAGCACCCCTTACTGTCACACATTTGCTAGGGGACATGTTACATTATTTTATACGGGCAGCAAGAGGTTCTTTGTTTAATTTTGTTATGTTTTAAAACTAGGAAGTTGCACGTACAATTCTTTCACAAAATGTAGGATAGGACAAACAAACATAAATGTCATCTAGATCATCTACACACATCATCTGAATGATCTATTTTCAGTGAGTAAAAAAATTAAATACATTCTTGAACTAAAGTCAAAACTTTAAAAATTTATGATCAAAGCTATGACCTCGCACTGATAATATTGCCCGCTGTTTTATGCTTACAGAGTTGCTTGTACTTTAGAAACTGGCCAGCATTAGTCCTGTGTCAAGGAATCTTTTGATAGTTCGTCATGGTCAGAATTCTTCATTTATTTTCTGGAAAATAATGTTTTGACCTATAATTTGATACTAAGGGCTACATATAGCCATCCCTCTCTTCTGTCATCATGACTTCTTGTTTGTTGGCAGTTGGTATTACACATTATTATCACACTACTGCCACCACCTTTATGATTATGTATCATTCGCCATATGCAACAATATCTGGTATAACTGGATACATTGAGAAAGAAAGGGGTGGCCTCGAGTTTTAACTCAGGTTATGGTCAGGACGGCTTCGACTCACGTGGATATGAAAATATTTCATGACTGCTCCTCCGCCTGTGACAGTGACATCTTATAGGATGCGCAAGAACCGCCCCTCGTCACGTCCACGCACAATGATGAAAATGAACCCTGCACGATGAATGTGTACATCTCCGCAAATATCCTCAGCAGAGAGACACTCACAGCCAGCTCCAAGCAGCTCTGCGGTGCCAGCCTTCCAGAGAGTACAGCGGAATCCATCAATTATGTTTATCAATGGCCGAACTCTGGCGAGGAAATCTATGCGCCAGTGAAATTCACAGCTCGCAGTGGCGCCCAGAGCACTTAACTCAACATCTAAGGCGCCAAACCGGACTCCCAACCCACAACACGAGGAAATTGGCGCAGACAAAGCGTAGAGAAAGGCAAACAAAAGCAAATCAGCAATGGTCACATTCACCTTTCCACCATGTTGGAAACGGTAATCACACTCAGGTTAATTTTGATTTAATATTCATAGCAGTGGTGTCACACTCTTGTCTAACTGCTTCACGTGTGTACTGTGCTGTCCTCCATCCATCCACACATCCATGTTCTCATCTGGCGGGGCAGGCCAAGACCTCCCTTACCTCTGTTAACTCTCGGTTCATTTCTTACACCAACACAGAAACTATCCTTCACTGACTTTGAAGAAATTGTCATTTTATTCACACATCCGAACTGACATTAACTTCTCCTAGGCCGTTCATAGACTCACTCCACTCATACACGGTCCTCACTTTCATGTCATAGCCTCACTCCACTCATACACAGTCCTCACTCTCATGTCATAGCCTCACTCCACTCATACAAAGTCCTCACTTTCATGTCACCAATCACTCCACTCATACACAGTCCTCACTTTCATGTCACCAATCACTGCACTCATACACAGTCCTCACTTTCATGTCACCAATCACTCCACTCATACACGGTCCTCACTTTCCTATCACCAGTCAACTTTGGTAACAAGAATAAAAATGTTTACTAGCAAGGGCCATAACGTAAGTAATAGCTAAAGAGTTGAACCCATTTCCCTTCGTATCATTAACAAAATCATTTAATCAGCGTGGAAGAACACATCTTGACAGAAATCAAGAGTCATAAATTAAAAGAATGTACCAGAAAAGAAAGAGTGCCCGTCCTTCACAGAATATCTTCTACGAACACCAGTAAGCACCATCACGTTATTAAACTAACAGATAACACAGATGGTTAATATATCATCATATCATCAGTAGTTATCATACAACTGAGGCCTCAATATGAAATATGTATGACTAAAACTGGCTTCCATATGGTTCGTTGCTGCTTGGTCGCTTAGGTGTGCAATCTCCCTGTAACTGGGAGCTGGTATTCTTTGCAGCCGTTGCTGTGAAGGTGTTGAGGAACAGCATCTTATCGTAGTGGAAGTGTGTTATGGCAGCTACTTATTTTCATCCCCGGAGTACAGCTAAAAAGCAGCGGGTGTGCAGCGATTTTTTAGCAGACTCCACCACCTTGGGACTATGGCGATCCCTGCCCCGTTAACCAGACCAGGCCTGTTAATGGGGGTACCACGGAGAGGTGGGACAGTGTCTTGGTCAGCTATGGTTTGCTAACCCTGACTCTAACAAAACAGCTATGGTTCGCTAAATCTGACTCTACCATATCAGCTATGCTTCGCTAACCCTGACTCTAACATATCAGCTATGGTTCGCTAAATCTGACTCTAACATATCAGCTATGGTTCGCTAAATCTGACTCTAACATATCAGCTATGCTTCGCTAACCATGACTCTAACATATCAGCTATGGTTCACTAACCCTGACTCTAACATATCAGCTATGGTTCGATAACCCTGACTTTAACATATCAGCTATGGTTCACTGATTGCCTCATCCGACAGGCGTCTTCATTCCCTCTTTGGATATAAATAAAAAAATATCATCATCGTAAAGTCATGGTTGACTCATCCATTTAACGCATATAAGATATAAACACGCTGAACATATGTCATGAACTTACATTCCTTTTCATGTCAAGAGGCAATAATTCTGCCAATATGGTTACATACATTCCTAACATATTCATTCAATCTTCTTCTCTCAAAAACTTAAATTCTCCTCAGACACGCAACTGCCCATTGCCAATAACTCCAGCTCTTTCTCATGGACAACCACGACATTCAAGATACGCCATAGTCTTTCTCATGGACAACCACGATATTCAAGATATGCAATGTGTTAGTCTTTCTCATGGACAACCACGACATTCAAGATATGCCATATGTTAGTCTTTCTCATGGACAACAACGACATTCAAGATATGCCATGTGTTAGTCTTTCTCATGGATAACCACGACATTCAAGGTACGTCATGTGTTAGTCTTTCTCATGGCTGAGGCTTGGCTTGTGATTTGCACCCCACTCATTAATTTCTGGGTCACTGATTACGCTAACACAGACTGACCTTGTACTCCCACGCAGTTCACTCATTCATTCATTTGCATGTCCCTTGCGGAACTTTGCCTCCCAAACAGCACTCCTGTAGGCCTCTCGGTTGTGAGCATGATGGCCTGCTGCTGTTGCATCCATTTCCAGATCGTCAACGATGTTTTGCAGCCATCTTCGTCTTGGTCTTCCTCTTTTTCTTTTTCCCATTATGGATCCTTCCAATACGGTCTTCTCTAAATTATCATGACGTTTTATGTGTCCAAAATATTTCAGTGTTCTCTCTTTAATCCTCTTTACTAGCCAGCCTTCTTCAGTATTTTGCTCCTGTAGTATAGACATATTTGTTCTTTTTTGTGTCCACGATATTTGGAGAACTCTTCTGCAGCATTTACACTCAAAGGCAGTTCACTGCACAGCTTAAATACTTCCCAATCACTGACCAGCCAAGTATGCTTGCGAGCACCCCAAGTAGCAGGCGACTCTATCCGGAGACCAAGTCCCAGCAAACATCCTCTGTGCCAGGCTACTCTATCCGGAGACCAAGTCCCAGCAAACATCCTCTGTGCCAGGCGACTCTATCCGGAGACCAAGTCCCAGCAAACATCCTCTGTTCCAGGCGACTCTATCCGGAGACCAAGTCCCAGCAAACATCCTCTGTTCCAGGCGACTCTATCCGGAGACCAAGTCCCAGCAAACATCCTCTGTTCCAGGCGACTCTATCCGGAGACCAAGTCCCAGCAAGTATCTTCTGTGTCTTGGCCTGGACTTTTCATTTGCCAGCTTAAGCTACAGACAAGTGTTCGTTAGTGAGAAAAGGATAACTCGATCTTTGGTAGTAATAATAAGACGAGTGTCTCGTACTGTCATACTGTGTATAAAAAACACTATGCGATTTTTCAATTTCATACTGCTAATAAAATATACATTTAATGCATGTATAAACTAGAAAAAAGTAGGAACAGCTTTATTACTTAACGACTACAAAGTTGTGACGTTTCGGCGTGAGCCTTAATCTTACAAAAAACATACAGGACGAAGAAGTAAAGAGAGAAGAAATGCCAGCGTCGGACAAGCCACAGCTTCTTACAAGTTACACCTAAGTTCTCTGTTCATTTTATTTGATTTTTTTAAAAATACAGCATTCTTGTGAATTTATATTTTATCTCCTCTCTCTATTTCTTCGTCCTGTGTGTTTTTGTATATTTAAGGCTCACGCCGAAACGTCACAACTTTGTAATCGTTAAGTAATAGACCTGTTCTTACTTCTTTCCTAGTTTATACATTTTGGTATCACAACTTTACTGCAGTGGCCTCGTGTATAGTTTTATACTCATAAACTAATTATTGTGTCTTACTAAATTTAACGTATGACTGAAAGATAAGTGTCGAGATATAAATTTTGTTTTGTTTGAAATAGACTTTATGCATTTTTCAAGTTTTATTTATTTTATTTGCATAAGAAAAGAAGTAACTCTTTGGTCAAGTAATTGACACAGCGAAGTATTTTTATTATGTACCTTGTAGTGACATAAACATTTCAAACACTATTTGTACAAAATATATGTGGTGATGGTAGACAATTTTCACTGTTAGAACAGTGATATCTACTTCTATCAGTTGTTCTATGCAGGTACTTGTCAGAATAAAACATGGAATAAAATAGAACAAGTTTTTCTTTGATTTGCTATTCATTATTACATTAAACACACTGAATAGTGAAGAACAGATAATGAGTATCTGTTCTTTATTACATTAAACATACTAAACAGTGAAAAACAAAAAAAAATGAGTATCTATTCTTTATTACATTAAACATACTAAATAGTGACAAACAAAAAAATGAGTATCTATTCTTTATTACATTAAACATACTAAATAGTGGCAAACAAAAAAATGAGTATCTATTCTTTATTACATTAAACATACTAAATAGTGACAAACAAAAAATGAGTATCTATTCTTTATTACATTAAACATACTAAATAGTGACAAACAAAAAAATGATTATCTATTCTTTATTACATTAAACATACTAAATAGTGACAAACAAAAAAATGATTATCTATTCTTTATTACATTAAACATACTAAATAGTGACAAACAAAAAAATGAGTATCTATTCTTTATTACATTAAACATACTAAATAGTGACAAACAAAAAATGAGTATCTATTCTTTATTACATTAAACATACTAAATAGTGACAAACAAAAAATGAGTATCTATTCTTTATTACATTAAACATACTAAATAGTGAAAAACAAAAAAAATGAGTATCTATTCTTTATCACATTAAACATACTAAATAGTGACAAACAAAAAAATGAGTATCTATTCTTTATTACATTAAACATACTAAATAGTGGCAAACAAAAAATGAGTATCTATTCTTTATTATATTAAACATACTAAATAGTGACAAACAAAAAAATGAGTATCTATTCTTTATTACATTAAACATACTAAATAGTGACAAACAAAATGATGAGTATCTATTCTTTATTACATTAAACATACTAAATAGTGACAAACAAAAAAATGAGTATCTATTCTTTATTACATTAAACATACTAAATAGTGACAAACAAAAAAATGAGTATCTATTCTTTATTACATTAAACATACTAAATAGTGACAAACAAAAAAATGAGTATCTATTCTTTATTACATTAAACATAATAAATAGTGACAAACAAACAAATGAGTATCTATTCTTTATTACATTAAACATACTAAATAGTGACAAACAAAATGATGAGTACCCACAAATAAATTGGTGGAGTTAATCTAAAGATGTGTGTGATCAAACAAGTTTAAATCTCCAAAGTTTTAATAGTAAATAAACTATTATATTATTAGGCTCTTTTTATACAACTGAAGGTGCTATGAATGAACTATGGCACAATAATAATAGTAATAATAATAATAATAATTATAATAATAATAATGAAAATGAATATGCTTTTTTCTATTTTTTTTTTTTTTGTTGACAATCTTTGAATCATTAAACATTTATCATCTTTTTACTGGTTGTGGCCCTTGGTAAACCTAATCAGATATTTCTGTACGTTTTATTCTCTGCTTTCCTGCTTGACTTTATGAGCTTTTGTAAGGTTCTCCAACTGCAGTTTTCTCATGAAATGACTATGGAATTTTGACTGTGCTTTCTTAATTTTTAATATAATAAATACTTTGATATTTTATTTTATTTCTTTGCTGACTATGCAGAATCTCATTAATTGTTACTTCATGACCACAGTTAAACTTCTTCAGTACTTCATGTGTCGTAAGCAAGTCACAAGCACCTCTGATATCAACTTACAGAAGCATAAAAGCAAATGATCCTTACAGTACAGGAAGTATATTTTCGTACTCTGCTGCATTGCGAAATCTTGGTATCTTTTTATCAGTAGAACTAATGGAGGTGGCTGGTGCTTCAGGCAGATGAACAATAAGCTGAGCATAAGAGGCTGGATGTTCGGGGCTTCCCTTGTAGAGAAATGTCATACTCGACCTGCTCTCGTTGTATGTCTGAGAATGGTCTGTTTGCAGGAACACTAGATCTCTCTCATAAGCTACTCTCAAAATCTCTAATCTCCTTGTAATGAGTATGTGGTGGGTTAAGATCAACCGGACAAGTAGGCTCTTTTCTTGAAATGTTTTCATAGCCAGAACCTAGGTAGAGAAAGACAAGAAAACAATGAAAGTGGTGAAAGAATGGTTAGTCAGATAAGATGAGGTGCCACGGGACATGATTTAGTGCATTTATTTCTCTTGGCACACAAGATGATGATTTACTTAACATCGTGCATGACTACATTTTTTCCCAGCTCCAGAAATGGCCATGTGCTTAGACATAAATCATTAACTGTTTGTGCTTAGACATAAATCATTAACTGTTTGTACTTAGACATAAATCATTAACTGTTTGTGCTTAGACATAAATCATTAATTGTTATCTTTGATATACACAAGTGACTGAAAATCAATAATATTTCATCTAATAAGTAGACAAAAATCTCCTGGACCCAGTGCTGGCTCATTAAACTCATCGTTTGTGTTTGAAACTCGGCAAGTGTGGAAACAACAAATGGGAAATAGCATGACACTTTTATATTTAAAAAATGGTTTTAAATGGGCAAGTACCAAAGACCAGTCAGGCTGAATAGTAATTGTAACTTATTCCTACAAAGCTGAAACGGCATCTAAGGACGAAACATTCCGAAATTAAAAACCGAAACTATTGAATAAAAAAAAAGACATTTAGAGATCAGTGCAGGGAAACCTAAATTTAATTCTTTATATATCACTTAATTGGCTAATTTACCTAATTATAGCTCCACATATGATAAATGTCAGATGACGAGATTTACAAAAATAAATAAATATTATACTCAAGAATATACTGTTACTTGCAGATTTTGTCACAAAAATGTATTTTTATATTAATTAATACACACAGATATCGCGCTAGGAATTTTGGAAACCGGCACAATTGTTCCTGACTTTTCAGCTAAAATAGTAAGTGCCATGTAGGTCACCAACATCTAGCCGTGCCCATTCTTTGGGCACCTAACTGTTGCGCATATGTATACTCAACAACACAAGTAACAATATTTGACACGGAAAGGTTACATCTGTTATACACACAGTAATTTCATTCAAGACAGGCAAAACACTTCACTATTCACACAACTGAGCATGACTGACCAGTCACATGATTACATCAAATCAACCAAATGTACAACAGTACTAACAATAAATGTTGATCCAATCAGCAGGCCAACTCAAAAGTCACAATTCCAATCAACAAGTTTAATGTGAATGAACAATGACGATGGAATCAGCTGACGAGTGACAAAAGATGAATCATCAATATAGCACATGAAAAATCAACAATACAATAATCATATTATTCCGGTGAATATGACTTCGCCACAGGAATGAACACAGTCATTAAAGTAACACACCAACCTCATCCAACTAGAAATTCCACTCAGCAACATGTCTAACCAAAACTCCATCTCTGTCCTAAAAATAACAATCAGACGCCTGCTCCTACATTCACTCTAAACAACACAAAAACTCCATCTGTGTTCTAAATAGGACAATCAGATAGCTGTTCCTACAACCTAACAACTCTACACCCAAATCACTCTAACCAGACAAAATCTAGAGATGAAAGACTAACCCATCTTCACTCAACGACTACTCACAAACGCCTACCAAAAATCACAAGAAAATCCAGTCTCTGAAACAAGAATAGCGAATTGTAATCCATCTCAAGAGTGATTCACACTGTCTTCAAGAGTGACCTACCACACTTCTTTATAACCTCCCCTATCCTGTAACACATCTTGCATGACTTATTTTCAGAAATACCGGTTTTCTCAGCACAGCATTTGGTACTTTATACTTTTTCGTTTAAATTTAAAATTAAAAACACTGAACAAACATCAGCGGAAAATATATGCTCACGTGAAATGTTTTATTACTTCATTTACGGCGAGATTTAATCTTTACACATCGGTCACGTGCTGTACCAGAGTTAAAACAGGCTGATTCTTCTACATACACACTGAGCATCATCATCATACTGGTACGATTACCGACTTCGCTGGTTACGTTTTTTACTTGGTTTTTGATAATATAAACTGGTTTCGGTAACAGGCGACTTCCTCAATGCTCGATTCTTCTGTCTTAATTGGTAATTTACCGGCAGTTGCCGGGTAATACTAGCACTGACATACACCTAAAATGAAAATATGTATTCATGTATAAATAAATTATTTGTCTGTATTAACTAAAACATATGTTGGTCACTTGATGAGAAGAAATGATCAGAGGATCCCAAAACAAGCTATCAAGTGGAACACAACAGGCCGAAGAAAAAGGGGCAGACCGCGTGAAACTCTGAAGAGGACATTATTAAGAGAGGCCAAGTTAACAGGCATAAAATCCTTTGTTGAGGTTGAAAGACTCGCCGAAGACAGGAAAAATTGGCGAACTACTTTGCGAGCCCTATGTGACGTCTAACGGCACGGGAAGGATATAAGATATAAAATAAGATTAACTAAAACATCAGCGTATATATATATATCCACCCTCGCATATATACTCACACACACGCACGTTTTCTCTTTCGCTCACACGCTCTCATACATCCACATACACTCTCTCTCATCTAATGTTATGTACACTCCTCACTCCTCTATGATATAGAAGCATGGACACTAAACAAGAAAACAGTAAAGAAACATGGGCACTAGAGACGTGGCTACCCCAGGAACATGGAGGATTTCACGGACAGAAAAGAATTAAAACACAAGAAAGTTGTAAATCAAGGGAAAAAGAAAAGAGAAGTAATGGGAAACATTAGAACCAGACAACTGAAATATTATGATCATATTAAGAGCTGCAATAAAATATGGAAAACAGTATTAGAAAAAGAAGTAGAAGGTAAAAAAAAAGAAGAATAAAAATTGATGGAGAGTGTATAATGACTGGCTCCAACAAGGTGGAGAATCACTGCAGTCAACTTCCATAGGTAGGTAGTACGTCATGATTATTATTATTAATTATTAATATTATTATTATATTTAAATGCTAATCAAATAGGCAGTTTACAACTTGTAAATAATTGTAGAGTTTCAAAGGTTTTATTCACCTTTAATATTAATTGTGATGTAAAAAGGTACCGAGTCAACAGATTTCTGCGAGATGCATATTATATCTTTTTTAAAAGCTGCATGTGGCCGCAGGCCGTTGTTTGCCCACCAGAGGTGTATCGGGAAAACAAATGTGGTCTTACTGTGCTATAAAAGATAGATGAGTTGAGGACTGCAGTAAAACTAGTTCTTGTAGGTTAGAGACTATCAGAAGTGTGTGGTTTAGTTTTATTTCTACAGAAGTTAAGGTGGCAAGGAGTAACAGAAGAGAAAATAAGATGAACACGCGGACGTATAAGACAAACAGTTCATTCATTCCTTTGCATGTCCCTTGCGGAACTTTGCCTCCCAAACAGCACTCCTGTAGGCCTCTCGGTTGTGAGCAAGATGGCCTGCTGCTGCTGCATCCATTTCCAGATCATCAACGATGTCTTGCAGCCATCTTCGTTTCGGTCTTCCTCTCTTTCTTTTTCCCATTATGTATCCCTCCAATATGGTCTTCTCTAAATTATCATGACGTTTAATGTGGCCAAAATATTTAAGTTTTCTCTCTTTAATCCTCTTTACTAGCCAGCCTTCATCAATATTAAGCTCTTGCAGTATAGATATATTTGTTCGTTTTTGTGTCCACGATATTTGGAGAACTCTTCTATAGCATTTACATTCAAAGGCATTTATGTGCTTCTCAGCTGTTTTGTTAAGTGTCCAGGTCTCACAGGCATATGTTGCGATGGGAAAGATGCATGCCCTTAAAAATCTTATTTTTGTGGTTCTGTCTGCTCCTCTCCACAGATTCTTTATTTGTTTTACTTTCTGAAGAGCAATAGATGTCCTCCTTTTAATTTCCCTCATTGTATCTCCATTATTAGTTAGTAGTGATCCAAGATATTCAAAACTCTCCACTTCTTCCAGTTTTTCCTCATTGATACATATTTCAGTTGCCTTGTTTGTTTTATCAGTTGTCATCACTTTAGTTTTCTTTGCATTAAGATAGAGGTTCTGCTCTTCGCTGTTCTTGCGGACTGACATAATCAGTTTTTCCATTCCTTCTTGTGTTGTGGACAGCAATACTGTGTCATCAGCATATCTAATCTCTGGTATTTCATAACCTCCAACTGTTATGGCATCGTAATATTCTTTGTCTACATCTTCTCTAACATTCCTCATTATATTTTCAGTATACAAGTTAAATAAGTAGGGTGACAATATGCACCCCTGACGGACCCCTTGTTTTATGTCAAACCAACTTGTTGTTTCACCATTTATTCTTACTGCTGCTTGTTGGTCTAAATACAGCAGTGATGTTAATTGTATCAAATGTGTTGGAAATCCCATTTTTTCCATTATTTCCCAAAGTTTCTGGTGTTGTACACAATCAAATGCCTTTGAGTAGTCTATAAAGGATAAATATAGATTCACATTAAACTCCCTGCATTTCTCTATTATTAATCTTAGATTGAATATATGATCTCTTGATCCTCTTCCTTGCCTGAAGCCAGCTTGGACCATATTGACTTCTTCTTCTATTTTCTTTCGAAGTCTACCCATTATGATTTTTAACAGAATTTTACTGGCATGACTAATCAGGGCAACAGTTCTGTAGTTGGTGCATAATTTCAGGTTACCCTTTTTTGGCAGTGGAATGAATACAGTTCTTTTCCATTCTTTTGGCCAAATACCTGAATGCCATATCTTTTTACATAGTGCATGATAGATTGTTGCACATTCCTTTCCTCCTGCTTTAATAAATTCAGCGGTTATCTCATCACATCCTGGTGATTTACCATTTTTCAGACTCTTTATTGCCCATAAAACTTCTTCCATTGTCGGCTCGGGTTCTTTCTCCTGCAATAATAATTCACACTGTTGATTTCTGCTTCCACAGTCGGTTGTTTCATACATTCTTTTGCAATAGTCCTTCCATCTTTCCAGAATATCCTCTGTCTCTGTCAGGGTATTCCCCATCTCATCACAAATTACATTTAGCTTAGGTGTGACATTTCTCGTCAATGTCTTCATTTCTTTAAACATTTCACTATCTCTTCCACACCTCTGATGTTCTTCTATTCTTTCACAACAATCTTGTATGTATTGTTTTTTGTCTTTTCTTATGTTTCTTCGTACTTCTTTTGTTAAAGTTTTATATTTATCTTTGTTGTTGTTTGTCACTCTCCACTGTGTCTTCATTTCTCTACATTGTTTTATCAGTTCTAGTGTACCTGCTGTGATCCATCCATTCAAAAGAATGGATGGAAGACAAACAGTAAGAAACCAATATTTCGTCGATACGCCTTTACCAAGGGCGATGCATTTAACGAAACAACAAATAAACACAAAAATAGCACAAAAATGAATGTGACAGCTTTACTTGCTTGATGTTCTAACCATGAAGATGTAAGCCAGGTAAGTGCTTGGAAGATTGGTACCTGACCAATCTGCTGCAGACCCATGCGTAGCCTTGAATGTTGGAGCATGCATAGAAACGCTTTTTTTTGCCAAGATTTACTCTTCACAGGTCCAGACGTCACCCAATCACTAATTAGCTGCTTCTACAACTAAGTCACGCACCATAAATAATTTTTTCTTACGCACACTTAATAGAAAACAAACTTTACGTGAAGATAACGTACGTACCTGAAATATGCTCAGACTGGTCTTTGGCCGGTGGAGGTACGGGAATTTCATTGTTCCCTGACATTCCTTTTATTGGTGAAGAAAGAAAAATAAAACGTGTGAATATTTTGAAGAAAGTGAGAGAAAGGTGACAGATCTTTAATGGCTCTGCCTTCTGACTCTTCCATTCATTCATTCATTCATTCATTTGCATGTCCCTTGCGGAACTTTGCCTCCCTAACACCACTCCTGTAGGCCTCTCAGTTGTGAGCAAGATGGCCTGCTGCTGCGGCATCCTTTGCAGATCATAAACGATGTCTTGCAGCCATCTTCGCCTTGGTCTTCCTCTCTTTCTTTTTCCCATTATGTACCCTTCCAAGACGGTCTTCTCTAGATTATCATGACGTTTAATGTGTCCAAAATATTTAATGTAGGGCATATATCTGGATGATTGTTACGTTTCTAGGAATGCCCTTAAGTCTGATTGTGAGGATTCTATCACTTACTGGATTGTAGCCTAGTAATGTTTTTGATGTTGATTTGTCCAAGTAAAAAGCCATTCCATTCTTTCCTCCTACTTCTCCACGAGAGTATATAAAGATATTATCATTCTCGCTCTTAAAGTGTCCTGATCCTTTCCATCGATTTTCGCAGCTTCCCAAAATGTGTATCCCCGATCTTTTCATCTCATCACTTATTATTTGATATTTTCCCTCATACATACCTCTTATATTCCATGTTCCTACTCTCATTTTTCTTTTTAGTTTGATGCAGGGTTTTCCTTGGTAACACTGTCGGAATTCAGCTTCTTTCACATATTTTAATTCAGTAATTTTACATTTTAAATTTGTCTTTTAGATTATCAAAAATGTTGAGACTCTTTCTGTGCTAAACTGTCTATGAATATTAGTCACTTGTAGAAATCATCAAATTAAGGCAAGCACAAGTAAATATTAACTTTACTTGAATGATCTGGATTATACGTGTATATTTTAGTTATTCATTATTTCATACTGGACATTTTACATATTCATGCACAATTGCATGTCCATATTAATCTGAAATATGCTTTATTTTATTGATCTAAAAAGGTGATGTATTGTTCGTAAGAAACCTAATAAAGTCATAATGAATGTTGTAGAACTTATTTGTGGACAAAATGTTTGCTAAGTTCACCTTCAGCTTTCTTTTCTGTTACAAGCTGTCTGTGGAAGATATAAGAAAAATAAAGAGAAAACGTAGTAGAAATGAGTAGACTTCACATAATCAAATGTACGAAATTACAATAATGTTGTAGTAATGTGACAATCATCATAAGTTATGCTGTTTAAACTATAGATGTAATATTTACAAGCGTTAGCAAACAGAAACTACAGCTGGAAGGCGTGGCCGGGGAAGCGGACACGAGAAAGTAAAGTTATGACTCTATCATGATGATAGGACGGACACAAGAAAGTTAAGTTATGGTTCGGCCCTGGTGCGGGGAAGAAGTTGGTGCCTGAAAGTTGGAGAAATTTTCTGTAATTTTGACATCTCGGATGGAAGTTCTGGAATATCTGGACTTGTCAATGTTGTCAGGCCTACTCTGAGACGTTGCTTACTGACATTATGTTGGACTTGAACATCTTCGTACCTGGTCAGCCTGACCTCAATTCATTTAACTCTGACTGTTTGTCTGTGAGAACGATTGTTACTGTGAATGTGGTGTTCGTTTACACAAGCGAAGATACTTTACTGTATTACACTTTCGTCACAAGTTACATACAGCCTTGTGTTACAACATATACATAATTAGACAGACGAACTCTTTTTCATATAATAGCACGTAAACGTCAGTGCTAGAAGAATTTCTGGATAGTCTCTCAACATTTATTATTCTTAAAGGTAACGAACTAGATGACAGAGATATGTTATCCATGACTTGTGAACTAATGTGGCACCGCCTCTTTTACAGACAATTATCAGAACAATTAGCCCAGATGGAGCAATTGTCTTTACTAAATCAATAGGACACACACTCACACACACACACACACACACACATATATATATGTACAGGGAATTGAAGACGACAGCTGAGCATATATTAAAACACTTTCTCTGGATCTTGCTGTAGAAATGATATGTTGATCAGAATTAACAAACGATAAAGCAGTTTCTATAATAAGAAACATACAACAAAAGTAACAGTAGAATCCACCTATCGCAAATTCTGACCAATGGGTAACCCTTTTCTTTAACCAAGGCTAATAACTCCTACATGTTTAAGTGGCACTACTTGCTTCACTCCCTTGTTTCACTTCTCACTGAAATCTTACTTTCCAGTTTTTGTAAAGTGATGGATGTGAATCGCTGTTGGCAGTATTATCCTTTCAAGATGATGATGTAGTATCAGTTTCTTTTCTTCACACACATCTATAATGAGAAGTAGCGCAGCTAATATTACACATTCTTGTTGATTCTGTATCATACTAGTGGTGATTGATAAGTTCTCGACATAAGGTACAATAGATTATTTGTGGACAACCTTTTTTGGTTATTTCTCACCATAGTTCCCTTGCAAGTTTATGCACTTAGTCCAGCGATCCTGGAGCATACGGATCCCTTCTTTGTAAAAGTCAGCATCTTGTGCCAGCAGAAAGTGGTTTACAGCATGAATGACGTCATCATCTGAAGCAAATTTCCGACCTTTGAGCTCCTTTTTGAGTTTGGTAAACAGGTAATAGTCTGAAAGGGCCTAATCTGGGGAATAAAAAGGATGTTCAAGAAGCTGAGAGCAGCATTAATGAATGGCAGCCATCGCCACCGCCACCGCCGACTTATGAACTGGAGCATTGTCTTGATGAAAGATGACTCCTCTCGTCAATTTTCCCTGGACGGTTTTCCTTCAGTTTGACCCATAGATGCTTCACAAGATTAGCGTAATAGGCCCCGGTGATCTTTCTGCCCTTTTGAAAATAGTCTAACAGTAGTACACTTTCTGAATCCCAGAAGATGAAAGCCATCACTTTGCCTGCAGACAGAACCACCCTTGCTTTCTTTGGAGGTAGGATCGATGTTTCCACTGCTTTGACTATTCTTTAGTTTCTGGTTGAAAATGATGAACCAAAGTCTCATCCATAGTCACAAATTGCTGAAGAAATTTTTCAGGATTTGCAGAAAAATGGTCAAGATTGTCTCTTGACATGTTGAGACGCTGTCGTTTGTGATCAGCTCCAAGAAGTTTCGGGACCCATCGAGCAGAGACCTTTGTCATTTGAAGATCATTGTGAATAATGGCATGAACACGTTCCTGGGAGATGCCCAACTCAGTAGCAATGTACCGCTCAGTTAGTCGTCGATCCTCCATTATCATGTCATAGATTCTGCCGGTGGTTTCATCGGTGGTTACCGTTCTTGGTCTTCCTGGACGGTGATCATCTTCCAGACTCTCCCTTCCATGTTTGAATTAAGCTGCCCATTTCTTCACTGTGCTGTAAGAATGGGCACTCTCCCCTAGAGCCTCCATCATATCCTCATGGATCTCCTTCGATGATAAGCTCATGATGCAAAGGTAGGGAATGACTGCTCGATGAGAAATTTTAACAGTGTTCTCAATTTCTGCCACCCCTTATCACTTCAATAGCCTGTTAAAAAAATGGTTGCAGTTAATTTCTTGAAGCTTGGTATTTAATCTTACATTAAAGAGATCTACAAAGCCACCCAATATCAACTGTGCGTTTCAAGTATTTATACCTTATGCCGAGAACTTTTCAATCATCCCTCGTACTTTATAGATTTATTTCACCTATCGTTGCAGAGACAATCTCTAGTAAGCTACCCATGCACTATCAACGCCTTTATGTAAATGATGTCTCATTATTTGTAGTGAGAACTGGTAATAAGAAAAGATAATTAACAGAAAAACGATGGTATCCTGCACATTATATGAAGGCGGCCAGTATTACAAGGTGGCGATCATGACAAGAGGATATGCATCTATATTTTCTTGTGAAACGTTTATGACTCGTGGCGATCTAGGCATTGCTCTAGGAGATTCCATGATGCGCTAGGAGATATGAAGAGTCGGGAGATTCCATTGCGCGATAGGAGATATGAAAGAGATTCCAACGTGCACTAAGAGATATGAAAGAGTTAAGAGATTCCAACATGCTCTAAGAGATATGAAAGAGTTAAGAGATTCCAACATGCACTAAGAGATATAAAAGAGTTAAGAGATTCCAACATGCACTAAGAGATATGAAAGAGTTAGGAGATTCCAATGCGCTAAGAAATATGAAAGAGTTAAGAGATTCCAACATGCGCTATGAGATATGAAAGAGTTAAGAGATTCCAACATGCGCTATGGGATATGAAAGAGTTAAGCCATTACATCCCGCAGACATGATTAGTTACACCGAGAAATACAACATAAGCTCATCACATGCATGTGGATGCCATGGCAAGGTGTCATATCTCTAGCTTATAACACTTACACAAAGAAAGCCCACAGAAGATAAATAAAAGAAAGCTAAATAAACTTCTAAACTATTTATTCACATTTTATTTTCACTTAACAAGTTTATTTTTTGTTTTCGAATGAAACATATGATAAAACACACAGCTCGAGTAAAAGCAGAGCGATATTAGTAAATATTTCAAGTGATCACCCGTCGATGTGTTATACATGACCGCCTCATTCACGTATTTGTAACTGGAATCATATTATATGGCTGGAGATGCCTACATGTTCCCTATTTTAAAATCTCGTGTCCCATATTGTCCCGTGTCCTCACCTTTGGTCGTCGCATGTTAGGAAATATCGAGAATGTTTTATCTCAGTGCATATGTTGCTATTTTGAAGAAAATTCACTTCCTGGAGAAGTACAAGTTCTGAATGGTACATCGTAAGTAAAATTTTAAAACCGTTAAAATTATCAAAATTCTGAGTTGAAATAAAAGTTTAACTTACAACTGGATTGCCTGTGTCGTAACATAACTTAGAAAAGATAGTCAGGTTAAAATGTTACATGCATAGTCGTTAAACTGGAAGTAAATAATTAACACATAAATGCGGCTACATACTGACCTTGATCTCCTGAGTAATTTCACTGTAAAGGTAAAGCAAATTAACTGGTAAAATACCATATGACAAGATTTATTGGGTTTGGTTTCATTCTGTCAATCCCTGGCCTCTTCATAACAGATTGATTTGACATTTGTTCTACATTGAGTGATATGACAAGATTTGACATTTGCTCAGCACTGAGTGATATGATAAGATTTGACATTTGTTTAGTACCGTATGACATGACAAGATTTGACATTTGCTCAGGACTAAGTGATATGACAAGATTTGACATTTGCTGAGTACTGAATGATATGACAAGATTTGACATTTGTTGAGTACTGCCTTGTATGATAAGAACATGAACTAGTCACGGTAACTTTCTACTCTCACTTTCTATCATCAAATTCAAGACTGCAAATGATTTATGCTAATGTGACCGTGCGGTTATGAATACAAGCGAAACTATAGCAGGTCAAGACCCTACAAAATCTCTCCGTCGGTGAGCCAAGTAATTCACCCTAGGTAATTTAACAGGGGTCGCGATAGTCCTCAGGGTGGTGGAGGCTGGAGAGAAGTTTTGCTTTTCGCAGCGTTGAATGTTTCTGACGTTTGTGAATGCTTGGAGTGTCCAAGGATGATCTGACGTTTGTGAATGTTTGGAGTGTCCGTGGATAAATGTTTCTGACGTCTGTGAATGTTTGGGTTGTCCATGAATAAATGTTTGTGAAGTTTGTGAAAGTTTGGAGTGTCCATGGATTAATGTTTCTGACGTTTGTGAAAATGTGGAGTATCCATGAATAAATGTTTATGATATTTGTGAAAGTTTGGAGTTTCCATGGATAAATGTTTCTGGCGTTTGTGAAAGTTTTTTTTAACACTTCCAGTATATCAAGAAGAGAAGAAAAAGACTGCCAGTCTAATGTCCACATTGTTAGCTACACCTCATTTTCAGATCTCTTATTCTTAAAGTTGCTGTTTTCTTTCTTTCGTGGATCATATTTCACTGGAATATGTCTGGCAAAACTGCGAAAAAATTGATAGCAAAGATATGATGATGATGATGATTTTGTTGATAATAATTCTTACTTCTGTAAAAGTGTATGAGACATCCAATGACGATTGTAACAACCAGCACACAACCAACTGTAATTCCTACAACGCGGATTATGATCTCCATGTTTTGTGGATTTTGAGAAGAACTCTCTTGTGGTGGCACAGTTTGACCTGGTATTTAAAACACGTGATTTAAAAAAAAATAAATTGTAACAAATATAGTAACCAGCAAGTCAACAAACATTAACTATAGGAGATTATGCTACTTATATCCCTCTACATACATACAGTGACATATATATGAGTGGTGTTTCTGTAACGTAGCTATGTGCTGTAAATGAAAATGATTTTTTTTCAGACATGCTGGGTAACCGTTAAGAAATAAGCGCTAAACTAACAAACACAGAACAAATTTGGAGAATTTTCATTGTCGAAGCTTCATCCAGGTTCTAATGACATCAAAGAGCAGGCTCTTTATAGTATTCTCTTTGTTCTTCACGTAGTTGCCCGACTGTAGGACGTCATATTAGTTTCTCACCGAGACTGTTGTCAGACTGTAGGACGTCATATTAGTTTCTCACCGAGACAGTTGTCAGACTGTAGGACGTCATATTAGTTTCTCACCGAGACTGTTGTCAGACTGTAGGACGTCACATTAGTTTCTCACCGAGACTGTTGTCAGACTGTAGGACGTCATATTAGTTTCTCACCGAGACTGTTGTCAGACTGTAGGACGTCATATTAGTTTCTCACCGAGACTGTTGTCAGACTGTAGGACGTCATATTAGTTTCTCACTGAGACAGTTGTCCGACTGTAGGACGTCATATTAGTTTCTCACTGAGACAGTTGTCAGACTGTAGGACGTCATATTAGTTTCTCACCGAGGTAAAACCGTACCAACAAGAAAACCATGAAAAAACAAAGTTCTTCCATCCAAACAACAGAGACATCGGTTGTTAAAATATTCCACTGTGAACATTATAAAGAAAATAATGATCTTGAGTTTTTGTCACATACCCCAAATCCAAGTTCTGCAGATCCCTGGGGGTCCACGGACCACCAACTGGGGATCATTGTCTTGCAGAAACCAGGGAGGGGGGGGAGTGTTTAATGAAGCGGAGAGTATGATGGGGTCATATTCTTACAATATTAATTCATTAATATGTATGACGTTGAAACTTTTCAGGTTGTCTCTTCAGAAAACATGTCATCGTCTTTATCAGATTTTATATCAAGACGTCAGAGTTTAGAATCCGGCATCATCGCTTTCCGGACGTTCCCGTACGTGTTCCGCCGCCTACTCCAACATCCACAGAAGAGTCTGCCTACTAATAGTTCCCGTCAGATGTTGGTTGTTTATTAAACTAATAGAAAACAAAACATTATTGTATGTTTAGACCTTCAAAAATTGTAAACAAAGCACTTAGTTGTTTATTACATGTCTTTTCTCACTTCATTCAGATTTTCTTTCACCATCCTTGCTCTGTCCCAGCTTCATCAATCTCTGTATGTGTACAATGTTCATCCACTCCTTCTCTTCATCAATATCTGTATGTGTACAATGCTCATACACTCCTTCTCTTCATCAATCTCTGTATGTGTACAATGTTCATACACTCTTTCTCGTTATCAATCTCTGTATGTGTACAATGTTCATACACTCTTTCTCGTTATCAATCTCTGTATGTGTACAATGTCCATGCACTTCCTCTCTTCATCAATCTCTGTATGTGTACAATGTTCATACACTCCCTCTCTTCATCAATCTCTGTATGTGTACAGAGTCCATCCACTCCTTCTCTTCATCAATCTCTGTATGTGTACAATGATCATACACTAACTCTCTTCATCAATCTCTGTATGTGTACAATGTTCATAACTCCCTCTCTTCATCAATCTCTGTATGTGTACACTGTCCATCCACTCCTTCTCTTCATCAGTCTCTGTATGTGTACAATGTCCATCAACTCCCTCTCTTCATCAATCTATGTATGTGTACAATGCCCATCCACTTCCTCTCTTCATCAATCTCTGTATTTGTACAATGCCCATCCACTCCTTCTCTTCATCAGTCTCTGTATGTGTACAATGCCCATCCACTCCTTTTCTTCATCAGTCTCTGTATGTGTACAATGTCCATCAACTCCCTCTCTTCATCAATCTATGTATGTGTACAATGCCCACCCACTTCCTCTCTTCGTCAATCTCTGTATGTGTACAATGCCCATCCACTCCTTCTCTTCATCAATCTCTGTATGTGTACAATGTCCATCCGGTCCCTCTCTTCATCAATCTCTGTATGTGTACAGTGTCCATCCACTCCCTCTCCTCATCCTCCCACAGCCTGACGTCCTTCGCCATGTCCTCCTTACCTATGCTCAGCCTGCCGTGTATGTCAGCCCGTCCAGCCAGTCTGTCAACCAATTCATTTCCATGCACACCCGCATGACCTGGACAGAACAACCACTTTAATCTCCTCACATGTGAGTGTCTCAATAGACTGACCCATTCTCTCCAAAGATAGCTCTTCTCAGTCTTCCTTAGCATGCTCTGTGAGTCTGTCACAACAACACCACGAGACATTCGTCACAACAACACTGCGAGACTCTCGTCACAAAGACACCATGAGACTTTCGTCATAAAAACACCATGAGACTTTCGTCACAAAACACCATGAGACTTTCATCACAACAACACCATGAGACTCTCGTCACAACAACACCACGATACTCTTGTCACAACAACACAGAGAGTCTCTCGTCACAACAACACAACGAGACTCTCGTCACAACAACACCACGAGACTCTCGTCACAACAACACAGAGAGTCTCTCGTCACAACAACACAACGAGACTCTTGTCACAACAACACCACGAGACTCTCGTCACAACAACACAGAGAGTCTCTCGTCACAACAACACAACGAGACTCTCGTCACAACAACACAGAGAGACTCTCGTCACAACAACACCACGAGACTCTCGTCACAACAACACCACGAGACTCTCGTCACAACAACACCACGAGACTCTCGTCACAACACTATGAGACACTTCCTGATCTACCACCCACAGTATTACCTCAATCTCAATGTGCATGCTGGATGTAGTGGCTGCAAAGGTACCCGATCTATTTATCACAACTCTTCCACTGTACTTGGCGACAAAGCCCCATCCGCATTTACTTCCATTTGTTACTGAGCCAACTGTACATGCTGGCATATATCTGAAGACCCACAGTGTCTCTGGCTTAGCTTCTGAACCCGAAGTTCAGCTGCACTGTGTACCCAATCCCAGCATTCACGACAGAGCTGTACAACAGCCTGTGTTAGCTGAGGCTGGCCCTGTACAACAGCCAGTGTTAGCTGAGGCTGGGCCTGTACAACAACCTGTGTTAGCTGAGGCTGATCCTGTACAACAACCTGTGTTAGCTGAGGCTGGTCCTGTACAACAACCTGTGTTAGCTGAGGCTGGCCCTGTACAACAACCTGTGTTAGCTGAGGCTGGGCCTGTACAACAACCTGTGTTAGCTGAGGCTGGCCCTGTACAACAACCTGTGTTAGCTGAGGCTGGCCCTGTACAACAACCTGTGTTAGCTGAGGCTGGCCCTGTACAACAGCCTGTGTTAGCTGAGGCTGGCCCTGTACAACAACCTGTGTTAGCTGAGGCTGGCCCTGTACAACAACCTGTGTTAGCTGAGGCTGGCCCTGTACAACAACCTGTGTTAGCTGAGGCTGGCCCTGTACAACAACCTGTGTTAGCTGAGGCTGGCCCTGTACAACAGCCTGTGTTAGCTGAGGCTGGCCCTGTACAACAGCCTGTGTTAGCTGAGGCTGGCCCTGTACAACAACCTGTGTTAGCTGAGGCTGGCCCTGTACAACAACCTGTGTTAGCTGAGGCTGGCCCTGTACAACAGCCTGTGTTAGCTGAGGCTGGCCCTGTACAACAACCTGTGTTAGCTGAGGCTGGCCCTGTACAACAGCCTGTGTTAGCTGAGGCTGGCCCTGTACTAATATCCAGCCCTGTCCTGGGGAAATCTCGACCAGATCACACACACCGCCATTATTGTATCCCTCGTCCCAGCCATCCACCATCTTCCTCGTTTAAAGCGTCTCCCCTTCACAAACTAAAGTACCTTTTGAAGAAATGGTTTTCAATACTTGTAACCCTGATGTATGTCTTGACCTGTGTCTCACTCTCACAGCTGGTATATCAATCAGATATCGAATGGCTGTCACCGGAGCATCTCTAGGTCATCCTAACATTGCTCTCATGACCTCATTCTGTATACGCTCAAGTTTGGTTCAACTGCGAATTAGACAGCGATGGTAAGAGACCAGGCCATAGTTCAACTCTGACGTCACTAGTGCTTGTGTTAAGAAGAACAGAGTTTTCTTTGGGGAAATTTGTTGCAGCCAAACTCCTATCTGCACAAGTCGCCTTTCTGGCTTTTTGTATTACGTTAACAATACTGTGGGCCAAGGACAAGGATCTGCCAAATGGGATTCCTAGTACTTCATAAACTGTGTTCTCTCAATAACTTCTCCCTGACACTCTACAACCAGAATATTGGACCCCACAATTCTGTTGTTTAGGGAACACCACAGAATGTTGGGTGTTTTTCGGGTTTATCACAGCATTGTTATCACCACACCAGCCTGTTATCAGATCAACCCTATCTTGTACCTTTGTAGCCAGTTTCTCTCGACAACTTTCAGGCACATAAGTCAGTATGTCATCACATACGTCATCATTCGTCCTGACTATTCCAGTGTAGCTTTACAATTTCTGCAAAACATATACTGAAGACCACAGGCGACAATGGAGAACTCTGCGGCCGCCTTTTCCTAGTAGTTTTGTGCTCTGAGATCCATTATTTGTTTTTCAGGCAACTGTTCTTTTCAAAACATGGAGGCCATCCAAAGGACACGCCATGTGTCTACATATCCCTCCTGCCATCAACGTCAACAGCGTCGTCACAACAACAGTTTCTTCTTTTCTCCGAAACCCCTCGTATACACCACACGACGAGAATCATAAACTGACGGTCGTATCTGTACACGTGCGATAACTTACTAATGCATCCGTTAGCAGCTCACTTTGCTCTAGAAATGAGGATAATCTCCTGGCTATTATCTTCTCTAGCACTTTGCCATATACATTTTGCAGTGTTATGATGTTTGGTGTTGTCTTATCAGTTTTGGGCCAAGGTATAAGGTAGCTATGCAACTACTCGGCAGGTACTTCACCAGCCGGCAGGATCTGGTCGTATTCGTCTTTCATATTCTGTACAGCCTCACTTTCAGCTTCATTTAGATGTCCATACCGTCAGATCCAGGAGACCCATGTTTGGAAGACTTTATTACCTGGTTTACCTCGTCCTGCTCTACTGAAACCTCCAGAAACTCTGACTTTTCAAAGTGGATCATTGTTTCTCGTCACGATGCGCTCCTCAGAGTTAGTCTGATCAGTTATCTGTGGGAAAATGCAGTAATCAGTACCTTGCCCTCCCCTTCCCTGATGTTAACACTCACTTTTATGTCAGATTTGTTGCTCATCGGCTTTTGCACCGTACACAGTTTACAGAGAGTCTTCTCATCTTTTATTTCTTGCACAAACGTATCCCATTTCTGCGATTTTGAATCCATAGCCAGAATTTTTAAAAGTTGTTTGCCTTTCACACTTGCTCTCCTGCGACAATCTTTTCTTCAGCTGTCATATCAGGATTTGCTTTAGATCTCTGACAGCTTTTTTTTTTTTTTGTTACATCCCGCATGGTCCGCCTGCTGTGGTTTCTGTCACTACAACACAATACGTCACATATATCTTATGACAAGCCATCACTCTCACTCTCATAGAGGGCATAATGGAACTACACAACATTCCTGTTCTAATCTGGTACTGAATAATATTAAACAGAGAGTAAAACAAAACGCAAATGAAAAGACAAGAAAGATGTCAGATACTCACAGAAAGGCACACATTAATGATGCAATTTTGTATGTTGTTGGCTGAGTCCCTTGATTTCTGTCTTCGTCTGCCATGCCTTCAGTCTAATCCTACCAAGTTCTGTCTCACCTATGCGTACGTACTTACATGCGTGATGTAACTTTCTGTACCAGAGACTTCCAACCTTTCTTGAAACATCTCCCCAGCCGTATGAATAATGCGTCCCAGAGTACATCAAATAATGCGTCCCAGAGTACATCAAATAATACGTCCCAGAGTACATCAAATAATGCGTCCCAGAGTACATCAAATAACGCGTCCCAGAGTACATCAAATAACGCGTCCCAGAGTACATCAAATAATGCGTCCCAGAGTACATCAAATAATGCGTCCCAGAGTACATCAAATAACGCGTCCCAGAGTACATCAAATAATGCTTGTGTGGGTACCAGAGTCGGGTCAATGTTTGAATCAAACTCATTCTCTCTTATTACCAGTCTCGTCACTTTCTGTTCACCAGATTCATTTCCAACAAGGCATTGCCCATTGCTCGACCCCGGGTACTGTCAGCAGCGTTACCCCGGTGTGTACTTCGGGCATTAAAGTCACCACAGACTGTCAGAATATCACCGGTTAAATCTTCAAGTTCTTATAAAAATCTCTAGCGCTCTTCATCGGTCAGCGAGTTGCCCGCATTTAAATACTGATTATATTCAACCTCACATACCCAGTCATTACTTGAACGCCCTGTAGTTTAATAGTGTCCTTATCCTACTAATTAAACATCAGTCACTTCATGTGGCAAGTTTTTTTTTTTTATCAAAATCGCGTACCCTTATGATTTCCTATTATCCCACTGGAATAGCAAATGTAGCCAGGGACTCCCAAATTTTCTGTAATGATCTCCTGTAAGAGCATATGGCAATGTTATAAAATGTACCTCCAAGGCAGGTCCCCGTTGTTTGATACTCCTCCAGTTCCAGTATTTAAGAATGTAAACCTTCATCTGTTGAACTTATACGTGTTCTTGCCTTTTCCAGCCTTTCTCCTCTTTTTATTACTACGACGGTTCCGCTTTCTTCTGCCTTGTAAATTCTTCAGTTGGATGTTGTTCAAGCCAACTCTTCAGTTGGGTGTTGTTCAAGCCAACTCTTCAGTTGGATGTTGTTCAAGCCAACTCTTCAGTTGGGTGTTGTTCAAGCCAACTCTTCAGTTGGGTGTTGTTCAAGCCAACTCTTCAGTTGGATGTTGTTCAAGCCAACTCTTCAGTTGGATGTTGTTCAAGTCAACTCTTCAGTTGGATGTTGTTCAAGTCAAAACTTCAGCTGGATGTTGTTCAAGTCAAAACTTCAGCTGGATGTTGTTCAAGTCAAAACTTCAGTTGGATGTTGTTCAAGTCAAAACTTCAGCTGGATGTTGTTCAAGTCAAAACTTCAGTTGGATGTTGTTCAAGTCAAAACTTCAGTTGGATGTTGTTCAAATCAAAACTTCAGCTGGATGTTGTTCAAGTCAAAACTTCAGTTGGATGTTGTTCAAGTCAAAACTTCAGTTGGATGTTGTTCAAGTCAAAACTTCAGCTGGATGTTGTTCAAGCCAACTCTTCAGTTGGATGTTGTTCAAGTCAAAACTTCAGCTGGATGTTGTTCAAGCCAACTCTTCAGTTGGATGTTGTTCAAGTCAACTCTTCAGTTGGATGTTGTTCAAGTCAACTCTTCAGTTGAATGTTGTTCAAGTCAATTCTTCAGTTGGATGTTGTTCAAATCAACTCTTCAGCTGGATGCTGTTCAAGTCAAATCTTCAGTTGTATGCTGTTCAAGTCAACTCTTCAGTTGGATGTTGTTCAAGTCAACTCTTCAGTTGGATGCTGTTCAAGTCAAATATTCAGTTTATGCTGTTCAAGTCAAATCTTCAGTTGTATGCTGTTCAAGTCAAATCTTCAGTTGTATGTTGTTCAAATCAAATCTTCAGTTGGATGCTGTTCAAGTCAAATCTTCAGTTGTATGCTGTTCAAATCAAATCTTCAGTTGGATGCTGTTCAAGTCAAATCTTCAGTTGTATGCTGTTCAAGTCAAATCTTCAGTTGAGTGCTCTTCAAGTCAACTCGTCAGTTGTATACTGTCCAAGTCAACTAGTCAGTTGGATGTTGTTCAAGTCAATTCTTCAGTTGGATGTTGTTCAAGTCAACTCTTCAGTTGGATGTTGTTCAAGTCAACTCTTCAGTTGGATGTTGTTCAAGTAAACTCTTGAGTTGTATGCTGTTCAAGTCAACTCTTCAGTTGTAGGCTGTTGCAGAGTCGACCTCAGAGCGCTATCTCCGTATCATCTGTGATGATTCTCTCTACTACCAGATACTCACATACTACTAGGAAACTAGCCGAGCGCTCCAGCAGAGACCGCATGCTAGAGAAGAGGCTAATCCAGACACCCGATGCCGCCCCACGTAATTCAGAGCGCCTCGGTGCCCCTCGAGTTCATTTATCCCTTCAGCACACCCAACAGACTTTGGGCTTAGGTTTCCAGATTTCCTTCTCTCAGAGTATGAGAACAGCTAAGAGCTAGCAGAAAATAGAGCATGCTAGCGGACAAGATGTCAAAGCCAACCACTTCGCAACCATTCAGCCTCCAACAAGCAGAGAACACTTTGGAGTTGTATTTCCTACACACTCTTTCCAAGTGTAAATGTCACCATGGTTACGTCGACATCCCGTATGTCAGTAACAGATATCTTGTTCTTACTTCGCAAATTTACTTCTGCACGTCTTCAGCAGCATTTCAGAGAAATGACGAGGAAGGCAAGTCTGTTTCCAGCAACAAAAGTAGTAGAGGTGGACGGTTTAGCTCCACAAAGACAGAGAGTGGGGAAAGTGAGGGTTTAGATCCACAAAGACAGAGAGTGGGGAAAGTGAGAGTTTACCTCCACAAAGACAGAGAGTGGGGAAAGTGAGAGTTTACCTCCACAAAGAGAGAAAGTGGGGAAGTGAGGGTTTAGCTCCACAAGTACAGAGAGTGGGGAAAGTGAGAGTTCAGCTCCACAAAGACAGAGAGTGAAGAAAGTGAAGGTTTAGCTCCACAAAGACAGAGAGTGGGGAAAGTGAGAGTTTACCTCCACAAAGACAGAGAGTGGGGAAAGTGAGGGTTTACCTCCACAAAGAGAGAAAGTGGGGAAGTGAGGGTTTAGCTCCACAAGTACAGAGAGTGGGGAAAGTGAGAGTTCAGCTCCACAAAGACAGAGAGTGAGGAAAGTGAGGGTTCAGCTCCACAAAGACAGAGAGTGGGGAAAGTGAAGGTTTAGCTCCACAAAGACAGAGAGTGGGGAAAATGAGTGTTCAGCTCCACAAAGACAGATAGTGGGGAAAGTGAGCGTTCAGCTCCACAAAGACAGAGAGTGGGGAAAGTGAGGGTTTAGCTCCACAAAGACAGAGAGTGAGGAAAGTGAGGGTTTAGCTTCACACAGACAGAGAGTGGGGAAAGTGAGGGTTCAGCTCCACAAAGACAGAGAGTGGGGAAAGTGAGGGTTCAGCTCCACAAAGACAGAGAGTGGGGAAATTGAGGGTTCAGCTTCACAAAAACGGAGTGTGGGGAAAGTGAGAGTTTAGCTCCACAAAGACAGAGAGTGAAGAAAGTGAAGGTTTAGCTCCACAAAGACAGAGAGTGGGGAAAATGAGTGTTCAGCTCCACAAAGACAGATAATGGGGAAAGTGAGGGTTCAGCTCCACAAAGACAGAGAGTGGGGAAAGTGAGGGTTTAGCTTCACACAGACAGAGAGTGGGGAAAGTGAGGGTTTAGCTCCACAAAGACAGAGAGTGGGGAAAATGAGGGTTCAGCTCCACAAAGACAGAGAGTGGGGAAAGTGAAGGTTTAGCTCCACAAAGACAGAGAGTGGGGAAAATGAGGGTTCAGCTCCACAAAGACAGATAGTGGGGAAAGTGAGGGTTCAGCTCCACAAAGACAGAGAGTGGGGAAAGTGAGGGTTTAGCTCCACAAAGACAGAGAGTGAGGAAAGTGAGGGTTTAGCTTCACACAGACAGAGAGTGGGGAAAGTGAGGGTTCAGCTCCACAAAGACAGATAGTGGGGAAAGTGAGGGTTCAGCTCCACAAAGACAGATAGTGGGGAAAGTGAGGGTTCAGCTCCACAAAGACAGATAGTGGGGAAAGTGAGGGTTCAGCTCCACAAAGACAGAGAGTGGGGAAAGTGAGGGTTCAGCTCCACAAAGACAGATAGTGGGGAAAGTGCGCAGAAACAGGAATGACAGAAAGCAGTACGAGAACAAACAAATGAAAAAACACACAAGAATCTAACACCCCGACAAGACCGTGATATCTACAAGTGTCACATCAGATACTTAACTCCAGTAGAGAAGAAGATAGAAGTGATAGGTAAGTCGAGATATTTACAAGTATCTTTCTGTTGAGATACACAATGGACTCTCTGAAGTGTCAGTGTTTGTAACATCGATGCATAAACATTTTAACCGGTTTAAAATTCATTATAAGATATTGCTTCATGTGAAAGAGAAATGGTTATGATAAAACTGAAACTAACAGAGTAGAGATGTCAGATGTACAAGTCTTAGTTTTTTTGTATAAACGTGAGTGGATAAGAAGAGAAGCGACTCAACCCTATAAACAGGCTCTATGACATGCAGTTCGTTCATCCTTTCATTTCTTGCGTTTAGCTGTCATATATATGATTTTTTGTAATACGTTTGTTGTGAATTCACAAATCTTGTTTGCACTTCGTAACAGACTACAACACAATACGTCACATTTGTCTTTTGACAAGCCATCACTTTCACTTTAAAAGAGGGGATAATAGAGGTACACAACATTCCTATTTTAATCTGGTGCCGGATAATATTAAACAGAGAGTAAAACAAAATGCAAATAAAAAGACAAGAAAGATGTCAGATACTTACAGAAAGGCACACATAAAGACATACACAAAGACATACATAAAGACATACATAAAGACATACATCTCTCTCTCTCTCTGAACCTTAAGTGCCCAGGGCACATGGGGCTTCCGCAAGGGTTTTCCACAAATGCCTGTCTTTCGCCTTTTTATCTGCTCTTGCCCAGGTGAGCCCTCTATTGCTCAACATCCTTTCAGTTGTTCTTCTCCATGTCTCTTTTGGTCTACCCTTACTTCTGCTCCCCTGTGGTGTAAATCTTAGTGCTATTTTTGGTAGTGAGTTGTCAGTCATTCGGAGCACATGTCCCAACCATCGCCAGCGTCTTTCCTCAATAATTGTTGTCAGTGGTTTCATCTGCATTTCTGCCAATAAGATGTTATTTCTTATGGTGTTTGGCCAAAATATTTTTTTAATTCTACGTAAACATTTAGTCTGGAAAGAATTCAACTTGTTTTCTATGGTTTTGGTGATTTTCCAGCATTCACTTCCATAGAGTAGTACACTTAGAACATTACTCTTAAATATCCTGATTTTCATATTTATGCTTAGTTTATTTGATTTCCATATATTCTGTAGCATTGCAAAAGCCTGGTTTGCTCTAGTAAGTCTGCTGTTGATGTCCTCTGTGCTGTCTCCATTTTCTACTACTCTGCTGCCAAGGTATACAAATTCGTTGACCTCCTCCACTAACTTGTTATCTACTCTGAGTACATTTCTGTTGTTCACATTTTGCTTCATTAACTTTGTCTTTCCTACGTTGATCTTTAGTCCTATGTTGTTTGCATTCTGGGTTAACTTGTTTATTTTATCTTGCATATCTTTGTGACTGCTTGATAATAGACAAATGTCGTCCGCAAAGTCAAGGTCCTCCAGCACTGTGTCAAGGGTCCATTGTAATCCTCTGCGTTTGTCTGATGTTGCCTCCTTCATTAACCAGTCTACTGCCAAGATAAATAATGTTGGTGATAGTACACATCCCTGTTTCACTCCTGTTTGTACCCTAAAGCTGCTGGAGGTATGTTCTCCACAGATAACTTTGCACTGAAAACCCTCGTATAGGGCTTTGATTACATTAACTATTTTATGGGGGAGGCCATGCCATCTTAGGATTTTCCACAGTGCATCTCTGTTGACACTGTCAAAGGCTTTCTCAAAATCTATGAATAATGCATATGTTGTGCTATGCCACTCATTTGCCCGTTCTAATATTTGTCTAAGTACAAATATATGGTCTATGCATGATCTTCCTTTCCTAAATCCTGCCTGCTCTTTCTGAAGTTTTTCCTAAAGTGTTGGTACAATTCTGTTGATGATTATTCTGCAAAATACTTTACTAGTGAGTGGCAGTAGGGTAATGCCTCTCCAGTTCCCGCAATCTCTGAGGTCACCCTTCTTTGGTAGTTTTACTATAAGACCAGTTTTCCACTCCTCTGGGGCTTTTTCTAAATCCCAAATTTGTTGTAATATCCGGCAAAGTTGTTTTGGTGTTTCTGTTTCTTCTGCTTTCAACATCTCAGCAGTCACTTCATCTTCACCTGGTGCCCTGTCTGATTTTAGCTTCTTTATCGCCTCTTTTACTTCATTTATTGTTATTGGTCCTGTATTGATGTTTAGTTCCGCTTTTGCTTCAGGTATATCTATTGCTTGTGCTGGTTGTGTTCTGTTTAGTAGGGTGTTAAAGTGTTCCCTCCATCTTTCAATTTTTTCTCTTTCTCCACTGACCAGTTGTCCATTTTGTGTTCTTACTGCACTTTCACATCTTGTATTGAAGTTACCTGTCATCTGCTTTGTGATTTTATATATGGTTTTCATGTCATTTGTATATGCTGCTTTCTCTGCTGTTTCTGCTAAGTTGTCATAATATTGACGTTTATCTTGACGGCATGATTCCTTCACTTCTTTGTCTTTTTGTGCATAATTACTTAAAACTCGTTCTTTAAGCCGTTGTGATTTGGTGTTCAATAATTTTTTCTTGATTTCTTTTCTTTGCTCTATCTTTTCCCATGTGGTCTCACTTATCCATTCCTCTTTTCTCCTTTTCCGATATCCCAGCACCTCTTTTGCTGTTTCCTGTAGTGTTTTATTGAACTCTAATATGGACATTTCTGCTTCGTCTTGTAGGACACTGAAGCGGTTCTTAAGTATTATTGAGAATTCATTTCTTGTTTGCTGGTCTATCAGTTTTCTTGTATCAAAATGTATCTTTCTGTGTTCTCCGATTCTGGCTTTCCTTAATTTTAGTTTTATTTTTGCTACCAGAAGGTTGTGATCACTTCCTATATCTGCTCCTTTCGTTGCTCGCACATCTTGTAGTGACCGTTTCCACTTGTTGTTTATTAGTATGTGATCGATTTGGTTTTCTGTGGTTTTATCTGGTGACCTCCAAGTCACCTTATGGATGTTTTTGTGTTGGAAAATTGTCCCTCCGATGGTCATCATGTTTTCTTCACAGAAACTGCACAGTCTTTCTCCATTTTCATTTATTTCTCCGATTCCTTCTCTTCCCATGATTCTTCTTCTATCTTCATTTCCTTCACCTACTTTTGCATTGAAGTCGCCCAAGATGAATAGCATATCATGCTTGGGTATTGTTTCTACTGTGGCTTGGAAGTTGTTGTAAAAATCTTCTTTTAATTCCTCTTCAGCTGCTTCTGTTGGTGCATAACAAACTATAATAGACAGCTTCGTGAATCTTGAGTTGAACCGTGCATATAATAATCTCTCATTTATTGGGGTCCATTTCAGCAATGCTCTTGATGCATCTTTTGTTATAATCAATGCTACTCCTCCTTCATGAAGATCTTCTTTAACTGACCATATTATTGTATCTTCTGTGTGCTGTGGTGTTAATTTCCTTCTGCCTTGTCCTGTCCATCTTGCTTTTTGTATTCTTAGTATGTCTAGTTTGTATCTGTGCATTTCCTTGATGGTTTGTGCTAGTTTTCCAGTCTGGTTTAGTGTTCTTACATTCCAGCTGCCTATTTGCATCTTTTGTTTAGGTTCCAGGAGGTCTGCAGTCGGGCTGGGGACTTCCAGTGGCTGGCTTTCATCCACAACCTTCATGGGCTCAGTTTCCTGATACGCATTTCTCCTTCCACCTGCATTTGCTTTTTCCCTTGCTTCTGTTTCTGTAGCAGTCTGATAGTTTTTTACCAGATAGGGTTGCTGGCCCTATGCTGAACCCTCCTTAGTCGCCTTTTACGATCATGCATGGTAGGGTACAGTGGTCCTATTCTTTGCAGATCCCGGGTACCACACGGGGGAAAGACATACATAAAGACACATTAATGACGTAATTTTCTTACCGTCAAAACTGACTGTGACCATGTAGTCTAGATGTCCATAACCATTTTCCATCCTGATTATTTTAGTTCCAAGGTCACGTTCCTGTATGTTATAGAACAGAATGTTCGCTGTGTGATAAAGACTGCCAGGTTGTCTTGGGGTAAAGGTAACTGATATGCTTCTGTAATAGTAAATATTCCTCCAACTTGGCTGTTGATAAGAAGACATGACGCAGACAGAGATGTTCATGGTTTGACCTTTGCCAGCACATATGACCTTTGACTTATCTTCACCACGACAAAGTTGAACAGCACCTGCAAAAGAAAACCACATTAATAGCTAATACGACTCTCAGAGAGAGGTCTACTTACATGATTATTGTGCATTGGTCAACATTTTTTCAAAGGTTCAAAGGATCTAAACCAGACTCTGGCGTCCCTGAATTCAGAGCAACCCCATATATCCTACGCCGCATCCATTCAAGAGCGTGTTTGTTAATAGTTCCAATCAAATGTTTGTTCTTTAAGACGCGTTTTATGCCATGCATTTCAGACTTCCTACCAGCACCTAATTTGTCCTAGGTCCTTAAATCTCTTCACAGTTCATTGTTCTTTCATTCCCGCTATTTATTTTCCTGCAGTCTTTCCAATATGACTTTATCAATGTCGTCCTTGTCCATTCTCAGCCTGCCATTTATTTTAGCCTGTCTAGCAAGCCTATCTACCATTTCATTGCCATGTACTCTCACACGCCCTGGTCAGTAGAGCCACGTTAGGGTCCTCACATTTGACTGGCTTAACAGATGAACCCAATCTTTAGAAGCAATTTTTCTCAGTCTTACGAAGCAAACTCTGTGAATCCCTCACAATGACGCCATGAAGTACATCATGGCCAACTTGTCATTCCACTGCCGTCGACACAGCCTCAGTTGAGCATACTTGATGTGGTAAACTCAAAGATTCCCGAACTTTGCGCCACTGCTCTTCCATTACGGTAGACAACAAAACCCCAGCTACTTCTGCTGTTCAGAGAAGCTGAGACATCTGTATACATTACCGTGTCGGAAGATCCACAGTGACGCTGGATGAGATCTTGAACTCAAAGTTCAATTGCACCCTGTGCCCAGTCTCTACACTCGCGGCCCTTCTGTGTAATAACCTTTGTTAGCTGAGGTCGTTCCTGTACCTATAACTAGTCATCACCTTTAAGCTTCTCATATAGATCACACACTGACATTATTGTATACTCAGCCTCAATCATCTAGACTCTGCCTCGCTTGATGCGTCTTCCCTTTATCAACCCCAGCTCCTTATGGAGAGGATGATCCTTCATGCCAGCAACCCTGATGTATGCCTTGACCTGAGCATGCTTGTGTTTAGACCTCACACTCAGCATATCAAGCAGAAAGCTCATGACCACTACCAGAGTATCCTGGTGTAACCCAAGACCACTCTTATTCTGTGCATGCTCTAGTCTGTACAGCTGGGCATTTCACAAAATGTGCAGGCCAAGACCAAGCTCCAGTCGTGACCTCACCAGGGCCTGCATCAGCAAAAATGGAGTCAGCTATTTAAACTTTGCTGCGGACATTAACCTAACTGCCCCCAACGCCTTCCTGGCCTTTTGCATTACATTGTCCACATGTTGTGCAACGGACAATGATCGATCACATGTGACCCCTAGATACCTCATAAACTGTGTTCTCTTAATATGTTGTCCCAGACACTTCACTATCAGAACTTCAGATCCTACGAGTCTGTTATTTCGTGAGCACCACTGGATGCTAGCTTTCCCAGGGTTTATCAACGCATTCTTATCCTCACAGCAGCTTGTTATCTGATTCACAATGTCCTGTACCCTTGTGGTTACTTCCTTGCTACACTTCCCATGTTCATAGGTTAATATATCTTCAGCGTATGTGACCGTTCGTACAACACCTTATCCAAATAACAGGGCAAGCCAGTAGAGTATACATTGATAAGCACAGGAGACGATGGAGACCCATGAGGCAACCCCGTTTACAATGGTTCTAGACTCTGAGATCCATGACCTGTATCTCAAGGCAACTGATCGCCTCAATGGCATTGAAGCTATCAATCGAATTAATCTTGTGTCTACCCCAAACTCCATCAGAAGTGTCAATAACGTTGTATAGTGCACTATGTAGTACGCATCTTCAAGATCAATTGCCACAGCTACAGTTTTATTAACATTTATTATACAGACATGTACACAACAAGAATGTGTACCGAGAATTCAGTTGATAATGCTGTGGTTGTTTCTGCCATCATCACTTTTAGCTTTGTCCACTCAGTGGGGGAGGGGAGGAGAGACGAACACGAAGGTCCAGTTAGTATTTTCTCTTTTGTTTCTGTGTAAGGTCCAGAACATCTTTTTTTCAGGTAAGAAACGACGAGGCTCTCCCACAGCGTAGTGACAGAGCACAGTGATATGTGGTTAGTCTTTCAAAATATTGTAGACAAAACCAGTACTTCTTTTTCGAAAGCCAACATCACTGTGGTCTAGTAAACCTCAACAAGTTTTCCTATATTTCTTTTTACTGACCAAAAATTAAGGGCCACCCTTTTATTTTTAACACATTTTTATATCAGCTAATATATTGATACAATAAAGATTAATTTTGTTGAGACTTGTTTCAGTGGCATCCATAAACAGTCCTTTATGTATGTGAGGTATGGAAAGTACTCACGGATTATAAGTGTAAAAATCACATACAATAAAGCTAAGCGTAAATTTAGGATATGTTTCAGCATTACACAAACCCACACAGATAGAAAGCTCGTGCTGATTCGTGATGCAAGGGAATTAAGGACTCTTACTGAACAGATGCCACTTTTCATTCGGTTTAAAATGTGTGAAAAAATGACACTTAACATATGCAAAAACCATGCCACGGAGAAGGATTCTTACGAGCCTAGAAAGTGTTCGAGCTGTTGAATGGGTTGAGAACCAAGAATCCGCTCGCTAGGTTGCAAGACGTTTGGGAGTGTCACATTCTACCATCCAAAGGCTTTTAGAGAGATTTAGAGTGGAGTAGATGACAGAAAACGTTCAGTGCGTCCATGTTGTGTGAGCTGGCAGGATGACAGATGTCTCGTGCTGTCTGCCCTACGTCACAGGACAGTCACCTGCACCAGTCTACGACGTCAGCGGAGGAATACTGTCAACATTAACATCGACAGGACGAAAGCTTCCAGACGCTTATGTGAGTTCTGGCTTGGTTCAGACAGACCAGTAGTTAACAGATCCCTCTCACTCGAGCTCACTCCAGAGTCCGTGTTGACTGATATCCTGAGCATATCAGATGGACAAGACGCCAGTCCTCTTCACAGATCTGGCCCTCTTCACTCTGTCTTTTAATGATGGCAGGTACCAACTGAGCTGATGGCCTGCATGAAGGATCGGGTACTCTGGAGAAGCATAATAGCCAACGCCAGTCGGCACGGCACATGATGATGATGAGGTACCAAGATGGGATATTGCGACCTTTTATTCAACACACTCTGGAGGCCATGGAGTCTCGTCGAATGCCAGTGCTCGACCTCATCGAGATCTTATTGCTAATGACTTCATTCAAGATCAGAGAATCGTCAGGATGGAGTTCTCCATGATCTTGCTGCTGTTGAGCGCCCCTGGGACGTACTTGGACGAGAGTATCAACTAATCACAGTTTCTGACAGTTGATGTTTCTTCATCAAAGTGGCAGGCTATTCCCATAGTGTTCTGAGAAACCTTGTGGACTCCATACGTCAAAGATGCATTCAAATTCCTGGCCACAAATGGTGGTTATACCAGATTTTGACAGATTAAGTGCATCACTTATTTTGATGATGGATTATAACGTTTATACGGAATATCACATTTGAATAAAAGTTGTGTGAATTTGATGCATTTTAAATGGAGTTATTTCTGATGGTAATTTTTGCTGCAGATTAATTTGTAGGCAAGAGTATTAGCAAATGGCCCTTACATTTTAGGTAGTGATATAGTCAGAAACCAAGGATTTTTGAGTTTCCATTGTCTCATACTTTCTGTGTGCTCTTGGCTACCTTTAATATTTGTTATCTTTCAACCCATTACACTCAAAGTGTCACTGTTATTCAATTTCTTATTTTATGCCAGCGTATTTCTCTGCATAGTATTATGAATTATTTTTCATAACTTGCATTTTCTTGTCTTTCCTTTGAAAATATATTTTTCTTTTCAGCTTTCATTGAAATACTTGTTAGTTTTCTTTTAGATCGAAGCTCTAACTCTGCTAATTTTCTTTTAGATCGAACATTTTCATCACTTGTTATCTTTTATCAAAAAATATGATAGTTTTTACTTGTTACTATTAAGTCGCTGCTAAATTATTAATCAAAAGAACTGCAGAATTTCTCTTTCACTCTATATTTATACCCATGCTGTGCTAAATATTGATAAAGTACATAGATACTTCGAATCCTGCAAATAACTCACATTTAAAACATAATTTCCCCTACATTTAAGTATATGTTTATTTACTCACAATCTTTGACCTCAAGATCTGTTGTTGCCTGGTGGATTTGACCATCTTGATTCTCCGCTCTACAGAAGTAGGTCCCCATGTCCGAACATTTGACGTTTCTGATCTCATAGACAAGAGAGTTACTTAGAAATGATTTAGTCTTTATCTCTTCTATGTCATCTGTGACTGTCAGCGTGTTAGGTTCTGGACATTGGGTTGTCGTACATATCATTCGTACCTGGTTATCACGGTGTATATTGTTTCTCATTTCAGTTGTGAATGATACAGTTTTATCTGGACCTGCAGTAAAATTCATAAAATATGAGTCAAGTCTGAACTTACATACAAAAATGAGAATGGGAACTAAGCACAAGTTACGTTATCAAGTTTCCATCTCTCCACTGTGTATGTATTCAATAAAACGTGTTAAAAGTACAACTTGTATCTAGACTAGACTGGTAGAGATGTAGTATGCCTGCTCCAAGTTCAAACATCAAGATTTCTTCGTCATTACGTTACATAATACTATAAAGTACAATGCGCTGTTGTCTTAAAATATGACGTAATTTACTGATAAAAGAGACAGACTTTGCAGGATGCAGGAGAATGAGAGGCTAAGTATCTGGTTTGTTGCCCATGAAAAAATAAGAGAAAAGGAGAATAAGGATCAGTTTGTTATGAACCCAAGACTTCCACAAGACTAGAAAGGCATTTTTTCAACACATTCTTCACAATAATATAAATGTTTTTGATCACAACATCTTGCATACAGTAATGTACGTTTTTAACAACAACATCGTGTTTACAATAATGGTATGAAATGCTGTGACAAAGTTCTGAAAAGAATATAACTAACAATACAACTCAGTATTGAAGTGATAATTCATAGAAATTAGCATAACTAACCATGACTGTAACATGAAATAATCTGGCAAGTTACTGGAACTGTCATATGGAACAATGTGACAAGTTACTAGAACTATGTATAACTGTCATATGGAACAATGTGGCAAGTTACTAGAACTATTTATAACTGTCATATGGATCAATGTGGCAAGTTACTAGAAGTATATATAACTGTCATATGGAACAATGTGGCAAGTTACTAGAACTATGTATAACTGTCATATGGAACAACGTGGCAATTACTAGAACTATATATAACTGTCATATGGAACAATGTGGCAAATTGTTAGAACTATGTATAATTGGCATATGGAACACTGTGGCAAGTTACTAGAACTATGTATAACTGTCATATGGAACAAATTGGCAAGTTTAATAGAACTATTTATAACTGTCATATGGAACAATGTAGCAAGTTAATAGAACTATTTATAACTGTCATATGGAACAATGTGGCAAGTTACTAGAACTATTTATAACTGTCATATGGAACAATGTGGCAATATACTAGAACAAACATAACTAATCATGACTAATGTGGAACAGTGCGACAGGGTACTGGATCTAACACCACTTTGATTGTGATATGAAATTATATGACAAAATAAAGAATCTAACAGAATTAATCATGACTGTGGTATGGACCAATGGGATAAAGTAATGGATCTAAAAGATCTAATCAACAATTTTGATATGAAATCTGTATCAGAGTACATGAGAATCTGATGAACTGATGTTTAAAATGACTTGTACTTACGCTTGACTTCTATCTTTTTCTGAATATGAGTTGTAGCTAAACTGTTCCTGGCATGACACGTGTAGACCCCAGAGTCTTGACACTTGACCTGGTTTATCATAATAGTTACTCTGCCAGAAGAATGGCGTATTACATATACTCTGCCAGGAGATTGACGTAGTGTTACATTGTCAAGGCGGATTTCAACATATGGTTCACTTATGCCATTAGCAGCGCAGGTGAAGTTCAGAAAGTTCTCAATTGGTTCTAGTATAATGTAAGGTAGTTCTTCGTTCATCAAATCTCTCCTCCATGTCCATCTTTTATTAGGGTGATCGGTTGTTTCCAGGGAGAACTGTGTGATGTCTGGCGGAGCTGTTATAATTTAAGATATAAACAATTTCAGGAAATTGCTGTTTTTCTAAGATGTGTTTATTTCATTAACTTTAAGAAATCATCTTTTGTTTTATTAATCAACATTCTTATTACGACAGTGCACACCAAAAAAAAAACAACAAAAGAAACAGAAATTTTAAGAATAAACTACACAGAAAGCTATGCTCTGTATAGGGCAAAATGACTATGCGCTATTCTATATCTTGAGGGAAGGTATATTTCATAAAGAGTGTCTCATCCTTCCTAAATCCTGAAGCAGCTGAAGACAGTGGACAGTTTTGTTCATGACCCCCAAGTGTCTATGACTGTTGAAACGGTTTTTACTCTTCTGTACATTCTAAGAGTGACCCATAATCTGACAGAGAAAGACAAAATGTAATGACATTTTTAAAAAAAAAGCCTTTCAAGTAGCAAAGAAGGAACAAAGGATTACGGGGAAAAGATTACTCGTAGACTTTTTTAAAGGTAAATATTCATGTGCAATATTTCAAACATATAGTGATACTGACCAGTGTCTGAACATTAACCTTGTATGTGCTTCACAATTTCAGCAAGTCGTTACACTTTTCTTGTCTCTACAGTATCACAGTATAAAATATCATGTTTATGTTCCCTATTCATTTATATCGTTTTTCTTTTAAATGCACTTATTTTCTCTTAGGTTCTGGTGACCCATATCTGTTAGTCAAATCACAAGTTACAATTTTTTTTCTTTCCACATGCTGCATGTAACGTATGAGATAAGTTTCATAACACTAACACTTTTTTATCATTATTAATTTATACCTTATTCTTTTACTACTGTTTCTGGGTTGCTACACCCTTAGGTTGTTATCTTGGTTGTAGATCACAATGCTGATGGTATTATTGTTTCATACTGAGATATTACTATGTAATATGGCAAAATCCTTGTCGCTGACAGCTACAGCAAGCCAGTGCTTGTTTGTCACCATTCTATCTCTAGTCTCCAGCAGGATCTAAGGGAGGACACAAACCTATTCTCCTTTCTTCTCCACACTTGCTCTACTGATCCGCCATTTTGTTTTCATTCATTACTTCTTCTCCGATCTCCCCCAACCCCAAGAAGTCCCCCTGTTCCTGGAACGATGTATTGGCTGGACCCCCCTCCCAACCCCTCCCTCAGGATCCCATTCTCCAGTTTTTGCCCCTGATATGTACATACTACTAGCACTAGGCTGATATGTACATACTACTAGCACTAGGCTGATATGTACATACTACTAGCACTAGGCTGATGCTGATATGTACATACTACTAGCACTAGGCTGATGCTGATATGTACATACTACTAGCACTAGGCTGATGCTGATATGTACATACTACTAGCACTAGGCTGATGCTGATATGTACATACTACTAGCACTAGGCTGATGCTGATATGTACATAGTACTAGCACTATGCTGGTGCTGAAATGTACGTACTACTAGCACTATGCTGATGCTGATATGTACATACTACTAGCACTTGGCTGATGCTGAAATGACTGTGTTAGAAGGAAACTAAACCGATGAAGGGCAGGATGTCTGACGGTCCTGGGTTCCCAGGTCTTGAGTCTGTGTAAGAAAAGTTGGTTCGTCTGTTCTCATTTCTGTATTTGTTGGTGACTGTTTGGAGAACGTCTGAATGTTTCATTGTTCCCATGGCTGATTATGTCTCTGTATCTTGTATAACCTGTTTCTTTTTTTAACCCGGTGTTTATATTTTCTTTGTTTCATTTATTTGTTTTACTTGACATCTCGATTTTCTAAACCCAACTATGTTTTCTTCCGGGCGCCATTTTCCCACACATTTTTGCTTGTGTTTCTGTCACCACTGACACTAACAAAAAGCAATCACTTATTTATCTTTCAAGCTACACTGGCATAAAGCAATCATTATTTATCTTTCAGGCTACACTGGCATAAAGCAATCACTTATTTATCTTTCAAGCTACACTGGCATAAAGCAATCACTTATTTATCTCTCAAGCTACACTGACATAAAGCAATCACTTATTTATCTTTCAAGCTACACTGACATAAAGCAATCACTTATTTATCTTTCAAGCTACACTGGCATAAAGCAATCACTTATTTATCTCTCAGGTTTTCTGTGTTACAAACACATAACTATAGGCAGTAAGAAATAAATTAGCAGATGTTTGATATTGACACTAATCAACACAAAACTGTGAAATATGTCCTTCACCCGTAACACAAACTTGCTGGTAATTCCACCATTGATCTGTGGTCGAGTTAGCCATCACATCAAAATACTTGCTGCCCTTAAGAAGAATGACTGTGCTAGATGTATTCTCAAGTAGATCTGAAAGGACATTCATTTTTCTCTTCTGTTTTATTGAAAATGAGAGATAGTAGAAAACAAAATGTTTACATATAAAACACCCATTAACATAAAACACGTTATTTCTTCCTGTAATTGTAACGTGTGTGTAACGATTAAACATGTATTAACTGATTGAGCACCTGGACATAAGACTATTTGAATACTGATGGAAATTACTGCATAGAAGTAAACAAGTAGTCGAAAAACGTCATTCCTTCTTTATCATTTGCATATTTATTATTTCAATTGAAAAAGGTAAGGACAGATTTATTCATAACGTGAGCACACAACTGTTGCTATCTTGGTTTTTTTCTTTTAAACTAGTCTAATATTTCTTTATCACACCTTTACTACTATGGATTTGTATATATTTATATGGTTAGTTTTATATAGGTATAACACAAATTAACGTTATATTAACGTTAGTTTCTCATTCATACAGGTCATTTAGTTTTTTTTAACAAAGTGACTTATATAGGTTACATGACTAATTTTTACAATAATCAGTAGAATAAATTACACCAAATGTTTGCTAATCCGGCACTTGGACCTCTATGTTCCACACTTTCTCCTCGTCTAGTTGGTAGGTGTGTGTATCTAGCGGGGGTTTAGCCACCAGCCAGGTTAAACTTACTAAGCTTAGCCATAAGCTATGTTCTTGATATCAAGATATAAACTTCATAAAAGGATAATCTCTGTTTGCAGACTTCTCTTTTCCATTTGGTCACGCCTCTGTATTAAGCTGGATTACCCATACTTATCCTAATGGATAATACGCAACAGAACATCCATTCTACTTACAGGTTAGACAAGCTGTCAGATATGTCGCAAGTGTCTCCTCAGGTAACTCAGCGCCGTAGCACACATCTTCGCGTGGAATCACCTTAAGACACATGTCTTTAACCGGTAACCAGTTTTCTGGACAACCCAACGTGGTCTGTGGTTGACATATTGAGGTAGGCGCCACTGTTGTAGCCGATATGTCATCCGTCTGAGTTTTATCTGTTATGCTTTCAGTATCTTCTTTCATTACTGAGGTCGTTTTAATATCTGTGATAGACATATTTCAAATATGGACTAAAATACATACCAATGAGGAGACGTTCTAAGTGGTGGAGAGTTTTGAATATCTTTGACCATTATTAACAGTGGAGACACAATGAGGTATATTAAAGGGATGGCATCTATCACTATTCAGAAGATAAAACAACTAAAGAAACCGTGGAGAGGGACAGACAGAACTACACAAAATACGTTTTTAATGGCATGCATTTTTCCCATGGCAACATATGCCTGTGAGACTTGGACACTTAACAAAACTGCTGAGAAACACATCAGTTACTATCAATGTAAATGCTACAGAATTCTCCCAAATATCATTCACACATATATATATATATATATATATATACACGTACACACATTATAAGAACTTAATGCGTAAGAGAGTTGGTTAGTAAAGAAGAATAGAGAAAACTTTAGTAGTTCAGGTATGTTAAACGTCATGAGAGTTTGGAGAAGATATAATGGGAAAGAGAAAGAAGGAGAAACCAAGGCGAAGACTGCAGCAAGATATTGTTGATCTTCTGTGGGTGGACGCATCAGCAGCAGGGCATCTTGCTTACACGCCGAGAACCCTTCAAGAGAGCTGTTACGGAAGCAAAATTCCGCCAAAGGCCGTGCTAAAGAATGAATGAAATAATTAATGATATGCTGTTGAACTATCAATGAAATGTTTTCTCCATTGATGTTTAGTTGCTTCAGAAGTTTGTGAGGTTGAATGATACAAGGAGGTTGTTTACTGCAGAATCTTGAATTCTGTGAAATTTTGCTTATGAGTCTCCAGTCATCCGGGGTACATACGCCAACGATCGCCAAAGTCTTTCTTCAATAAGTGAGGTCAGTTGATTCATCTGCATGTTTTTCTGCCAACAAGATATAATTTCTTATGGCATTTGGCCAACAAATTTGTCTAATCCTACATAAACAATTAGTCTGGAATAAATTCAGTTTGTTTTCTAAATTTTTCTGGTTTTCCAACATTCACTTCGGAAGAGTAACACACTTAAGATATTATTTTTTATTTTCATTTTCTTGTGCGGCTTTCTAGATTTCCAAATATTGCGCAGCTTTCTAGGTTTCCATATAATGCGAAGCTATCTAGATTTCCATATATTGCGAAGCTTTCTAGATTTCTATATATTGCGAAGCCTTCTAGATTTCTATATATTGCGAAGCTTTCTAGATTTCTATATATTGCGAAGCTTTCTAGATTTCCATATATTGCCGAGGACCGCGAATGCTTGGTTTCTTCTCATTAGCCTGTTATTGATGTCCTCTTTGTTTCCTTCATCTTCTGCTATTTTTCTGTCAAGATATAAAAATTCTTGACCTCTTCCACTGACTTATTATCTACTTTCAGTGAGTTGTTGTTGCTCACATTGTTTCCTTAACTTTCTAACTCCGATCTTTAGTCCTATTTTACTAACATTTTGAGTTAGAAAATTTCTTTTGTCTTGCATGTCACTATATCTATTCCATCGCAGACAAACGCCGTCTACAAAATCAATATATTCCAGTAATGTATCAAGGGTTCATTATAGTCCTCTGAGTTTATCCTATATTAACGAGCCAACGATCAAGAGAAATAATGTTGGTGATAGCACACATCCTTTTTGCACCCTAAAGCTGTTGGAACTATTTCTCCGCAGATCACCTTGCACTGAAAACCCTCGTATAGAGCGTTCATAATTTTCCGAGTGCTATGATATTTAATGTGACAGATAAAAGGGAGGCGACTGCAGTAAAACTGGTTTAAATAATAAGCTTAGATAGAGGTGTACGGTGTAGTTTTACAAAGTGGCAGAGGGAGTGAGTAAAGTGAGAAAAAACGAATAGAAAGTATGAGAATGTAGAAATGAAAAACATACAACATCCGATATTTCGGCGTGAGCCTTTTTCGAGGATTACATGCACAACGAGACAACAACAACACAAAAAAAAAAACGAAGAACTTATCTTAACATGGCCTCCTCTAGAAGTAGGAAACAGAGAAATCAAATGTTTAAAAATATTTGATGTGGACTTGGATTTCTGCACAGCTTGAATGTCCTTGTTCCTGTTGTGGTTCGTCGCACTTTGACTGAGTGTGGTGCAGAAAGGAACGCACGACGTGTTAGATGAGAGACAGTGTCGTCATTTCTTTCAAGATGGAGTTAAGTTCTGTTATCAGGGCAACCGAGTTGAATACTATGACGTCACTGTGAGATATGAACTTCGCATGAACAGCATTGATGGTTCTTAGTTGTCTGTCTAGACAATGGCGAATTATGATGGTCTTTGTGTGTCCTGGTTCGGCTTGGCGCCTTAGCTACGGAGTTCGTGCCGAGAACGAGGCTGACTAGTTTCGCATCTGGACTTTCGTGGTTCTGAAAATGGCGTCCTCACTGGGAGATTCATAATTAAGGACTGAGCCAAAGACTATCGATGAACAATCTGTGAGATAATCACTGACACAGGTAGTGGAGCGATGAATGGACTATCTCGTTCGGGATGATACCCAGAACCTATGATTTAAAACTGATAACATTCACAATCTTTTGAGAGAGGGTATGTCATCTTAAAAATGTCCACAGTGATTCTCTTTTTGATTCTGTCAAAGGTTGTTTTAAAATCTATGAACAGTGCATATGTCAGTCTGTGCCATTCGTTGACCTGCTTTATTATTAGGCACATATCTGATATATGCACAATCTTCCATTCTTAACTCCTGCCTGCTTTTTTCGAATTTTTCCATCTAGTTCCGGAATAATTCTGTTGAGGATAACACGACAGAAGTCATTCATTTGCATGTCCCTTGCGGAACTTTGCCTCCCTAACAGCTCTCCTGTAGGCCTCTCGGTTGTGAGCAAGATGGCCTGCTGCTGATGCATCCATTTGTAGATCATCAACGATGTCTTGCAGCCATCTTCGCTTTGGTCTTCCTCTCTTTCTTTTTCCCATTATATACAGCCTTATATACCAAGACGGTCTTCTCTAGACTATCATGACGTTTAATGTGTCCAAAATATTTAAGTTTTCTCTCCCTAATCCTCTTCATTACTCAGCCATCTTCAATATTGAGTTCCTGTAGTATAGATATATTTGTTCTTTTTTGTGTCCACGATATTTGAAGAACTCTTCTGTAGCATTTACATTCAAAGGCATTTATGCGTTTCTCAGCTGTTTTGTTAAGTGTCCAGGTCTCACAGACGTATGTTGCGATGGGAAAAATGCATGCCCTTAGAAATCTTATTTTTGTAGTTCTGTCTGCTCCTCTCCACAGATTCTTTATTTGTTTTAATTTCTGAAGAGCGATAGATGTCCTCCTTTTAATTTCCCTCATTGTATCTCCATTATTAGTTAGTAGTGATCCAAGATATTCAAAACTCTCCACTTCTTCCAGTTTTTCCTCATTGATACATGTATCACCTGCCTTGTTTGTTTTGTCAGTTGTCATCAGCTTAGTTTGCTTTGCATTAAGATAGAGGTTTTGCTCTTCGCTGCTCTTACGGACTGACATAATTATTTTTTCCATTCTTTTTTGTGTTGTGGTCAGTAATGCTGTGTCATCAGTATATCTAATCTCTGGTATTTCATAACCTCCAATTGTGATGGCATCGTAATATTCTTTGTCTACGTCTTCTCTAACATTCCTCATTATATTTTCAGTATACAAGTTAAATAAGTAGGGTGACAATATGCACCCCTGACGGACCCCTTGTTTTATGTCAAACCAAGTTGTTGTTTCACCATTTATTCTTACTGCTGCTTGTTGGTCTAGATACAGCAGTGATGCTAATTGTATCAAATGTGTTGGAAATCCCTTTTTTTCCATTATTTCCCAATGTCTGTGGTGTTGTACACAATCAAATGCTTTTGAGTAGTCTATAAAGGCTAAATATAGATTCACATTAAACTCTCTGCATTTCTCTATTATTAATGTTATATTGAATATATGATTTATTGATTCCTGCAATAATAATTCACACTGTAGATTTCTGTTTTCACAGTGGGTTGTTTCATACATTCCTCTGCAATATTCCTTCCATCTTTCTAGAATTTCCTCTGTCTCTGCCAAGGTATTCCACATCTCATCACAAATTACATTTAGCTTAGTTGTGACATTTATCGTCAATGTCTTCATTTCTTTATACATTTCACTATCTCTTCCACACTTCTGATATTCTTCTATTCTTTCACAGCAATCATGTATGTATTGTTTTTCGTCTTTTGTTATGTTTCTCTTACGTCTTTTGTTAAAGATTTATATTCCTCTTTGTTGTTTTTTGTCACTTTCCATTGCGTCTTCATTACTCTACTTTGTTTTATCAGTTCTAGTGTTCCTTCTGTAATCCATCCAGGTTATTACACAGAAGGTTATTATACACAAAGTTATTATCTTCTTATCTTATATCCTTCCCGTGACGTTAAACGTCACATAGGGCTCGCAAAGTAGTTCGCCAATTTTTCCTGTCTTCGGCGAGTCTTTCAACCTCATCAAAGGACTTTATGCCTGTTAATTTGGCCTCTCTTAATAATGTCCTCTTCAAAGTTTCACGCGGTCTGCCTCTTTTTCTTCGGCCTGTTGTGTTCCACTTGATAGCTTGTTTTGGGATTCTCTGATCATTTCTTCTCATCAAGTGACTAACATATGTACATCTCCTTTTCCTGATCACCCATGAGACTGGTTGTTGTTCAGTCATCTGTCTTATCTCTGCATTGTTCTTGAATTCATTCCACTTGATGCCGAGTATTTTCCTTAGGCATTTGTTTTCAAAAGAGTCTAATTTCTTTTCTGTTTCTTTAGTTGTTTTCCAGCTTTCGCATGCATAAATGAGGGTGGATATTACATTTGAATTGAATAGTCTTAGCTTGCTTTTTGTGCTTATAACTTTTGAATTCCAAACGTTCTCACGATTCTTGAAGATTGATGCTGCGTTTGCAATTATGATCCTAACTTCCTTTCTAGTGTCACCATCCTGGTCTATGTAGCTGCCAAGGTATGCAAATTGATTGAATTCTTCAATATCTGTCCCTTCTATGTGTATTTTTCCATTTTGATTAATGGGAATTTTCATTATTTTTGTTTTGTCCTTGTTAATTTCAAGTCCTATTTTGCTAGCCATTGAAGACAGGCTGTTTTTTCTTGCATGGAATTCACATTATTACTGATAAGAGTTATGTCATCAGCAAAATCAAGATCTTCTAGTTGGGTTCCATGTACCCAGTCAATACCTGTGTTACCTGTGCAGCATTTTTTCATTATGAAGTTTATTGTAATCCCAAAAAGTAAAGAAGATAGTATACATCCTTGTTTCACACCTGTGTTTCAATCTGGAACCATTCACTCATCCTTTCTTCTGTCTTGACTGCACAAACATATCCATTGTATAAGTCCTTAATGATGTTGACAATTTTAGATGGTATTCCATATAGATATAAATTCTCCATAATGAATCTCTGTGTATGCTATCAAATGTCTTTTTAAAATCTATGAAGTTTAGTATTAATGGTTTCTGCTTTTCAATATGTTCTTCACGTATTATTCTAAGAGTAAAGATCTGGTCGAGACAGCTTCTCCCTTTTCGAAATCCTGCGTGTTCTTCTCTCATTGCAGTATCCACTATATCTTTAAGTCTATTCAAAATGACCTTGCAAAATACTTTTGACACAAGTGATATTAAAGTTATTCCTCTCTAGTTGTTACAGTCACTAAGGTTGCCTTTTGTGGTATTTTAACAATGATTCCTTTCATCCAATTAGAAGGGACCTTTTCTTCTTTCCAAATCTTATTAAACATTCTCTGTAGTTGTCTCATGCTGTCACTATTGATAGCTTTTAGCATTTCGGCTGTTATTTCATCTTCACCTGCAGCTTTGTTGTTAGCCATTAAATGCACTGCTGTTTCAGTTTCATGCAATTTAATTTCATCGAGGATGACATTTAGTTGTGGGGCTGGTAAGTCAGTTTCAGGGTTTAACAATTCCTTTGGGTGTGATCGATTAAGTATTTCTTGGAAGTGTTCAGCCCATCTTTGCTTTTGGTCTTTATTTGATGTTAATAGGATTCTAGTTTTGCTAAGGATTGGTCTTTCTTTAGATGTAATAGTACCTGTTAGCCTATTTTGTATGTTATATAAAGTTTTGCTGTCTCCTGTTTTTGCTGCTTTTTCTGCCTCTTTCGCCATATTGTCTATGTATTCTCTTTTATCCCTTCTAGCTGAACTTTTTACTTTCTTGTCTATTTATTTGTATGTTGCTTTCACCAGATCTTCTGTTTTTGCATTCAACTTGTCTAATTTGACTGCTCGTCTTTCATGTATATACTTCCATGTTTTATCTGATATCCATGCTTTTCTATTTGGTTTTTTCAGTCCAGGGCTTGCTTTTGCTGCTGTGATTATGGCTGTGCTGTAAGAATTCCATAATTCATCTATACCTATCTCCTTAACTTCACTGGGTGTTTTGGAATGATTGGCAGGTTCCTGATTGAAATTAATGTTAGTATTTTCTTCATGTAGGCTGTGGCTGTTTATCTTTCTGTGTACTGATTTCTTGTGTTGACTTTTCAATTTTAGTTTTATTTTCCCTATGCACAGGTTGTGATCACTGTTGACATCTGCACCCCTATAAGCCCTTACATCCATGAGAGATGTTCTGTATTGCTTTCTAATACAAAAATGATCTATCTGGTTTCTAGTTCTATCATCTGGAGATATCCACGTTGTTTTATGTATCTATTTGTGTGGGAATATTGTGCCTCCAATGGCCATGCCCTCTGTTAGACATATTTCAATTAATCTTTCTCGGTTCTGATTAATCATGTCAATTTCCTTCTTTCCCCATCACTTTTTCAACGTCGGTATTATCTTTCCCTACCTTAGCCTTGAAGTCCCCCATAGCAATTAGGATGTCGTGTTTAGGGACTTTGTTGATGATTTGTTGTAGTTGGTGATAGAAGTCGTCTTTCTCATCATCAACTGCATCATTCGTGGGTACATAACACTGTATTATTGTCATTCTTCCGTTTCGTAGGTTGTATTGTGCTCTTATTATACAACTGTTCACCGGTTCCCTTTCTACAATGCTCTTTTCAGCTACATTTGACATAATAATACCTACCCCGTCCCTTATTTTACCATCATTTCTGCCTGAATGTATTATTAACTTAGCGTTTTCCGCCGATCTTTTACCTGCTTCTGGCCATCGCATTTCGCTGATGCCTAGTATGTCTAGATGGTATCTCTCCATTTCTTTGATGACCTGAGTAGTTTTTGTTGGTCCTGCCATAGTTCTTACTTTCCAGAATCCGATCCTTGTCACATGTTTGGGGCCGACGAATGAGCTACTTGGAGTTGGCAATCCTGATGCTCGGTTATTATACAGAAGGTAATTATATAGAACTTTATTATACATAAGGTTATTATACACAGACTTATTATACAGAAGGTTATTATACAAAAGGTTATTATACAAAAGGTTATTATACAGAAGATTACTATACAGAAGGTTATTATACAAAAGGTTATTATACAAAAGGATATTATACAGAAGGTTATTATTCAAACGGTTAATATTGAGAAAGTTACTATAAAGAAGATTATTATACAAAATGTTATTATACAGAAAGTTATTATACAAAAGATAATTATACAGAAGGTTATTATACAGAAGGTTATTATACACAAAGTTATTATACAGAATGTTATTATATAGAAGTTTATTATACGTAAGGTTATTATACACAAACTTATTATACAGAAGGTTATTATATAAAAGGTTATTATAGAAAAAGGTTCTTATACAAAAGGTTATTATACACAAGATTACTATACAGAAGGTTATTATACAAAAGGTTATTATACAAAAGGATATTATACAGAAGGTTATTATTCATTCATTCATTCATTTGCATGTCCCTTGCGGAACTTTGCCTCCCACACAGCACTCCTGTAGGCCTCTCGGTTGTGAGCAAGATGGCCTGCTGCTGTTGCATCCATTTCCAGATCGTCAACGATGTCTTGCAGCCATCTTCGTCTTGGTCTTCCTCTTTTTCTTTTCCCCATTATGTATCCTTCCAATATGGTCTTCTCTAAATTATCATGACGTTTAATGTGTCCAAAATATTTCAGTTTTCTCTCTTTAATCCTCTTCACTAGCCAGCCTTCTTCAATATTAAGCTCTTGTAGTATAGATATATTTGTTGTTTTTTGTGTCCACGATATTTGGAGAACTCTTCTGTAGCATTTACATTCAAAGGCATTTATGTGTTTCTCAGCTGTTTTGTTAAGTGTCCAGGTCTCACAGGCATATGTTGCTATGGGAAAGATGCATGCCCTTAAAAATCTTATTTTTGTGGTTCTGTCTGCTCCTCTCCACAGATTATTTATTTGTTTTACTTTCTGAAGAGCGATAGATGTTCTCTTTTTAATTTCCCTCATTGTATCTCCATTATTAGTTAGTAGCGATCCAAGATATTCAAAACTCTACACTTCTTCCAGTTTTTCCTCATTGATACATATTTCAGTTGCCTTGTTTGTTTTGTCAGTTGTCATCAATTTAGTTTTCTTTGCATTAAGATAGAGGTTCTGCTCTTCGCTGTTCTTGCAGACTGACATAATTAGTTTTTCCATTCCTTTTTGTGTTGTGGACAGCAATACTGTGTCATCAGCATATCTAATCTCTGGTATTTCATAACCTCCAACTGTTATGGCATCGTAATATTCTTTGTCTGCATCTTCTCTAACATTTCTCATTATATTTTCAGTATACAAGTTAAATAAGTAGGGTGACAATATGCACCCCTGACGGATCCCTTGTTTTATGTCAAACCAAGTTGTTGTTTCACCATTTATTCTTACTGCTGCTTGTTGGTCTAGATACAGCAGTGATGTTAATTGTATCAAATGTGTTGGAAATTCCATTTTTTCCATTATTTCCCAACGTTTCTGGTGTTGTACACAATCAAATGCCTTTGAGTAGTCTATAAAGGATAAATATAAATTCACATTAAACTCTCTGCATTTCTCTATTATTAATCTTAGATTGAATATATGATCTCTTGATCCTCTTCCTTGCCTGAAACCAGCTTGGACCATATTGACTTCTTCTTCTATTTTCTTTCGAAGTCTACCTATTATGATTTTTAACAGAATTTTACTGGCATGACTAATCAGGGCAACAGTTCTGTAGTTGGTGCATAATTTCAGGTTACCCTTTTTTGGCAGTGGTATGAATACAGTTCTTTTCCATTCTTTTGGCCAAATACCTGAATGCCATATCTTTTTACATAGTGCATGATAGATTGTTGCACACTCCTTTCCTCCTGCTTTAATAAATTCAGCTGTTATCTCATCACATCCTGGTGATTTACCATTTTTCAGATTCTTTATTGCCCATAAAACTTCTTCCATTGTCGGTTCGGGTTCTTTCTCCTCCAATAATAATTCACACTGTTGGTTTCTGTTTCCACAGTCGGTTGTTTCATACATTCTTTTGCAATATTCCTTCCATCTTTCCAGAATTTCCTCTGTCTCTGTCAAGGTATTCCCCATCTCATCACAAATTACATTTAGCTTAGGTGTGATATTTCTCGTCAATGTCTTCATTTCTTTAAACATTTCACTATCTCTTCCACACTTCTGATGTTCTTCTATTCTTCCACAACAATCTTGTATGTATTGATTTTTGTCTTTTCTTATGTTTCTTTGTACTTCTTTTGTTAAAGTTTTATATTTATCTTTGTTGTTTTTTGTCACTTTCCATTGCGTCTTCATTTCTCTACATTGTTTTATCAGTTCTAGTGCAGCTGCTGTGATCCATCTATTCTTTTGTGTTTTCTTTACTGGAACCATGTCTTTAGCTGTTGTTACTAAGATATCTTTGGCCTGCATAGCCAATTCAACTGGTTATTATACAAAATGTTATTATACAGAAGGTTATTAAACAGAATGTTAATTTACAGAAGGTTATTATACAGAAGGGCCATGAATGTCGAGACTGGGGACAAAGAGCAGTTGAACTTTGGGTTCAAGAAATCATCCAGCATCACTGTGGGCCTTCCGACATGGTAATGCTGTATATACCGATAACTCAGCGACTCAGAACAGCAGAAGCAGGTGAGATTTTTTTTGCATACCGAAATGGAAGAGTAGTGGCACGAGGTTCTGGAGTCTTTGAAGTGAGCACTTGAATCATGCGAATGGAAAAGGAGGATGTGTTGGCGGCACTGGAATGGCTAGTTGCTCATGCTCTGGTTAATGGTATCATTGTGACAGATTCACAGAGCATGCTTCGTAAGACTGAAAAGAAATTTCTTGGAAAAGAATAGTTTCATCTGTTAAGTCAGACAACAGTGACCAGCCCAACGTGGCTTTACTGTGCCAGACTTGCTGGACGGGCTAAAATAAACGGTAGACTGATATTGGACAAGGATGACATTGCTAAAGCTGTATTGGACAGACTGCGGGAAGATGAAGAGCGGGAATAGAAGAACAATGTAGCTGTGAGGAGATTGCTGGAGCTAGGACAAAGTAAGGGTGCTGGTATGAACTGTGTGGCAGAAAACGTATAGTAAACAAATCAGGCTTTGACAGGGACTATTAGCACACAAACTCTTGGATGCAGTTATGGATGTGAAGCATGGTCTATGAATAAGAGAGTAGAGCGAGACATGGAGGCCATGGAAATGTGGTTCATAAGAAGGATGTTGAAGGTACCATGGACAACTAAGAAAACCAACGAAGAAGTCTTAAGAGAAGCTGGAGTTAAAAGGCAAATTACAGCAAAGATCAGAGGCAGGCAAGCGAGATTTGTAGGACATTTTCTGAGAAGAGGAAAACTGGAACACACTGTGGCAACTGGAAAAATTGAGGGAAGAAGAGACAGAGGAAGACAGAGAGAGAAGTTACTGTATGGGCTGTCAGTGTGGCTAGGAAGAAAGTCATCGGCGGATCTCATAATCAGATCTAAAGACAGGGAATTGTGGAGAGAAATGATCGCCTACGACACATGGCACCGCATGTGATTGATTGATTGACTCTTGGATGGGAGCCGAGACATGCGACGTAGCATATAGCGGGTTGTCCAGAATGCAATGAAGCCTGAGTCTGAATTTTGAAACTTTGAACTAGAAAATTGACAAAAAAGAGTTGACAGAAATGAGAAATGAATTTACATCAAAATGTAATTTGTAACACACTCTTTAACAAATATCTCAAACAGTGGTACATGGTCGTATAGATAATTGAATGAAACCACAAAATCAAAAAGAGAATGTGACAATCAAACACTAACGTGGTCAAAACGTTCAGTGAAAAGTGCCAGTTGCTAAAACCTGCAGCAGATAAATAAATAATGAAGGACCTAGTTTTGACAACACCTACAGGAGACAGTGAAGATACAAATAATGAGAGAGCCAAATATACCTGGATGTGTATTGTTAATGTGGATGTTATTATTTAATTACGGGTGATATTTTTGACGTGGAAATGCTTAAAAAGTGTCTTGAACTTGCTCATGTTCTCGAAGAATGGTGCAAGAAATCCTATCTTAGCTGGAATGCTGGGATGTCTTTGTCAAATCTTCTCATATATGTGGTATGTATTTATGGTACTTTGTTTTATCTACATCTGGAACTTTCCTTCCAGGAGACGGTCTTGAAGCTAGCAGGTATCAGAAGCGTAACTGGTTCTAAGGACTGTTATTGCCAGAGGTTGGGTGGAGAATTCGCTCCCCGCTCCAACGGCGTGCGTCTCAAACAGCCTCTGACAGTCAAGTCCAGCTCCTGGCCTTCCCGTGGCAGAACTGTTTAAACTGACAAGAGAAGATGCGAAGGCAAATATCTGGCGCCTGAAAACCAGACACTAAGGGTAGATGAGAGGCACGTTTGGTAGCTCATCTACGGCTGCTGGCGAGATTCTTCAGCTCCCGTGCGTTGAGCGGTGCTCCTCCCGGCCAGTGAAGAAAGGTGCGAATGGGGTTGCAGCGCGGCACCACTGAGGAAAAGGTGGTAGAAAGGATAAAGCGAAGCAAACAGTCAAATCACGGAAATCTCTGGTCTGGAGGTCGGCCACGTCCTAAGTGCACTCATACCAAGTGAAATGCCTGAACCGGCTTAATCCAGAGGTTAACTGCGGAAAAGAGGTAAGGGTTGCTGTGCGGCGCCGATGTGAAAAGATGAAAGAAAGGATAAAGTGAAGTTTAATCGGTATGTCCAGTAGTATCGCTGCGAGAGCTACACATACCACGGCGCCTCTGCTCTAGATGCCGGACACGTCCGAAATACACCTACACTGGTGAAATAACCCTAAACCAGCTCACACCAGGGGTGAAACTTGAAGGCTACGCATGTCACGGTACCTTCGCTCTAGAGGTCGGTCACGTCCCGAACACGCCCATACTGGGATAATATGCCTAAACCAGCTCAACCCAGGGGTGGAAGTCACTAGTGGCGAGGATTCTTCCTCCTGGACAAAAGCTCCATCCTAGTCACAACTAGGAAAGGTAGCGGCCATGACAACAAAATGCTGAAGTCGGAGACACTGGACCAGAGCAGTCTAGATAGACAACTACCTCTCACCCGCTGGGGATGTATGCGTATCCTAATCACGCTGAGGTTTTTCGGTGAGAAAGTCGAACTCTGGACAGGATGGGCAACCACCTCTCACCCGGCGGTGATATACAGGTATCTCAAAACACATCAAGTTTTTCCCCGTGAGAAAGTCTAACTCTGGCCTGGATGGGCTACCGTCTCTCACCCAGCGGGGATATACTGATATCCAAAACACGTCGAGGTTTTCCAGTGAGAAAGTCCAACTCTAGACTAAACTAGTGCAACGAAAACAACGGTGTCACGCAATCCTGCTTCTGAGATACACCAAGAATACAGGCTCAACCCGCGATACTCTGAACCTCTTGTGGTCCTCTCGGGGATCTCGTGTGGTCCTTTCGGGGACCACACGGGGGACCACGGGACTTAACGAGGATCACATGCGTAAATTCAGTAGGATTACACGGTGGTCTTGGTGGTAGAAGTGAACGAAGAAGAAGAAGAAGCTTAACTGTGTGTGTTGTTTACAACATCTTCATGCAGAACATGTCCTCTCATGGTTGGCTCTGTTTGCATCAACATAATCTATCACAGTTAGAGCAGCAATGCATGGGTTACAAGGGCTTGTTTAAATATGCTTAAATCGTGTAACTTTACGTTATGTTCTCATTTCTTCCTCTTATGATCTTTATTTGCCTAGAGTTGCTTTTCAATTGACTCGGTCTTTTACAAGTTCTTTCTACGCCTCGTGGTTGGCTTAGCTTTTATCTTTATTGCCGACGTATATGTCAGTTAAATAACATCGTTGATGATCTGCTAATGGATGCTTCAGCAGCAGGGCATCTTGCTCACAACCGAGAGGTCTACAGGAGAGCTGTTAGGGAGGCAAAGTTCCGCAAGGGAGATTCTAATGAATGAATGAATGAAATTCGCTAACGTCCTAGACAATATTTCTTTACTTATATACATTCATATTCATCTTCACATTCGCAAAGAATAAATGAAAGCATGGAAAGACTGAAATAAAGAATCCAAATAAAGAAGAGCTCCAACAGTGAGTACTACTTACTTTGTTGTTGTTCTAACATGAATGTGGCAACAATAAACTCGGTCAAAGTATTCTTCACGGGATCCCGTTGACCTGTATAAACATTGACAGAGAAAACTACATCGATGTCGTCTGCTTCTATGTTCTTTATTGTAATACTTAGCGTCGCACAACTGTCCCTTGGTACAACTTTCAGATCCACTCTAGCACTTTTCTTGGGTACCCAGTCACGTCTGTGGCTTGGATGATTTATGTGTATGTGCTGATAAACTGATGTATCCGAGCACACACATATCTCAACACTGGCTGATCCTCCTATCTCCGCAGGAACTGTTGTTCCATTCAGTGACCTCTCACACAAACGTATATATCCTGACAAAGACAAAAAGAGATTATAAATTCAGATAAACTCTGATAGTCTGAAAGTGAAATACATGTTTGACAAATCACGAGAAAATCTTCCACAAGGTAAAGAGAAAGTTATCATTTAACATCGTATATGAAACAATCACATATCAAGGATAACTACTAGATTGGACAAGAGCTGTATACACACAATTGTGAAAGTCAGTAGGAAGAAAAGCAGGTACTTTCATTTTTTACAAACGAGTTCTTGTGTAAACCAAAGCTCCTGTCACTTCTGTTGTTCACGTTGCATGCGTGGACAGCATTGGTAAAGACACAAAATAGCATTTACACCGAAAACCATCACGTGCCATAAAAAGAAACTCAGTAAAAACCAAAAAAGAAAGCATTGAAATGATGATCTACACAAATCAGAAAAGTCGCATTGTGTAGTTGAACAGCACATGTTTAGTCGAGCCATTCTTCAGTTGTAAGAACATACACGTTCTCAAAAAATCGGTTGTCCAGGTCACCAAATGTAAACTAACACGAGGAATAGAAAAATAATATCACTAAGGAAAATTCCATCTTCGCTACACATTCATTCTGATAACAAAGTATTAAAACAGGCAGGTGAATTCAAGTACGTTGGCAATGTAATTAAAAGAAACTGAAGAATTTGAAAGACTGATGGAAGCAAGAATACAATAGGGAATTATCAAAGTTGTCCAAATCCTGAAGCATCCAAATGTTCAGAAAAAGAGAAGATGTAGCTTAGAGGGACAATATTGGCACGAAATATCCGTTACAAACTGTTACACTAGGACACTGTCCAAAAACATATGTCTAAGAATTGTCTCGTGAGAAATGAGATGCTTGGGAAAAAGCAGCGAATGAGACAGTAAGAGAGATGGTGAGAAACAACAAAGAGAGAAGATGAGAAACAACAAAGAGAGAAGATGAGAAACAACAAAGAGAGAAGATGAGAAAAAAAAACAAAGAGAGAAAGTGAGAAACAACAGCATCAAATTCATCATAGGAACAACACCTGTCCTACAGGACACTAGAAGGTCACGTGATGAGAATAAATCCTAGTTACCCATCAGTACAAACATACAACCTAAAAATGGCAGGACCCAGACAAAGGGGATAACCAAGAAGAAGATGGATGAGGGCGGGAGAGGAAGGCGAGATCTTGTAGACAAATAATGTTACAAAACCTGAAGCCGCATCTCCTGAGGTCAGCCCCCCAGCGGTCAAGCTACCTACAACCGGAAACAGTAAATGGTAAATAGTTGGGATAAGAGAAAAGAAGAAGAAGAAATATACTTACAATATCACTAGCACTGCAACAAACACATAGATCTACGTGACAGATATACAGATCTACGTAACAGACACACAGATTTAAGTAACAGACATACAGATCTAAGTAACAGACTGTTTACATTACGCTTCATAAAAATGACAATGCATAAAGAAAGAGTATCTTAAAACATAGGTAAACCAGACATAGCCACAGAGATATACCAAACATTATGATTAAAAGCATAAAGTATAATGAGTAATAATATGTGAACTTTACTCAGCAGATACTGAAGAAAAACAAACTCTCTTACCGTTACAAAAGTTCCAAAACATGAATAGTTGTAGAAGAAGGAAAAAAATGTCTCTTTTCTCTAACACTGACTTCATTTTTTAAGTGTATCCTTGTATAACGACAAATGGAAATGTTTCTAAACTGTGATCAAGTGGGACAGCTATTTGTCACATTTCACCGTATTTCAGAAAGAACACATCATTTATTTACTAGAAAGTGCAAGATCTAGACACATTAAACAAACTCTGTAATTCAAATAAATTTATCTGTTTCGAAACAAAATCTCCAAATAGATCTGGCGTTTAAAGATTTGAATGATTCGCATTGCTAACATGTTGAATGTAGTCCGTGTTACTGAAATTATTCACGAGTCTTCAATGTTTCTAATGTATGGAACTAAAACAAATGAAGCTGATTATACGAGGGCGAATCAAATAATATCCGCAGTCAAGGGCCGTAAGCATTGAAAAAATAAACGAAAAGACTCGAGGTCAAGAAAAAAAAAATGGTTTATGACCTTTGATTTGTGGTTATTTTTTTGACTCGTCTTTGTATATCCTCTGTCCACTGGCAGTCATACAGACGTTGGACGTCTTATCATGCACACTTTTAGTCACCTATTTCTGCATGTGATTCAACACTACATAAGAATAGATAATGCTAAAAAAATGGTTCAGAAATAAACGTGAAATACTAAACTTTAAACAGTTCTGCAGTGTTAAAACACAGAATAGGCCAAGCAAAGACTGCATTTCAGAGAATGAGAAACATATTAACCAACACATCCTTATCAATGAATGTTAGAAAACGAGTCCTAAAATGCTATATTGAACCTATCTTGTTATATGGAAGTGAATCATGGACAATAGGCAGGTCTGCACAAAAATCACTGGAAGCAGCAGAAATGTGGTTTATTAGAAGAATGTTGCAAATCCCCTGGACAGCAAAAATAACTAATGAAGAATGTAGGAGAAGAGCTGGAGAGACAAAAAAACCTTCTCAAAAAGATAAGACAGAGACAGTGTACTTTCATAGGACATGCAATGAGAAGAGGGGGCATTGAAAATATTATAACAACAGGAAAAATAGAAGGAAGAAGATCAAGAGGAAGACCAAGAGAAATGATACTAGACAGTCTGACGGGATGGTGTGAGAGGAGATCACCAACTAAGCTGATGGCCTGCATGAAGGATCGGATACTCTGGAGAAGCATAATAGCCAACGCCAGTCGGCACGGCACATGATGATGATGATGAGTGTTAAAACAACAAAAAAAGTAGGAAAAAAAAGCAGAGAATATGTGTTAACAAAATATGTAAAACGCACCGCATAAAAATCAGAGATAATCACGTGATCATTGACAGTTACTTTTTTGTACTTACTTCCTGCAATGTTGCAAGATTTCCTTACTTTACTTTTATTTGTTTACTTAACTTTGTTTACTTTTATTTGTGTCCTTAACTTTGTATCGTTTTGATAACATTTGTCTAATTTTCTTGTTATTATTTATGTCATGACAATGTTATAAACAGAATAATCTTCGTTAAACTACTTTTAGATTAAAAAAAAGTTTTATATTCTTATAAAAACAAGCCGCATATAGTTATTTCATATGTATATACAAATAAACTACATATAGTTATTTCATATGTGTATAGAAAAATGATGCATACAGTCATTTTGTATTTATATGCAATAAGGATGCATATAGTTATTTCATATTTATATACAAATGGACTGTATATAGTTATTTCATATTTATATACAAATAGACTGCATATAGTTATTTCATATTTATATAAAGATAGACTGCACATAGTTAATTTTACACAAACATTCACATAAAACATCACTTGTGTACATCTATGACAATGTCTGTTCTAACTCAAGTGTCTTTACTTAGCATGGTCATCAAGGGAGACAACTGTGAAAATATATCTTCTCTACCAGTATTTCTCAACCTTTTCGTTCCGAACCTTTGCACTAGCTTTTGTTTCTCTTCATATGCCCCCTCCCCTCTTCCAATAAATTTCTCTCAGCTAACACCGCCATCATCCTCCTCTCCTCTCATCTCCTCTCCCAGCTATCATCGCCCTTGGCCCTCCCTTTCTTCCCCACCACCGGCAACATAAAATACACCAGCTCTAATAAAATCATCAGCGTAACCAGACAATAAAAACACCATTTTAGTTTAACAATTAGAGGCTGCCGCCGAGAAAGAGAAATAAGAAATATATAGTATACAAAGAGTTAATGAGGTACGGCTTGCGTAAGAAAACGTTTGTTTTCCTCCTTGTGTAAAACTAAACATGGCTTGTTAACCAGCCTATCTTGAACAAAACAGAAGCTCCAGTTAAGCCCTTGAGTTACTCGTGAAGTGTCTAGGAATGTTTTTTTCAGTTACAATCTCTGGACGAGAGAAATGTCTAGGAATGTTTTTTTCAGTTACAATCTCTGGACGAGAGAAGTGTCTAGAAAGGATTTTTTTCAGTTACAATCTCTGGACGAGAGAAGTGTCTAGAAAGGATTTTTTTCAGTTACAATCTCTGGACACGAGAAATGTCTAGGAAGGATTTTTCAGGTACAATTTCTGGACGAGAGAAGGAAGGGTGTAGGAAGGATTTTTCAGTTTCAATCTGTGGCTGAATCCGTGAGGGTCCGCCTGTAAACCAGAGATGAGAAACCCTGCCGTCTCTTGTGTGTATGTTACGTGGTTGAAATTACGCCCAGCCAGTGACAGAAATAGGAACTATATCCTCAAGTTTCGTTTGAAGGGGTACAGAAGTGGGGAGTTTGACAGAGTGGAGGTTGGACAAAGTGCTCCTGACAAACAAGTGAGGATAAAGCACATACACGTAAATTCCCACTGAAGTTAAGTGTGGTTGTTTCTGGTAAATTAAACTTCGCCATGTAAACAAGTTTATGAGTGGTCATTTTTGTTTGATATATTCAGAATCAGTCATGAAACACTGAGTTTTAAAAAAAATTGTTTCAGGTTTATTCATCTAATAAATTACCCCCTATCACAATTGTCATAGACAGGTGGACATACAGACATAGCAGCAGGCAGATAGACAGACAGACAGACAGACAGGCAGGTAGACACACACAGACAGACAGAAATATTAACGCACAGACGGACAGACAAGCAGATACATACGTATGTACGTACGTACATATATACATACATACATATATACATATACATACATACACACAGACATATAGTTATCTCCTCACTTCAAGTCATGTTTCGTCAACTTCTACTTTTTTGTTTTATACCATTTTAAGCGTGAGTACATTTACTGTTATTGATAATATATCTATATAAATGGATGTATGGTTGCATGTATGTATGTATATATGTATGTATATATGTATATATGTATGTATGTATGTATGTATGTATATATGTATGTTCCAGTATAACTCTGGAATGCCTGGAGCAATTTCAACTACACTTGGTACACATATGACTTACAATCTGTAAAACAATACTATGGGGGGGGGGGGGGGTACAACACTCCTAGCACTCCCAGGAGTGGAATGAGAAGGGGGTGACATGCTAAAATAATCGAAAACGACTGATATTAATGTCGAATCCATAGTTTTCGGGGTCGCTGAGATGAATAGTGCAACTCCCGAAACCGCTTAAGTCCAATTTCAGCCCCCATGGGGGGGGGGGTCAACCCTAAACCCCTAGGGGTGCAGGTGGGAAGGGGGTGACATGTAAAAATAATTTAAAACGACCGATATTAGTGTAGAATCCATAGTTTTCTGGGTCGCTGAGATGAATAGTGACACTCTCGATGCCGTTTAAGTCAAAGGTCAGCCTCCAATCTGCCTGGGGGTGATAAGGGGTGAAAAATAAAATGTCCAAAATGGTTACGAGAGAGGACCATTATTGCGGCTAAAAAAAGATGTCCACAAAATAAATAATCAAATACTCGCCATTTTACGAGGCGTATCACTGAATACAAGTTTATCGATACCATAGTAGAAGCCGATGACGTAGTCGATTTCCTATCAGAGTTCCTAAACTCAATTTATCTTGCTGGATTGCCAACACAGCGTCTTTTACATCGCTTTTTTTTTTTGTGTAGTGGGATCGCCAAATATTTTACTACGGAAACTCGATACGCCAAAACAATGCAACGGCACAAGGCTGTGTGTAAATAAGATGCTGGGCAATCTTAACAGGAAAGGGAGAGGGTGAAACAGTTTTTATCTCACGGATACCGCTCATTTCGACGGATCTCCCTTTTAACTTTTTGCAATTTCCACTGAGACCTGCGTTCTCGATCACGATAAACAAGCCACAGGAACAGTCTATTAAGCATTGCGAAGCGGATTTGAGATTGCCATGTTTCTCTCACGTACAACTTCGTGTTACTTACTCCAGGGTGGATTCACCCGAGAATTTATTTATTCTTGCTTCTTGAGGTGAAACTGAAAATATGGGTTATAATCAAGTTTTGAGTTAAATTAATGTTATAGTGTATTTGTAAAACAGTTTACTTTATAATTTGTATTATGTGCTTATACTTTTAAATGCCTGTAGATAAAATCACTTCGATTTTACACTATATATAGAACTCATTGATTTTCCTGTCTAATATAAGATTGGGATAAATACCCAACGCCGGGTAATCAGCAAGCTATGACTAAAAATCAGTTTATGGCCTTATAGATAGACTCCCTAGTTAGCTGCGCTGTTAGGCGCTCGGTTTACTGATCCGTGGGTTCAAGCCCCAGGAGTAGGATGTTTTATGAGTACCAGAGAACTCTGGGAAGGTAAACACGGCCAGGCGTGATACTGACCACATCAGACTTTCATGTGCCGAAGGTCATGGAAAATACGGGCCTAACAGCGTATCACTGATATGCCTTAACGGCCTGGGAACAGGAATTTTACCTGTTCTTTATGTTTCAGAGAAATCTTACGAAAAACTTATTGTCATTTATGTCTATGTGTCGGGGAATCATAAAGCTTGGGAACCGCTCGTGAAGATACTGCATTTTAAAATTTTATCTCCTCAAAGATGTATACGCGTATATTTACTTCCCCGTAAATATGGCAGGAAAAGCTTACTTGTCAATCCTGAGAATAAAATGAAAACTTTCGTGCTCAGAGTAAACTGTAGCAAGGAAGTTTATGTTAGAGAGCTCCACTCAGGAATAACTTAACAGTTTTCTAGCAGGTCAGTTTTTGTCGCGATTCGTGTTAAAAGTTACGCCCAATATGGAATTGTCTTTTCGTCTAGTCCAGTGGTTCCCAGCCTGAGGGTACACTGTAGATCGTTTAGGGATACGCGATAAAAAGTTGGATTATGGCGGAAAACAGGCAAATATGCTGTCAAAAACAGCACCAGCAATAGTTACAAAGAATTTTGTTAATATAAAGGGGTGCAGTTTATGGCTGGGCAGAGGTACGCAAGAATAAAGGTTGAGAATCACTGGTCAAGTCTGCTTCTTTCTATCTAACCTGCACAATAGTTAGTTCCTCTCCAGATTTGCCGGGTCGTCTCTGTCACAGCCGGAGAGGTTGACTAGTCGTCGTCTCTTTAAAAGCTATTCGTTGCCTTTTCTCTAAATCACTGATAATTCGGTGCCTTTTCTCCAATTCACTGATAATTCGGTGCCTTTTCCCTAAATCACTGATAATTCGTTGCCTTTTCCCTAAATCACTGATAATTCGGTGCCTTTTCCCTAAATCACTGATAATTCGGTGCCTTTTCCCTAAATCACTGATAATTCGGTGCCTTTTCCCTAAATCACTGATAATTCGGTGCCTTTTCCCTAAATCACTGATAATTCGGTGCCTTTCGAAAGTTACTCCTACCTATTCACCTGGTTCTTCTAGTGAAATGTCAAGCGCTCTAATGTTACGCCATCCTAGGTAACAGATACTCTGTTGTAAATTTAATTGGGAAAATATTTTATCGTCCAAACATATTAATTATCAGCCATTGTGTTAAATGATATACGCCATTGACAATTTAACCTCTCAGTGTATATATGCTAATCTGAGTATGAAAACTGATAAACTATACATTATATATATACACACATTTGGTAATATTAAAAAATAAACACAGACATGAGAAACACATACATGCGTTTGAATGTAAATGCTACAGAAGAGTTCTTCAAATATCATGCACACAAAAAAGAACATATATATATCTATACTACAATAACTTAATATTGAAGAAGGCTGGCTAGTAAAGAGGATTAAACAAAGAAAATTTAAATATTTTAGACACATTAAACGTCAAGAGAAGACCGTCTTGGAAGGGTACATAACTGGAAAAAAGAAAGAGAGGATGACCAAGGCGAAAATGGTTGCAAGACATCGTTGATGATCTGCAAATGGATGCATCAGCAGCAGGCCATCTTGCTCACAACCAAGGAGCCCACAGGAGAGCTGTTAGGGAGGCAAAGTTCTGCAAGGAACATGCAAATGAATGAATGAATGAATATTTTAAAAATTATCAATGTTAACTGCAACTACTCATTCAAACTATGAGTGACTTTTTCTGCATACCCACTGATTAGAGACTATTCATATAACATATTGTATTGCCCTTGGTTGTTTAAAAAAATATGTGTGCTTACATATAGTAAAGAAAAGTATAGGGTGGCATTTCACAAAAAATTCTGACACCCGAAAATATTTGGCGATTTCATGAAATATTTCTTCCATATTATTTCATCTGACATGAATCCAGAGTCTGAGATAATTGGCGGGAAATTCAAATCTGTAAGTGGCTAACTTCAAATTTAAGTGTTTAAAAGATGTTAATGACATAGATAAAAAGTGACATTATTTTCAAAAGAATTTTTTCTTTCTTTTAGATTTTCTCTAAAGATTTCAAATTTGTTCACGTCGATACCATAGCTTGCCAAGACGGTTTCATACTTTGACCCCATAGCTTATCACGATCCTATCATACTTTGACCACACGACTTGTCAAGACTCTTTCATACTTTGCGTATCCAGATTCTATCATACTTTGACTCCATAGCGTATCCAGATTCTATCATACTTTGACCACACGACTTGTCAAGACTCTTTCATACTTTGCGTATCCAGATTCTATCATACTTTGACTCCATAGCGTATCCAGATTCTATCATACTTTGACCACACGACTTGTCAAGACTCTTTCATACTTTGCGTATCCAGATTCTATCATACTTTGACTCCATAGCTTGCATACTATGACCCCACAGCTTGCCAAGACCCGATCATACTTTGGCTCTATAGCTAGCCAAGACCCTATTATACTTTGATTTCATATCCGCGCTGCTGGCGAGATTCTTCAGCTGCCGTGCGTTGAGTGGGGATCCTCCCGGCCATTAAGTGCGAATGGGGAAATCCAAAACACGTCTAGGTTTTCCGGTGAGAAAATCCAACTCTGGGCTGGATGGGCAACCACCTCTCACCCAGTAGGGATATACTGATATCCAAAACACGTCGATGTTTTCCGGTGAGAAAGTCCAACTCTAGATTAAAATGGTGCAACGAAAACCATGGTGTCACGCAATTCCGCTCCTGAGACCCACCAAGAATACAGGCTCAAGCCCAGCGATACTCTGAACCTCTTGTGGTCCTCTCGTCGATCTCTTGTTTCCCTCTCGGGGACCACAGGACCAATCAAGGACCACATGAGTAAATTCAGTAGGATTACGATGCGATCTTGGTGGTAGAAGTGAACGAAGAAGAAGAGGAAGAAGAAGAAGAAGACGCCATAGCTTGGATACTTTTACCCCATAGCTTGCCAAGACCCTAACACACTTTGACTCCATAGCTTGCCAAGACCCTAACATACTTTCACTCCATAACTTGCAAAGACTCTAACATAATTTGACACCATAGCTTGCCTAGATCCTATCATACTTTGACTTCACAGCTTGCTGGACCCTATACTATACTTTGACTCCACAGCTTGCCAAGGTCCTATCATATTTTGACACCATAACTTGCCTAGATCATATCATACTTTGACCCCATAACTTGCCAAGACCCTATCATATACTTTGACTCCATGGCTTTGCAAGATCCTATCATACTTTGACCCCATAGCTTGCCAAGACCCTATCATATATCGTTAATATGCTCACAGAATCCAGCTCCTTTAATCTTGCAGCTATTTTCAGAATCTTCTCCTAGCTTGGCTGTGGAAATATTAATAAACAAATATAAATCACTCTAAGTATATCTCGACGTAATCAATTTTTTTTTCAAATCACAACTACGTAAAGAAGAATCGTATATGTTTAACGGGAGATAACCAAATGAATTCTTACTCGCTTGTGTTCTTTTCAATAACAGGACTTTGGATTTCAGATGTTAAAAAAAAACAAACTATGTTGTAGTGCCATAGTAACAAAATAAACAAAACAATGAAACATGAGCGGAAATGACACGAAAAGGAAGCATGTGCTACAACATTAAGTTTGTAGAAATAACTTTATTAAAGCAGTCACCCTCAGAAGGAACAGGGTGTATCTCTAAACTTTCACTTGTCTTACAGCTGATTTCAAGCCTGTAATAAAATGTGAGAGAGTGAGAGAAATGGGGAGAACGAGGGAGAGAATGGCACAGGCAAAGTGGAAGAGTGGAGGAGAGATGAGAGAAAAAACAGAGAAACAGAGAGGGTGATGAATAGTGGGTTAAGACTAAGAGAGAAAGGGAGAGAGATGAGAGAGACAGAGAAACAGTGGGAGGGAGTTGAGATAGACAGAGAAACAGAGATAGTGGGAGAGAGATAAGAAATACGGAGAAACAGAGATAGAGGGAGGGTGATAAGAAAGACAAAGAAACGAGAATGAGAGAATGTGATCAGGAAAGATAGATGAGAGAATGGGAGAGAGATAGAGACGGAGAGATAGAGAGATGAACATTACAACATGTGTCTAGTATTGCTCATTATATGGTCATACTGTTGATGGCACATGTTAAGATATTCTCTTCTCTTGTGGATATAAAAAAAATTAAAATCGAACCCATTGAATTAAGATGGCACGGACACCAAACAGCGCTCTAACGCCGTAATCTAAGGCTATGTAAAACTTGCTGGTCATTTATGCCAGATTTACTTCCTGAAAACTTAAAATACGGAAACGAATCAATACTTTACCTCTTAAACAAAATGTAGAAATGTTACTGACAATTCCTTGTCACTCTTCCATATAGTCTCCACCCGATTAGTCTGCTCTATCACGCTTCACTAATGCCTGGATTCTTTGAGAACAAACAAATCTACTGACTTAATCTATAGGCAACTATAAAAGGCCTTTTAATCTCTTCTTCCGTACTGTCTTTCCACCTAGCTTCTACATCAGGTGTCCAAAGTCAAAATAATCACGTGATTTGAGGTCCTGACCCACACTGCATTTTCTTTCTGCGTTTAATATCTGCGGGCGTGTCACAAATAACACGAAACTGAGAACTGTTCATCTCTCGTGCATGCTCCTTTGACACTCATTTTCCTAAACGGCCGACGTTCCTTCATATCTAGAGAGCGATAGTACAACATATTTTTACTGGAGTAGTCTGTTACTGTTTTTTATAGCAAATTTATGGTTACTTTTGACTTGCTTTGATACATTTACTGCTATATCTTATCCTAATAGAAATATTAGAAACGTATTGGATGCGTTAATTCTTGTTCTTTTTAAAGCTACTGTTAGTGTTTTGGATATTTATCTATGTTTGTTTTCTTTGTTTTATTTACTTTTTTTGCCTTGTTTTGCTTTTTTTTGCTAACACACAGACATGCATATATATATATATAATTTTAAAAATCTAGTTTGGTTTTCTAAATCTAATTTCATTTAAAGTAAAAATTTGTTTCCCGCATAAGAAGGCAATTCTGCTACAGCGACTACTTTGTAGAACTTCACAAAAATGTTTGTGATAAGTTTGTTGGATTTGTTTTATGGTTTGCTCTTACACAAGGAAGAGGATCTTCACTTTCTGGTTATCTTCCAGTTCGTGGCACTCACTCTAGCACGGCTGTTTTTGCCAAGTGAGTGGAGCCTCAGATTCTGCTGTAACTGGCGGCCAGTATTGTTTGTCAACATTTAACATCACCAAATACAGAAAACCTATCGAACCTGTGGGGGGGGGGGGGGGGGGGGAGGGGCTGAACCAGGAAAGAATAAGAAATAATAAAACACAATCTTGTATTTGTACACAGAACACTGCTTTGAATTAAAACTCTTCATAAAATATAACAGAAGTATTCTTAAAGAGATGAGGGGAAAAAAAAACAACTCAGTCACACTGACCTAATAGAATAGACAGAACGACGAATAAAATATACTCCACATAACTTTCTCCTCCTAGACTGTTCTGTATAGAGTGGTACAAAGTAAACTTGTACAAACAATATACATAGAACTAATAAATAGCCTGTATGTACTACTTTACTGTGGTGATGTAACGCTCAGATAGTGCAGGAAAAATGTTCTAGTAACGAAAGGAATACAAGATAGGGCGTACAATGGTAAATAGTTATGAATTTAAAAGCCATACACAAAGTGACAATGAAGTAAACAACAAAAATAACAAAGAACACTTCACAGCTACTTCATTCATTCATTCATTTGCATGTCCCTTGCGGAACATTGCTTCACTAACAGCTCTCCTAACAGCTACTAACATATCTAAATATCACCGTGTTCAGGAATAATCAGAATATGATATTTAAATAAGCAATGATGTCATTTTAAAATATTCACACATAAATGTTTTTGACGTCACTGAATTGCCTCCCTTAGCTTCTGCTCAATTTTCTGGACCTAGAACTGAATAAAAAAAAAACTTTGAGAGTGACAGAGAAGAGAATACTTGACGTCCTCAGCAAACAGACACAAGCACTTACAGCAAGTGACGACACAGGAAAGCCACCGACGTGAGCAGTGCTAAGAACCTCGTGAGTGACTCTCGTCATTATCTGGGCGTTGGTAAATTCCCTGCCATTATACTTGCAAATAAACTTGACCTTGACACATCTTGAGTAAGCTTCTAAACCAACAAGCAGAGGAGGATGAGTGACAGCTGCTGACACTGTGTTAAAAACCTTTGTTCTCAATTCTTGCAGCATCATCTTGTTACATGTAAGGTCTAAACAGTCTCAACCTTGTTACATGTAACATCCACACACGGTTTTAGTCTTCCTACATGCAAAATTTTACACAGTCTCTATTTTATTACATGTGACATCCACACTTAGTCTTAATCTTGTTACATGTAACATCTACACATAGTCTTAATCTTGTTAAATGTAACATCTACACATAGTCTTAATCTTGTTACATATAACATCTACACATAGTCTTAATCTTGTTACATGTAACATCTGCACACAGTCTCAGTCCAAGACATATAGCCAGGACCGCCGTTTTGTTACAGACTAACTGGAGCAAAGCAACGTAAGCCTTCAAAAATTAGGACGCACTAGAACAATCTTTTGCTTTATTAACAAAACATAAAGACATATTAACAATATATAAAGACATAGTAACAAAATATAAAGACATATAAACAAAATACAGATTCGGTATATTGAAAGGCCTAGGTTCTGATCAGTTTAACTTGGGGAGGGGGGAGGCATCTTGTGTTCACTAGCTACAAAGATACCGTGGAAAACGCACGTAAAAACACAGGAAAGAATGACAAAGTAATCACCATCAGGTGCCGTGCCGACTGGCGTTGGCTATTATGCTTCTCCAGAGTACACGATCCTTCATGCAGGCCATCAGCTCAGTTGCTGATCTCCTATCACACCATCCCGTCAGACTGTCCAGTATCATTTCTCTTGGTCTTCCTCTTGATCTTCCTTCTATTTTTCATGTTGTTATAATATTTTCAATGCTCCCTCTTCTCATTGTATGTCATATGGAAGTATATTCTCTCTCTCTCTCTCTCTCTCTTACTTTTTTTACAAGAAGTTTTGTCTCTCCAGCTCTTCTCATACATTCTTCATTAGTTATTCTTGCTGTCCAGGGGATTCGCAACATTCTTCTAATAAACCACATTTCTGCTGCTTCCAATGATTTTTGTGCAGACATGTCTATTGTCCATGATTCACTTCCATATAATATAATAGGATTAATATAGCATTTTACGACTCGCTTTCTAACATTCATTGATAAAGATGTGTTGCATAATATATTTTTCATTCCCTGAAATGTAGTCTTTGCTTGGCCTATTTTGTTCCTAATTTCTGTTCTGCATTTCCCATCTAAAGCTATTACTGCTTCAAGGTATTGAAAATTCTGCACCTGCTTTAGAATAGTTCCGTTTAATTTCTGCTGTATTTTGGTGGATTATGTTTTTTAGATATAACAATAGTCTCTGTCTTTTTTATGTTTAAAGCATGGTCTTTCTGTTCAGTTCCTTCAGCAACTTTATCAAGAGATTTTGCAGGTCTTGTTGGTTCTCAGCTATCAGCAACGTGTCATCAGCATACGGAAGGTTGTTAATATTGTATTCTTCAATTTTTATGCCTGGTTCTGTGATGATCGTTCTTAGAATATTCTCGCTGTACAGTGAAGAAAGGTCTGGAGATAGTACACATCTTTGTCGCACCCCTTGTTTTATAGGTTTATATTTTCCAGTTCTATTTTCAACTCGAATTGCTGCTTATTGCTGCCGGTATAGATGTTTTACAATCATCAGGTCTTTGCCGTCTATATTGATGTCTTCAAGCATTTTAATAATTTCACTATGTTTCACCTTGTCAAATGCCTTGGTGTAATCAATGAAGCATAAGTAGAGATCTCTCTGTACTTCTAAAGCTCTTTCTGTTAGTGTTCGTAAAGCATAAATGGCATTGTGTGTTCCCTTTCCTTCAACAAATCCAAACTGTTCATCTGCTATTTCCATTTTTATCCTGTTTCTTGTTCTTCTCATAATAATTCTTAGAAGTAACTTATTTATGTGACATGAGAGGCTGATATTCCGGTGGTCATCATATTCTTTTGCACTGTTTTTCTTTGGTAGTGCTATAAACGTGGATTTAAGCAGGTCACTGGGCATATAACCACTGTTGTAAATGTCATTCAGTAATTTGGTTATTATTTTTATTCCTATCTCCTCTAGCGCCTCTATTTCTTCTATTGTTATATTATCAGCCCCAGTCGCTTTTCCTTTTCATGTTTTTTTATGGCACCTGTAATTTTATCTTCAAGTATTGGCGGTCCATCACAGTTTTCAATATCTGGTGTTAATTCTGGTCTTTCTCCTCCACATAGCTCACCGATGTACTCTGTCCACCTGTCCACATCTTCTTTTCTCATTAACATTTTACCTTCTTTTGATTTCAGGCATTCTGTGGTATATTTTGTCTTCCTGCTTGTGAATTTACTAATTCGTCTGTGCATGCTTTTGCTGTATTTATTATGGGAGTCCTTATTTGTCTGCACTGTTGATTTAACCACATTTCTTTTGTTTTCTGCTTTTGCGTCTTATTTTATTTTTATTTATCTTGTTATATTTTTCCTCGTTATTTTTACTCCTCCTCCTCTTGTCCATAAGTCCTAAGATGTCGTCTGTCATCCATTTATTCTTAGGGTTTTTTTCAGTGCTATTATCTCCTTAACAGTTTGTTGGATAGAATCTCTTAACATTGCCCATTGTTCATCAATAACAATTATCTTTGCTATTGCATTGTATCTATTTGTTATAATAACTTTGTATTGTTCTCGCAGTTCTTGGTCATTTTAAGGAGTCCTGTACTAATTTTGATGTTTCTCACTTTTCTGCATGTTTTCTTTAGCTTTATTCTAATTTTTCCACAGAGTGGGTCATGGTCACTATTGCAGTCAGCTCCTGGCATGGTTTTTGTTGTCAATAATGCATTCCGGAATCATTTGTTGACTAATATGTAGTCTATCTGGTTAAAAGTCTTTTTGTGTGGGCTGCACCACTCTGCCAGTCTCGAGGATGTTGTTTAAACCAGGTGTTTCCTACAACCATGCTGTGTATTCTTGCCCATTCAATTAATTTATAACCTCTGTCATTCCTCTCCCCCAGTCCATAGTCACAAACGATGTCTGAAGTTCTTCCTTTACGAACTTTGGTATTAAAATCTCCCATGCCTATGGTAACTTCATGTGACTTTGTGTGTTTATGGCTGTCCCTATGTCGTTATAAAACAACTGTACATCTTCTACAGAACTATCAGCTAGTGGAGCGTACACTTGTATAATATTTATGTTTATTGTCGTCCTTTCAGTTGGGGTAGCAGGACTCAGTCCGAGATGTTCAAATATCCTACAATTGTCCTTGCTGTTTGTTCGTCAAATATTATTCCTACTTCTCGTTCATGTTTCTCACCTCCTGAATATATTATTGTGTATTTATTAGAGTTTATCTTTCCTGCACATGTCCATCTAACTTCATTCATTCTTAATATGTTGACCTTTAACCTTTCCATTTCCCTTTTTATATTTTCTAATTTTCCAGCCTGGAATAAAGTTCTAACATTCCATGTTGCTATTTTGAACTTGTAGTTTTGCCACCAGTAGCTTGATGACGATCTGGGCTCACCTGTGGCTCGTGAACTGCCCTACCGGACGAGGCTGTTCCAGAGGAACATCTATTAACGTCGTTCATGACAAATCTATTACTCTGAATAAGCATAATTGTTCTTGGGAGCTACTACAGTGGTTTCCCGTTGCCTTCTATCGGTTTGTGTATGGACTCTCCGCTAGCCTTCGGACTCCCTGTCCTACCCGCAAGGCAGAGGGAGTGAAAGGTTTTAAGGAGCCTCTTACCCGCCCGGTATTCCCTTCACTGAGCACCTGAGGCACTTCATAGGAATAGTAGAGCCACCTACTACCCCACCTCGCTCTCTGAGTCTACTGCCAGTTGGTCCCGCGCCTGCTTATTTGGATAAATCCTTATTCACGGGGATCCTCCATATCTGGAGGACTTTCACCATCCGCCGCCTGTGACGCGCTGGGTTGGGGATGTCGCTCCAGCTTGTCCCAGTAACGTAATGATTTCGCTTAAAGACATAGGAAAGAATGAATATTAGCAACGTCACTACATAACGACTCTTGTACAAGTAAAAGATATATCTTTTTTGTTTGATCACTCATCATAACTAACAATGTAAGAACAACTTGATCATTTGATCACTCATCGTAACTAACAATGTGAGAACAACTTAATCATTTGATCACTCATCATAACTAACAATGTGAGAACAACTTAATCATTTGATCACTCATCAGAACTAACAATGTGAGAACAACTTAATCATTTGATCACTCACCATAACTAACAATGTGAGAACAACTTAATCATTTGATCACTCATCGTAACTAACAATGTGAGAACAACTTGATCATTTGATCACTCACCATAACTAACAATGTGAGAACAACTTAATCATTTGATCACTCATCAAACTAACAATGGGCGAACAACTTAATCATTTGATCACTCATCATAACTAACAATGTGAGAACAACTTGATCATTTGATCACTCATCACAACAAACAATGTGAGAACAACTTAATCATTTGATCACTCATCAAATTAACAATGGGCGAACAACTTAATCATTTGATCACTCATCACAACTAACAATGTGAGAACAACTTGATCATTTGATCACTCATCACAACTAACAATGTGAGAACAACTTAATCATTTGATCACTCATCATAACTAACAATGTGAGAACAACTTAATCATTTGATCACTCATCATAACTAACAATGTGAGAACAACTTAATCATTTGATCACTCATCATAACTAACAATGTGAGAACAACTTAATCATTTGATCACTCATCATAACTAACAATGTGAGAACAACTTGATCATTTGATCACTCATCACAACTAACAATGTGAGAACAACTTAATCATTTGATCACTCATCATAACTAACAATGTGAGAACAACTTAATCATTTGATCACTCATCATAACTAACAATGTGAGAACAACTTAATCATTTGATCACTCATCATAACTAATAATGTAAGAACAACTTGATCATTTGATTACTCATCATAACTAACAATGTAAGAACAACTTGATCATTTGATCACTCATCATAACTAACAGTGTAAGAACATCACTGATCCACGTTTAGGATGCGAACTTATTCTCAAATGTTATAATAGTTATATCCATCCCTTCCTCCCTCCTCTCCCCCACCCTATACAGGACTTTTATACATTCAATATGTCAAATACATCATGGAGAGAGAGAGAGAGAGAGAGAGAGAGGGAGAGAGCCGACACTGGAGGAGGTAACAGCACAAAATTTCGCCCTCGACTATCTATATAAACATTGAAATTCTCATTATTAATATACGTTAGTGAAAGATGAGAATACCAGACAATATAGGACAGGTGTTCTAAAACAGGGGGCTTTTAGGTATCTTAACGGAAGTATTACAAATCCCTGGGTCAAATCCATAAAATACTGGATTATCTGTATAATGCGAAATGGCCGGATACTTTATAAACGATCAATTATTTTATCCAGTGATGCTGGGGGGGGGGGGTAGCTTTTCCTGGCTTGTCTATGGCGCTGACACCCCGGGTAACTTTCTACACCCCAGCTTCTGTCAATAAATTCAAAGGTTGTTCCATGAATCACTCTACTGGTTATAGCCTTGAAGTTGTCTCCGTACTGGTTATAGTATTGGAACTGACTGAGTACTGGTTATACAAGGTACGATAATTAAGTAATGAGACTAATTACATAAACAAATAAAATAAACAACGGTTGAAGATATAGCCTGTATTTTATTGAAAGATAGCCCCTTGTGCATTGATACAGCGAGTGGCACGATCTAACAAAAGCTGGAACGACTTCTGCAGTTCTTCTGTTGGTATCGTCAACATAAGATGTTACGGCCCTTTGGATGTCATAAGTATGGTCAAAGAAACGTAATTTCAATGGTAACTTTAATTTTGGGATGAGAACATAATCGCAGGGAGACAAATCTGGGGAACAGGGTAGATGGTTGAGAACGCACACTTGTTTTTAGGCTAATAATTCCCGTACAACTACCACCCGGTGAGCCGGTGCAATATCATGAAGAAGGAAAAAACGGCCAGGTGTTGAATACTCGGGTCACACTCGGAGAATCCTTTTCAATAAGCATTTGAATATACTTAAACTTCAGCAGTGACAGTTTGTCCCTCTGGAGTAACTTAATTGTGAATAACTTCTTTGCTGTCGTAGAATCATACCAACATTGTCTTCACTTTCGACTTTTGAAGACGAAATTGTTTGCCTTTTGGTGATGATGATAACTTCCATTTTGACGTTTAGTTGTCGGATCATAGTGGAAAATCCATGTTTCATCTTCTGCAACAATCAAGTTTAAGAAATGTTATTTCTGCGACACGTTTTGATGATGTCTTTTGCGTACTCAACACGCTGATGTTTTTGGTCATTAGACAATGAATGTGGTACAAACTGGCAAGCAACTTTTTTTCTTGCCCAAATCTTCTATAAAAATTTTACGAATTGTCTCTCGGTTAACACCAAATTCATCTGCCATCATTCTCACCGTCAAACAGCGATCATCTTGTATCCTTTCTCGGACTTTTGCAATGAGTTCCTCATTATGAACATAAATTTAGCATCCATGTCTAGCTGCATTTGTAATCGTTTCCACAACACTTTTGCATCGTGAATAATACATGAATATCTATGCACTAGATAAACAATTATCTCTATAAACTTGTCGCATCATTTCAACTGTCTTCATGGCACTTTTTCCGAGTTTTAAACATAATTTAATGTTAGCTGTTTGCTCCATGCTGATTACGCGACAATGCACCTCTAATTCAATGCTCAATCAAGTGCCATGACGCGTGGTGTAGGCGATCATTTCTCTCCACAATTCCTTGTCTTTAGACTCGATTATGACATCCGCTGGTGACTTTCTTCCTAGCCACACTGACAGCCCATCCAGTACCTTCTCTCTGTCTTCCTCTGTCTCTTCTTCCATCAATGTTTCCAGTTGCCACAGTGTGTTCCACTTTTCCTCTTCTCAAAATATGTCCTAGAAATTTTGTTTGTATGCCTCTGATCTTTGCTGTAATTTGCTTTTTAAATCCAGCCTCTCTTAAGACTTCTACGTTGGTTTTCTTAGATGTCCATGCTACCTTCAACATCCTTCTTATGAACCACATCTCCATGGCCTCCATTTCTCGCTGTACTCTCTTATTCATAGACCGTGCTTCACATCCATAAAACAAAACTGGTTCGATCTAACATTTAAGTACTCGGACTCTTTTGTTTACATTGATATGGATCTGTTGCATAAGATGTTTCTCATTTTCTGTAATGCTGACTTGGGCTGAGCACGTCTGCTTTTTTTTTTTTTTGTGACATTTCCCATCAGGTGTTATAATTGTTCCTAATTACTTGAATCTATCAATTTGTTTCAGTTCTGTACCATCGATGGTAATGCTATATTTTGGTTATATTCTTTTCTTTGAGATGACCATCACTTCAGTCTTCTTTTTGTTCAGTCTGAGACCTTTACTTTTACTTTCACGAACTACGATGTCTAGGAGAACTGTCCCGCTAATCGATATTCTTGGCAAGGTCTCTGTATTAAGTATTATGTTTTTACTGTACAAGGAGAAGAGGTCAGGAGATAGAACATATCTTTGTCTCACTCTCAATTTTATGTCTTGGAATGTTCCTATTTGGTTCTCAACCTTCATTACTGCTGATTGTTGCCAGTATGTGATTTTGATGAGTTTCAGATCTTTCCTATCCGTTTTGATGTCTTCCAGCATTCTGATAATTTCTGTGTGTGTCTCATTTTATCGAATACTTTACAGTAGTCTTTACATTAGTATAGGTCCGTCTTTACTTCTATTGATCTTTCCGTCAATGTTCTCATTATATATATATGGCATTACCTGTGCCTTTTCCTTCAACGTAACGTGGCTCATAAGACTAATGATTCGATGGTCTTCACATTCAATTGCACCTTTCTTCTTAGGTAGGACACTGAAAACTGATTGCAAAAGGTCTGATGGGACATAGTTACTGTTAGAGATGTCATTCAGCAATCTGGTAATTTGGGAGGCCAAATCTTGGAGGCCCTTCATTATTATTTCGTATATCTATTTTGCTTCTATTGTCCTCATAGAGTTCTCTAATGTATTCGCACCATCGTGCCATTATTTCTTCTCTGTCCATTATTTGACTTCAGGCAACCAGTCTTGTGGTATGCCCTTGTGTTTGTTAACTCTTTTATTTGTTTGTACATATCTCTTGGGTTTCCATGATAGTGTATCTCTGTTACATTACATTTCTTATTTAGCAACTCTTATTTAGCTTTATTGCATTTGTGTCTTATTTCTTCATTTATTTTGTCATATTCATCTTTATCTTCCTTAAGACTTCTTATCCAATCTATTAGTTGCAAAATTTCTTCTGTCATCCACCCCTGTTTAGCGTGTCCTTTATTAGGAGGTAGGATTTCGATAGATGTTTGCTGAATAGAGTCTTTAAGAATATTCTATTGCTCATCAATCATTTCAATCTTCTCTATAGCATTATATCTATTATGTAGTATGGTTCTTTATTGTTCTTGTATTGCCTTATCTTTCCGTAACAGCTCTCTATCTAGTTCTTTGTTTTTAGCTGCTACCTTTAACCTCTTTAGCCTGATTCTCACATTTCCTACAACTGGGATGTGGCCACTGTTGCAGTCTGCGCTTGGTCTTGTTTTCACGGATATTATTGAGTTCCTGAATCTTCTGTTGATCATATTGTAATCTGTCTGGTTATGTATGTTATTATTTGAGCTTTTCCATGTCCATAGTCACCTTGGGTGTTGTTGAAACCAAGTATTTCCTATTATCATTTTATTATTTTCTGCCCACTCAATCAACATCTCTCATCTTGTGTTTCTGATACCCAGTCCATACTTGCCAGTAGCTTCATTGTCTTGTTCAATCCCTGCTTTCGTGATTAAATCACCCAGCACAAAGTTTACTTCCCATGGTTTGCACTGTTTCATTGCCATGTCCAGATTGTTGTAAAAATCGTTTATCTCATCAGAGCTTTCTGAAGTTGGTGCGTGTACTTGGATGAGATTTGTGTCGATTGGGTGGCCCTGTAATTTAACCATTAACACTCTGTCCGATATGCACCGGAAACCTTTCAAGGTTCTTGCTGTCTTCTTATCCAGTATTATGTCATTTCCATTTCTACACTGGTTTCCCTGTGAATAAATTATTTTGAAGTCTTTATGATCTCTACTTCCTGCTCCAGTCCAACTCATTTCACATAAACCAAGTTAATTTCCATTCTTTTCATTTCTTGTTCGATGTTTTCCAGTTTTTCACTTGACCTCTAAATAGGTAAAGAAAATGGCGACTTGTTTGTCGTCTGCTTATTGGGCGGCGATGAAAAGTTACCCGAAAATAGATGAAGGTTATATCTTTGGATTCCACGCTTTGCTTCATTGATGGCATTTTTGTCTTGGCCACAGTAAAATAAGTCTCATTACTTAATTGTCGCACCTTGTAGTCTTGGAGCTGTTTCAGTACTGGTTATAGCCTTGGAGCTGACTCAATACTGGTTATGGCTTGAGAGTAATACACTTTATAATGAAACCGTTTCTTATAGAAACAACATAAGAGATGAAACAGCTCAGCGCTTTTATTCCTGCAATAGATAATGTCTAGATGAAAGACGAGGTGCAATAGATAATGTCTAGATGAAAGATGAGGTGGAATAGATAATGTCTAGATGAAAGACGATGTGCAATAGATAATGTCTAAATGAAAGATGAGGTGCAATAGATAATGTCTAGATTAAAGACGAGGTGCAATAGATATTGTATAGATGAAAGACGAGGTGCAATAGATAATGTCTAGTTGAAAGACGAGGTGCAATAGATAATGTCTAGATGAAAGACGAGGTGCAATAGATATTGTCTAGATGAAAGATGAGGTGCAATAGATACTGTCTAGATGAAAGACGAAGTGCAATAGATAGTGTATAGATGAAAGACGAGGTGCAATAGATAATGTCTAGTTGAAAGAAGAGGTGCAATAGATAATGTCTAGATGAAAAACGAGGCGCAATAGATAATGTCTAGATGAAAGACGAGGTGCAATAGATATTATCTAGATGAAAGACGAGGTGCAATAATGTCTAGATGAAAGATGAGGTGCAATAGATAATGTTTAGATGAAAGACGAGGTGCAAATGATAATGTCTAGAGGAAAGACCAATAGCAACAGACAATGGCTAGGTGAAAGTCCAGGTGCAATAGATAATGTCTAGATGAAAGAGGAGTTGCAGTAGAATATACTGTAGATATGTCACTATGTGACTGTCAGACATAGTTTATGTAATACAAGCAACCGAGCACACAGGACCACACACACAGGACCACACACACAGGACAACGCATGAAGGACCAGACAAACAGCACCAGGCACACAGGACTAGGCACACAGGACCAGGCACACAGGAGCAGGCACACAGGACTAGGCATACAGGACTGGGCACACAGGACCACATATGTAGGACAAGGCATGAAGGACTGTGTACTTCAGACGACGCATGTAAGACAATGCACTTTAAACCACGCACGAAGACAAAGGTCAATTTCAAGTAGGCCACAATACAAAAAAACATGGGGACTAGAACCCGAAAATTTGACGAGGGACAGAAGTTGGCCAACATTTATGAGAAGATTCATGCTTCAGTCTGCATTTTTGTTTTCAGACTTGATAATTCATCTCTTTGACTCGCCTACGCAGAGCACAAGTAGAACATACTTGATGTCAAGTGTGTGTAATTACTGCTAAGCTACTTAACTCCCATCGCTTTCTTTCAGCCCTTTACTCACCCTGGAGTTTTATTATGTACTAGTATGATATTTAAATATTTCTTTCTGAGTGATATTTCTATCCATATTTCTATCATTCTTCATTCTGAAATTGTATCGCTCACTAAAGCTAAACTGTGGTTAACTGATCTCCGATTATTTTTTGTGTAATAACATATCTATGTATATGAACATCTTGTTTCTGAACACTGCACGTAAAAATTATAAATACCGTATTTCGCGTCGTATGACACTCACTTGATAAAAAAAAAATTGTAGAAACATACGTCTAATATTTAGGTTTGCGTAGAGGTTCAGGTGGAGGTAGTAGACAAACATCTAAACATTGGTACCGGAAAAACATCTAAACAGTGGTACTAGAGAAACATCTACACACCGGTATTGACAAACATCTAAACACTGGTACTAGGCAAACATCTAAACACGGGTACTAGACAAACATCGGTTCTAGACAAACATCTAAACATCGGTGCTTGAAAAAAATCTAAACACCCATGTTTAATACACACTAGTGTACTGACCAAATGTTTATCAAGCACTACTGTACTGACCAAATGTTTAATACCCACTAGTGTACTGACCAAATGTTTAATAATCACTAGTGTACTGACCAAATGTTTAATACCCACTAGTGTACTGACCAAATGTTTAATAATCACTAGTGTACTGACCAAATGTTTAATACCCACTACTGTACTGACCAAATGTTTAATACCCACTACTGTACTGACCAAATGTTTTTAATACCCACTAGTGTACTGACCAAATGTTTAATACCCACTACTGTACTGACCAAATGTTTAATACCCACTACTGTACTGACCAAATGTTTAATACCCACTACTGTACTGACCAAATGTTTAATAATCACTAGTGTACTGACCAAATGTTTAATAATCACTAGTGTACTGACCAAATGTTTAATACCCACTACTGTACTGACCAAATGTTTAATACCCACTACTGTACTGACCAAATGTTTAATACCCACTACTGTACTGACCAAATGTTTAATACCCACTACTGTACTGACCAAATGTTTAATACCCACTACTGTACTGACCAAATGTTTAATACCCACTACTGTACTGACCAAATGTTTAATAATCACTAGTGTACTGACCAAATGTTTAATACCCACTACTGTACTGACCAAATGTTTAATACCCACTAGTGTACTGACCAAATGTTTAATAATCACTAGTGTACTGACCAAATGTTTAATACCCACTAGTGTACTGACCAAAATGTTTATCAAGCACTACTGTACTGACCAAACGTTTAATACCCACTAGTGTACTGACTAAATGTTTAATACCCACTCGTGTACTGTCCAAATTTTTAATACTAACTAGTGTACTGACCAAATGTTTAATACCCACTAGTTTACTGTCCAAATTTTTAATACTAACTAGTGTACTTTCCAAATGTTTAATACACACTAGTGTACTGTCCAAATTTTTAATGCTAACTAGTGTACAGAGCAAATGTTTAATACCCACTAGTGTACTGAAGAAATGTTTCACATATACTAGTGTACTGAGGAAATGTTTACACACACTAGTGTACTGACGGAATGTTTAACACACACCTGTGTACGGATGAAACCATAGTGTGAGATATTTGATAATAAATTATTAAATTATGATTACAGACAAATTAAGGTTAAATGTTAAACATCGAACCATCGACTCTTACAAAGATGAAAACCTGGACGAGCGTGCCAGCCTTACAGGAAGAAAGACGGCTCTATCATTCACTTTCCATGTATAGGGTGTGATGTTTCAGTGGTAAACAGTCTAGAAGAAAGAAAGCGTGTGTCATATGTAATAAAAAAAAGATAAAAAAAAGTTCATTAAAGATAATCGAAATGGCTTTTTACTCCTTTATTTAAGAAAAAAAAAATATATATATGGTAAACTATTGCAATGAAAACGAAAATATGCTATAGTTGACACTGCCCATCAGTCATCTGTTTCTGTGTGCAGGTAGAGTCATATGTTCATGGAAAATGTTTCGTGTTTCCATTTTCTTCCCAGAATATTCCTTGTCAAAATAAAAGTGCGTCTTATACACTGGTATGTCTTACACGTGTGCGCCTTATACACTGGATGCGCCTTACACACTGGTGCGTCTTATACACCAGTGCAAACTACAGTATCTTTTTCCTTTATTCGCGGGTAAAACTGTGTTTGTAAGTGTTTACCCCCCTCTTTATTAGGTTGAAAAAAAACTCACAATTTCAGTGAGTTAACATTAGGATATACAGGTATATGAGTTAACAACTTGATGTACAGGCATATGAGTTAACAACTTGATGTACAGGTATATGAGTTAACTTGACGTACAGGCATATGAGTTAACAACTGGATATAAGGTATATTAGTTAACAACTGAATGTACGCGTATAAGAGTTAACAACTGAGCTTACAGGTATATTATTTTGTCTATACTATAAACAATTTTTAAAAATTATATAAAATAAACGACGTGTCTACATTTAGTTGAAGAAATGTAATTAGGACAAAAGTTGCTGAAGGCGTCCATCTGTAGCATCTTATAAGCTCAACTCACGTGGCCAGAAGCTGGAGGACATACCTTGACTACAATATAACTTGTCTCTTTCTGGAACATATATGTCAAGACAAGTTTGGCTTTCTCAGCAGCTGCCATCCATCGGCCCATGCTCCTGGACTCCACCTGGCATGACCGTATTTTACAGCTACTACACCTTCTATAGACCGTCTTGGAAGGGTACATAGTGGGGAAAAGAAAGAAAGGAAGGCCAAGGCGAAGATGGCTGCAAGACATCGTTGATGATCTGCAAATGGATCAGCAGCAGGCCATCTTGCTCACAACAGAGAGGCCTACAGGAGTGCTGTTAGGGAGGCAAAGTTCCACAAGGAATATGCAAATGAATGAACATCTTCTATCCACTTCTCACTGTCTATAGCCAATTCTTCACTGTGCTGTATGCACTTTTATCTTAGTAACAAATAACCGACACCTGTATCCTCCGTCTTACTGTAACAGTTAAAGATAACGTATCAAGGACTTGATCCCCCCACAGACGGACACAGAAGAGCGACTTCAACCCTCTCTGTTTCACCACTAAAGCAGACATAGAAAGTTGTCAACTGCAGACAATGTCCCTACAAGGAAAAATTCTCTTTGTTCTTGTACAAGTTTCCGTGCTCTGGAACTTTAGTACCGGCAAGTAAATGTTTCTATTCTCAGTGCTTGTTTACTTCATTTAGTTACTTGATATTTTGAAATAATTATACATATTGCGTCTGTTTTTTTAAAGAAAAAGAAAGAAAGAAAGAAAGAATCTACCGCTAGTACCAACAATTGTTTAAGATCTAATTCTTGCTAATTTGTGTGTGAGAGAGAGTGCTAGTATATATCTTGTTTATTTTTAAACATCGTGGTACATTTGTCAGTATAATTTTACAACAGTTATATTTAGTTAGATACTGGTCATGGATTATCATATGGAAGTAGACAGCACCACCAGTCGCTGTCAGATCCAATGTTTTCAGTAAACACAACAGTCTCTACGACTAAACCCTGACATAATGATCCAGAGAGACCGGAAGATAGCTTATGGCTAGGACTTCTCCTACCTATCTTGTGCCGTTCCCAACATATCTGCTAGATCCCCTGATGTGTGTACCTGGTTCTTTCTTTGGTATGAAAGGGAAAAGTCGAGGTGGAATTAGCGCACATGGGAAATGCGCATTTTCTGTGCTAAAAGTCCAAGACATGCTAAAAGGTACAGTTTGGCATTACTGAGGTTGTTTATGTGAATCAAATACAGAGTGTTCCATAAGTTTCTTTACATTTGTTTATGTGAATAAAATACAGGGTGTTTCATAAGTTTCTTTACATTTGTTTATGTGAATTAAATACAGAGTGTCCCATACGTTTCTTTGCATTTGTTTATGTGAATCAAGTACAGAGTATTCCATAATGTTTCTTTACTTTTGTTTATGTGAATCACACACAGGGTGTTCCATAAATTTGTTTACAGTTGTTTATGTGAATCAAATACGGGGCGTTGCATACGTTTTTTTTTACATTTGTCTATGTGAATCAAATATAGGTTTCCATAATTTCTTTGCTTCTGTTTATGTGAATTAAATACAAGGTTTCCATAAGTTTAATTACATTCATTTGTTTGTGTGAATCAAATACAGGGTGTTCCATAAAGTTTATTTACATTTGTTTATGTAAATCAAATACAGTGTGTTCCATACATTTCTTTACATTTGTTTATGTGAATCAAATACGGGGCGTTGCATAGGTTTCTTTATATTTGTTTATGTGAATCAAGTACAATGTGTTCTACAAATTTCTTTACTCCTCGAAGGCAACAGTAGGAAAACACATGCAGCAAATGGAAAACGTGTATGTTGTTTTGTAGAGAAACTCTTAGACACACCCACATGGGGAGGCAGTGTCCCGTGATGGCACCGCACACGTCAGTATGATAATTGAGCTCCTCCCAGGTTTAATGTGGCATATCTGAAGTAGCAGATGGGGGTGGGGTCTGCGATTCGCTGCTTCAGGATGTATAGATCCCGTGGAAGTATGGGTGTGTAAACATTTTCTTTAGTGTACCTTCCCCCCCCCCCCCCACAAGAAAAAAATTGAGGTTATGGGAATCTAGTGGGCCACTATAACAAATGTGAATTGTTTTCTTCAAACCTATGGATTGGGCAGGTTAGCGTTCAGAAAATCAAGTAAGTCTCGATGCTGCTGAACAGGTTCCCCACCCCCCCCCCACCCCCCTCCCCATCCCCCGCCGGTCATGAGGATGAATGACGTTTTGTTTGTGTTAATGAACGTCAACAAATCAACTGACGCGCTGAGATTGGGCCCACAAGTTCTTTCTTCCAAGTATAAAAGCTCATAAGCCTCCATCGCACTGGCACAGAAGACGTTCACCTTTGACACTGAAGTGCACCGTGTCACAAAATCAACTCACACATAGTCCCTGTAATGTACTCTAAAAGTTCTGACAGTTTATCTACAAAGTAACACATACTTACCTCCAAGCAGCTGCATTGCTATTCCTGCAGTGGCTTCCAGAAAGTGTAAAGGAGTTTTTGGAACACCCTGTGTTATCTGAATCATCCTAGAGAGATGATCACCAGCCAGAATGCAGCAAACATTACACAGGCAGGCAACGTGTCTGCATCCAAGCCGGTTTCTACAAACACGAAGAGAATAATAATAATTGATAATAATAATAACAATAAACATTTTGTTTACACTGTTAAGTTATAATGTGGTCGTCCTTTTAATATCATTTGGTTATCGTTGTTAGGTAGTCTGCAGCTATGCCAGAACTCTAGCCTAGGGTTACCTAACGGTGCATCAGTTGCTGCAGAGATAGGCAGACCAGCCAGTGCCGTGTTCTGCATCTTAGATTCAACAGTTTGCTCCGCCATACGCATGAATCTGCCCACCCACAGAGTTGGGTTGTACCCTGACCCAACCACTAGCGGCGTGACAGTCGAAGTTGTACTAGGTTGGAATCATGTCACTGTAAACATCACCATAGTTACCGTAGAGTCCAGGGATATCAACGTGCTTTTCCAAGTGAAAGTTTTTAATGTCGCACACCTACAGAGCGGTAGGAGTAATTATGATTATATTTTACTCCAGTTTGTGCTACGAAAAGAAGGTAAGAATTGTTCATTCAAGTAATTCTTTGTTTCTTTAATTGTACATTGTAACATAAACTTTTTTAAAGCATTTAAAGTTTTATAATTCCGTAGAATCTTGTCTTGTCTCGTTTCCTCGTGTATCTTTCAGTGTTGCGTTCTGAGACATACAAGAAATGACCACCGTGGTATAACTGGTTCTTGTAATGAAAATAGATGAAAGTGAATGTTTCAGTTTTATAACAAAGATAGGAAGAGTGAGGAATGTGGCTAGAAACAAGAATGGCAGAATTCAAGATCAGTACATACAGATGAGGAATATACAACAATCCAATATTTCGGCAAAAAGCCTTTTTAAATAATCACATACAAAAACAACACAGCAGACGAAAAACACAGAAAAAAGATGAAAAATATAGAATTAGCTTTATTTGGTCTCCTCCTAGTAAAAATAAAAACCCGGCACAAGATGCGTCCAGATAGACGAAGAAGAGCACAAAGTAGAAGCCAGTGTTTGACTGGGAAATGTAAAGGGTTGATCCTAAAGGGTGCAGTATGGTAAACTACATGGCGTTGTGCCACAAATAGCCATAGCTTGCCACCATGGGCCAAACAAAGCTGCCCAGATGGTGCAAATGATAAAAGGGTGAGAAGACAGCAAGGAGGGAATGGGATAGAGGGATGGAGGAAGGTTATGAATAACAGAGAACAGTGAGAGGATAAGACTGCCTGCTAAACGTGGCTAGACAGGGGGAGATAACTACTAGGAGCTACAGAAGAAGGAGAGTTGGAAAATAAACCATATATCGTTTCTGGCAAGAATGAAAAAATGCAGATTATATTTTAGCGGAAGAGAAAGGGAAACGAATACAAGGTCCGACAATTAGCTAATTACACAAAAAATAAACTAAACAACAGTTGAAGATATAACCTGTATTTTATTCAAAGTAAGCCCCTTGTGGCATGATCTAACAAACACTGGAACGACCTCTGCAGTTCTTCTGTAGGTATTGTCAACATAAGATGTTACGGCCCTCTGGATGTCATCAGTATCGTCAAAGAAGCATCCTTTCAATGGTGACTTTAATTTGGGATAGGAAAATAATCGCAGGGAGGGAAATCCGGAGAATAGAGTGAATGGTTGAGAACACACACTTGTTTTGGGGCCAAAAATTCCTGTACAACTACCGCCCGGTGAGCTGGTGCATTATCATGAAGAAGGAAAAAAAACTGCCAGGTGTTGAATACTCGTGTCGAACTCAGTGAATCCTTTTCAACAGGCGTTTCAATATACTTAAATAAACTTTGGCAGTGAGAGTTTGTCCCTCTGGAATAAGTTCTTTGTGAATAACTCCTTTGCTGTCGTAGAAGCATACCAACATTTTCTTCACTTTCGACTTTTGAAGACGAAATTGTTTGCCTTTTGTTGGTGATGATGACTTCCAGTGAGCACTTTGGCGTTTAGTTGTGGGATTATATCGGAAAATACATGTTTAATTCTCTGCAACAATCAAATTTAAGAAATGTTTATTTCTGCTATACGTTTTGATGTCTTGTACGTACTCAACACACGGATGTTTTTTGGTCATCAGACAACGCATGTGGTACAAACCGGAAAGAAACTTTTTTCTTGCCCAAATCTTCCACTAAAATTTTACGAATTGTCTCTCGGTTAGCACCAAATTCATCTGCCATTATCTTCACTGTCAAACAACGATCTTCGTGTATGCTTTCTCTGACTTTTGTAATGAGTTCCTCACTACGAAAAGAAACTGGGCGCCCATGTCTGTTGCATTTGTAATCGCTTCCACATCATTTTTTTTTAAAAATCGTGAATACCAACTGAATATCTGTGCACTAAATACAAAATTATCCCCATAAACCTGTCATATCAATTCAACTGTCTCAATGGGACTTTTCCCGATTTTTAAACAGAATTTGATGTTAACTTTTTACTCCATGCTGATTACGTGACAATGCACCTCTAACTAGGTCAACAAAATGGCGGCTTGTTCGTTGTCTGCTTAACTGGCGGCGATGAAAAGTTGCCAGATCATAGATGAAGGTTGTCTCTTTTGGATTTCATGCTTTGCTTCATAGATTGCATTCTTGTCTTGGCCATAATAAAATCAGTCTCATTACTTAATTGTCGGATCTTGTATTATAATAGAGCCATTGTCCTTTTATATTCATCACAGAAGTAGCTACCACAATGACAACTTCAAATCAACCAGCAGCGACTACTACTGAAAGCAAAACAATACCAGTGATAACAGGTATGTTTACATTCACTCTAGCATGGTCTTGGTGTATATACAGGGGGTAAGTGGTGATTTGCTTGAAAAGTTGCAGGAGATGTTGGAAGGTTATGGAGAGTTGTATCTAAGAAAGATTTACCTATAGTAATGATCATGTGGTTTTCCTTCATAATATATCAGGTTCAGAAAACAAAGTCGACGATTTTACTCTCTCTCTTTCTCTCATCCAACCAGTCAGGCGTTGGTTCTCACTGATTTCCACAACCATCTATCCCTTGCTCTTTCTATACGCTGTGTGTTAGACCATCCTCAGCGCCATTCATTAGTTCGTCAGGTTTCTTGATCCTTTGTCTTTCTCTCTCTCTCTCTCTGTTTTTTTTTCTAGCCTTTCAGCAGTCACTAGTTGCTCTTCTTAAAGCGTCTCCTACAAATCTGAACTGTCGTGTTCTGAATGTTGCCATGATTTCTTTATTTTGCTCAACCTGGCCTTTGTTTTCTTGGCAGTCCGTGTATTCTCAGCTTTCTTCTTATTAAGTATATCTGCAGCTTACAGTAGATTTCCATTGTCCATGGTTACTTTCATTGCTTCGTATACCTCTGCGTGTTCTATGTAACACTGGATAACAATTTTTCTGGAATACATCGACAAAGTTTTATTGCCTAGCATGCAATATACTCGGATTTTAACTCTTCGTAAAATCTCAGTATTAACTCATGCCTCGACAATTTCTGATAATTCATGAATGAGTTATTTCATGTCAGAGGTGAAATGAGAACATCATCATTTTTCAAATCGGTCTTTTCTTTTTGGTTCACCATACACTTGACGAAGTGGTTAGTCCAGTGGTCTCTCATGGCGAAGGTCGAGTGTTCGAATCCGGCCGGAGGCACCGCAGTCACACAGCTGTAGAAATGGGTACCCGACTTCTTCTGGAGTTGGGGAAGGAAAGGCGGCCAGGCGTGATACTGACCATATCACCCTCTAGTGTGCTGACAGGTCAAGGAAAATATGGGCACTAACACCATATCCCTATGTGCCTCTAAGGCATGACAGGATTACCTTTACCTTTTTTACTTTTATACTCTAACACAGTTTTAACAAACTATGTTAATGTCAGCCACGTGTGCACCAATACATATCAGTGTTACATAAGTTACATATCCCGGCGGATAGTGTTGGCTTTCATGCTTCTCAGACTTGTGTGATCTATGATGCTTCGAATCAGCCAGAATTCTTGCTTTCTTCCATGCCACTTGCTCACTTCACCAAGATATTTTGTTTTCCTCTTGACCTCCATCTCCTTTTTTTCCTTTGAGTTTTCTAGCCACCACTGAGCTCTCTAACTTATGTCTTCTCATGACATTTGTCATTTTCTAAAAATGTACTTACACGTTGATCTGTTTTACTTCTATATGGAACTTCTCTGAGTACTTTTTCATTTGTTGTTCTTGCTGTCCAGGGTATGTGTTGTTCTTGCCATCTAGGATATTTGTTGTTCTTGCCATCCAGGGTATTTGTTGTTCTTACCATCCAGGGTATTTGTTGTTCTTATCATCCAGGGTATTTGTTGTTCTTACCATCCAGGGCATTTGTTTTTTTTACCATCCAGGGTATTTGTTTTTCTTACCATCTAGGGTATTTGTTGTTCTTACCATCCAGGGTATTTGTTGTTCTTACCATCCAGGGTATTTGTTGTTCTTACCATCCAGGGTATTTGTTGTTCTTACCATCCAGGGTATTTGTTGTTCTTACCATCCAGGGCATTTGTTGTTCTTGCCATCCAGTGTATTTCTTGTACTTGGTATCCAGAGTATTTGGTGCATATTCCACCGACATCAAATTTCTACTACTTTTTATTTCTTAAATTCCTGTTTGTTACTTTTCCATAAGGCAATTATCGTTCTATAAAATACTTTAATGTTCTTGTCTTCACATTTAGGGACATTCTCTTATTTTTATTTATTGATTTTTGTATGCTCTTACTCACCTCGGTAAGTATTAGTACATGAGTGTTTGCGTTAATGGTTTCGTCAATTAAAAATACGTTTTTCTACATCCACCACAGCAACCACTTCACAGATGACTCCTTCTAACCAGCCAGTAACCAGTTTAACAAGAACTACCATAAAGACAACCACACCAGCAGCAACAAGTAAGACAAGACTTGTCCTAGTATATTCTGCTGTATCTAAGGGTATTGAAATACCTGAGAAGATATAATTTATAGTCCTCATCTTTTCTTACCACAGACTGGAGAAACACATGAGAAGATATAATTTAAAGTCCTCATCTTTTCTTAACACAGACTGGATACATACCTGAGAAGAGATATAATTTATAGTCCTCTTTTCTTACCACATCCTGGACAAAAAATGCATACAAAATTATCTAACCTTGCCGCGTTTCTTTGTCTGTCTCGTATGTGATATCCTTAACACTTTAGAAATGCTTTCACGCTTTGAGGCACTGGGTTAGAATGAAGAAGGTATAATTAATACGTCAGAGAGGAACTTTAAGAGTTAAAATTTAACCCCCCGCCATATGTTCTTGTGCTTGTGCAGTTCAAGTTGTCTTAGGCTCTGTCTAAAGTGTTGGTTATTTTTTTTTTTACTTTTCTTGCATGTCTCGTACAAACATCAGGTATTATTCGCTGTTTCTGATCATCACTTTTAGATTACCAAATAATATTCATAACATACAAACATTTCTTATAATTAAAATAAACACCACGGCCATACTATTTAACCAAGAAATAATATGTAGTCTTTTTCTAGCATTTGGAGCACTTTAAAACTACGACCCCAAAACAAAGCCACGTGATTCTAGCTATTTTATTTTCTTTATTTTCAAGCCGTTTAACCCTTCATGGTAGATTAAGAGTTAAAAAATAATAATTGGAAGAAACGTTTCTCCATTAATTTGAAATTATTCATTGCTCTAAGTGTTATTAAATAATTGAATGCAACTAGATATATTTTGTCTCATATAATGACACACACTACTATCGTAACAGCCACTGGCAGGCAACAGTCTCATCTAAAACGAATAGTGCTCATGTGCCGCAAACCACCAACACAGCTGGTTGCTATAAACGAACATTATTTGTTCATGAAAGAGAGCTCTAATGTTGTTAATTTCATGAAGCACACTTTAAGTCAGCGTTAAAATTTATCCCTAATCCTAGATATCCTCAGCATAGATATCTCTGTCAAAGCTGGTGAACAATGAGTTAATACGAATATTTTATCTGTCTCATTGAATGGGTACCTGTTTGTTTGTGTGTTGTTTGTTTGTTTTATAACGAGATAAACGTAAATATCTTAATATGAATTAACTTGTCTATTTTGTAAAGTGAATATTATATGTGCTCTTATACTAAGAATATATGTCTTTTTCATATAGAAAAAATGCACCTATCTAATAAGGTGAATCTATTTGTATGTCTTCACATATGGTGAACATGTCTACATAATATGATGAATATGTCTGTCTCATAATTTACCATTTCTGTCTCATAAGATAATATGTCTATCTCATAAGATAACATCTCTTTCTCACACGATTAACATAATGTCCTTATAAAATGAACATGTCTACCTCATGAGGTAATCGTCTATCTCACAGCTCAAGCGTGTCTCTCTCTCACAGTTTGAGCGTGTGTCTATATCACATTCAGATCGTGTGTCTACATCACATTCCGAGGGTATGTCTATATGTCTCGTTCAAAGCTATCTGAAACAACTTCACAATAATCATTGACCTAAGAATTTGTTGCAGCTGATTTACTGAACTTGTAACAGAATAGCAATTCTGTTCAGAGATTAATTGTGTAGCGCTAATAAATTGTGTTGCGTAGACTACGTCATTAGGAAGGCCCGTGTGCAAAAAGTCGTTAGAAAGGTCCGTGTGGAAAAAAGCCGGTCGTTAGGTAGTCTTCGAGTGAACGTTGAAGTGGAAGGACGTGTTGGGCGAACGAGAATGGGGTAGAGCGAGTCTTGTTGTCAGAATTAGTTTAGTTTGTTTTTCTGTGTGGCTGCAGTCCTTGGTAAGCCTGTAAGTATGGTTTTTGGTATGAATAAATCATTGTAAGGTTTTCCTTGCCCATGTGGCGTAGATATTTCACGCCGGGCATTTGTTGCTGTGAATTTCTGTAATAAATGTGTGTTGTCTGATGATAAACTACAACAAATCGGCTTTGTGGAAATTCTCATTGTTGACCAGTTTGTTTTGGTCGGAAGACTGCCAAGTTATGTTCAAGTTGTTGTATTTGTACTATCTTTTGTGGAGTTGAAAGCCTGGGTGTCTTGTTGTATTTTCTTAGTGTATAATACAGAAAATTAGGTGATGGTTAGAACACCAGCAACAAGAAGAAACTTATAAGTTGAAACTGTACTCCACAAGAAGAATCAATCAAACCAGTAGTCTCCTTGTAAGGGGAATCCTGCTTTAGTGGCGCCGTGATTCTGCTTCAATGGTGCCGTGACCACCGGAGATCGAATACCAGGAAGGCTAAACCTGCGAGTACACTACCACAAGAAACTAGATCTTGTTATAACTGTGGAAGGAGAGGTCACATAGCCCGATTTTGTAAGCAGAGTGAAAGGAAGGATCGTGTACATTTAAACTGACGAGTCGGCGCATGAATAGCTCCCATGTGTCCGACCGTATCTTTACACCATCTAGATCTGTCAAACACTCTGTCTCATTTTCGCATGCGACACCACTACGCTCGGTGGCTGCGAATCCCCCGACTCCTACTTCTGTCCTTGTTTCTGTTGATACTTTTCGAATTCGAGCATTGTTAGACACAGGAGCTAGTGTCTGTCTTATCAAGGATTCTGTATACAGATCCTTACGTTCTGCTCCTAAGCTCTTGCCCGCTAGAATTACTCTGCAGACTGTTACTGCAGCTTCCATGAGAGTAATTGGCAGAGTTTACTTACCTATTTCTATTGCTGGTGTCACTGTTTCTCATTGCTTTTATGTGGTTCGCAACATGAACCGTTCTGCCATTCTGGGGCGTGATTTTTTGTCTCGTTCTGGTGCTGTCATCGATTACAATTCTAATACACTAAACATACATAACAAGAAGATTCCTTTAGAGTTAGATGCACACATTGCTTCTATTCTTCGTGTCCAGCGTTCTTCTCTTCTTTCTCCACGTTCCGTCAATCTTATTCCTCTTAAACTGAAAGCCCAACCATATTTTCCATCTGGCAATTCTTATATGGTTCAGGGTATTGAGACACCATTCTTACTGTCCCAGCCGGAGATAGAGTTGGTGGACTCAGTATGTGAGCTCCACACTAATCGTTATCCCGTGTTGACAGTAATTAATCATTCTAGTAAACACATCGAGCTCAGACGTGGATGTGTTTTAGGAAAATTGACACCATTCACGGAGTCAGTTGACTCTATCCAGCAGGTTTCTGGTACTGAGGAGACAACACCTGACAGTCGTTCTGAGACTATCGTTCGACAGGTTCAGTGCCCTGAAGTGCACAAGGACATAATATCCAGGTTGTTGACACAGAACAAGGATGTCTTTGCCTTGACTGATTCCGAGATATCGCATACCTCGACAGTGCAGATGGAGATTGATACAGGCGATCATCCGCCAATCTCCAGGAAACCCTACCGCACTCCGTTGGCGAGTAGAGAGGTGATAGAGAGGGCCGTCGAGAATATGTTGCGTGACGGAATAATTTCTCGCACGATCTCAGAGTGGTCATCACCAGTTGTCTTGGTGACTAAGAAAGATGGTACCCATCGTTTCTGCTGCGACTACCGTGCACTCAATGCGGTGACCCGTTCATTGTCATATCCATTGCCACGCATTGAGGACATCCTGAGCACGATAGGCAAAGCCAAATTTTTCAGCACTTTGGATGCTCGTTGTGGCTTTTGGTGTATTCCCTTGTCCAAGGATGCTCAGCAGAAGTCAGCTTTTAGCTGTCATCTTGGTTCTTTCTGTTTTAATTACATGAGCTTTGGTTTAAAAGGGGCACCATCTACCTTTGTCGCACTCATGGACACAGTATTACAGGGCTTAGGCAAGTTTGCACAAGCCTATATTGACGATATACTGGTGTTCACTGATGGAACGATCGAAGACCATGTTCGCGATCTTCAGGCGGTATTCTACCGATTGCGTGAGCACCAGGTCAAGCTCAAACCATCCAAATGTCACTTTGCGGCCTCTGAGACAAAGTATCTCGGGTATGTCATCAGCCAGTCAGGCATATCTCCTGATCCTGAGAAGGTCAGAGCCATTGCCGACATGCCGTCTCCTTTGAATGTGAAGGAGGTGCGCTCTTTTTTGGGGACGTGCAGTTACTATCGACGTTTCATTCCCCACTTTTCGGAGATTGTGGCTCCCATAGTGGACCTCACCAAGAAGGGTCATCGGTTCAAATGGTCTCCAGTCTGTCAAATGGCGTTCGAGTCTTTGAAGGATCGCCTTGCGAAAGTACCGCTTCTCTCGCATCCTGACTTGCATAAGCCACTTACATTGTATACAGATGCTTCCAATGTTGCGGTTGGAGCCTGTTTGGTGCAGACAGCTTCCTCTTCTGATGGACTCTCAGTTGAAGAGCCCTTATATTTTCTTTCGCAGAAGCTGTCGCGCTCGCAGACTAAGTGGTCTACTTTCGAGAGAGAAGCGTATGCCGTCCATTACGCCACGCAGAAGTTGAGATATTTTCTGCCGAATAGACATTTCGCTGTGAAGACTGACCATAGACCCTTGGTGGACGCATTTATCAGCAAACAGGAGATGTCAGACGTCAAGTTGCAGAGGTGGTTTGCTAACCTCCGCACCCTGGACCTTCAGATGTTCTTTCATCCAGGTGCGCGGGAGACAACGTTGGCAAGTTTCGATCGTGCCACTTCTCTACCAGTACCAGTTCACGTTCTTGATGGGGACGTCCCTCAGTCACAAGGATCTGAGACATATGTCGTAAAGTCAGTGAGCGTTGTGGAGGCCTATTCACAGGCACAACTCTACTTTTTGGGATAGGGGAATATTATAGCAGCATAAGCTAGGGGTTATACCCAGGATTGGTACTTAGGAAATAATTAATAGAGTGAGTACCCTTGTTTGAGAGGTAGGTTGGTTGAGACCATTGAGCGGGGGTCTTGGGAAAAGCGTGCAGCATGGAGAAAACTGAGTGGGTAGGAATAGTATAAATACCACTCACGATTAGTCTAAAGGCAAGAGCCTTACTTGTTTTGTGTAGCAAGAGCCTTACTTGTTTTATTGTAGGAAGAATTTTTGTCGTTTTGATGTAGATGGAATCTCATTTAGGAAGAGTTTCTAGCAGTGGAAATTTGTTGGTAGTGGAGGAATTAGGTTTCTTGATGGCTGAGGTTTTAGGTGGAATGTTGTGAGTATGATTTCATGTGTATAGGACTTATTGTAAGGCGGATTGCCTTTTACTCATTTTTCTGTTATGTCCATCTTGCGGACAGTCTCATGCGACAGATATAGGATGGGTTGTTATGGAGATTGCATAGGTTATACGTCACTACTCATAGTGTTGAATATACACATAAGAGTAGGTAGTTATTTGAATATTGTACACCTTGTGGGTAGAATTAGGGTTGTGTTGGATAGTGATTAGTTTGATTAATTTTTTTGGAGAGTTTTCTGTAAAAGTTAGTAATTTTTTTGTTGGAGATATTTGATGGCCAAATATCTACCTTTAGGGGGTGGGGAGATATTCTGTAACAGAATAGCAATTCTGTTCAGAGATTAATTGTGTAGCGCTAATAAATTGTGTTGCGTAGACTACGTCATTAGGAAGGCCCGTGTGCAAAAAGTCGTTAGAAAGGTCCGTGTGGAAAAAAGCCGGTCGTTAGGTAGTCTTCGAGTGAACGTTGAAGTGGAAGGACGTGTTGGGCGAACGAGAATGGGGTAGAGCGAGTCTTGTTGTCAGAATTAGTTTAGTTTGTTTTTCTGTGTGGCTGCAGTCCTTGGTAAGCCTGTAAGTATGGTTTTTGGTATGAATAAATCATTGTAAGGTTTTCCTTGCCCATGTGGCGTAGATATTTCACGCCGGGCATTTGTTGCTGTGAATTTCTGTAATAAATGTGTGTTGTCTGATGATAAACTACAACAAATCGGCTTTGTGGAAATTCTCATTGTTGACCAGTTTGTTTTGGTCGGAAGACTGCCAAGTTATGTTCAAGTTGTTGTATTTGTACTATCTTTTGTGGAGTTGAAAGCCTGGGTGTCTTGTTGTATTTTCTTAGTGTATAATACAGAAAATTAGGTGATGGTTAGAACACCAGCAACAAGAAGAAACTTATAAGTTGAAACTGTACTCCACAAGAAGAATCAATCAAACCAGTAGTCTCCTTGTAAGGGGAATCCTGCTTTAGTGGCGCCGTGATTCTGCTTCAAACTTAATCCTGAGACAACTGTTTTCATTCACAGGGACAGTTCAGGGGACACCAGAGACAGATCAAGACCTGCAGTCAGAAGATGTGGTTAAAGTTGTTTATATCGTTGTCCCTGTACTCGTTCTTCTACCTGGTGTTGGATGCTTCATATGGTGTTGCAGAAGTAAGAATCTTGACAAGATCATCATCATCATCATCATCATCATCATTAAGACACTGTTTCAGTACCTTGCAATCTTCTAACTACTTCGACAACATTTTAAAAGATAACTTCAGCCATAATCTCTCAAAGTAACCAGTAAGAAGTTCGCTTTTACCGAACGTAACATAAGTCAATGGATGCGTCAGCAGCAGGCCATCTTGCTCACAACAGAGAGGCCTACAGGAGTGCTGTTTGAGACTCAAAGTTCCGATAGGGACATGCAAATGAATGAATGAATTAATGAATACAAGCCAAAAATATCACAATCTCTATACTGACCTATTGTGTTTCTCTCTGAAACTTTTGGAATCCGATAGATATGTTCCGCTTATAAGGAACAAGTTTGTGTGAGAACGTTTATTTTCATCTTTACTTTTATTTTATTACCCTTCTTAACTGATTATTTTGTGTGTCATTGCAGGGAGACTGCTTGTCAAGACAAAGTAAGTGTCTAGTTTTAATATTATCTTACTTACAATCACATTTTATAATTTATCCATCTGTCGTGTCTGTATTTCTGTCTTTTTGTCTGTCAAGAGGGCCAGCGACCTTATTACTTGTCCCCTTGAAAATAAAGTCTGTCTGTTATGTCTGTCAAACTGTTGGTCAGTTTCTTGTTAAGTAACGTTTCTTTTTCTGTGACTATCATTTTACATTTTTCTGTATTCAATAAACACATTTCATGTTGCGGGACAGTGTAAGTAGATCAGTGAGTGATACTGGAACAATGTAACTAGATCATTGAGTGATACTGGAACAATGTAACTAGATCATTGAGTGATACTGGAACAATGTAACTAGATCATTGAGTGATACAGGAACAGTGTAACTAGATCATTGAGTGATACTGGAACAATGCAACTAGATCATTGAGTGATACTATAATAATGTAACTAGATCATTGAGTGATACTGGAACAGTGTAACCAGATCATTGAGTGATACTGGAACAATGTAACTAGATCATTGAGTGATACTGGAAAACAGTGTAACTAAATCATTGAGTGATAATGGAACAATGTAACTAGATCATTGAGTGATACTGAAAAACAGTGTAACTAGATCATTGAGTGATACTGGAAAACAATGTTACTAGATCATTGAGTGATACTGGAAAACGGTGTAACTAGATCATTGAGTGATACTGGAAAACAGTGTAACTAGATCATTGAGTGATACTGGAAAACAGTGTAACTAGATCATTGAGTGATACTGGAACAGTGTAACTAGATCATTGAGTGATACTGGAACAATATAACTAGATCATTGAGTGATACTGGAACACAGTGTAACTAGATCATTGAGTGATACTGGAAAACAGTGTAACTAGATTACTGAGTGAGGAGTCTTATTTGGGCACAATATAACTAGATCACTGCGAGATAAACGATATTGTACGGGGTGTATTAATGTGACCAGCCCGTCTTGTAGCGTGGTCAGCCCGGCTTGTAGCGTGACCAGTTCTGCTCGTAGCGTCACCAGCCCGGCTTGTAGAGTGACCAGCCCGGCATGTAGAGTGACCAGCCCAGCTTGTAGTGTGACCAGCCTTGCTTGTAGTGTGACCAGCCCGGCTTGTAACGTGACCAGCCCGGCTTGTAGCGTAACCATACCCGGATGTTTCAAACTCTTTATCTTCTTCATCTGGCGTCTATGACTCACTCACTCAGTGTGTGGGCTCGTGTCGGAAATAGACTATGAGTTATGTCCCCCGTGACAGTAAAAAATAGATCCACTTGATACTTTGAAGATCAAATATGTCGATTTTACACACAGATAAATATTGTCCTCCACATTTTTCCTAAAAATTCTATTTTTAACTCGCTTTATAATTCCACCTCTGAGTAATATGCACGCTTTTTAGATATAAAAGCAATTGTATCTTGTCATTGTCGTTGTCATCATCATTTAAAGAGGGAGTCCGGGATACAGATCGTCATGACCAGGAACGAGAGTCATGCTGGACATGTGAGACAACCTGTCAATCAATACAGGACAGGCACTATCAGCGGCAGGACGGTGACGGATATGTTGAGGATGGGGGAGACGGAACTGAGCATCTGTGGACATGTCCGGAGTGTAATGATGATAACGCAGATCATAAACCATAAACCATAAACAATCTTTTAAAGAAGATTGGAAGAAGCAATGCCGACCTCTCTATTTGTTACTGAACTCGTCCTTGTAAGCTTTCTTCTCCTGTAATAGTTATTGCCAGGTTAAGGTAGCTCTGTCGTCTTTTCTTACAGTGAAGGTATTTAGGTTTTACAGGTACTCCCTCCCTCTCTCTATCTCTCCTCTCTCTCTCTCTCTCTGAACCTTAAGTGCCCAGGGCACATGGGGCTTCCGCAAGTGTATTTCATAAATGTCTGTCCTTTGCCTTTTTTTTTTGCTCTTGCCCATGTGAGCCCTCTGTTCCTCAACATCCTCTCTTTTGTTCTTCTCCATGTCTCTTTTGGTCTACCCTTACTTCTGTTCCCCTGTGGTGTCCTTCTTAGTGCTATTTTTGGTAGTGAGTTGTCAGTTATTCGGAGCACATGTCCCAACCATCGGCAGCGTTTTTCCTCAATAATTGCTGTCAGTGGCTTCATCTTCATTTCTACCAAAAAGATGTTATTTCCTATGGTGTGTGGCCAAAATATTTTCTAATTTTTCGTAAACATTTAGAAAATTATTTACAGGTACTAGTCCCCATATATTCCCCCAGCTGGTGGCACGCCTGCTAAGTGTATTTCCCAACTCCAGTAGGTCCTAGATACTATCTGCTATAGCTGAGGTTAATGTCCCCAGCTCTAGTAGGTCCTAGATATTAGCTGCTACAGCTGAGGTTAATGTCCCCAGCTCTAGCAGGTCCTAGATACTAGCTGCTACAGCTGAGGTTAATGTCCCCAGCTCTAGTAGATCCTAGATACTAGCTGCTACAGCTGAGGTTAATGTCCCCAGCTATAGTAGGTCCTAGATACTAGCTGCTATAGCTGAGGTTAATGTCCCCAGCTCTAGTAGGTCCTAGATACTAGCTGCTACAGCTGAGGTTAATGTCCCCAGCTCTAGTAGGTCCTAAATACTAGCTGCTACACCTGAGGTTAATGTCGTAGGACATTTTACAACAAGTTACACAATATTGTAGCTTCTCTGTCTCTCGCCATCTTGTGTGTGTATACACAACAAACGTTATTTCTGGGTGCTCTAATATGGAATGTAAACGGTCTCCTTCGTGAGGTTTGTGTCTTAAACTGATCAAACTGGAACGTGATAGTTTTGCATGAACATCCTCTGAGTGCATATTGAACATTACTACTTACCTATATTTATTGTGAATAATAAACCTAACATAGTTATTGTGAATAATAAACCTAACATATTTATTGTGAATAATAAACCTTACATATTTATCGAGAATAATAAACCTGACATGTTCACCAAACATGAAGTATGTGTCTGATTAACCAATTAGTTAATGTTTAGTATTAAACAGACAGTATTTATTTTTAGTGCTAAACAGACAGTGGTTTATGTTTAGTGTTAAACAAATAGTGTAGTAAAATTGTTCTGATCCTTATTTCTTCCAGTTTGTTTACTGTAAGTGTCTGATGAAGTACGAGTGACAAAATATTGCATGGTTGACATATGATCTCACAATTAATTTTGTTAGCTTTACGCTTTGAGTGAACTTGTCTGAGCGACTTGGCGTCCGCAGATTAACTCTTTGTAATGTAAGAATATTTGAAGGGTAGTTGAATGTCTTAGATCAAAATATATTCAGTCGTTCACTTACTGCCGTTCACTTTACAAGCCCACCAATAGCCACATCTATTTGCTTTACACCTCCTCCCATCCTGAGGTCTGTAAGAACTCCATCCCATATTCCCAACTCCTCCGTCTTCGCCGCATATGTCAGGATAATTTGGACTTTATAGATCAGTCCAACAAGTTATTAGAATTTTTCCGTCATCGCCACTACCCAGAAAAGGTCTTTCGTAAAGCCTTCAACCGTATCCAACTAGTGAGCCGCAAAGAAGTATTCAGGAAAAAGCCTGTTACTCCATCTGACAGAGTTAAGTTAGTACTGCCTTTCCACCCACACGGTCAGATGGTTAAGAAAATCCTTTATCGTCATCTGCCGATAATCCAACTCGACTCCGACACTCGTAACATTTTCTCTGAAGCACCCCTATTGGCATACAAACGTGAGCCAAACCTTAAGGACATCCTCGTCCACAGCCACTTGAAGCAGAGCCTTACATATGTTGGCACCAGAAAATGTAACCGCCCCCGCTGCGTTACCTGCCCTGTAGTCTGGGAAACGAAAACAATCACCTTTCCCAAAACTATCCTCACCCTTCATGAGGGATTCACATGCGAGTCCCGTAATGTGATATATGTCATCGTGTGCAAAAGATGCAGGATAACATATATCGGTGAGACTGGCCTCAGATTAGGGGACCGCATGCAAAAACATCTGTATGATATCACCCAGCATGCTTCGAAACCAGTCCCAAATCATTTCAGTGGCCCCAACCACAGAGGCAAATCTGATTTTCTGGTAACAGCCACTAAACAATGTCACGCAGATGACACAAGCCGCCTGGCACTTGAGAACCGCTGCATTAAAAATTATGGGACGCTGGAATCACATGGGTTAAACTCGCTGTTTAGTTACACGTAACATCATCTTCTTCAATCATTATAGTACCTCTCCACTAAATCCACCCCTTCTTACTTTTCAAACTTCCTCACAGCATCACTCTGCAACCCCGCTATTTTCTCTGCAACCCCTCTTCTCTGCAACACCTCTTCCCCAATCACCTGTTTCAAATTCTCCTAGCTAGGCCAGTAGTGCGTCACTCTCTCTCCCCTCCCCGGTTCCCCATCCACCACCCCCAGTTACAACCCACCGACCACATGTCACAGGTCTCTATTTAAACAATTTCCACGTCCTACCAGATCCATTCCTGACACACACCGCCAGACAAGCCACACCTTGCAATTTACAGCTAAGTACTCCTTTACAAAAAAAATTTTTTTTAACAGTATTCATGTGAATCTATACTTTATCTCCTCTCTCTATTTCTTCGTCCTGTATGTTTTTGTATGATTAAGGCTCACGCCGAAACGTCACAACTTTGTAATCGTTAAGTAATAAAGCTGCTCCTACTTTTTTCCGATTGTATACATTCTAGCATCACAGCTTTACTGCAGTGTTTAGTGTATAGTTGTATACTTATACACCAGTTATTGTGGTAGGTCCGTTCGTACTTAAGGTAGAGATCCTATAAGAAAACTGGCAAAATGTTACATAAGTGGCCAAACCCAAGGGTACACTTCTCTGAGGACGTACGCGCTATTTGTATGCAATGATATGACAACCATACAGTTCTAAATTATACATATCTAAGTTATAAATAAAGTATATACCTAGGACATATGCTTGTATGTGTGTATGTATGTATTCACATTTTTTGTGGTTCATTGAAAAAACATTTATTACACTATGTATTTTTTCTTTTATGTAATATATACGAGTATAGATATGTTGTGATTCGCATTTTGTGAACTAATTTCTACACGTGTACTATGCTAATTTGTATTCTGTTGGTATTATAAAGTGATGGTACATACATCTTTTTGTGGTATAACATGTTACAACAGTGACATAACTTATGCCGACACTGACGTAGGGTCAGATTAACTTAGGGAGTTAGGGCCGTTACAAAATGAGGCCGTGAGGCTACACGTGGCTGTAGGGAAGAGAATGTGAGGTAGTATTTCCAGCTCAGTGAGTTAAGCTCCACGGAAGAGTTGATAGAGAGCTTGACTAGGGCTTGACTGTTCCTCTCACCTTGTCTACTCAACTGTTCCTCTCACCTCTGAGTATACCAATGTTAGACTGACTGTCATGGGACAGAGCAGTAGAAAAGATATATCAAATAAAAAAAAACATCCAGTTCACGTGAAGAATATTTTTTTCTTGCCTTTATACGTGCTACCCCGCCCTGTTCTTTCCTTCCCATTTCTTTTTTTTTTTTAACTTTCATCTAACTCTACTAGAATATGTCTTACTTCAGTCATCATCACAATTATCCTTCCCTACCTTGAACGCACAGAGCAGTTGATCCCTCGGTCATCACTCTAGTTAAGTTTCTTAGTATCATTTCCTACAGTGCTAAAAAATATTCTACATTTGTTATTTCATCCAACTAGAAGGTTATGTAGTCGTTTTAAATATTTTATTTTAATTATTCATTATTTATTTATGAACCGTGTATCTGTAGAAGCAAATACTAAGCAATCCCATGTCTTATTTTGTAGGGCAGCTGAAACAAAAAACAAGAATAAAGGTAAATAAGCAGTAACATCTCCATTAACAATACGTTATCATTCTTTTTGTGTATAAACGATGTGTGTCATCATTCGTTATGTGTGTTATATATATATATATATATATTGTGTTACCATTCTTTATGTATATAAATACCGTGCGTTATCTTTCTTTATGTAAATATATATGATGTGTGTTATCATTCTTTATGTATATACGTAGCTATCACTATTTACGTATATAAATGCTGGGCGTTATCATTCTTTATGTATATAAAAGCTGTGTGTTATCACTGTTTATGTACATAAATGTTGGGCGTTATCATTCTTTATGTATATAAATGATGTGTGTTATCACTCTTTATATATATTAATGTTGGGGGTTATCATCCTTTATGTATATAAGTACTGTGTGTACTCCGTGTTCTCTAAAGGGTAGAAGTATGTTGGCACTGTGTATCTAGGAGGACGGCTTTGTAGCAGTTCCGTGCTAGCTAACCTGGGTTTTAGCTTTAGCTTGTCTACTCAACTGTTCCTCTAACATTGTCTACTCAACTGTTCCTCTCACCTTGTCTACTCAATTGTTCCTCTCACCTTGTCTACTCAACTATTCCTCTCACCTTGTCTACTCAATGGTTCCTCTCACCTTATCTACTCAACTGTTCCTATCACCTTGTCTACTCAATGGTTCCTCTCACCTTGTCTACTCAACTGTTCTTCTCACCTTGTCTACTCAATTGTTCCTCTCACCTTGTCTACTCAACTGTTCCTCTCACCTTGCCTACTCAATTGTTCCTCTCGCCTTGTCTACTCAACTGGTCCTCTCACCTTGCCTACTCAATTGTTCCTCTCGCCTTGTCTACTCAACTGTTCCTCTCACCTTGTCTAGTCAATTTTTCCTCTCACCTTGTCTACCCAACTGTTCCTCTCACATCGTCTACTCAACTGTTCCTCTCACCTTGTCTACTCAACTGTTCCTCTCACCTTGTCTACTCAACTGTTCCTCTCACCTTGTCTACTCAACTGTTCCTCTCACATTGTCTACTCTTCTGTTCCTCTCACCTTGTCTGCTCAACTGCTCCTCTCACATCGTCTACTCAACTGTTCCTCTCACCTTGTCTACTCAATTACTCCTCTCACATCGTCTACTCAACTGTTCCTCTCACCTCTGAGTATACCAATGTTAGAATTTCTTGGTGTGAAATTATAATAAGTAAGGAAATGGTAAAGAAAATTGAGGCCTTAGAAATATGAACATTGTGACACAAGGGGGCTGAACACGGCGAGACAAGGAGACTAAACATTGTGACATAAGGAGACAAATGATGTGACATAAGAAGACTAAACATTGCGGCATAAAGGGAGTAAACATTGTGACATAAGGCGACGAAACGTTGCGAGAAAAGGAGACTAAACATTGTGACATAAGGAGATTGATCATTGCGACATAAAGAGACTAAACATTGTTGCAAAAGGGGACTGAACATTGCTACATAAAGAGACTAAACATTATGACAAAAATGGACTGAACATTGCGATATAAAGAGACCAAACATTGTGACAAAGCGGGACTGAAAATTGCGACACAAGGAGACTAAACATTGTGACATTAGGAGACTAAACATTGTGACATAAGGAGGCTAAACATTGTGAAAAAAGGGAACTGAACATTGTGACATAAGGAGACTAAACATTGTGAAAAAAGGGGACTGAACATTGTGACATAAGGAGACTAAACAGTTTGGCATAAGTAGACTAAACATTGTGACATAAGGAGACTATATATTGCGAGACAAGCACGGGTACTTTGATCTAGCAGGCCAAGAAAATAATGGTAAAAACATATGTGAGGGACGTTGTCTTAGAATTCTGCTCAGTAAATTTGACTAGTTAACAGTCTCTCTTCTTAAAAAACCTCTTCTAAGGCGAGAGATACTAATAATAGTAATAATTTTAATAATAGTTGTAATAAATCACACAGTCAATCAGTTGCATGTCTCTTATGAAACGTTGCATAGCTAACAGCACTCCTGTAGGCCTCTCGGTTGTAAGCAAGATGACCTGCTGTTGATGCATCCATTTGCAGATTATCAATGATGTCTTGCAGCCATCTTTGCCTTGGTCTTACTCTCTTTCGTTTCCTATTATGTACCCTTCCAAGACGATCTTCTATAAATTATCATGACGCTTAATATGTTCAGAATAGTTACATTTTCTCTGTTTAATCTTCTTTACAAGCCTGCCTTCTTCAATATTAAGTTCTTGTAGTATGGATATATTTGTTCTTTTTTGTGTACATGATATTTGAAGAACTCTTCTGTAGCATTTTACATTCAAAGGCACTTATGTGTTTCTCAGCTGTTTTGTTAAGTGTCCAGGTCTCACGGGCACGTGTTTCGATAGGAAAGATGCATGGCCTTAAAAATCTTATTTTTAATAAGAACTAAATAATCGAATTAACTAGAAAAAAATCTCTACGTTTGTGGAATTAACTGAGGAGGAAACGAGGGCCAAATGTGAGGACAAAAAAAAAAGAGGCAATGGCATGGAAATTTTCCCTTGTAACACTTCTTGCTATCTGTGACCTAATATTCAAACCCAACATTGGTAGAGTCAGTCATGAGATCCTGTTGAGCAAAATGATATGATTGTCAGCAAAGTCCAGAACTAACATATGTCAGCTTCAAAAAATATTATTCTGAAAAGAAACGTGACATTATTACGTCCAAAATATGAGAAAATGGATATAAAATACTTACATGTAATTTGACAGAAGTCATTTTTTTGTCACTGTAACTCCATTTCTATTATACATACTAACCTGGAGATATCTATATCAGGCATTCTGATGCTTTTTAATTTAGAAAATGCATTACAATATTCATTTCCACACTGGGTGATTGGGACACGTATTTAAACATTTCAGACCAGCTGGGACGGTGGATTCAGTTCGTGCGTTTTCAAATACGTCTGAAAAGAAAAACATTTTGAATCTGTTGATGTGAAATGAGATGGATACAAATATTGACATTTTATTCGCTTTAAGAGATGATGTAAAGAAACTGTGTCTCAGCTGAAAATGAAACTTTATAATGAAATAAATGCTTCTGGAGTTGAATATAACTCTGGTCAAGAAGTAGGTGAATGTTGGTAAAAGTGTCTGAGGGAACGTTTTAACACGTTTTTAAGTAGAACATCTGATTCTGCTGGAAGATGAAGACAAATGCAGTGTTTATATTAGAGTAGGGTTGGACAGCACTTCCTTAAGTTGGAATTTAAGTGAGTTTTAAAAAATACACCTGATATATATATATATATATATATATATATATATATATATATATATATATATATATACACACATACATATGTATGTATCTGATTTTCTGAATCGCTGCTTTTAACATTATCTTCTTCCATATCCACATCTAGGATCTGACCAAGGGAGGATTTCAGGAGATAGACCAAAATATCCTGATGATGACCTTGATTCACCGTACGCACACTACGAGGAGATTAAAGATGACACATCAAACAACTGCGAGGGCACAAACCGAGGAATCCCCAACATCCACCTGGGACTGCACCATCACAAGAAAGATCTACGAAATAAAAATATACCGACAAGTGGACATTATATAGATGTTATTGATGAGACATCGGATATTTCAGAGAGGTATAGTAGTCTTATAAACAGCGGACTCTCAGGTCTCCACAGCCCAAGGAAGCAATATAGAAATGTTGGATCTCATAAATCCAACAGAGAAATGCCTGCTCAGTATATAGAGATTATTGAAGATCCTCCTACTCAATACGGACAGTCGGGGAGTTCCGCAACCAAAGAGTTAAATGTTGAAAAAGCAACACAACGCGAGAATAACCAGCCCGTTTCCTCGCTTTATGAAGAGATAAACGATCATTGGCAAGACTGTCCAAAGAGATGTGGTCCTGCAGGCAAAGGGGTATCACCTGTCCATGAAAGGATTGTGGATTATGAAAACACTTTACAAGAAAAACGTTCAGAAAATACTCCATCACAAATATATCACACCTGTACTACCGATGGCAAACAGTCAGTTTCAGGTAGCTTAGGTATTTTCAGAAGCCACGGGCTGTCCAAGAACCACAAATTTGTAGAGTACGAAAATACACTTCCTGTTTTGTAAAGACGGTGTAGTTTTATATGTACGTGTGGGACTGATCAAATACAGTGCAGGTAATAACAAAGATAAAACAAGACACACTTACACCGCCTTCACTTGGGCACCTCTAGGGAAAAGAAAGAGGGCCAGGCCATCGGGGACATGGAGACGTGCATACAGGAAGAACTAAAGGAAGCAAGAGAGACATGGTTTGAGGTATCCCGACGTGCTCAAGACAGGATTTGGCTGGAGAACCTTTGTTGATGCCTTATGCTCCACTGGGAGTACAGAGGACTGATGATGATGATGATGAATACATTTATACTGTATTAGTTTTATTAAAATACATTATCTTTGTATTTTAAGACAAACAAAGAAACAAACACACATATATGTCATATAGTAGAAGTCTGAAAATCCAGATGCCAGAAATCATGACCACCTGAAAATCCTGACTTTTCTAACACTAAATCCAGATGCCAGAAATCATGACCACCTGAAAATCCTGACTTTTCTAACACTGACATAATGTTTACATTTAATAAACTTCTGTAGCTCACTAAGACCTTGCAGTCCTCCAGAGCTACAGTATATTGCTGGTGAAACAGGAGCTTACAGTCCTCCAGAGCTACAGTATATTGCTGGTGAAACAGGAGCTTACAGTCCTCCAGAGCTACAGTATATTGCTGGTGAAACAGGACCTTACAGTCCTCCAGAGCTACAGTATATTGCTGGTGAAACAGGAGTTTAATGAAAATGTTTGCCCGCACAAACTTTGACTGGAAACCAGGAACGAGAAGCAACAAAATTTAAACTTAAAAAAAGAGTAATCGTTCTTACTTTCTGTTTACTCTTCAAAGTTTGCATACATTTAAGCTTTACACGACCACAAAATTTCAGCGCTTATGGACCTTTACAGGGAACTCTGCACTTAACTGTGATCTATAAACACCAGAAGAAAGCTTGGCTGGACAAAACTGTATTTCGAAATTGCTTTGTGCATGATTTTGTCCCATTAGTTCATCAGAACTTTAGAATTTTGAGGAATCCTGCAAATGTAAATCACTTGCTACTTCTCGTGTATTGTTGAGCTCATCACTCTGTGTAACTCCATGTACTTTGTGGGGGTTTTTTGGATATTTTTCTTTTACAATGTTCATTATTAATCAAAATTACACGATATTTTGTGCTGCAGATATTGATATTAACGTCTGTAGAAGGTTTTGTCACTATTTTCTGCTTGTCTTCATAAACTGATAGATGAAGCACAACCTTTTTTTGCTGATGTATAAACTGCCAAAATGGACCTGGTCATCTCTTATTTATGTAATCTCAAATCTGTATTTTGTACTTACTGCCTGGGATGTGAAACATTTCAAAGTCTGGATCAACCCAGTTCCAAAGATGCCTGAATCTTAAGTATTTACTCTGTGTGTGTGTTGTCTGTTTGTGTTATATGCGTATTATGTGTGTATTATGTATGTTGTGTGTGTTTTCTTTTTATTTACGCATTTACTTTTAAATAACCACGTACCTTAACGTTCTGTTGACGTCTTCTTGACTTTCTACATACGAGGGGAAGTCACTAAGTAACTCGCAAATGCCTGTTACAAAAAAAAAAAAAAAAAACTAAATGCGACAGTAATTTGAAAACTTTAAACTGTTGAACCTACATTATTCCCCTATTTCTCAACGTAATCGCCACCAACATTGATACATGTGTCCCATCGTGTAATCAGTGATGTAATACCCATGGCGTAAAAATCGGGAATCCGGTTTCTGAACCATTTTTTTACTTCTGTTTGCACCTCTTCGTCGCTCGAGAATCTTCTCCCGATAATGTGGTTTTTCAATGGACTAAACAGGTGAAAATCACTTGGAGCTACGTCTGGACTATACGGTGGATGTTCAAGAACTTCCCAACCCAATTGGCTAATTTTCTCTTGGTTTAAACGAGCCGTATGTGGTCTGGCATTGTCATGAAGGAGAAGTACACCTCTAGTCAGCAGACCAGGACGTTTTCTTCGAATTGCATCCCATAGCATCGAAAGAACTTCACAGTACGATACAAAATTCACACTGTCATCATACTTTTGGAACTTGGTTAACAACAGTCCTTGATAATCCCAGAACAATGTCAGCATAACCTTCCCCGCAGAGGGCGTAATCTTGAATGTTTTTGTACATGGCGATGACGGATGTTTCCATTGCATTGAGGCACGTTTTGATTCGGGTTGGTAGTGGTGCACCCAAGATTCGTCTCAAGTAATAATCCTTTGGAGCATGTCTTCACCTTCATATGCGTAATGACAGAGATGCTGGAATGACAAACCAACTCGGTTCATTTTGTGTTCATCATTCTGTTCATCATCTCTGGGTACCCAACGAGCAAACGTTCGAAAATTCAATTGCTCATGCATTATTCTACAGGCTAAGCCATGTGAACATCCGACTGCACTTGCTACACTGTCTATCTTTACTCATCTATCAGCTCTGATAATCTCATTCACACGTTGAACAATCGCTTCTGTTGCAATCTAGAACAGGACGGCCAAGTCGGACTTTACAACAATTATGTGCGTCCTTGAGAATATTATTTTACCTAGTTATAGACCGCTTTACGTGATAAACACTTTTTAACATAAACTGTAGTCATTTCCTTATGAATGTCCTCAACTGAATGCCCACAAAACTCGCACTACACTTCTCTGTTCTTCTTTGGTACACACTAACAGTTGGGTAGCCATTTTGTGATTGCTTTGCGCATGCTCACGTAACTCCCAGCGACCCTTACATACAACTATTATAACGTTTGATGATGGTACTATCTAAGGATATATTTAAATACTACCTGATAACTGCCATTGATAAAATATTTCAATTTGCGAGTTTCTTAGTGACTTCCCCTCGTATCTCAGTATAGAGGCGGCAGAGAAAAGGTGTGTATTGTGTACATGACTTGCTGTGGTCCATTGACTAAATGCCAATATCTTCCAACTCCTCACATTTCTACCATTACCCCACATGTTAGTTTCACATCCAAGTTCACTTATTTACTAAGTGAAGTTCAACTTATACACTCGCCTTCTTTCATGTAATGACCACAACTCTCCCGAAAGTTATCTCAGCGCAACATTCTTAAACAGATAAAAGGGATGGCGACTGCAGTAAAACTGGTTTAAATAATAAAGGTAGATATAGGTGTATGGTGAAGTTTTACAAAGTGGCAGAGGGAGTGAGTAAAGTGAGAAAAAACGAATAGAATGTATGACAATGTGTAAATGAAAAACATACAACATCCGATATTTCGGCGTGAGCTTTTTACGAGGATTACATGCACAAACGAGACAAGAACAAATAACTAAACGAAGAACTTATCTTAATATGGCCTCCTCCAGAAGTAGGAAACAGAAATGCGCGGTCACTATCTTCTAAGACATAGAAATATCGGATTTTGTATGTTTTTCATTTATACATTCTCATACTTTCTATTCGTTTTTTCTCACTTTACTCAGTTCCTCTACCACTTTGTAAAACTACACCATACACCTCTATCTAACTTTATTCTGAAACAGTAATTCTGTGAACCTAACTGACGACAGATGGAATTCTTTCTCTTGATCTTAATACTCCACGTCTCATGTCCGAGCCGTCATACAGACAGCTGTACACCTCAAACAAAGGTTCAGGACGACTGCAGGTTTGTCTTGTCTATATCACCTTAAACGAAAAACGAGCTACGGAGATTATCTCCCTTCCGGTGTTAATTTCCTCATTCTTAAACTTTTCAGAGTTCAGTATAAGCCGTAATCAGTCAGTTTCTCAGTCAGTCAGTCAGTTAGTCAGTCAGTTAGTCAGTCACTCAGTCATTTGCATGTCCCTTGTTGAACTTAGCCTCCCTAACAGCTATTATGTAGGCCTCTCGCAAGGTACCCTGCTGCTGACGCGTCAGTTCGCAGATCATCAACGATATAAGATTAATATTGTCCATAAATACACAACTTGTGGTCTGAGGATGGAAGCTGACACCACTGCTGCGATATCTTTGCTGGTCTAACATCAAACACCGTGTTGCCATAGTGACGGTCTCCCGAAGAAGTCTCCATAGTATTGACAGTGGCATGCTTCCCAAGGATTGGGCCAGACTAATCGCAGTTTATGTTATTGTCTTACCTGGATCTACTGTTCCGAACATGCAGGTTTTAATAGTAGTCAGCAGCCTGACCGACTGACCTGAAAGGCCTCTATGCCAGGTGTGCTTATACTGGAGATGTCAGACATCTTGAATGCTAGTATGGACAAGTTTTGAGTTGATGAAGATCTAGAATAAGAGGGTGGCATCTATTTCTGCAGAATGATGGAACAGGGTCGGGGGAGGGGAGGAGTGAGAGGGTGGCATCTATTTCTGCAGAATGATGGAACTGGGCCGGGGAGGGGTGAGAGAGTGGCATCTATTTCTGCAGAATGATGGAACTGGGCCGAGGAGGGGTGAGAGGGTGGCATCTATTTCTGCAGAATGATGGAACTGGGCCGAGGAGGGGTGAGAGGGTGGCATCTATTTCCGCAGAATGATGGAACTGGGCCGGGAAGGGGTGAAAAAGGGTGAGGAAAGAATAAATGAATATGCTCCTTATGTGTATGGAAGTGACGAACCCACAATAAACGCGCTTCAGGAAAACTCCGTACACACACTTGACATTGGTTACTGGAACGGTTGTCAGAGCAGGTATGGGAATGACCTGACTGAGTGACGCTACCTCTTGAGACCAGTCACTCTTTAATATTTGTTTTCTTTTATACGGATAATATGACAGTTGAAAATAAAACTGTACATTGTTACACTGAATTCTTAATATCGAACTCCCAACCACTTTCTTTACTAAAGTATACATGCACACTTTTTTAAAAGGTAATACCGTATAAAGACGTTCTAATCATGGATTTGATATTCTTTTATTTAATTAATTCAGTGAGAAACTTTCATTTATTTTAATAACAGGAATACCCTTGGCCAGCCGGTGTTATCATTTGGAATACGTTTCTATAGCTACCTTATAAAAAGGAGAAGGTAAACAAAGGGCCAGTCTCTCAGTTTCCATTTCTACCAGAATGAAGTCTTGGTTAGTAACAAAGATTGGCTGTGTTCAAGTAAGCACCGCTTCAGTGAAACATCTTTTCTTTATTTCGAAACTGCCTGTAAGAATTACCTGTCAAAGTACACGAGCTGTACGAAAAAATATTGAAAGAAAATGTCCAGGAAATCCGGTCTTAAGTTTGAAAAAAACTACAGATGGCACCTTTTTGCCATAAAAGCACTTGGGGGCCTACGGTTTATCCTTATATTTGATATGTCGGCACACTAGAGGCTTTTATCCTCAGATCTAAGCCTGGCAGCCTTTACTTCCCCAACTCCAAGGAGTCAGGTACCCATTTCTACAACTGGGTAACTGGGACGGTCTCCGGCTTGACTTCAACCATTTACCTCAGCATGAGTGGCTAGTGTACTAATCACTTTGCTACTCAAGCAACTGGAAATTAGATGTATCAGTTACTTACTCGCATAAAACCAACAGAAAATCACATGAATGAAATATAATGGATGAAATAGTATTACTGAGTGTCGCAACAAGAAATTTTGATTCATATTTTCTTTAGATATACATTTTTCGTCTGAAATCATTTGGAGGGAACTAACATGATAAAGTCACCAAGACGTGTAGAACTGATGAGGCATCTGGAGGTAGCCAAGATAAAAAAAAGATCATCAGGATGTGTAGAACTAATGAGACAATGTCTCTAACAGGTCAGTGTTCCTACAAAAACTAGGTTCCCTGACTCTGGTAAACAATGAGAAGTCCTTAATAAATGATGGAAACTGTGTAGAAATAAGTGAGATAGAAAGGGCAATTGTTAGGAGTTTCTTTTTTTAACTTTTCCGGTGTTCGGTGAGATCCTTCGAGAACGTCACGTGAGCTGAGAAACCCGTGACAGAATTGTACAAGTGACTTTGAGTGAGGAGTCAGTCTACGTTTGGATGTGTACCCGAGAGTATGGTTTTTGTGATGTCTCTGTCGAGAAAATGGATGTTTATATCTGTTACAGGAGTTGTGGAAGTATGAATGGACTCGCCATGTGGCAGGGCAAACCTGCCGGCCGTCAGAATATCGTCATCACCATCTGCATTTTCATCCAATTCATCAATAAAACCTCAAGTCAAGTGACACGCAGGACTGGCTTGACCTTTGTATCAGTGTTGCCAACTTTAGGATTGAAAGGGCCTGGAAGTGAAGGATGGCTGGAGACAGTGAATAACTAATCTAGAAACACTCAGCAAGCATGGCACAGTGCCCTAACATTCTATTTCTTATCTTATATCTTATATCCTTCCCGTGCCGTTAAACGTCACATAGGGCTCGCAAAGTAGTTCGCCAATTTTTCCTGTCTTCAGCGAGTCTTTCAACCTCATCAAAGGATTCTATGCCTGTTAACTTGGCCTCTCTTAATAATGTCCTCTTCAGAGTTTCACGCGGTCTGCCCCTTTTTCTTCGGCCTGTTGTGTTCCACTTGATAGCTTGTTTTGGGATTCTCTGATCATTTCTTCTCATCAAGTGACCAACATATGTCCATCTCAACATTCTATTTAGTAACAGAAAAATAGTAACGCAGTAAACAAACACAGCGGGTACATATGATTTCAGCTAAAGAAATGTTTAATTCACAAGATGTTCCTGAAAAGTCATGAAGTCACTCCAACACAGCCTCCACTTGTATGACAAGTCATGAAGTCACTCCAACACAGCCTCCACTTGTATGACAAGTCATGAAGTCACTCCAACACAGCCTCCACTTGTAAGATTAAACATAGTTGTGTGCTGGGATCTCTGATATTTATTTTATCATTATAAAATATGCAAGAGTGAAAAAAATAGCAACATATTAATCATGCACTCTTCGCGTCTTTGGTAGATTTGTTGCCTCAAGTAAAGATGTACTTTCCTAGACTGTGACACATTGGCAAGGGACTCGACTCTGGCAGCAACATCTTTATATCGTTCACTGTGAGGACTAGACCTTCTGTAATGTCAGAGAAATCTCTCATTCATATTTAATGGATGTTTTGACAGGATATACAAGAAAGAGCATGGTATAACATGCCTCGTGGTTTGTGAATGTTTCCAGTAGAAGGATGTTTATTTACATTCCTACAAGAACAAGTTTAGAGCTGTTAGTAGAGCAGGAGAAATACAAGGTGCACGAATTTATGACGGAAAGTCTAGAGGGCTACGGAGACTGGAGCAGAGAGATGTCGCTGAAAATAAGCGAGAGATAAAAGTCATTTTGCTTTTTAAATTATTAGTTCTCAGTGAAATCTCCGAAAAATAAAAACATCATGTTCTTATAAAATTGCAGCTGATTTTCTTTTTTTTTGTGTATTAATTTCTTTCAAAACCTTAGAAATATGCAGACAAAGAAAACAATTTAACATACAGCAATTTAAATGCGAAGATACGTTATCTTTCTTACAATAATTACTAAAGGATTAACTTTCGACAGTGAGTATACATCCTCATGTTGACCATTTTCTAAAACTAAAATCTTCCAACTGGGTTTCTCTTCATTACGTTTTGAAGGGACTTGCAACTTTCATTAAAAAAAAAAAATTCCCATTTCCATGCCATAAGACATATTAGGGAATACGGTGTTAGTCCCGTATTTTCCATGACCTTCGGCACATGTGTTATGTGGTCAGTATCACGCCTGGCCACTTTACCTTCCCAGATTTCTCTGTTACCCATGTTTTAGAGGCTGGGGCCTTTTTTGTGTGTACCAGAAAAAAAATCCTACTGCTGGGACTGAACCCAGGTACCACCGGATTAGTAAACAGAGCGCCTAGCCACTCAGCCAACCAGGCCGCCGCAACTTTTATAAGCCTTTAGCAATTTAAGTGAAATTCATCTTTACAGAGCATGCATTCACAAGTCCCAGCATATTCAGCTGTTGCAAAACTCTGCATGATAAAGCAATGGAACTGTCTGCTGCACTTCTGGAAATAATCGGTTAGCTCAGGACGGTATCATTCGTCAGATACAATTTACGTAATATTTGATAAACACGATTCACCTAGTATCTGTTAGACACCATTTGTTTAGTATCTTTTAGACACAATTTACATAGTATCTGTTAGACACAATTTACCTAGTATCTGTTAGACACAATTTACCTAGTATCTGTTAGACACAATTTACCTAGTATCTGTTAGACACAATTTACCTAGTATCTGTTAGACACCATTCACCTAGTATCTGTTAGACACCATTTACCTAGTATCTGTTAGACACCATTTGTTTAGTATCTTTTAGACACAATTTACATAGTATCTGTTAGACACCATTTGTTTAGTATCTTTTAGACACAATTTACATAGTATGTATTAGACACCATTTACCTAGTATCTGTTAGACACCATTTGTTTAGTATCCTTTAGACACAATTTACATAGTATGTATTAGACACCATTTACCTAGTATCTGCTAGACACAATTTACCTAGTATCTGCTAGACACAATTGACCTAGTATCTTTTAGACACAATTGACCTAGTATCTGTTAGACACCATTTGTTTAGTATCTTTTAGACACAATTTACATAGTATGTATTAGACACAACTGACCTAGTATCTGCTAGACACAATTTACCTAGTATCTGTTAGACACAATTTACCTAGTATCTGTTAGACACCATTTGTTTAGTATCTTTTAGACACAATTTACATAGTATGTATTAGACACAATTGACCTAGTATCTGCTAGACACAATTTACCTAGTATCTGTTAGACACAATTTACCTAGTATCTGTTAGACACAATTTATATAGTATAGCCTATAAGCTCTATATAATGAACTCGAATATCATCTATAAGCTCTATATAAAGAACTGGAACATCATCTGTACGTTATACATAAGGAACTGGAATATCATCCCTAAGTTATAGATAAGGAACTGAAATATCATCCCTAAGTTATAGATAAGGAACTGGAATATCATCCCTAAGTTATAGATAAGGAACTGAAATATCATCTGCAAGCTTTACATACTGAGCTGGAGTGTTTTCTATTAGCTCAGAATAGTTAGCTCGATAATCATCTTTTTATCACTTGTGGAGGACTTTCATAGTGAACCAATCTATGCTGGATGTCTGAGAGTCCTCTGTTTGAACTGGACCTCTCAGAGTCAGACATCCACCTGAGCTCTCAGACATCTCTTCTGTAAGCTCTATATAACGCGTGTGAGGCGTGACATCGCCATCTTGTAAAGCTCGCCTGACATGTCCTACAGCGCGTGGAGGGTTGGATTTTCTCTGATGCAAATCTCTCAACTATTAGTCAGAAGGTCTCCAACCTGTTCACATTCAGCCTGCGGTGAGGCTTGTTGAGCAGAAAAGAAATGTCTATCTCTTGGGTTGTTTTCATTGCCAGAGTCTAAGTCTGAGGTTAAGAAAAGGATTACTGAAAGATATTGGCAGAGCGTATCGTGTTGAGATGTCAGTTTCGTTAATGTTCTAAATCTATGATTGAATTTTTCAAGTAAACTCTATAAAATAAATATTTATATCTTCTGTACACTATGGAGAGCAAGAAAACAAATGAAGGAGTTATAAGTGAGGCCGGCAAAAAAGAGAAATTAAGGCACATTTCAGAATACGACAGACCAGAGTTGATGGACATGTTTTAAGAAGAGGCAAAATGGAAAACTTAATAACAACAGGAAAACTGGGAGGAAAAAGGAACAAAGGAAGACGAAGAAACAAAATACTTATTGGACTAAAAGAATAGCACAGAGCACAGTCCAAAACACAGCTTATAGAAAGAGCAGAGAACAGGTGGTTGTGGGAAACAATGACGATCACCGCCTGATTGGCATGTGCCAGATAGAGAGAGAGAGAGAGAGAGAGAGAGAGAGAGAGAGATCTTCTGGATGCAGAAGAATACAGAGCTAGGGAGATTGGGCCAGAAAGCTATGGTTGCAAATGAGACAGATGAAAGCCCAAAGATGAAAAATAGACTTTCCGTTCAAAATAACTATTATAAGCAAATTCGATTTCTTCTGGTCATTCTGAAATGAAACAACATTGGAAGGGGGGGGGGGGAGGATGCAAACATTTATACTTGTATAACCTGTGGGAGATACTATCTGATATACTATTAATATAACACGTCCCAGTCGTTGTGACCAAGCTAATCTCGGCACTAATGAAAATCAAAATGGCAGCCACCGGTGTTTACTTTTTCTCGCCCATAAAACTACAGACCAGCAGTGGGGCGTAAAGATGTTTTATTTGTAATTAAATTATTACCTGTGATAGTTTTCAAAATGCACATGGGACATGTTGTCCTGGCGGTAGTGAAAGGGCTAAATCAAGATTATGTAGTCAATGTTATGTGTATTATCAGTATTATGAGCCTTTCACTCACTTGGGAGCACAGGTCACGGCTCTCCAGTGCTCATTCTTACATTCTATTATTCATCTTTTGATGAATGGTGTTTTTTGTAACTGACAGAACAAGTAAGGCAGCTAAAATACATATCAACGAGGAGAAGTTGGAAGAGGTGGAGAGTTTTGAATATATTGGATAAGTACTAACTAATAAATGGAGATACAATGAGGGAAGTTAAAAGGAGGACATCTATCACTCTTCAGAAAGTAAAACAAATAAAGAATCTGTGGAGAGGAGCAGACAGAACTACAAAAATGAGATTTTTAAGGGCATGCTTCTTTCCCATAGCAACATATGCCTGTGAGACGTGAGCTGAGAAACACATAAATGCCTTTGAATGTAAATGCTACAGAAGAGTTATTCAAATGTCATGGTCATAAAAAGAACAAATATATCGATACTAGAAGTTAATATTGAAGAAGGCCGGCTTGTAAAGAGGATTAAACAGATAAAACTTAAATATGTTGGACATATTAAACGTAATAAGAGTTTAGAGAAGACCGTGTTGGAAGGGTACATAATAGGAAAAGGGAAAAGACTAAAACCAAGGCGAAGATGACAGTAAGACATCATTGATAATCTGCAAATGGATGCATCAGCAGCAAAGCATCATTTTTACAACAGAGAGGCCTACAGGAGAGCTGTTAGGGAGGCAAAGTTCCGCAAGGGACATGCAAATGACTGACTGACTGGTTTTGTTTGTATTATTATTGTTCAGCCAAAGACACTGGACAATGATGACTGAATTGTGGGGCCTCAGGAAGGTGCGTTCTTGTGGTCCTGTTTCAGTGTGTATTTGTGTGTGGCAGACCCACAACAACCCGTAGAACATTAGCTCCCCCAGCAACTACCTGTAGAACATCAGCTCCCCTAGCAACAACCCGTAGAACATCAGCTCCCCCAGCAACAACCCGTGGAACATCAGCTTTCCAGCAACTATGACCCAGTGTAAGCAAGGAACACAGTGATCGTTCAGTTCCGTGACAGTATTATTCTTAAGACATGAATACCAGGACACATGCCAACTGGTCACAGTAGTAAATTCTAACAAAACACATCTTCCCTCCGGCACGCACCTTACTCCGTCTCTCTTCTGTCCTCTCTGTCTTTCTATGCTTCTCTTATCTATACTTCTCTTGTCATTAGGTCACGTCAAGATCTCCAATGGATGTCTTCTTTCTTCACTTCTCTTTTATCGGTCACTACTCTCTTTCTCTATCCAAATATTTAGTGCCTTTTTCATAATTCCCGTGCGGTTTAAGATTTCCTGTGCAACATCCTGTTACTATTTCTGTTATTATGTTACTATTTCTGTCATCCTGTTACTATTTCTGTTATCATATTACTATATTTGTCATCCTGTTACTATTTCTGTTATTATGTTACTATTTCTGTCATCCTGTTACTATTTTTGTTATCATATTGCTATATCTGTCATCCCGTTACTATTTCTGTTATCATGTTACTATTTCTGTTATCATGTTACTATTTCTGCAATCCTGTTACTATTTCTGTTATCATATTACTATATCTGTCATCCTTTTACTATTTCTGTCATCCTGTTATTATTTCTGTCATCCTGCCATCATGTTTCTATTTCTCTTATCATAATACTATATCTATCATCCTGTTACTATTTCTGTTATCATGTTACTATTTCTGTCATCCTGTTACTATTTCTGTTATTATATTACTATATCTATCATCTTGTTACTATTTCTCTCATCCTCTTGCTAATACTGCCACAAGAACCAGTGGAGAAAACCTCTTGTACTGAACGCACTAAGTATTACCAGTTTTATTTTTGCGTGCATTATGACCTTGGATTTCCAACACATTTGATACAATTAACATCACTGCTGTATTTAGACCAACAAGCAGCAGTAAGAATAAATGGTGAAACAACAACTTGGTTTGACATAAAACAAGGGGTCCGTCAGGGGTGCATATTGTCACCCTACTTATTTAACTTGTATACTGAAAATATAATGAGGAATGTTAGAGAAGATGTAGACAAAGAATATTACGATGCCATAACAGTTGGAGGTTATGAAATACCAGAGATTAGATATGCTGATGACACAGTATTGCTGTCCACAACACAAGAAGGAATGGAAAAACTAATTATGTCAGTCCGCAAGAACAGCGAAGAGCAGAACCTCTATCTTAATGCAAAGAAAACTAAAGTGATGACAACTGACAAAACAAACATGGCAACTGAAATATGTATCAATGAGGAAAAACTGGAAGAAGTGGAGAGTTTTAAATATCTTGGATCACTACTAACTAATAATGGAGATACAATGAGGGAAATTAAACGGAGGACATCTATTGCTCTTCAGAAAGTAAAACAAATAAAGAATCTGTGGAGAGGAGCAGACAGAACCACAAAAATAAGATTTTTAAGGGCATGCATCTTGCCTATCGCAACATATGCCTGTGAGACCTGGACACTTAACAAAACAGCTGAGAAGCACATAAATGCCTTTGAATGTAAATGCTATAGAAGAGTTCTCCAGATATCGTGGACACAAAAAAGAACAAATATATCTATACTACAAGAGCTTAATATTGAAGAAGGCTGGCTAGTAAAGAGGATTAAAGAGAGAAAACTTAAATATTTTGGCCACATTAAACGTCATGATAATTTAGAGAAGACCGTATTGGAAGGATACATAATGGGAAAAAGAAAAAGAGGAAGACCGAAACGAAGATGGCTGCAAGACATCGTTGATGATCTGGAAATGGATGCAGCAGCAGCAGGCCATCTTGCTCACAACCGAGAGGCCTACAGGAGTGCTGTTTGGGAGGCAAAGTTCCGCAAGGGACATGCAAAGGAATGAATGAATGATATGACCTTGGTCTTTGTGGTGAAGTGGTTTGTGCACTAGCCTCTCATGGCGAAGATCAGGGGGCTCGAATCTGGCTTGAGGTACCCCAGTCACCCATCTGTAAAAATGGGTACCCGACTTCTTCTACAGCTGGTAAAGGAAAGGCGGCCAGACTTGATACTGACCATATCACCCTCTAGTGTGCTGACAGGTCAAGGAAAATATGGGCACTAACACCATGTCCCTATGTGCCTCTAAGGCATGACAGGGTTAACTTTTACCTTATTATGAACTCCTGGTGGGTCAGACTGCTCTAGTTCCACCACCATGTCGCTAGCAGAACTGTGGAATGAGCGCACTGACCACTTACCTGTTATAAAGGAAAAAAAGACATCAGAATTATCCGTGTAACATTATACTGATTTTTTAGGGGGGGGGGGGTGTATTCTGAAGGTTATTTAACAAAGATAATAATTTTTCCTAGTTAAATTATTGGGTGATTTCTTCTGAACTGTTTAGGCGTGCAGAAGTTAGGAGAGGCACGAGGTCACGTGGTAGTCCCTGTTTATACCGAGCTCGGGCATTGTCATAAAGTGTGGGGGCTGATATTTTACTGCATGAAAGATGTGAGATTAGGGTCAATGTTTGGCGCTCCACAATAAAAGTCTTGTCTTGGACTCTCAAAGAGAGATTTGTGTTTCTATGTGCGTGTATGTGTTTTTCGTTGTCGTCAGTGCATGACTCAAGAGAAGGAGAGAGAGAGAGAAAGAAAGAGATAGAGAAAGAGAGAAAGAGAGAGAGTAAGAGAGAGAAAGAGAGAGAAAGAGAGAGAGAAAGAGAAAAAGAGAGAGAGAAAGGGAGAGAGAGAGAAAGAGAGAGAAAGAGAAATAGAGAGAGAAAGAGAGAGAGAAAGAGAGAGAGAGAGAGAGAGAGAGGGAGAGAACTATATCTCTGAGATTCTTTCTGTATGTGTCTGCGAAACCATTGGCCGGTGTCTGCCAGCGTGCTCATGTTTCCTGCATGTTTTACAGACATTTGAGTGGTGGCTTTGTGGAGTGTTTCTACTGGCCTAGAGCGTACGACTCGACTAAATCGCAACGCTTCACTGGTTTTGTGGATGTACAGTTTCCACACATATTATTGTAACATATAACAGTTTGAGGCGTAGGCAATGTCCAAAACAGTTTTCACTCGGTTGTGTTACACAGTAAGAGGGCGAGTACAAAGTAACTTTAATTTTGCTGTTAAATAAATCTAAATCGAGTAGTAGACAGCTGCAGAACATATATGTTATGCCATTCCTCTCTAGATGTATGTGCACATTTCGGAAATGTGAGGCCAGCAGACCAGATCAAAGATTGTCGCTCTCTTGGAAGTATGCACGAGAGAGGAACAGCGCGCACCCATTCCTGTCTTTGATGTCTGACTTTTGAAGCTGAATGGGTGGCTTTATATAACACACAAGCACTGGAGACGATCCCCGGGCCTGTCACTCACAGCCAGAGATAAAGCGAGCCAGCAAGGAGTGACAACACTACTCCTAGCCAAAACCGAAGGAATTCAATACAGCTGGAACATGATACGCCCAGAGAAAGCACTGTCAACAGCGATGCTACTGTGAGCTGAATGTTGGCCACTGGAAACCTGCAATCGTCGCGGTTGTGCTCAGTTCTGGCGCGCTGCTGCAGAAGACAATGCGCGAAGTCACACACCACGTGCACCAGTTCAAAACGTCACGAATCTGTGCTTGGAGTGTCTTCCACACCCAGCATATTCGGCAGACTTGTACCATGTGACTGTCATTTGTTTGAACGCCTCGAGGAGGCGCTAGGTGGAAAGAAGCCAAGTACGAAGAAAGATATTAAAGAGGTCGTGCATAGTTGTCTACAGGGTCAGTCAGACATTTTTTTCTCCATCGAGGAATCCAGGTCATGGTGAAGAGATGACAGACCGACATTGAACGTGGTGATGACTGTGTCGAACAGTGATAACATTTTATCAGTCAGATTTATACATTTTGTTGAAAGAAAAAAATGAGTTTACTTTTTGACTCACCTGGCATTTTGCATCTTCTCTCAGCAAATCTCAGTTTTGTACCTGTGCATCTGTAGAAAGATTAGCTCTTTTCAGAGTAAATTGTTCAATGTATGATTGATTGATTGATATTCCTTTTGGGCCAACATTGGCTTATAGGACGGAAATCATATCTTTCCATGTCTGACTACTCGTCGCCGCCCGCTGTAGGTCTTGGGTGGACTTGAATCCCAAAGTTGTACTCTCTCTCTAGTGATGGTTCTACGTAGAGTCTCCCTTGGCCTGCCTTGCTTTCTTTTGCCCTTCGCTGACCATGTGAGGGCTTGGCGAGGGAGTCTGAATTCATCCATTGTGAGAAAGGTTTTTAATCAATGTATGGCCGGTCTGTAAAAATAATATTGATATTTTCTTTGTTTTCTATTATTGTAAACTGCATTAATTTTTTCTCTTCCTAGTGCAGCACGATGTCTTGACCCAGTGTCTAGATAAATGGAGGCATTGAAATAGTGGAGGCTGATTCAAAATTACACTCGGGATTTATGGTTCATGGTTTATCATTGCGCTCCGGACATGTCCACAGGTACCCAGATTCCCCTCTCCCTCCCCCCTCCCCCCTCAACATAACCGTCAGCGTCTTGGGGCTGATAGAGCCTGTCCTATGCTGTGGCATGTCCAGCAAAGCCGTGGTTTCCCTGGCATATAACATTAAAACCGGAAATAACAAAATAACACTGGTTACGGAATATGAAAGCGTAACTTTAAAAGTGTTAACGCTTGCAGAATCAATGCAGCAGAATACTAAAAAAATTAAAGATGAGCGTCTTTCAAGGCACATCAGATGTTCAAGGGACATTCAGGTTCCTTCACGTGTTCTTCGGCATTTGCTGTGTAACTGTTTCAATCGCAGCAGAAATTTTTCGGTTCATCGAGGGAAATCGCAGGAATCTTGTAAACAATGAATAATTTGAGTATAAGTATATATGAAACTAAAATATAATTATAAACGAAGTCACTGCGGTAAAGCTGTGATAACAAAATGTTAAAACTATATAAAATAAAACTACTACACCACTACATTTAGGAATATGGAACGTTGGAACCATATGGTTTGAACTCGAAGTTCAGCTAAACTAAACATTCTATTTTTGTATCACAATGATTTTTCATCTCTTCTAAGTTCTACTTTTTCCTCATCTGTAGTTTATATTCAAGAACTCCCTCACTGCACTAGATTACAAATCCTCTATCGATCACATTTATCTATTCTAACCATCTCTTTCTCGGTTAGATTGAAATTTTCTCTCTCTCTCTCTCTCTCTCTCTCTCCTTTCTTCTTTCTTCTTTTCACATATCCCTTCTTTAAAATATCGCACATCCAAAGTCTGCACTTAAACATTAACAATACACTACCATGCGCGGTCTAACTCGTAGCTTCTTACATGTCACAGCTAAGTACTCCCTTTTTTCTGTTTTTTTTCGATTTCTGTTTATTGCATAGTCTCTATGTCAGTGTATATTTTATTTTCTTTGCCTGTTTCTTTGCCCTGCATGTTCTCGGAAGAGATATAAGTTCTGGGTATAATTTAACATCACTAACAAAATTCCGGCGTGACGTGCAAGATGGCGGTCGTTTTTAAAACGCTCTCGCCGGCATGCAGAAATCAGCGGAATTCCGCTTGATCTGTTACATATCATGTACCGGGAGTTGGGCATAAGGCTAACAACCTTATCCTGAGACCTATCTAGAGGCAACTCCAGATAGGAAAAAAAGATATCGTTATGGAAACTCGCAGAGAAACCAACCGAGCATCAGGGATGCCAACTCCGAAGAGCTCATTCGTCGGCCCCAAACATGTGACAAGGGTTGGATTCTGGAATGTGAGAACGATGGCAGCACCAACAAGAACTCACCAGGTCATCAAAGAAATGGAGAGATACCATCTAGACATACTGGGCATCAGCGAAATGCGATGGCCAGAAGCAGGTAAAAGATCGGCGGAAAACGGTAAGTTAATTATACATTCAGGTAGAAATGACAATAAATTCCGAGACGGAGTGGGCATTATTATGTCAAATGTAGCTGCAAAGAGCCTTGTAGAATGGGAACCAGTGAACAGTCGTATAATAAGAGCACGATACAACCTACGACACGGAAGAATGACAATAATACAGTGTTATGCACCCACGAATGATGCAGATGATGATGTGAAAGACGACTTTTATCACCAACTACAACAAATCATCAACAAAGTCCCTAAACACGACATCCTAATTGCTATGGGGGACTTCAATGCTAAGGTAGGGAAGGATAATACCGACGTTGAAAAAGTGATGGGGAAAGAAGGAATTGACATGGTTAATCAGAATGGAGAAAGATTAACTTTAAAAGTGTTAACGCTTGCAGAATCAATGCAGCAGAATACTAAAAAATTAAAGATGAGCGTCTTTCAAGGCACATCAGATGTTCAAGGGACATTCAGGTTCCTTCACGTGTTCTTCGGCATTTGCTGTGTAACTGTTTCAATCGCAGCAGAAATTTTTCGGTTCATCGAGGGAAATCGCAGGAATCTTGTAAACAATGAATAATTTGAGTATAAGTATATATGAAACTAAAATATAATTATAAACGAAGTCACTGCGGTAAAGCTGTGATAACAAAATGTTAAAACTATATAAAATAAAACTACTACACCACTACATTTAGGAATATGGAACGTTGGAACCATATGGTTTGAACTCGAAGTTCAGCTAAACTAAACATTCTATTTTTGTATCACAATGATTTTTCATCTCTTCTAAGTTCTACTTTTTCCTCATCTGTAGTTTATATTCAAGAACTCCCTCACTGCACTAGATTACAAACCCTCTATCGATCACATTTATCTATTCTAACCATCTCTTTCTCGGTTAGATTGAAATTTTCTCTCTCTCTCTCTCTCTCTCTCTCTCCTTTCTTCTTTCTTCTTTTCACATATCCCTTCTTTAAAATATCGCACATCCAAAGTCTGCACTTAAACATTAACAATACACTACCATGCGCGGTCTAACTCGTAGCTTCTTACATGTCACAGCTAAGTACTCCCTTTTTTCTGTTTTTTTTCGATTTCTGTTTATTGCATAGTCTCTATGTCAGTGTATATTTTATTTTCTTTGCCTGTTTCTTTGCCCTGCATGTTCTCGGAAGAGATATAAGTTCTGGGTATAATTTAACATCACTAACAAAATTCCGGCGTGACGTGCAAGATGGCGGTCGTTTTTAAAACGCTCTCGCCGGCATGCAGAAATCAGCGGAATTCCGCTTGATCTGTTACATATCATGTACCGGGAGTTGGGCATAAGGCTAACAACCTTATCCTGAGACCTATCTAGAGGCAACTCCAGATAGGAAAAAAAGATATCGTTATGGAAACTCGCAGAGAAACCAACCGAGCATCAGGGATGCCAACTCCGAAGAGCTCATTCGTCGGCCCCAAACATGTGACAAGGGTTGGATTCTGGAATGTGAGAACGATGGCAGCACCAACAAGAACTCACCAGGTCATCAAAGAAATGGAGAGATACCATCTAGACATACTGGGCATCAGCGAAATGCGATGGCCAGAAGCAGGTAAAAGATCGGCGGAAAACGGTAAGTTAATTATACATTCAGGTAGAAATGACAATAAATTCCGAGACGGAGTGGGCATTATTATGTCAAATGTAGCTGCAAAGAGCCTTGTAGAATGGGAACCAGTGAACAGTCGTATAATAAGAGCACGATACAACCTACGACACGGAAGAATGACAATAATACAGTGTTATGCACCCACGAATGATGCAGATGATGATGTGAAAGACGACTTTTATCACCAACTACAACAAATCATCAACAAAGTCCCTAAACACGACATCCTAATTGCTATGGGGGACTTCAATGCTAAGGTAGGGAAGGATAATACCGACGTTGAAAAAGTGATGGGGAAAGAAGGAATTGACATGGTTAATCAGAATGGAGAAAGATTAATTGAAATATGTTTAACAGAGGGCATGGTCATTGGAGGCACAATATTCCCACACAAAGAGATACATAAAACAACATGGATATCTCCAGAGGATAGAACTAGAAACCAGATAGACCATTTTTGTATTAGAAAGCAATACAGAACATCTCTCATGGATGTAAGGGCTTATAGGGGTGCAGATGTCAACAGTGATCACAACCTGTGCATAGGGAAAATAAAACTAAAATTGAAAAGTCAACACAAGAAATCAGTACACAGAAAGATAAACATCCACAGCCTACAAGAAGAAAATACTAACATTAATTTCAATCAGGAACTTGCCAATCATTCCAAAACACCCAGTGAAGTTGAGGAGATAGGTATAGATGAGTTATGGAATTCTTACAGCACAGCCATAACCACAGCAGCAAAAGTAAGCGCTGGATTGGAAAAACCAAATAGAAAAGCATGGATATCAGATAAAACATGGAAGTATATACATGAAAGACGAGCAGTCAAATTAAACATGTTGAATGCAAAAGCAGATCATGAAAGAGATTCGGCAAAAGCAAAATACAAAGACATAGACAAGAAAGTAAAAAGTTCAGCTAGAAGGGATAAAAGAGAATACATAGACAATATGGCGAAAGAGGCAGAAAAAGCAGCAAAAACAGGAGACAGCAAAACTTTATATAACATACAAAAGAGGCTAACAGGTACTATTACATCTAAAGAAAGACCAATCCTTAGCAAAACTGGAACACTATTAACATCAAATAAAGACCAAAAGCAAAGATGGGCTGAACACTTCCAAGAAATACTCAATCGACCACACCCAAAAGAATTGTTAAACCTTGAAACTGACTTACCAGCCCCACAACTAAATGTCAATCTAGATGAAATTGAATTGCATGAAATTGAAACAGCAGTGAATTTAATGGCTAACAACAAAGCTGCAGGTGAAGATGAAATAACAGCCGAGATGCTAAAAGCTATCAATAGTGACAACATGAGACAACTACAGAGAATGTTTAACAAGATTTGGAAAGAAGAAAAGGTCCCTTCTAATTGGAAGAAGGGAATCATTGTGAAAATACCAAAAAAAGGCAACCTTAGTGACTGTAACAACTGGAGAGGAGTAACCTTAATATCAGTTGTGTCAAAAGTATTTTGCAAGGTCATTTTGAATAGACTCAAAGATATAGTGGATACTGCAATGAGAGAAGAACAAGCAGGATTTCGAAAAGGGAGAAGCTGTCTCGACCAGATCTTTACTCTCAGAATAATACTTGAAGAACATATTGAAAAGCAGAAACCATTAATACTGAATTTCATAGATTTTAAGAAGGCATTTGATAGCATACACAGAGATTCATTATGGAGAATTTTATGTCTATATGGAATACCATCTAAAATTGTCAACATCATTAAGGACTTCTACAATGGATATGGTTGTGCAGTCAAGACAGAAGAAGGGATGAGTGAATGGTTCCAGATTGAAACAGGCGTGAAACAAGGATGTATACTGTCTCCTTTACTTTTTGGGATTACAATAGACTTCATAATGAAAAAATGCTGCACAGGTAACACAGGTATTGACTGGGTACATGGGACCCAACTAGAAGATCTTGATTTTGCTGATGACATAACTCTTATCAGTAATAATGTGAATTCCATGCAAGAAAAAACAGATAGCCTATCTTCACTGGCTAGCAAAATAGGACTTGAAATTAACAAGGACAAAACAAAAATAATGAAAATTCCCATCAATCAAAATGGAAAAATACACATAGAAGGGACATATATTGAAGAAGTCAATCAATTTGCATACCTTGGCAGCTACATAGACCAGGATGGTGACACTAGAAAGGAAGTTAGGATCAGAATTGCAAAAGCAGCATCAATCTTCAAGAATCTTGAGAACATATGGAATTCAAAAGTTATAAGCACAAAAACCAAGTTAAGACTATTCAATTCAAATGTAATATCCACCCTCATTTATGCATGCGAAAGCTGGAAAACAACTAAAGAAATAGAAAAGAAATTAGACTCTTTTGAAAACAAATGCCTAAGGAAAATACTCGACATCAAGTGGAATGAATTCAAGAACAATGCAGAGATAAGACAGATGACTGAACAACAACCAGTCTCACGGGTGATCAGGAAAAGGAGATGGACATATGTTGGCCACTTGATGAGAAGAAATGAGCAGAGAATCCCAAAACAAGCTATCAAGTGGAACACAACAGGCCGAAGAAAAAGGGGCAGACCGCGTGAAACTCTGAAGAGAACATTATTAAGAGAGGCCAAGTTAACAGGCATAAAATCCTTTGATGAGGTTGAAAGACTCGCCGAAGACAGGAAAAATTGGCGAACTACTTTGCGAGCCCTATGTGACGTCTAACGGCACGGGAAGGATATAAGATATATAAGATAAGAACAAAATTCGTCAGCTGATAAGCAACAATCAGGGTCAATAAGGAGTTGACAGAGTCAGAAATAGCAGACAGAGTAAATAAACAGTTGACAGAGTCAATAAACAGTATAGTGTCAATAAACACAATAAACATCTAACTCATGATGATGATGATGATCCTGCTTCATATATCTAAGATCCTTCTCTATGCGCTGACCACTGAGTCATATCGTAGGCTACAGCGTACCAGGATATGTAATGACGTATGTGATTTCCCACTCCACTTACAGTGCTGAGAATAAGTTACCCTGCTAAGTTCAGTGAGGTCATGTTTATTGTTCTAGCTACGACACTAATTATATCATTCTTCTTCTAAAATGTATTTAATTACAGTTTTCATCTCAGAATATGAAGGTTTTAAAGGTTGTTGATGTGTTTCTGACAGTTACAGGGCACAGTATTCTATGGTTATACCTTGAAAAACAAAGCACTTTTAGACACGACAAAAAGAAACTAGTAACAGAATTATCTGGGACTTGAACCACGGACTACGGTAGACGAACAACTGCCTTGTCACAAGAGAACAGCGCATTAATCGTATTTGCCATCTAGCACCTCATTCCCCCCTCCCAAAAAAGGATGTTTAATAGCTCAATCATCGGTGTCTGTCTGAAAGAAAGGTCGTCACAGCCGGAAAGGAAACGATGCCATGACATGGAAATTCCGTCGCTTAGATTCAGTCTGTGGCAAGTACCGGACTTTGGGAAACACACATTGTCTCCTGCACATATTTAGCTGCATATCTGTGACCAAGCAATTCTCTTGACATTTTCCTTTCTCTGTGTCTAAAAGTGCTTTGTTTTTTAAGGTCTAACCATACAATACTGTGCTGTTACTTTACTGTGCTTTATTTCAGTGTGCTCTCTTACTTTACCGTGCTCTGTTACTTTACCGTGCATTGTTACTTTATTGTGCTCTATTACATTATTGTGCTCTGTTACTTTAATGTGCTCTCTTACGTTACTGTGCTCTGTTATTTTACTGTACTCTGTTACTTTACTGTGCTCTCTTAGTTTACTGTGTGAAAGCCTTGCTGTTTCTCATTGCACTGATTTTTGTCACGAATTCCTTCAAAGGTCCGAGTAACTGCGCTCTTTGTGTTTGCGTTGGAAGATAACAGTCTCTCGATCCTTGTACCGCTTCAGTTTAGGCCCTTGTATATTTGAAATGTACACACTCCATAAAAGGAGAGCAACCTTCAGGTAATCATTCCACGACTTTTGTTTTGGATCCACCTCCAAAGCTTGTTCCGCGTTTTTCAACTAGTCTTATTTTAGTCTTTGCGGCCTCAGATCTCTGTAGCCATCACTTCTCTGCTGCAAAGTGTTTGTTTATCTTGCTTACGGATTGTGTATCCACTACTTAGACTGCTACTTCGTCTCTGCATGCAAGAAGTGAACCAGTGTCTCGTCCTCAGTCCCAAAATTTTGTCAAGAAACTCGACCCTCTCTGCCCGATAGAGCAGAAGAAACGTACAAGCAGAGCCCCTTATTTGATAAAACGTATACTTTCATAATCATATGCTTACACATCGTATCGATAGATGTTTGCTAAATTTATTCTTTTTGTGTGTGTTGAATATCTATTCAGAATTATTGTCTTTCTTTCAGCGTGTTAGACTTTCTGTTTCTTCCTTTTCCCTGGAGTTTTCCAGTGAATGTCTTCTCGCGCTTCTTTGTCTGTTTTCTTCCCCTTCCAGGTGAATGTTGCACTTTTTTCCCACAATAAAATTCCTGTTTCTTCCAACCTGTGCCTTATTTCACAGTCAAGCCTCACAAGACAAAGTAACATTGTTGTTATATATCTGTGTAATACTGACTGCTAGATGTGACATATCTGTGTAATACTGACTGGTATATATGATATATCTGTATAATACCGACTGCTAGATATGACATATCAATTGTAATACTGATTGCTATGTATGACATATCAATTGTAATACTGATTGCTATGTATGACATATCCGTGTAATACTGATTGCTATGTATGACATATCCGTGTAATACTGATTGCTATGTATGACATATCAGTTGTAATACTGATTGCTATGTATGACATATCCGTGTAATACTGATTGCTATGTATGACATATCCGTGTAATACTGATTGCTATGTATGACATATCCGTGTAATACTGATTGCTAGAGTCAGCCATGAGAGAGGCTGCTCCGAAAGATGATGCTTGCAAACATGAGAGAGGCTGTTCCGCAAGATGATGCTTGCAAACATGAGAGAGGCTGCTCCGAAAGATGATGCTTGCAAACATGAGAGAGGCTGTTCCGCAAGATGATGCTTGCAAACATGAGAGAGGCTGTTCCGCAAGATGATGCTTGCAAACTACCAAAACTACCTCCTTGTCCACTCTTCCCTGAATTGATGCCCTGCCTGCCAGCTTGTCCGCTTTCTCACTGCCTGTGACCCCTTTGTGACCCGGGCAGTAGATCCATGTTGAACTGGATAACCGAGAGCCCTCTAGAAGCTGGACCCACTCCCTGCAGAAGAAATGTGTCTTAATTCTCCGTAACATTTTATGGGAGTCGTCCTGCTCCAGCATTCTTCTTGCTTTTTTCTGGTAATGATGCCAGTGTGAGTTGTTAACATATAAACATATTTTTAGTGTGCTTTTCTTTCAACAAAACCGCATTGATCTGAAATTTCTGTCTTTTTCTTACTTTCACGTTCGTAAATATATAATCTGTAGGATTATTTTAGTGATGTGACTCCATATGTTGGTTGTGTGAAGTTTTATAGAGAGCTTTACTTGACCCGTTCCATTAACTCCCTCATTCTCTTCACTTCTCTGGTCGGAATAAGTTTTGATGAGAAACTTTGATAGAAACAAACTATAATAAAGTTACTCTATAATTTTGAAAAAAAAAGAGTTTGAGTTAAAAATGTTTCGTTTCATTTTACTTAGATGTGGCCTACATATCATCATTGACTTGCATATGTATGCAGAATCTACCAACATTGTCAGTGTCGTATTGGAGTGAAAGAGTTAAAAGATACATATTTGTGCCATAGATTAGACATATTCTGTGCCACAGATTACACATATTCTGTCCCATAGATTAGACATATTCTGTGCCATAGATTAGATTTTACTAGTAATATGAAACTTTTAATGTGAAAACCGGTACAATTTTCTAATTCGTTGCTTTATTGACGTGTTTAAAGTCTGAATTCATGACATAGTCTGTTATAAATGCAAAATGTTTACGATTGATGTTCAACTGCATATTTCATGTTTGAACTTTGACTAAGTAAGCAATATGTGTCAAAACTTTCGGTTTGTCAGGATTTCACAAGGAAGAAAAATGTAAAAAAAAATGTTGTTTTATGACAGAAGAGCGGACATAAGCGAGTGATTGGAGGAAATGTTGTCACGTGCTGATATTTGCCCAATCATTGTTCTTGTTTCTTTTCCCGGTTCCTTTAGGATAACCTTTCGTTATCTGCTCATTGTGATCCTCCTGCTGATATTTTCTTTGTAGCTCTCCATTTCTTCTAAACAGCTTGATTGTATAGTTTCTTGCACACAGATTTGTTGTGTAGCCCTCCATTTCTTGCTCATAGTTTGGACGTGCCGTCATTTAGATAATGGAAGGCTGCTCCAGCTTGCACTTTTTTCAAATAAAATCAGTCAAGTTGTGTGGAGAAAATTATCGTCCTTATCTATCTAGAAGTTTGTACTAAAAGTGTTTCTATCTCAAGGTATATACTAAAAGTGTTCATATCCCAAAGTATGTACTAAAAATGATTATATCTCAAAGTATGTACTAAAAGTATTTCTATCTCAAAGTATATACTAAAAGTGTTTCTATATCAAAGTTTGTACTAACAGTGTTTCTATATCAAAGTTTGTACTAACAGTGTTTCTATATCAAAGTTTGTACTAACAGTGTTTCTATATCAAAGTTTGTACTAACAGTGTTTCTATATCAAAGTTTGTACTAACAGTGTTGTGTTTCTATATCAAAGTTTGTACTAACAGTGTTTCTATATCACAGTTTGTACTAATAGTGTTTCTATATCAAAGTTTGTACTAACAGTGTTTCTATATCAAAGCTTGTACTAACAGTGTTTCTATATCAAAGTTTGTACTAACAGTGTTTCTATATCAAAGTTTGTACTAACAGTGTTTCTATATCAAAGTTTGTACTAACAGTGTTTCTATATCAAAGTTTGTACTAACAGTGTTTCTATATCAAAGTTTGTACTAACAGTGTTTCTATATCAAAGTTTGTACTAACAGTGTTTCTAATCACAGTTTGTACTAACAGTGTTTCTATATCAAAGTCTGTACTAACAGTGTTTCTATATCAAAGTTTGTACTAACAGTGTTTCTATATCAAAGTTTGTACTAACAGTGTTTCTATATCAAGGTTTATACTAACAGTGTTTCTATATCAAAGTTTGTACTAACAGTGTTTCGTGCTCTGGAGTATTTTTAATATTGACACAGGTTTTTCGATGTTTCTTCTCTTTATTATTATTATTTTTCTTTTTTGTGTTATAAAGTCTCTCCCACATTTATTATGTATTTAAATGTTGTGGTAATATTTATTTTGTTTTAGGTTTTAAAGTATAATTTTCAGTAGCTTAAATTATTTTCTTTGTACTACGTACACTTTAAGTTTTACACTACACACATTAACTTCCAAAAAGTCATATACAATGTGAAATGTTTTAGAAGCTAATTGACCAGCTTAACCTGGTATTTTCACTGAAAGTGGTCACAAGATTTGCGAGGTGTTTAATACACTCGTCTCTCATGACATAGATTCTCCAACAGGAGATTTTCTAAGAGCGAAGAGCAGGCAGGAACGATACTTTTCGCACCATCCTCTACTGAGCTTACACATCAATGGCCACTATAACCGTATCAGTTATACTCGTAGATCTCCGTGATATTTCACGTCCCCTTTACTTTCTGTCTCTAACGTGCAATTATTTTCTAAGAATAAAATGTTGGGTTTTGCTTAAAGTTCAGTAAACTTGTGTAAAAAATAAAAGTAAACTATTTTCACTGTGACAGGTCGGCCATGGGGAACGTACAAAGTGTATATGACGAATGTTAAACACCGTACAAAGTGTATATGAGGAATGTTAAACACCGTACAAGGTGTATATTGGGAATGTTAAACACAGTACAAGGTGTATGTGACAGGAAGAATATATGCACATTTTCTTCAGGTTAATTTAAAAATCACGCACAAATTATTTTCAGAACATTTGCAGCATTTCACCCCATAGACATACCACAGAATGTTTCATTCTTAAAACTAATATGTGAGCAAAAACTATCACAGTTTAGTTGTATGCTGTGTGATACATTTCAGAGTACCTGATGAAAATATGTTCAAGTGTCCAAGAAGCAAATTATTAATTTAACAAAAAAATGTTTGAAAAAAAGAGTAATAATTCATAATGGAATTATCAACTGTTGGCCAATTGATATCTGTGATGGTAGCTGCGATAATTGTTATACAACTTTGTGCAGGTAAGTAAATTATCATCATTATTTTTTAACAGAAATGTAATAGAACGCGGTGCTGTATGGTTAGAAGTTGGAAACTTTCTTAGAACTTAGCAAATTTGATTAATATCGTTGTACTCTCGTGACCTTTAGGTTGCCCGTCCTACCAGAGTCCCGTGGTGCAAGTCCCAGGTCCTGTCAGTTTTCTTTCTGTCATGTCTAAAAGTCTTTTGTCTAATCACACAACACTGTCTTACTATTACTTTACTGTACGAAAGCCTCGTTGTTTCCTCTATGTAAAAATGTGTCTTCTTTAACAGAACACTCTTAAAAACATTTTTTTGTGTTAAGTGCCGAATACAAGATTTTTTTTAAAAGTGGGATTAACTGAGACAGAAGTGCCAGTCTCATGTAAAAATGTAACTTTATGATCCGTGCAGAGATAATGTGTTTCCAAGATACACACGCTAAAGATTTAAGAGACCAATGGTAAAACTAGCGATTATATTCACTGTAATGAAAACACAAGAGTTTCTAAATGTGTTTATGTATGTATACGTCGCTCTATGATACACGCGAATGTGTAATATTTTCCTAAATCTTTCGCTCAGGAAGATGATTTATGTCATTTTTTACCAAAGGAACTACTCCCCCATATCAAGGTCAGCGACGGGATTTGTACTTCTCTGCCTCCACAAAACACGGCTTTGTTTCTGGAGGAGGATACCTAGCTGTTAGAGGGGAGGACGTGGGATTACACTGTGAAGCCTACAACAGCCAGTTTTATACTGAAATACGGAGACTGAGCGATGGGAAAGAACTTGTCAGCTGTTTAGGGGAATGTAGTCTCCTGTATTCGCTCATACAAGTGACCTGCCAGGATAATGGAACTTACGTATGTGTTGTAGACGATGAGTGGAGCGAAACAATCCACATTGAGATTTATGATTGTAAGTTCTTTTCTTATCTATAATTTGTTCTGTCATACGGTTCTCTGAGAGCGATCAGAGTGACAGATTGTCGGAAAAGATTTGAAATGTTGAAATCAGTAAGGAAACATCAAACATAATTTACTAATATGGATTTTTAAAATAAAAGGCTATTTCACAATGTGGATATGCAGAAGAATAGAGCAATTGTCATGGATATAATATGAAACAGGAGGGGGGGGGGAGGATTAGATAAACTAAAATTGAAACAGAAATAATGAAAAAAAAAGTTTGACTGAGAGAGTTAAATGTTTTGATTAGTTAAAATGCAACAATGAAAAACCATACACGAAGGAAAAGTAAGAGGAAAAAGACAAGTCAATAACAATATAGACTGGTGATATAGGCTGGTGACACAGACTGGTGATACAGACTGGTGATATAGACTGGTGATATAGACTCGTGATATAGACTGGTGACAAAGACTGGTAATATAGACTAGTGATATAGACTGGTGACACAGACTAGTGATATAGACTCATAATATAGACTAGTGACACAGACTGGTGATATAGACTCGTGATATAGACTGGTGACACAGACTGGTGATAGAGACTGGTGATACAGATTGATGATATAGATTTATGATATAGACTGGTGATATAGACTGGTGACAAAGACTGGTAATATAGACTCGTGATATAGACTGGTGACACAGACTAGTGATATAGACTCATAATATAGACTAGTGACACAGACTGGTGATATAGACTCGTGATATAGACTGGTGACACAGACTGGTGATAGAGACTGGTGATACAGATTGATGATATAGATTTATGATATAGACCCGTGATATAGACTGGTGATATAGACTGGTGACACAGACTGGTCACAGACTGGTGATATCTCTCTCTCTCTCTCTCTCTCTGAACCTTAAGTGCCCAGGGCACATGGGGCTTCCGCAAGGGTTTTCCACAAATGCCTGTCCTTCGCCTTTTTTTCTGCTCTTGCCCAGGTGAGCCCTTTATTGCTCAAAATCCTTTCTGTTGTTCTTCTCCATGTCTCTTTTGGTCTACCCTTACTTCTGTTCCCCTGTGGTGTCCATCTTAGTGCTATTTTTGGTAGTGAGTTGTCAGTCATTCGGAGCACATGTCCCAACCATCGCCAGCATCTTTCCTCAATAATTGCTGTAAGTGGCTTCATCTGCATTTCTGCCAACAAGATGTTATTTCTTATGGTGTTTGGCCAAAATATTTTTCTAATTCTTCGTAAACATTTAGTCTGGAAAGAATTCAACTTGTTTTCTATGGTTTTGGTGATTTTCCAGCATTCACTTCCATAGAGTACTACACTTAGAACATTACTCTTAAATATCCTGATTTTCATATTTATGCTTAGTTTTTTTTTATTTCCATGTAGTCTGCAGCGCTGCAAAAGCCTGGTTTGCTCTAGTAAGTCTGCTGTTGATGTCCTCTGTGATGTCTCCATTTTCTACAACTCTGCTGCCAAGGTATACAAATTCGTTGACCTCCTCCACTAAATTGTTATCTACTCTGAGTACATTTCTGTTGTTCACATTTTGCTTCATTAACTTTGTCTTTCCTACGTTGATCTTTAGTCCTATGTTGTTAGACTGGTGATATAGACTCGTGATATAGACTGGTGATATAGACTGGTCACATAGATTGGTGACATGGACTGGTGATATAGACTGGTGATACAGACTGGTGAACAACATAAAAATGGATTGAATTCAGCTTTGCCAAGTGAACTGTACAACCAACAAGTTGAGATCTTTTGCAACTATTGATGATGATGATGATGCTGATGATGACAATGATGATGATTATGATGATGATTATGATGATGATGATGATAACGATGATGAATGATACAATAGCAGAATAGGTAATAACAAAGTATAAGCATTTACAATGTTTATTTATCATGAGATGTTGAAAATAAGGGTCACATTAAGAGAGTGTGCGAGATGTCGATCAGGGCTTCTCAAACTGTATAACATTGAATAATGTGAACTATCATATTATTGTTGAATAAAGAAGATGTCCTTGATTAATACCGACCTTATCTTCACACACATCCAGCTTTCACAAAACATTACCACTTCACTAATTGTGGAGCAGAGCAAATCCGATGAACCGTTAACATCATTATTTAATCTTGACAAATAATTTAAAGATGTATAATTGATAACATCACTTGAATTGAATCAATTAATCATTTGTTAACTATATCAAACTGTCATATTTTAAATTCAGCACTTCTCAGTTTCTCAAATTCACAATATTCTACACTTGATACGTGAACATTTCCTAACTCATTATTATATCACATCTGCAACGCATGGTCAGTCATTTGCACGACTAAATCACTGTACTCGAAGTTTCAAAAGTATCATTTCTTCTTAATCACTTGAAACACAGCTTCAATCTGTCTTAGACCTACTTCTGCAAGACTGCTTTTCCTGAGTGTCTATTTCTCTAATTGTCCATCTGTTTCAAATGTAGTTACCCACGTCTTCTTTCTCTCTCGTGTCTTCTCTGGCGTGTGTTCGCTTTCTGCTGTTCTTCTCTGATTGTCTGTCCTTCTCTTCTTCTCTTGTCTGGACCGGTCTCATTTCTCTGGGCGTCCTTGTTCATCCGTCTTCGGGTTCCGTCCTCTGTCTCCTCTCTTCTCTACTTTTTTGTTCCTCTCTGTTTTTCCTTGTCTCTCCGCTCGCCAAGTCCAGCTTGATGGATTAACCAATAAGTATTTTGACTCCACCCTTCAGATGTCCACTGTTTCCCATGAGCGTTCTGATTGTCTGTCACTCAAACCGCCCCGTGACTTATCTCTCGTAAGTCAGTTGTCCAATAGGCCACGCCTCTAAATATTTAATTGGTCAGCTGGCAGAGTTGGTCACTCCTTTATTTAAAAACCGTGCGCAACAGCTTCCTGACGGTGTCAGTCTGTGTCAGTTTCGTCTATACAGTTGTTATTTGAATAAGTCATTATCTTGCTCTTTCATGTCGAAGGTTTTAAGGAGTCCTCGCTTTTCATTGTGTCTGCCTATTCTATTTCGTCTTTTCTATTTTGTTTAATCGTGTCAACGCCCAGTCACTGCTTTGTTATTACTTGACCATCCTACTTTCTGGCGTCCTTCTTTTCTATTACCTACATATCAGCGTCACTGAGTCTCGTCTTTTTTATTCAGTGTTTCTACGGTTTACTTTTGTCCACGTCTTGTTCTAGTGTCATAGAAGTCTATACCTTTCTCTTCCTTTACTATCCATTTTTCTCTGTCGCTATTCGATGTTACTATTTTCTTTATATTTTCATAACCATATTCATTAATAATAATAATAATAATAATGATAATAATAACAATAATCATTACTTACAAGGCCATGCTACATACATTCCCAAGTTTTAGTTATATTGTTAACATTATGACTACACAAAAACTATCAAAGTGCCTTGTATGTAACAAGTTACCAAAATATGTTTCCATCTGAACAACACATTAAAAAAAATTCACTTTGCAGTCACATCCCCTTTATTTTAGTCAGAATGTTAACAGGCAACTATATTGACTGCTTTGTCTAAATAACTGGTAATTAAATTCTCTCAATATTTCATAATCATCACAGAAAAAAAATGTAAGTTAATATTTACACCTTGTCAAAAAATGCCCATAAAACATGAATTCATTTTTGTTCTTTTGATGATACCCATTCTGTATCAAAGTGTCTTTCCATACTAAAATAAAAATAAAACATACATTCTTTCAAATGACAACAAAATAATGTCAAAACATTTGAGGCCCAACCTCAAAACAAATCACCTCATTGACCTTGTGATCAATTTACATTGGCTAATCTCCCGATTCTCATCTTCAGTGGCAACAATAGGATATATCACACATATTCCCTAATACATACTCAGTGTGAACAAATGTGATTTACTGGCTCTTTGAAAACCATAATACTCATATCATACCCTCAACGAAATTCTTCTACTGACATCAGCTATTCTACCCCAAAGTACCTATCTATCCATGATAATTCTTGAGTCTCCATGTCAATCTTTGCTAGTGCTGAGGATGCCCTCATATTTTTACTCCCAATACAACCTTGTCGGTTACACTAACCAATATGGCAAAACCCAAATATTCCACTCTAATGTATCTGTTATACGCCAAAGTTTGTCTCAGTATCTAAAAAACTGGAAATATGTAATTCATCATCATCATCATCATCATCAAAGAGAAAAAAATATATATCTAAGTAACACCTGATATAACACTGATATTCACAGTTTTAGGGCAATACAATAGTAGTAATACCAAAAAAAGTACATCATCAGTGCGAGACATATTAGTCTCGTCTCTCGTAAACATAAACAAAAAATGTTCACATTATCCTCCAAATATGTATATATGTATGTATATCTAAACTGAAACCATTGATCCAAAACAATAATAGCAACCTCTGAATTGTGCCTTCTTCAACAATCTATCAGCATTTATAAGATGGAAAGATAATAAACTCTAATGGTAAACAAAATGAAAGTATACATCATCTCTTGATTCTTCACATCAGGAAAAAACTTTTTTTCTGAAAATGTCTACCATTCTATTGGACACACATATTCACCCGACGACGCATACTTGCTAACAGTCTTGTCAGTGTGTTGCACGTGATGTCTGTCACGGTCCTGATAATGTTGCTGATCAGCTCTTGTAGGGTCTGAGGGTTGCCGGGGTGCACTGTGTCTGTCAGACAGCATACAAATAAACGCCTGGGGGACTTGAGTCGGGTGAATGACAGGCCACAAATATTTCAAGATTAGTCGATGCTGGAAGAATTCTCGGAGTTTATCCATAACCTCGTTTGAGACATGGAACTTTGCAGGTCATGCTGGGACCAAAAACATTTCGCGCTTTCAAGCATTCGCCACAAACTGGTAGATGATGTCCGCGTACACAGCTGAATTAACAGTTGTATCAACCAATATTTCTTCAACACATCGCCGTCTAGACATGGCACATCGCACTCCAGCTTTCTGTCTTGGACTTGGAGCCTCGTGGAATTCTTGGGAGTTTTCAACAGCTCAGGTGTGAGTGTTCTGAGTGCTTACGTACCCAGTCACCTGGAACCAGTATTCGTCACTGTAGGAAGCGTTGTTAAATGTCCTGCCTGCACTGTTGTGTGTGAATGTCTTAAACTAGCGGTAGTAGACCACGCACTGGTCAACATCCATGTCTCAGCCCTCGGGTAGTAGACAACGCGCTGGTCGACATCCATGCCTCAACCCTCGGGTAGTAGACAACGCGCTGGTCGACATCCATGTCTCAGCCCTCGGGTAGTAGACAACGCGCTGGTCAACATCCATGTCTCAGCCCTCGGGTAGTAGACAACGCGCTGGTCGACATCCATGTCTCAGCCCTCGGGTAGTAGACAACGCGCTGGTCAACATCCATGTCTCAGCCCTCGGGTAGTAGGCAACGCGCTGGTCAACATCCATGTCTCAGCCCTCGGGTAGTAGACAACGCGCTGGTCAACATCCATGTCTCAGCCCTCGGGTAGTAGACAACGCGCTGGTCAACATCCATGTCTCAGCCCTCGGGTAGTAGACAACGCGCTGGTCAACATCCATGTCTCAGCCCTCGGGTAGTAGACAACGCGCTGGTCAACATCCATGTCTCAGCCCTCGGGTAGTAGACAACGCGCTGGTCGACATCCATGTCTCAGCCCTCGGGTAGTAGACAACGCGCTGGTCGACATCCATGTCTCAGCCCTCGGGTAGTAGATAACGCGCTGGTCAACATCCTTGTCTCAACCCTCGGGTAGTAGGCAACGCGCTGGTCAACATCCATGTCTCAGCCCCCGCACAACTCTACGACCACAGCTCCAGACAATTTATATCCCTCCAGCATTAGGACTAGAGTGTCCCTACCTCCTGTGAGACAGTCCAAGTGATTTCCATGGGAGGGGATGGGTGGGGGTAGCAGAGAACAGTAGCCTGAATTTTCTGTCAAAAGACAGGCCTTGTAACGGACGGCGGGCCTCTTCTACGCCTTTTGTAAACGTTGCCAGTTTCAGGAAAATGATTCACAAAATCATAAACTGTCGGTTTCCCTGGTAACGGAGCATCAGGACACTGTGCCTGGAAAGTATGGAAGAAACCTTCATACGACTTGTCTGAAAAATAAGCTCCTAACACAGCCACATTTGATCTGGTGTGTGACACTCATGACAATACCAGCCATCAATTTCTGTCCACTTCCGCACATGCGCGTTGCCACGTGGTCACAAGTCACTGACAACTTACTTCCCCAGTGACAGCCACGTGGGTGACGCAGTGTTCCCTCTGAAGGTTTGCTGTATGTGTGCAACATGTTCAGCTCGTGTGCAAATATATATATAGATATATATATATATATTATATATATATTGTGTGTGCAAATATGCGTAGTAACCTACTTGTACATATATATATATATATGTATGTACATACACACCCACACACTGTGAAGGCCTGAACATTAATAAACCTGCTGTACCTTTCAGTTACTGAACTGTAATGATGATTTCTTTGTGTGCTTATCCAGTGATTCTGCTACAGTACTATCAACGTATTTTTTTTAATCGCAGTTATAGCACGGAGTAACATCTGGGAACTGGGAAATAAACGTAGCAGTTTCGTTTTTCTTTTCTGCGAGGCTCGAAAATATTTTGTGCGCGGTTTGAACTTTTTCTGTCCGCTGCCGCGGTAAGCGCGCATCTTAGAGCAATCAGTGGTGTGACGGCTACGTGTGTCAGAGATACGTGTGTGACGGCTACGTGTGTCAGAGATACGTGTGTAACGGCTACGTGTGTCAGAGATACGTGTGTGACGGCTACGTGTGTCAGAGATACGTGTGTAACGGCTACGTGTGTCATGGACATAATTACTCGAAGATCGTTTCTGGTTTATCAGTAAACAGTTTAAGGTTAAAAATTGAGTCCGAGTACTTTATTTCAACAGATAAATGTTAAGTTAAAAAATATGATAACACGATCAAAGAAACAAACACTTGTAATATACATAGTTGTATTATTTATTTATTTTTTAAAAATTTTCTATAGCCAAAGAGAAGGTTCACAAAAACACATAGTTATTAATTATTCTAAACTTTAGCACGCATCTAGGACGACAACAAAATAGTAATAAAAAAATAAAATGTGACAGGCTAGAAAATAATGCTATAATAGTAGCAACAGCTAGCAAAGTTTATTAATACGTTTACACTGGTTTCTTTTAATAACAGACTTACAGTATTCTCAACCATATATCAAGTCTGAGGCTTAAGTATTCTCGACCTTATATTAAGTGTCTGAGTATTATGGGCCATATATTAAGTCTTATAAGTATATAAATCTATACCAACGCTGTAAACCCTACATACAACAGACATGACAGAGTGATATTTGTTTGTTATATTTTATTTTATAACTGACAATGTCTATTCTAATATAAGGTCTTTCCCAGTGCCCCAGAGAGGTCAAGGTAATAGATCAAAGGCTGAGTGTTATCAGTTTGTCCTGGATACCTGTATCAGACGGAGGTGTCACTCAATCTTTCCACGTATACAGCTCCGAGGATAACGTGACCTGGGACACACATGACGTCACACACGGGGAGACCACATTAAACGTCAGCGACCTCCAGGAAAACACAAGTTATTGTTTCAGAGTCGCGTCTTCAAATGACGTCAGACCCGCAGTGAATGAATTTGTATGTCAAAACACAATATGTGGCCATACACGTAAGTCTGTGTGTGTGTGGTTTTTTTTCTGTTTATTCTGTTTTGTGTTACGGTTTTTACGACATTTCATACGTAATTTTATAATAGCTTTCGGAATCATCTGGGAATTTTTAAGATGTGGGTAAATCATAACTATAGGACCAAGATATTGTTTATCATGTAAGACTGAGGTTTGGTTACATTAATTAGATGCGCTGATGATACTGTCCTTCTATCAAACAGCTCAGAAGGAATGCAACAGTGGATTCTCTCAATCAAATACTCAGAACCTCTTTGTAAACATCAACAAAACCATAATAATGATAACTGACAAAAGGATAAGCAAGCCCAAAATTACATTGGATCACAAAGAGCTTGAAAACGTAAATAAATTCGAATGTCTGTGTTCACAGCGGCAACTGCGCAGTGGAAATCAAAAGGAAAACTGCAGTTGTGTCACTGAAACTAGCACAGATGAAAATGTATTGTGGCAAGATTCCAACTAGAGAACAAAGTTATGTTTAATAAGAGCTTACATATTCTTTATGGGATTAGGTGTAGCAGAAAACAGGCATGTTAATACCATAAAAAGTAGAAAGCTGAGATACTTTGGCCACAAGAGAAACAATAGCTTGGAGAGGTTGTTGGTAGAAGACATAGTGTCCAACAAGAGAAGAAAGGGTAGGCCTCGCCGGAGATGGTCTCATGACATCACAGAACATCTGAAAGTGTCGCTGCAAGACGCCGGTTAACTTGAGCAAGACCGTGTAGCATTCTGGGAGTCTGTGAGAGGAACAATGTTCTGGAAAGGACATGTCACTTGAATGAATGAATTTGTTGTCTTGCTCTAAAAGTAATACTTGTTTCTACAGCTGTTTTTCTTACACAAGTCGCTCACGTTAAAAATAAATTGTAAACAGTAACTCCTGCTCTGCAGTTATTAATTAAATAGTTATACAATTCTTCCAGTCATAATAAATCTTTGTTCGTAAGAGACATGTTTTCTCTGTCTGTCTGTGTTCGTATGCATGACATATCACTTAATATTGATGATTAAGCGATGTTCATCCTTTGACGTACATCAATGAATTTTTATTTAAATTTACAAATCATTGCACGTGTACGTTTTCAATAAATAACTATGTAAGATGTTTGCTTGTATAGCACTGGATGTAGCATTTATGTTAAATAATACTATATTCAGTCTCTAGATTGCGCCCTGCAGCAACTGTGAAAAGTTCTGATCTCTCATCAAAGGGAGATAACAGAATTCTTGAACTCGTTCTTGTAGCTGGGATATTTGCAGTGCTTGGTTTCGCTGTCGGATTCCTCACACACTGGTGCAGAAGTAAGACCTTCATCAACACTATTTCTTTCTGAATTATTATACATCACTGCGTGGCATTCTGTGAGAAACAGAAGAATAACATCTAATCTAAAGAGAAATAAACTTTAAAATATGAGGCTCATCAACAATGCGCGAGTAACTAACAAACACAAAATTATTGAAGAACAAAATAGCAGCCAAAGGAACGAAAGATATTCACATAATTGGGACAGGTAGAAAGATTTTAGTCTCATATTTGTATTAATGAATACAACAACACAAACATTTCTTGCTATTATTGGGGTCGATTATGCAAATCCAACATTAGTAGACAGAAAAAGAAATCAAACGAGGAGGTTCTGAGAGAGGCTGGAGACAGGAGACAAACAAGAAAAAAGTCAGAAAGAGACAATCCAAGTTCTTAGGACACGTTCTACGGCGAGGCTGGCTGGGATTCATTGTGACAACGGGAAAGATAGAAGGCAAAAGAGACAGACGTAGACATAGACAGAAAATGCTGCACCGATTAACTAGACAGCACAGATAAAGAACACCAGCACAGCTTATAGTCAGCACTAGGAGCAGGGGGTTGTGGGAAAGCATGATACCCAAGGCCAGCTGGCAGGGGAACCGATAGATAGGATATTAGTAGAAACAACCAAGAGGGAAGCTGGTGATGCTTAGCTAAATGCTACAATGGCTGATAGTTGTCTGCTTCAAAACCGTTTTTCTTAGACGAAAACGCCAACATATAAACTTGTACATAAACGTGAGTGGTCTAGGTGTTGGAAATATCATTCACAGCAGTATTTTCATATACATCTCTTGTTGGTTAGAGACTTTCACAAACATCTAATAAACTATGTCCAAGATAGAAATATCATTTTGTTTTCCTTTAAAGCTTGATGTTGATATAGAGATAAGACATACACGGCATATCTGAACCTCATGTTTTCCATCCATCACATTCAGTATTTTTGTCTTTTACTTTCATATTAGGATCTGGTCGTGAAGACAAATCAAGAAACATGGCTTTTCCTCAGAATGTATATGATCTACCCTGTACTCACTATGAAGAGATCAGAGATGTTATCTCCAACTTGCCAGACAACTCTGAGGGTCCCACAACCCCAGAAATCTGCTGCCTTGAACTCCTGGTAAAACGGCCAGGAAGATCTTCACAAGATGATGACGTCCCTCCACACACACACTACATAACGCCTGCGAGTGATACGTCAGATTCGGAGAGATACGTTAATCTTGCTAGAATAGGATACTCAGACATAAAAATATAGATAGAAACATGTCTGTCTCGATACTTCTGTGTTAATGCTGGACTCTCATACAGTTAAACCATATATTTTTAGCATTTTCCAGGTGTACACACTACACTGACTATATTAAAGTACATATGTTTAGTTTACTGAAAATGAACAGATCTTGAGAGCCTTATTAAGCACTATAATACAAAATATTCTACTTACTATGAAATATGAGCCTGCATCGAGGCAAAGATCTCTGGTTATTTCAGTTCTTCCTGGACAGAGACTAATAACTAAAGTGCTGTGGGTCCTCTATCTGTGGGATATTTCTTAAAAAACGCACTATAATGTTATCATCTATTGTTATTCTAAAATTTGGCGGCTGACCTCTGTCTCTCTCGCCGCACATCCTTGTGCCGCGGCACACCGTGTGAAGAACTTTGGTGTATTCATTTTTCCTCAGAAGAAAATTGTAAAAATTCAATAGAAAATATAATACTTTTTTGAAATCTGTGCCTTCTATGTCTAGATTATGTGAAGTAATGTTAGTGAAAATAGCTATTTCCATGTAGTTTACTGAAACAAGATATTTTTTTCAATCGAAGTGAAACTTGTAACCCTTGGCCTAACTTATAAAAGTAACTATTTCTGTGGCTTCTAAAGCAGCAACTGGTCGAATCGGACCAAAGTAACGACTTATCGAACATGTAAACTATCGATTTATCTAATTTATAAAGTAAACTGCTATAAACTGTGTGTGACCTTTTCTCTTGATCTTTCCCTGCCTCTTTCCTATGTATCTTTACTGTTATTATAATGTGGAGTAACCTCTGGTAAAAAAATGGAAAATTATAGACTGATGGTATCTGTAAGATAGCGACTGCTTAATTTGTAAAAGAAAGCGACCAATATCAGAGAGTGAGACAGAGGAAGAGGTACTCACGGGATGTACCCCTGGGCACTTGAAGTTGAAGGGGCTTGATAGCCCTACTCTTCGATCTTTTTTCTTATTAGAGATAAAATCCGGGGAGACAAATATAGCGTTCCTATAGAGGTAGCGAGGGTAATTGATCTTGGGACCTGACCTAGCCCTTCATGACTATGGTAGCAACAATTTAAATGTTTAAAGCAACGAATGATAAAATTAGAAAAATAACAGGTGGTAAAACTTGAAACATTTATCATTTAACTATTGAAGCTTCACCTTAATTTCAAGCTCTCTTGATTCTGTACTTGCTCTTCCTTTTTTAGATTTTTGTGGGCTTTGTCAGCCTCATGTCCATTCTGCTTGGCTCTGAGTTCATGGAATATGTCTCAGTCCCACTTCTCTTCTGCTTGGCTCTGAGTTCATGGAATATGTCTCAGTCCCACTTCTCTTCTGCTTGGCTCTGAGTTCATGGAATATGTCTCAGTCCCACTTCTCTTCTGCTTGCCTCTGAGTTCATGGAATATGTCTCAGTCCCACTTCTCTTCTGCTTGGCTCTGAGTTCATGGAATATGTCTCAGTCCCACTTCTCTTCTGCTTGGCTCTGAGTTCATGGAATATGTCTCAGTCCCACTTCTCTTCTGCTTGGCTCTGTGTTCATGGAATATGTCTCAGTCCCACTTCTCTTCTGCTTGGCTCTGAGTTCATGGAATATGTCTCAGTCCCACTTCTCTTTTGCTTGGCTCTGAGTTCATGGAATATGTCTCAGTCCCACGTCTCTTCTGCTTGGCTCTGTGTTGGTGGAATATGTCTCAGTCCCACTTCTCTTCTGCTTGGCTCTGAGTTCATGGAATATGTCTCAGTCCCACTTCTCTTCTGCTTGCCTCTGAGTTCATGGAATATGTCTCAGTCCCACTTCTCTTCTGCTTGGCTCTGTGTTCATGGAATATGTCTCAGTCCCACTTCTCTTCTGCTTGGCTCTGAGTTCATGGAATATATCTCAGTCCCACGTCTCTTCTGCTTGCCTCTGAGTTCATGGAATATGTCTCAGTCCCACTTCTCTTCTGCTTGGCTCTGTGTTGGTGGAATATATCTCAGTCCCACTTCTCTTCTGCTTGCCTCTGAGTTCATGGAATATGTCTCAGTCCCACTTCTCTTCTGCTTGCCTCTGAGTTCATGGAATATGTCTCAGTCCCACTTCTCTTCTGCTTGCCTCTGTGTTGGTGGAATATGTCTCAGTCCCACTTCTCTTCTGCTTGCCTCTGTGTTGGTGGAATATGTCTCAGTCCCACTTCTCTTCTGCTTGGCTCTGAGTTCATGGAATATGTCTCAGTCCCACTTCTCTTCTGCTTGGCTCTGAGTTCATGGAATATGTCTCAGTCCCACTTCTCTTCTGCTTGGCTCTGAGGTCATGGAATATGTCTCAGTCCCACTTCTCTTCTGCTTGGCTCTGAGTTCATGGAATATGTCTCAGTCCCACTTCTCTTCTGCTTGGCTCTGAGTTCATGGAATATGTCTCAGTCCCACTTCTCTTCTGCTGGGCTCTGAGTTCATGGAATATGTCTCAGTCCCACTCAGGATGGTGACACTAGAAAGGAAGTTAGGATCAGAATTGCAAAAGCAGCATCAATCTTCAAGAATCTTGAGAACATATGGAATTCAAAAGTTATAAGCACAAAAACCAAGTTAAGACTATTCAATTCAAATGTAATATCCACCTTCATTTATGCATGCGAAAGCTGGAAAACAACTAAAGAAATAGAAAAGAAATTAGACTCTTTTGAAAACAAATGCCTAAGGAAAATACTCGGCATCAAGTGGAACGAATTCAAGAACAATGCAGAGATAAGACAGATGACTGAACAACAACCAGTCTCATGGGTGATCAGGAAAAGGAGATGGACATACGTTGGTCACTTGATGAGAAGAAATGAGCAGAGAATCCCAAAACAAGCTATCAAGTGGAACACAACAGGCCGAAGAAAAAGAGGCAGACCACGTGAAACTCTGAAGAGGACATTATTAAGAGAGGCCAAGTTAACAGGCATAAAATCCTTTGTTGAGGTTGAAAGACTCGCCGAAGACAGGAAAAATTGGCGAACTACTTTGCGAGCCCTATGTGACGTCTAACGGCACGGGAAGGATATAAGATATAAGATAAGATAATGTCAGAGACATCCGGCAGCATGTTGCTGTTGGAGACATCTAGCAACATTTAATAAAGTATATCCAACTTGAAAGTTCAGTTTTCTTTACTGGAAGTATCAGAGATAAGATATACTTGGGGATAATATTTTAGCTTTATATTATACATCTGGTCTTCTTCATTTATATCTGGTTCTCGTCACGGAGACAAGCCTATTTCTCTGAATGGACGTGATCCAACCTGTAGCCACGATGAAGAGGTTAGAGATGTTATCTCAAACTTTCCAGAAAATTCTAATGATTTCACATAACCAGGAATCTGCTGCTTCAACTCTTGGAGAAACAGCCAAAAAGATGTTCACAAGATGATGATGTCCCGCCACAAACACGATACATGACGCCTGCGACTGAGTTGTCAGATTCTGAGAAATACATTCATCGTGCTAGAAGAGGATGCTAAGACATACACATATAGATACAAAAATCTGCTGGATAAACAAACAATCAAGACCCTCGGTTCTTTTTTTTTTTTGCAAAGAAACATTACAAATCAATACAGAACCTATGACTATGTTATCCATGAAATCTGTGCTTTCTTACCTCTTGATTCTGCTGGTTACTGAACGATGAACTTGTCTGTTGCTGTACATCTTACTAAGACACGGATCTTTGTGTTAGGAACACAAGTCACACAGTTAGATCAGATGTAAGTCACAGTAGCAACTGGAGAGGGGAGAGATGTAGTCAAGTAATTAGATCTATGTTAAAATGTCTGGTTAAACTTCTAAGCGTAAAACATGGCGAAAATTGTAAAGTAAAGAACAGTTACACTTGTAAAGCAACAGCTGGTTAAACTTGTAAAGTAACGACTTGTCTAATTTGCAAAGTAACAGCTGATGAGGCTTGTAAAATAATGGCTGATCAAACTGTAAATAACGGTTTGTCTAATGTATAAAGTAAGGAATGATCATTGGACTGGCCATAACTTTCCTCTCTTGATGTTTCCGTGCCTCTCTTTCCATTCATCTTTCCTGTTGTTTTGATGTAGAAAAGTGGCAGTTATCGACTGGTTAATCGTCAAAATAAACCACCGGTTAACTTTATAAAGTAACTACCAGGCTCGAAGAGAGAGAGGAGGGATGGTTGGGGAAAGCTGGGATTATACCCATAGTGCCCAGATTTTTTAAGGCCCTTGGGCCCTGTTTTTGCCCTCTTTTCTTATTTGAGACTAAATTTAGGAACCACTCTAACGCTTCGATAGGGACCCCGACAGTAACTGACCTCTAATCTGACCTCACAATGTATGGTCGTGGTAATGATTAATTCCCTTTGTAAAGTAACCCAAGGTCAAACAGGAAAGTAACGACTGTTCAGATTTAGTGAAATAACAAGTACTAAAACATACAAGTTTGTTAGAGACACTTTTATCGTAAAGTTCTACATTATCAAAGTTCAACTTTTATGTTCCTGTGTTTAATTATGAACTTTTGATTTTGCAGTTTCTCTCTACTCACACCTGGCTCTGAGCTGATGAAACGTGCTTTTCTTCTTCTTCTTCTTCTTCTTCTTCTCCTCCTCCTCCTCCTTCTTCTTCTTTTTCTCCTCCTCCTCCTCCTTCTTCTTTTTCTTCTTCTTCTTCTTCTACGAGTGTCCTTTACTTCATATTTTTGGTTTTTGTTTTTAGTCCGTCACGTAAATGTCCTTTTAACACGGTTATTCTTATTGCTTTACAAATCCAGTTTGAAACTACGATGTACTGACAGGAGTCAAGGATCCGATAATATGTGCCTTTAGGTAGGCTGTAATTCCCGCCAGTTATCATCATCATCATCATCATCGTCGTCATCATCATCATCATTATCGTAAAGAGGTGCCTCCTTACAATCGCTGGGGGTCAAATATTTCCACACTTTCAATATGTTCAGTTATCATGCCGTTGCTTTCAACAGGCCATACCTTCTCTCTTGACTTGTTATTGCTTATTTTCTCATTTTATCTTTCCTGTTGGTTTAAATCTATCCTCTTCTTATTACGAATGAAAATATAAATAATGATTGTTGTTTTTATGGATGTTATCAGATTTCTTTATTTCACAGACATTTAAAAAAAGATCCCTTTGTCATCTTAGCTGGCCTTAGTTATCTTAAATTATTGTAAGAAATCACATTTTTTTCAATTTTTCTAACAAATAGCCACTTACCAGAGAAAAAAAGCGGCTATACTTAGCCACAATGACAGTTTGCAGATGATTCAAATAAATGTTGCTCTTACACATTTTCGAAGAACACACTTGGCTACTTGAACATGTTAAATGACATCAAGTGTTTAGCCAACACAAACAGTGGAAAAAACTTTTTTTCTAAACTTCATTGTGAGTAGTCTCTTGAAAATGCATTGCCTGCTTCATCTGTACAAGTTACCGTTTTGATTGCGGAATAAATTTTCATAAAATTAACTTACGATTTCTTTGTGTTCTTTGTGTCTCTTTACGATTTTCTGTGTCACCACTGAGGCAGTATCATGTACATGCACTTTATGTAAAAAGTATTTGCTTGTTTTTATTGTTGTTTGTTGTGCACTATATATTTGCAGAAGATCATGTTTATGTTTATGTCTGAAGTCTGATACCTGCGTTAGACTGAATCTAAGCCACAGAATTTCTGTGTCATGGGCTCGTTTTCTTTCCGGTTACGACAATTTCGTTTCCTTCAGACAGGCATTGCTAGCTTCTCTTTCAAACATCTTTTTTGTGGGTGCTAGATGACTAAGTTGATGAATGCGCTGTTCTCTCGTGACTGGACAGTTGCTTGTCCTACAGGAGCACATTGTTCGAGTCCCAGGTAATTCTCTTGTCACTTTTTTCTCTCACGTGTAAAAGTGCTTGGTTTACGATTTTATCAAGCTCTAACTACACATTCCTGTGCTCTCTTACTTTACTGTGCTCCGATTACAAAACTTATCTTGGAAACTCTGGTGGTTGGTGGGTTGAATAATTGTGCACCGACTACAAAACTTCTCTTGGAAACTCTGGTGGTTGGTGGGTTGAATAATTGTGCACCGACTACAAAACTTCTCTTGGAAACTCTGGTTATACAGGGTCCGGCATAAAGCATAGCTGGATTTAACTGACGTAATGCGCAGAAACTGAATATGTGCAAAAAAACATGACCTCAGAGATGAAGCAGACAAACGGTCATTTCTAACAGTGGCTTCTTGGCAAACACAACATCGCGCATGCACCGTTTAAACTTATTTTAAAAGTGGGGAATCGTCTATTACTGTACAACGAAAGTTTCGTCGCCATTTTGAGTTGCATCCCCATGATAATGTTCCCGATCGGAGGACAAAACAATTTTGAGGTGGATCAAAAACTTAAGGTTACCATATTTTGACCGTCCAGACGATGTGTTGCACGTGATGTCTGTCACTGCCATGGTAATGTTGTTGATCAGCTCTTGTAGGGTCTGAGGGTAGCCGGGTTGCACTGTCTCTATCAGACAGCATACAAATAAACGCCTGGGGGACTTGAGTCGGGTGAATGACAGGCCACAAGTGTTTCAAGATTAGTCGATGCTGGAAGAATTCGCGGAGCTTCTCCATAGCCTCGTTTGAGAAGTGGAACTTTGCAGGTCACCTTGGAACCAACAACATTCAGTGCTTTCAAGCATTCGCCATAAACTGGTAGATGATGTCCGCGGACACAGCTGAATTAACAGTTGTATCAACACATCTTTCTTCAAAGATTCTCCGTCCAGACATGGCACATCACACTCCAGCTTTCTGACTGGGACTTGGAACCTCGTGGAATTCTTGCGAGTTTTCAACAGCTCAGGTGTGAGTGTTCTGAGTGCCTACGTACCCAGTCACCTGGAACCAGGCCTCGTCACTGTAGGAAGTTTTGTTAAATGTCCCGCCTGCACTGTTATGCGTGAATGTCTTAAACTAGCGGTAGTAGACGACGCGCTGGTCAACATCCATGTCTCGGCCCTCGGGTAACAGACAACGCGCTGGTCAACATCCATGTCTCAGCCCTCGGGTAATAGAGAACGCGCTGGTCGACATCCATGTCTCAGCCCTCGGGTAATAGACAACGCGCTGGTCAACATCCATGTCTCAGCCCTCGGGTAATAGACAACGCGCTGGTCAACATCCATGTCTCAGCCCTCGGGTAATAGACAACGCGCTGGTCAACATCCATGTCTCAGCCCTCGGGTAATAGACAACGCGCTGGTCAACATCCATGTCTCAGCCCTCGGGTAATAGACAACGCGCTGGTCAACATCCATGTCTCAGCCCTCGGGTAATAGACAACGCGCTGGTCAACATCCATGTCTCAGCCCTCGGGTAATAGACAACGCGCTGGTCGACATCCATGTCTCAACCCTCGCACTACTCCAACTCTACGACCACAGCTTCAGACATTTTGTATCCCTCCAGCACGAGGACTAGGGTGTACCTACCTCCTGTGAGACTGTCTAAGTGATTTGCGCGGGGGGTGGGGGTAGCGCAGAAGAGTAGCCTGAATTTTCTCCAAAAAAAAAAAAATGGCGTCATAATGGACGGCGGGCCTCTTCTACGCCTGTTATAAACGCTCCTGGTTTCAGGAAAACGATTCACAAAATCGTAAATTGTCGGTTTTCCTGGTAGCAGAGCATCAAAAACCTGTGCCTGAAAATCGTGGAAGAAACGTTCATACGACTTTTCTGAAAAATAACCTCCTAACACAGCCATATTTTATCACTACCAGCCATCAATTTCTGTCCACTTCCGCACATGCGCGTTGCCGCGTGGTCACTAGTGTCATGGACCAGCTAATTCCCCTGTGACAGCCACGTGTGTCAGAGACACCTGTGTCACGTGTGTCAGATACACATGTGTGATAGCCACGTGTGTCAGAGATACATTTGTGACAGCCACCTGTGTCACAGACATAATTACTCGAAAAGTAAGAGAACACGGTTTTGTAGGATTAGACTTCGAAAAAATCGTAGTTTCCTATTTATAAAAAATTGATTACTCGAAGATCGTTTCTGGTTTATCAGTAGACAATATTTTAAAAAGGTTAAAAATTGAGTCCGGGGACTTTATAACCAATTGTGTTTCAACAGGTAAATGTTAAGTTAAAAAACATGATAATACGATCAAAGAAGCAAACACTTGCAATATTTGTAGTAGTTTATTTATTTATTTGTTATTTTCTATAGCCAGAGAGAATCCTCACAAGAAACATATTATTAACTATTCTGAACTTTAGCACACATCTATGATAACAACAAAACAGTAACCAAAAATAAAATGTGCCATGCTAGAAATTAATGCTACAATATAACAACAGCTTATTCATTCATTTATTTATTTGCATGTCCCTTGCGGAACTTTGCCTCCCTAACAGCACTCATGTAGGCCTCTCGATTGTGAGCAAGATGCCCTGCATCCATTTTCAGATCATCAACGAGGTCTTGCTATGATCTATTTAATGTGTCCAAAATATTTTAGTTTTATTTGTTTAATCCTCTTTACTAGTCAGCCTTCTTCAATATCAAGTTCTTGTAGTATGGATATGTTTGTTCTTTTTTGTGTTCATTATATTTGAAGAACTCTTTTGTAGCATTTACATTCAAAGGCATGTATGTGTTTCTCAGCTGTTTTGTTAAGTGTCCAGGTCTCACAGGCATATGCTGCGACAGGAAGGATGCATGCCTTTAAAAATCTTATTTTTCTAGTTCTGTCTGTTCCTCTCCACAGATTCTTTAGTTGTTTTACTTTCTGAAGAGCGATAGATGTCCTCCTTTTATTTCCCTCATTGTATCTCCATTACTAGTTAGTAGTGATCCAAGATATTCAAAACTCTCAAATTGTTTTCTCATTGTTACATATTTCAGCTGCCTTGTCTGTTTTGTCATTTGTCATCAATTTAGTTTTATTCACATTAAGATAGAGGCTTTGCTCTTCGCTGTTCTTTTGGACTGACATAATAAATTTTTCAATTCCTTTTTGTTTTATGGACAGTAATACTGTGTCATCAGCATATCTAATCTCTGGTATTTCATAACCTCCAATTGTTGTGGCATCGTAATATTCTAGCACAGTTTATTAGCAAGTCTCCACTGGTGTCTTATAATAATGGACTTAAGATATTCTGGGCCATGTATTAAGTCTGAGAAGCCGGTAGATATATACCAATACAGTAAACTCTACACACAACAGACATTCAATAATATTATCGTTTTCATACGAGTGGTATTTGTTTGTTATAATTTATTTTGTAACTGATATAATCTGTTCTATTATAAGGTCTCCCCCAGTGCCCCAGAGAGGTCAAGGTAACAGATCAAGGACTGAGTTATATCAGGTTGTCCTGGATACAAGTGTCGGACGGAGGTGTCAGTCAATCGTTCCACGTATACAGCTCAGAGGATAACGTGACCTGGGACAAACATAACGTCACAGACGGGGAGACCACATTAAACGTCAGCGACCTCCAGGAAAACACAAGTTATTGTTTCAGAGTCGGGTCTTCAAATGACGTCAGACCCGCAGTGAATGAATCTGTTTGTCAAAACACAATATGTGGCCAAACACGTACGTCTGTTTTCTTTTTTCTTACTCATTTTGTCCTCCTACAGTCTTCTTTAGAATATTTCATATTTAAATTGTCTACGGTCTGAGCAAAAGGAAACATTTATGAAGCGACTGTGCTAGATAATAAGGTAAAAATGAGAACTTCCGCTACACAATGAGCTGGTGTCGTGTGTAAAATGTAATATTTTTTCTACTGCGTTTATTCTTACAGATGTAGGTCAAGTAAAATATAAAGAAGTTCTTCTCTCAGTTAAATCAGTACCCAGAGATATTATATTTTGATGCTGTTAAACAGAAAATTATATATTATATATATATATATATATATATTGGAACAAAAACTAATCATGTCAGTCCATAAGAACACCGAAGAGCAGAACCTCTATCTTAATGCAAAGAAAATAAATTGATGACAACTGACAAAACAAACAAGGCAGCTGAAATATATATCAATGAGGAAAAATTGGAAGAAGTGGAGAGTTTTGAATATCTTGGATCACTACTGACTAATAATGGAGATACAGTGAGGGAAATTAAAAGGAGGACATCTATCGCTCTTCAGAAAGTAAAACAACTAAAGAATCTGTGGATAAGAGCATACAGAACTACAAAAATAAGATTTTTAAGGGCATGCATCTTTCCCATCGCAACATATGTCTGTGAGACCTGGACACTTAACAAAACAGCTGAGAAACACATAAATGTCTTTGAATGTAAATGCTACAGACGAGTTCTCCAAATATCGTGGACAGAAAAAAGAACACATATATCTATACTACAAGAGCTTAATATTGAAGAAGGCTGGCTAGTAAAGAGGATTAAAGAGAGAAAACTTAAATATTTTGGACACAGTAAACGTCATGATAATTTAGAGAAGACGGTACTGGAAGGATACGTAATGGGAAAAAGAAAAAGAGGAAGACCAAGACGAAGATGGCTGCAGGACATCGTTGACGATCTGCAAATGGATGCATCAGCAGCAGGCCATCTTGCTCACAACCGAGAGGCCTACAGGAGTGCTGTTTGGGAGGCAAAGTTCCGCCAGGGACATGCAAAGGAATGAATATATTGGAACACATAGCAGACTATCTCCCTTGCTTTTGGAACTGCAATAGACATCATTATACAAGTTGCACAGGTAAAACTGGCATTGATTGGGAACATAAGACAAAACTGGAAGATCTTGATTATTCAGATGACATAATTCTTATCAGTGACAATGTGAATTCACCGCAAGAAAAAAAACTTGGTCTTCACTGCCAAGCACAAAAGAACTGGAAATTAATAAGGATAATTTAAAAAAAAAAATGGAAACTGCCCATTAATCAAAAAGAAAAATATACGTAGAAGGAACAGCTGTAGAAGAAGAAAACCAATTTGCATACATTGGCAGCTACATAGACCAGGATACTGACACCAGAAAGGAAATTAGAATTAGAGTTGCAAAAGCAGCATCGATCTTCAAGAATCTTGAGAACATATGACATTCAAAAGTTATAAGTACAAAAACCAAGTTAAGACTATTCAATTCAAATGTAATATCCACCCTCATTTATGCATGCGAACGCTGGAAAACAACTAAAGAAATAGACAAGAATTTAGACTCTTTTGAAAACAAATAGCTCATGAAAATACTCGGTATAATGTGGAACAAATTCAAGAACAACACAGAGATAAGGCAGATGAGCGAACAACAACCAGTCTCATGGGTGATCAGAACAAGGAGATGGGCATATATCGACCACATGATGAGAAGAAACAGTCAGAGAATCCCAAAACAAGCTATCAAGTGGAACACAACAGGCCGAACAAAAAGAGGTCGACCACGTGAAATTTTAAGGACAACATTAAGGGAGCCAAATTAGTAGGCATAAAATCCCTTGATGAGGTTAAAAAGCTCGCCAAACACAGGGAAACTTTGTGAACTACTATGCGACCCCTATGTGACGTTTATGGACACGAGAAGGATATATACACACAATTTAAGACTGGTTAATGTCGTTTTCTTACTTCTGCGTACATTAATGTTTATTGCTGTTTATTAATTAGTGCTTATGAAAATGAATATAACCCTTTGTGGTGTTTGCTTCTGTAGTTGTTTTTTTATCATTATCAATCCATATTTCTTTCAGCTTTATATAAACACTGGAGTGAGGTGTCTGCTGTAAAGATCGTCAGTCAGAGCAAAGTTTTTCTTTTGTGTGTATACTGCTCTCTTGTGTCTTCTTTGCTGTCCTTGATGCAGGCATTTTATCAAAATTTTGGGTTGTTATATTTTCATAATAATGTTACAGTTCCTAATATGTCCTAATGCAGCCAATTCAGTGGGCGTACCATCCTTTGGTGAGATTGAAAAACTCACCGAAGACAGGACATCTTGACGAACTACCATGCCGGCCCTATGTGACGTTTAAAGGCACGGGAAGGATGTAAGATGTAAGATTATGTCCTAATACTAAATTATCTCCGTTTCTTTTGTATGTCTATGTTTGTTTATTCTGTACAACTGCACCAGTCACTTTTGTCTAGTTTTGTATTCATCATCATCATCATCAGGTGCCGTGCCGACTGGCGTTGGCTATTATGCTTCTCCAGAGTACCCGATCCTTCATGCAGGCCATCAGCTCAGTTGGTAATCTCCTCTCACACCATCCCGTCAGACTGTCCAGTATCATTTCTCTTGGTCTTCCTCTTGATCTTCTTCCTTCTATTTTTCCTGTTGTTATAATATTTTGTATTGCTTATACATATATAACCCCATTGTGCTTGTATAATATTAAATCCAGTATTTACGTTGAGTAAAACTGTATTCAAGTCTACAGTGCACGCCCTCCAAGAACAGTGAACATTTTCAGTCGTTCGTTCAAGGAAATGAACATACATCTTAAAGTCGGCCTTGTAGTTGGATGTTTTGGATTGGGTGTTTTCGCTGTGGTATACCTCGTGTACTGGCTCAGAACTAAGAACATTATCACATTATTATCGCAGTTGTTATACGCTTTCTGTCGGACGATCTTATCAGAAATAGCAGAACATTACTTGAGGAGAAAACACTTTATTACTGGAGTAAATAACCGATGTCAGTTGAGACAAAAAGAAAAACAATGAAGCCATTCAAGAGCAAAATAAATGAATGAAACCAACAAAAAAAGAAAGTTAGAAAATTTGCAGTTTAAGTTTGTGTTACAGCGCACCAAATTAAACAGGAAAGTGAACCTTGTAAAGAAAACACTCTTACTGTTATTGGGGCCTATTACGCAAAATCAACATAGGCCGGGTCAGTCATTAGAGTAGCCTTCAAAATGATGGTCCTTGGCGAGGCCAACAACAGCTGATCTGCCCATGCTTCATAGCAGCCAGCTAGAGGGCACATCAACATAAGTATATATGTTGGTTTGAGAGACACCTAGCAACTTGTAGGTGTGAGAGACATCTAGCAACTTGTAGGTGTGAGAGACATCTAGCAACTTGTAGGTGTGAGAGACATCTAGCAACTTGTAGGTGTGAGAGACATCTAGCAACTTGTAGGTGTGAGAGACATCTAGCAACTTGTAGGTGTGAGAGACATCTAGCAACTTGTAGTAGTGAGAGACATCTAGCAACTTGTTAGTGCGAAAGACATCTAGCAACTTGTAGGTGTGAGAGACATCTAGCAACCTATTGATGTGATAGACAACTAGCAACCTGTTGGTGTGAGAGACATCTAGCAACCTATTGATGTGATAGACAACTAGCAACCTGTTGGTGTGAGAGACATCTAGCAACTTGTTAGTGTTGGAGACATCTAGCAACGTTTAGTAAAGTATATCGAAACTTGAAAGATCATTTTTCCTTACTGGAAGTATCATCATAGATAAGACATACTTGGGGCCAGTATCTTAGCTTAATATTCTACATCTGCTACATCTAATGTTCTGGTCTTCTTCATTCACATCTTAATATTCTACATCTGCTACATCTAATGTTCTGGTCATATTCATTCACATCAGGTTCTCGCCAAGAAAACAGTCCAAGAAATATGGCTGTTTCTCTGAATAGACGCGATCCAACCTGTACTCACGATGAATAGGTTAGAGATGCTATCTCTAATTTTCCAGAAAACTGTAATTACTTCACATAGCCAGGAATCTGTCTGCTTCAACTCTTGGAGAAACAGCCAAAAAGATCTTCACAAGATGATGATGTTCCGCCACACACACACTACATAACGTCTGCGAGTAAGACGTAAGATTCGGAGAGATACGTTAATCTTGCTAGGAGAGGATACTCAGACATATAAAGATTTCTTCTTCAGCATTCCCAGTCATTAAGGCTCATTGCTGCAGATAAAGTTCGCCTCCATTCCTCTCTATTTGTTTATTATGAAGAGTACCACTTTTCTGTTTGGTAGACAGTCATATATATATATATGTAGTTACTTTCTGTAGTCATTTATATATGTATGTAGTTACATTCTATATTGAGTGCATGGATAAGAGTGAAATGTGAATGTTATACTTCTATTTTATGTCTCTCAGCTTTCCAATGCTAGTTATTCTGGTTATATGAGCAGAATATTTGTAGAACGTCTGGAGCAGACTGAAAGTTGTATATAAAGGGCAGAATGTCAGACGGGCCTGCGTGCCAAATTCCTAACCCTTTGGAAATAAAGATCAATTAATCAATCAATCTATTCCTAATCTTCTCTCTCCAGTTGGTGACACAATATTTCTTTTATACCCTCTTCTATGTTGTATTCCATCTCTTTCTTGTTCTACCCCTTGGTAAGACATACAAATATAGATACAAAAATGTGCTGGATAAATAAACAAAAAATGTGCTGGATAAATAAACAATCACGACCCTCATTTCCTTTTTCTGCAAAAAACATTACAAATCAACACAGAACGTATGGGCATATCATCCATGAAATCTGTGCTTTCTTAGCTCTTGATTCTGCTGAGACAGTACTGGACGATGAACTTGTCTGTTTCTGTACATCTTACTAAGACACGAATCTTTCTGTTAGGAACACATGTCACACAGTTAGATCAGATGTAAGTCACAGTAGCAGCTGGAGAAGGAAGAAATGTAGTCAAGTAATTAGATCTATGATAAACTTGTAAACGTCTGGTTAAACTTCTAAGCGTAAAGAATGGCGAAAATTGTAAAGTTAAGAAAAGTCAAACTTGTAAAGCAACAGTTGGTTAAACGTGTAAAGTAACGACTAGTTTAATATGCAAAGTAACAACTGGTGAGGATTTTAAAATAATGGCTGTTCAAAGTGTTAATAACGGTTTGTCTAATGTATAAAGTAACGAATTATCATTGTATTGTGTATGTCTCATGACGTTTCTGTGCCTCTCTTCCCATTCATTTTTCCTGTTGTTATGATGTGTGAAGTTATCGACTGGTCAGTCGTCAAAAATAGTGACTGGTTAATTTTTTAAAGCAACTACCAGACTCGACGAGGGAGATGGAAGGATGGGAGGGGAAAGCTGACATTGTACCCGTAGGGCCCAGATTTTTGAAGGCCCATGGGCCCTGATTTGCCCTCTTTTCTTATTTGAGACTAAATTCAGGAACCACTCTAACGCTTCGATAGGGACCCAGACAGTAACTGACCTCTAATCTGACCTCACCATGTAGGTGGTGGTAGTGATTAATTCCCTTTGTAAAGTATCCCCAGGTCAAACAGGAAAGTAACGACTGTTCAGAGTTAGTGAAATAACAAGTGCTAAAACACGCAAGTTTTGACATAGACACTTTTATCGTAAAGTTCTAAAATTTCAAAGTCCAAATTTAAGTCTCTTCACTTTGACCTTTTGATTGTGCATTTTCTCTCTCTCTCTCTCTCTCTCTCTCTCTCTTCACATCTGGCTCTGAGCTGATGAACGTGCTTCTTCTTCTTCTTCTTCTTGTGTGGGGTTTTGTTGAGGCGACTTTAGCGCTTCATATAAAAGTCCTTAAATGTGCTTGTTCTTTCACAAATCCAGTGTTCAATTATGATGTACTGACAGAAGTCTAGGTCGCGATAATCTGTGTCTTCAGTTAGGTCATATTTCACTCAAGTCATCATCATCATCATCATCATCAACATCATCATCGTAAAGAGGCGCCTGCCGGCAATCGCTGGGGGTCAACTATTTCCACACGGTTTCAAGCTTTCATCTTCTCAATGAGAATGTAAATAATGATTGTCGTTTTTCATTGACCTGGTCAGATTTTTGTTTGACATTTAAAATGTGCGCTTGTTATCTTAACTGCCCTTGGTTATCTTACCATTATTGTAAGAAATCACATCTCCTTGTTCTTCCTGTCAATTTTTCTAAGAAATAGCCATTTACAATATATATATATATATATATATATATATATACCGGCTGTTATACTTAGTAATAATGACATTTTAGCGATGATTCAAACAAGTGTGGCTCTTACACATTTTCGAAGAACAAACTTGGATACTTGAACATGTTTAGTGACATCAAGTGTTTAGCCAACACAAACACTGAAACACACAACAAAATTGCCCTAAACCTCAGTTTGAGTAGTCTCTTGAAAATACTCACTTGTCTGTTTTGCCTGATTAATCTATGCACTATAACTTTTGGATTCATCATCATCATCAGGTGCCGTGCCGACTGGCGTTGGCTATTATGCTTCTCCAGAGTACACGATACTTCATGCAGGCCATCAGCTCTGTTGGTGATCTCCTCTCACACCATCCTGTCAGACTGTCCAGTATCATTTCTCTTGGTCTTCCTCTTGATCTTCTTCCTTCTATTTTTCCTGTTGTTATAATATTTTCAATGCCCCCTCTTCTCATTGCATGTCCTATGAAAGTACATTGTCTCTCTCTTATCTTTCTGACAAAGCTTTTTGCCTCTCCAGCTCTTCTCGTACATTCTTCATTAGTTATTTTTGCTGTCCAGGGGATTCGCAACATTCTTCTAATAAACCACATTTCTGCTGCTTCCAATGATTTTTGTGCAGACTTGCCTATTGTCCATGATTCACTTCCATATAACTAGACAGGTTCAATATAGCATTTTAGGACTCGTTTTCTAACATTCATTGATAAAGATGTGTTAACTAATATGTTTCTCATTCTCTGAAATGCAGTCTTTGCTTGGCCTATTCTGTTCCTAATTTCTCTTTTGCATTTCCCATCTGAAGTTATTACTGCTCCAAGGTATTTGAATTTCTGCACCTGCTTTAGAATGGTTCCATTTAATTTAATACTGCATGCTGGTGGATTCTGTTTCTTAGATATAACCATAGTCTCTGTTTTTTTGATGTTCAAAGTAAGGCCTTTCTGCTCACTTTCTTTGGTGACTTTATCCAAGAGATTTTGCAGGTCTTGTTGGTTCTCCGCTATCAGTACTGTGTCGTCAGCATACTGAAGGTTGTTAATATTGTATCCTCCAATTTTTATGCCCGGTTCTGTGATGATTGTTCTTAGAATATTCTCGCTGTACAGAGAAAAAAGGTCTGGAGATAATACACATCCTTGTCGCACGCCTTGTTTTATAGGTTGGTATTTTCCAATTATATTTTCAACTCGAACTGATGCTTCTTGCTGCCAGTATAGATGTTTTACAATCCTCAGGTCTTTGCCGTCTATATTGATGTCTTCATGCATTTTAATAATTTCACTATGTTTCACCTTGTCAAATGCCTTTGTGTAATCAATGAAGCATAAGTAGAGATCTTTCTGTACTTCTAAAGCTCTTTCTGTTAGTGTTCGTAAAGCATAAATGGCATTGTGTGTTCCCTTTCCTTCAACAAATCCAAACTGTTCATATGCTATTTCCATTTTTATCTTTTTCCTTGTTCTTCTCATAATGATTCTCAGAAGTAGCTTCGTTATGTGACATGAGAGGCTGATAGTCCGGTGGTCGTCACATTCCTTTGCACCTGGTTTCTTTGGTAGTGCTATAAACTTTTGGATTACGCAATAAATTTTCATAAAATTAACTTACGATTTGTTTGTGTTCTTTGATTGTGACACTTTACGACTTTCTGTGGTATCATCGTGTCAATATCATGTGCGTGTACTTATGTAAAAAAAAAAGTATTTGTTTATTGTGCACTAGATATTTGCAGGAGACCATGTTTATGTTTGTGTCTTAAGGCTGGTACATGCGAGAGACTGAATCTAGGCCACATAATTTCTGTGTCATGGCCTCGTTTTCTTTACGGCTACGACGATTTCGTTTCCTTCAGGCAAGCATTGCTGGCTTATCTTTCAAACATCTTTTTTATGGATGCTAGACGGCTAAGTTGATGAATGCGCTGTTCTCTCGTCACTAGACGGTTGCTCGTCCTACCGGAGAACAGAGTTTGAGTCCCCAGGTAATTCTCTTTTCACTTTTTTTTTTTTGTCTCACATGTAAAAGTGCATGGTTTACGATTTTCTCCAGCTCTAACTATTGTGCTCTCTTACTTTACTGTGCTCTCTTACTTTACTGTGCTCTCTTACTTTTCTGTACGAAAGCCTTATTGTTTCCTGTCTGTGAAAATGTGGTTAGAAATATGTTAGATTTCGTTTCATTTAGACTTTGAAACTTTGTCTAAATATATCTCTGAGATGCGCAATATCCAGCAAGATTCCTGTGTTGTGTATATAAGAGAACTTGCTTGGCGAAGATTGTCGGTATATCAAATAAACATGTCAAATGAAACTACCTACAAACAGTCCGGAAACCTGGAGAAAGGAATCATGTGCGTTTGTGCGAGATGTGACATCTGATCCGAGGAGAAGTTTGATTGTCCAATCCACTCTCAGAGCCACAACATGTGGGCTTGTCTCAGACCAGCCCCTTCCTCGTCCCAGACGAAAGCTAATGTGACCTACTTTAAGCTCACTAAAAGAATGACACAACCTGCATAATGTAACATGCAATTGTCCGGTCTATGTCACTGTGAGAAGGAGATGTTTCGATACTCTACAAATGTATTAGAAACTGTTAGGATCTGTCACTTAGAAATGATCTAGAATTCTGGGCAGGCATTGTAGTTAGGCGTGAGAGTTTCTGGCTAAACTTAGGACAGGTCTGTCCTGGAGACATTAAACCATGTTGTATCAAGTTGTATACCGCCTTAAGTTATCATATAACCTCAAGTTCATTGCTCTGCGAAAGTGGAGAACATTGAATAAACATAGAATAAATCACAGAAAAAGCTAAATAAAGTCTAGTAAAAAATTGCAGGCTGCTCTGCTCACTTTGGCGGAGAAAGATGCTGAAATTCTGTGGCCACCTGAAATATTTTTATAGACTCCTATGTCTAGAAAGTCATCAAATAAAATTTGACATGGCTAATTTTGACGTTGTTACAAGAGCTTCATGATTGTCTCTGTGCCAGTTCAGCTGTATGTAGACTCAATGAAAGGGGTGGAGGGGAAGGGGCTGCAGCATTGATCCAAGGCCAGAGGAAGGGTGGTTGGTGGGGAGAATAACTGTGCACCGACTACATAACTTCTCTTGGAAACTCTGGTGGTTGGTGGGGAGAATAATTGTGCACCGACTACATAACTTCTCTTGGAAACTCTGGTGGTTGGTGGGGAGAATAACTGTGCACCGACTACATAACTTCTCTTGGAAACTCTGGTGGTTTGTGGGGAGAATAACTGTGCACCGACTACATAACTTCTCTTGGAAACTCTGGTGGTTGGTGGGGAGAATAACTGTGCACCGACTACATAACTTCTCTTAGAAACTCTGGTGGTTGGTGGGGAGAATAACGGTGCACCGACTACATAACTTCTCTTGGAAACTCTGGTGGTTGGTGGGGAGAATAACTGTGCACCGACTACAAAACTTCTCTTGGAAACTCTGGTGGTTGGTGGGGAGAATAACTGTGCACCGACTACATAACTTCTCTTGGAAACTCTGGTGGTTGGTGGGGAGAATAATTGTGCAGCGACTAAATAACTTCTCTTGGAAACTCTGGTGGTTGGTGGGGAGAATAATTGTGCACCGACTACAAAACATCTCTTGGAAACTCTGGTGGTTTGTGGGGAGAATAATTGTGTACCGACTACAAAACCTCTCTTGGAAACTCTGGTGGTTTGTGGGGAGAATAAATGTGCACCGACTATAAAACTTCTCTTGCAAATTTTGGTGGTTGGTGTGGAGAATAATTGTGCACAAACTACAAAACCTCTCTTGGAAACTCTGGTGGTTGGTGGGGAGAATAATTGTGCACCGACTACAAAACATCTCTTGTAAACTCTGGTGGTTTGTGGTGAGAATAATTGTGCACCGAATACAAAACCTCTATTGGAAACTCTGGTTATACAGGGTCAGGCATAAAGCAGAAACTGAATATGTTTTAAAAAAACATGACGTCAGAGATGAAGTAGAAAACCTGCCATTTTTAACAATGGCTTCTTGGAAAACACAACATCTCGCTTTCACCGTTGAAACTTATTTTAAAAGTTGAGAATCGCCTATTACTGTACAACGAAAGTTTCGTCGCCATTTTGAGTTGCATCCCCGTGATAATGTTCCCGATCTGAGAAGAAAACAATTTTGAGGTGGGTCAAAAAATTTAAGCAATTCGCTAATTGCCTTAATAAAAGTCTACTGGTCGTCCAAGAACTCAACAGACACCTGAAGGAATTCAAGAAGTCCGCAACGCGTTGCTGAGTAGCCCTCGGCGATCAGCTGTTAGGAACGCTTTGGCACCTGACATCCTCTTACTGTTAATAGAGATCTTTATGTGCAGATGCTAACTGAATACTTAATTCCAGACTTGACCAATACAAATAAGAGACTAATATGATTTCAACAAGATAGACCAGCTGCCCACACAGCCCGTCAGTCCATGGCCATGCTACGATAAGCATTTCCCAATCGTCTTATTTCCAGATTTGTGGATATTCATTGGCAGATAAGGTCATCGGATTTATCGGCCACAGACTTCTGTTTGTGGGGGTATCTCAAGAACACGATGTATGCTAGTCAACCAGAGACAATTGCAGACCTACAAGATCGAATCCTACACTGCATTCAAAATATCCCTTTGAACATATTAAATGGTGTAATGCAGGAATTTTCCAGACACCTGGCTGAATGTATCAAATGTAATGGTGGTCATCTAACCGGCGTAATTTTCAAAACCTAAATATGGTTGTCAGTAATAATAAAAATAACCACTTTTCCGAGATTCATTTCACTTTTTTTTTACCAAAAACATGTATAACGTTTACTTATTTTCCATTTTTAAAACACAGTCATGTTTTATGCCGAACCTTATATATAACAAAACTAGTTTTGGAAATCCTGGTTATATATAACAATACTAGTCTTGCAAACGCTGATTTAATATCACAAAACTATTCTTGCAAACCCTGGTTATATATAACAAAACAAATCTTGGAAATCCTGGTTATATATAACAAAACTAGTCTTGTCAACCCTGGTTGAATATATCAAAACTAGTCTTGGAAACCCTGATTAAATATAACAAAACTATTCTAGGAAACCCTTGTTGAGTATAACAAAACTACTCTTAAAACTCTGGTTATATAAAACAAAACTAATACTGGAAAACATGATTAAATATAACAAAACTATTCTTGAAAACCTTGGTTATATATAACAAAACTAATCTTGGAAACCCTGGTTGAATATAACAAAACTAGTCTTGTCAACTCTGGTTGAATATAACAAAACTAGTCTTGGAAACCCTGGTTAAATATAACAAAACTAGTTTTGGAAACTATTGTTGAGTATAACAAAACTACTCTTAAAACTCTGGTTATATAAAACAAAACTAATACTGGAAAACATGATTAAATATAACAAAACTATTCTTGGAAACCTTGGTTATATATAACAAAACTAATCTTGGAAACCCTGGTTATATATAACAAAACTAGTCTTGGAAACCCTGGTTGAATATAACAAAACTAGTCTTGGAAACCCTGATTAAATATAATAAAACTATTCTAGGAAACCCTTGTTGAGTATAACAAAACTACTCTTAAAACTCTGGTTATATAAAACAAAACTAATACTGGAAAACATGATTAAATATAACAAAACTATTCTTGAAAACCTTGGTTATATATAACAAAACTAATCCTGGAAACCCTGGTTATATATAACAAAACTAGTCTTGTCAACCCTGGTTGAATATATCAAAACTAGTCTTGGAAACCCTGGTTAAATATAACAAAACTAGTTTTGGAAACTATTGTTGAGTATAACAAAACTACTCTTAAAACTCTGGTTATATAAAACAAAACTAATACTGGAAAACATGATTAAATATAACAAAACTATTCTTGAAAACCTTGGTTATATATAACAAAACTAATCTTGGAAACCCTGGTTATATATAACAAAACTAGTCTTGTCAACCCTGGTTGAATATATCAAAACTAGTCTTGGAAACCCTGATTAAATATAACAAAACTATTCTAGGAAACCCTTGTTGAGTATAACAAAACTACTCTTAAAACTCTGGTTATATAAAACAAAACTAATACTGGAAACCCTGGTTATATATAACAAAACTAGTCTTGGAAACCCTGGTTAAATATAAGAAAATAGTATTGGAAACTCTGGTTACATATAACAAAACTAGCCTAGGAAACCCTGGTTATATATAACAAAACTAGTCTTGGAAACCCTGGTTGAATATAACAAAACTAGTCTTGGAAACCCTGTTTAAATATAAGAAAACTAGTCTTGGAAACTCTTGTTATATATAACAAAACTAGTCTTGGAAACTCTTCTTATATATAACAAAACTAGTCTTGGAAACTCTTCTTATATATAACAAAACTAATCTTGGAAACCCTGATTAATTATAACAAAACTAGTCTTGGAAACCCTGGTTATATACAACAAAACTAGTCCTGGAAACCCTGGTTTTATATATATATATATATCTATATATATATATATATATATATATATATATATATATATATATAACAAAATTAGTCTTTTTACATCACAAAGAAATAGGAAAATAATAGGAAATATTAATTCATGTCAATGATGTGATATAAATAAAAACGAAAAAAAAGTAATAGAAAAAAGAGAACACTTGGCTGTGACCTACACAAACTGGTTAATAGACTGTGTGTGGTGAAGTATTGTCAGTGTTTAAACATAGACTTGTGAGATGTGATATAAATCTGACTGGGTGGTAGTAAAGAGGGAAAGCGGGAAGGGTAAAGGAGAAAGAGAGAGATAGAATGGTTGTCAAGCCGAGAACAGATTCGTGGTGTCGATGAATGTGGCTGTGGTAGACGGGGTGCAGTGAATCTCGTAGTGTCAGAGGCAGGCGAGGAAAGAATAGATGGCAACAGTTGCAAGGGAATATGATTGTGGAGAGGGAAAAGACTAGATGTCAACAGTTGCAAGGAAGTATGATTGTAGAGATAGGAAAGGTTGGATGAAAACAATAGTTGCAATGGAATATGATTGTAGAGAGAGGAAAGGTTAGATGAAAACAATAGTTGCAATGGAACATGATTATAGAGAGAGGAAAGGTTGGATAAAAACAATAATTGCAATGGAATATCATTGTAGAGAGAGGAAAGGTTAGATGAAAACAATAGTTGCAAGGGAATATGATTGTAGAGAGAGGAAAGGTTAGATGAAAACAACAGTTGTAACTAAATATGATTGTGGATAGAGGAAAGGCGAAGTATAGTTACACTTAAATTGATCGTAAACACCAAGGATGGTGCAAGATGGAGAAGTAAGATGGCCAGCTCTAACAAGCACGGCTATAATGTATGCGTGTGTACATTTAATAGTATGTTCATTAAAATACTGAACACAGTCATTTAAAAAGTCAAGATATGAATCAGTAAACAGTTTTTATTTACAAAAATATTACGTTTTGAATACAGAGAAATGTATAACATTTTATTTGTTCTCAAATTCGGTTTTCACACTTGTCAATCAATATCAAATTTCTTATAGTGACATAATAACAGCGTACATATTGTCAGTCAATAATTATACATCATTAGGGCAATTTCAAACTAAATAGATAAGGTATTATTTACAGGAGTTATCTCGTCATTGCACCTTAACATCTCTGAACATGAAGGAAGAGACACGATGGAAAGAAGGGCGAAATAAGATAGAAAGAAGGAAGAGACAAGATGGAAAGAAGGACGAGACAAGATAGAAAGAAGGAAGAGACAAGATGGAAAGAAGGAAGAGACAAAATGGAAAGAAGGAAGAGACAAAATGGAAAGAAGGAAGAGATACGATAGAAAGAAGGACGAGACAAGATAGAGAGAAGGAAGAGACAAGATGGAAAAAAGGAAGAGACAAGATGAAAAGATGGACGATACAAGATAAAAAGAAGGAAGAGACAAGATGCAAAAAAGGACAAGACAAGATGGAAAGAAGGAAGAAACAAGATAGAAAGAAGGGGGAGATAAGATAGAGAGAAGGAAGAAACAAGATGGAAAGAAGGAAGAGACATGATAGAAAGAAGGACGAGACAAGAAGGAAAGAAGGGAGAGACAAGATGGAAAGAAGGAAGAGACAAAGAATGACGAGACAAGATGGAATGAATGAAGAGATAAGATGGAAAGAAGTAAGACAAAAGATGAAAAGTTGGAACAGAAGAAAGGGCTGGAGGTGAACTGTACACTTGGATTCACATGACCAAAGGTTCATGACGATGAATAAATTTAACTGTGTGTTATCTGATGTGTCTGAAGACAGACAGACATACAGACAAACAGACAGATAGATAGACTGTAGAATGCACCGAATGTAGTTGAGAACTGGCTGCTGATTTCTATCAAGGAAAGAAAATTGTCCTTGCATGGTCAACACGAGGTTGTAGAGAGAACTGAAATGGAAGGTGCTTCTCCTGTGAAAAGTGAAAGCGAGGCACCCAAAGAGACGATAAAACTAAGATATCACAGGCTCACTCAACACCACAGTCACTGAGGCAGGTAGTTGTCTAGACAACGCCATATTTTCTGTTTCTATAACATGATGATAAACATACAATAAGATTGTATGAATGAATTAATTAATTAATTAACGAATGTATGATTGGGTAAATGAAGGCGTGAACAAAATAACGAGTGGATGAACCAATGAAGGAATGAATGAATATCTGAATAAGCGAATGAACAAAGGAACAAGGAATGAATGAATGAATGAATGAATGAAGGAACAAATGAAAAAATGAACTAGAAATATAATGTTTCTGTTGACTGAAACAAGTATCGTCTCTTACTGAAAATACAACAGAAACTTGAAATCTTTTCACTTCAATATACACTGACACATGCATCATATGGAAAACAATGAACTTCATCAATCATTTCATTGCACCGTTCTTTACGATTGTAACAATCCTTTTGAATGAACAAAATAGGAATCATGTTTGTATATACCATTTACTTTGAAGACTGATAATTGTGTATGTTAACAATAATTTGAGTTATGTGGTGTTTCTGTTGTATTATCTATAAGCTGTACGTTAGCCGTGGTTTCATCTACACATTCTAAAAGATCACCTAAGGTGTTATCTATAAGCTCTATATAATGCGCTGGTGTATCATCTGTTGATTCTACCTTATTGGGTGGCTCATCATCTTTAAGTTCCATATAACGATCTGTAGCATCATCTAAAAGATCTAAATACTGAGCCGGTTTATCATCCAAAAGCTCTACATACTGAGCCGGTTTATCATCCAAAAGCTCTACATAATGGACCGGTTTATCATCCAAAAGCTCTACATAATGAGCCGGATTATCATCCAAAAGCTCTACATACTGAGCCGGTTTATCATCCAAAAGCTCTACATACTGAGCCGTTTTATCATCCAAAAGCTCTACATACTGAGCCGGTTTATCATCCAAAAGCTCTTCATAATGAGCCGGTATATCATCCAAAAGCTCTACACAATGAGCCGGCTTATCATCCACAAGCTCTACATACTGAGCCGGTTTATCATCCAAAAGCTCTACATAATGATCCGGCTTATCATCCAAAAGCTCTACATACTGAGCCGGCTTATCATCCAAAAGCTCTACATACTGGGCCGGTCTATCATCCAAAAGCTCTACATAATGAGCCGGCTTATCATCCACAAGCTCTACATACTGAGCCGGTTTATCATCCAAAAGCTCTACATAATGAGCCGGCTTATCATCCAAAAGCTCTACATACTGAGCCGGCTTATCATCCAAAAGCTCTACATACTGGGCCGGTCTATCAGCTATGAGACCTTCATAACGTGCTGAGCTATCACTTGTGAACGTCTGTGTGGCTGGAACCTCATACTCTGCTTGTTCATGTTCGATGTCAGACACTGCCCTGCTTGTTGGGACGTTACATCTGTCCCCCGTGTCAGACACTGCCCTGCTTGTTGGGACGTTACATCTGTCCCCCGTGTCAGACACTGCCCTGCTTGTTGGGACGTTACATCTGTCCCCCGTGTCAGACACTGCCCTGCTTGTTGGGACGTTACATCTGTCCCCCGTGTCTGATTCCTCAGATGTAATCTCTGGCTGACGTGTGTGAAGCTGGACGCCTCCATCTTGAGAAACACTCGTGCATTGTGTCACCCCAGGTCGGAGACCGTGAACTTCTCTATTTGTGAAGTTGTCTGACAGGTTAGAGGTAACATCCCTAATCTCTTCGTAGCCAGAAAACAGCGAGATAAGTTCATCCGGATAAACATGACCGCTGCCGGACACGTCTCCTTGACTGGTACCTAAAGTGAAGATAGAAGAAAGGAGTACAGAGAGTGGTGGGTGGTGTGTACAGACAGTGGTGGGTTGTGCGTACAGACAGTTGTGGGTGGTGAGTACAGGCAGTGGTGTATTGTGTGTACAGAGAGTTGTGGGTGGTGTGTACAGACAGTTGTGGGTTGTGCGTACAGAGAGTTGTGGGTGGTGAGTACAGGCAGTGGTGTATTGTGTGTACAGAGAGTTGTGGGTGGTGTGTACAGACAGTTGTGGGTACTGTGTACAGACAGTGGTGGGTTGTGCGTACAGAGAGTTGTGGGTGGTGAGTACAGACAGTTGTGGGTACTGTGTACAGACAGTGGTGGGTTGTGTGTACAGATAGTGCTGGGTAATGTGTACAGAGGGTTGTGGGTGATGTGGTGTACAGTCAGTGGTGGTTTGTGTGTACAGAGATGTGTGAGTGGTGTGTACATATAATGATGGGTTGTGTGTACCGAGAGTAATGGGTGGTGTGTACAGATAGTGATAGGTTGTGTGTGCAGAGAGTTGTGGGTGGTGTGTACAGATAGTGTTGGGTATCGTGTACAGACAGTGATGGGCTGTGAAGACTAAGAGAACAATTTTGTCTCAGTCTTGGCTTACCTATCCTGCCAGAACTTGCTGGAGTGTACCTGAGCTATGTGTCTGTTTGTAGAAAAGTTTGTGTAAATGTGTGTAGCAAGGGGGTGGTTGGGGAGGGAATCTCGGGAGTTGAGGGATGATCTAGATAACTGAGTTTCGACATCTTATTTCTAGAAAAAAACGCTTTAGCCTCAATTACAAACTTGAGCCAAACCTTAAGGACATCCTCGTCCACAGCCACTTGAAGCAGAGCCTTACATATGTTGGCACCAGAAAATGTAACCGCCCCCGCTGCGTTACCTGCCCTGTAGTCTGGGAAACGAAAACAATCACCTTTCCCAAAACTATCCTCACTCTTCATGAGGGATTCACATGCGAGTCCCATAATGTGATATATGTCATCGTTTGCATAAGATGCAGGATAACGTATATTGGTGAGACTGGCCTCAGATTAGGGGACCGCATGCAAAAACATATGTACGACATCGCCCAGCATGCTTCGAAACCAGTCCCAAATCATTTCAGTGGCCCCAACCACAGAGGCAAATCTGATTTTCTGGTAACAGCCATCAAACAATGTCACGCAGAAGACACAAGCCGCATGGCGCTTGAGAACCGCTGCATTCAAAATTATGGGACGCTAGAGCCACATGGGTTAAACTCGCTGTTTAGCTACACTTTACATTCTCTTCAATCATTATAGTACCTCTTCACTAAGTCCACCCCTTCTTACTTTTCAAACTTCCTCACAGCATCACTCTGCAACCCCTCTTCCCCAATCATCTGTTTCAACTTCTCCTAGCTAGGTCAGTTTTGTATCACTCTCTCTCCCCTCTCCGGTTCTCCATCCACCACCCCCCAGTTACAACCCACCGACCACATATCACAGGTCTATATTTAAACAGTCTCCACGTTCTACTAAATCCATTCCTGACCCACACTGCCGGACAAGCCACACTTTACAATTTACAGCAAAGTACTCTTTTTAAAAATTTTAAAAAAAATAGTATTCATGTGAATCTATACTTTATCTCCTCTGTCTATTTCTTCGTCCTGTAAGTTTTTTTATGATTAAGGCTCACGCCGAAACTTCACAACTTTGTAATCGTTAAGTAATAAAGCTGGTCCTACTTTTTCCTATTTTATGCATTCTGGTATCACAGCTTTACTGCAGTGCGTCGTGTATAGTTATATACTCATACACTAATTATTGTGTGTTAGCCTCAATTACGTTCGTTGTAATATGTTTATTATTGAATTCAGTAGCATTAGCATTCTATCTTAGCTAGAAATATTACTATGTTTTCTTTTCGTTACTATACAAAACTTCACATTTTAACTAGAAGAGTGTTGGGGAGGTTCATTTCGTTTCACACGCTATGCTTTAAAACTGAGTAGGTTCAGCCTATTTCATCACGCTATGCTTTAAAACTGAGGAGGTTCAGCCTATTTCATCACGCTATGCTTTAAAACTGAGGAGGGTCAGCCTATTTCGTCACGCTATGCTTTAACATTGGGGAGGTTCAGCCTGTTTCAACATGCTATGCATTAAAACTAATTTAAATCGATAGAAGAAAGCATTACAGACAGTGGTGGGTTGTGTGTACAGATAGTGATGGGTTGTGTGTACAGAGAGTTGTGGGTGGTGTGTACAGACAGTGGTGGGTTGTGTGTACAGAGAGTTGTGGGTGGTGTGTACAGACAGTGGTGGGTTGTGTGTACAGATAGTGTTGGGTTGTGTACAGACAGTGATGGGTTGTGTGTACAGAGAGTTGTGGGTGGTGTGTACAGATATTGATGGGTTGTGTGTACATAGTTGTGGGTGGTGTGTACAGATAGTGATGGGTTGTGTGTACAGATAGTGATGGGTTGTGTGTACAGATAGTGTTGGGTATCGTGTACAGACAGTGATGGGTTGTGTGTACAGATAGTGATGGGTTGTGTGTACAGATAGTGATGGGTTGTGTGTACAGAGATGTGTGAGTGGTGTGTACATATAATGATGGGTGGTGTGTACAGATAGTGATGGGTTGTGTGTACAGATAGTGATGGGTTGTGTGTATAGAGAGTTGTGGGTAGTGTGTACAGATATTGTTGGGTGTCGTGTACAGACAGTGATGGGCTGTGAAGACTAAGAGAACAATTTTGTCTCAGTCTTGGCTTATCTATCCTGCCAGAACTTTCCGGGGTGTACCTGAGCTATGTGTCTGTTTGTAGAAAGGTTTGTGTAAATGTGTGTAGCAACGGGGTGGTTGGGGAGGGAATCTCGGGAGTTGGGGGATGATCTAGATAACTGAGATTCCACATCTTCTTTCTACAAAAAGAACGCTTTAGCCTCAATTACAAACTTGAGCCAAACCTTAAGGACATCCTCGTCCACAGCCACTTGAAGCAGAGCCTTACATATGTTGGCACCAGAAAATGTAACCGCCCCCGCTGCGTTACCTGCCCTGTAGTCTGGGAAACGAAAACAATCACCTTTCCCAAAACTATCCTCACTCTTCATGAGGGATTCACATGCGAGTCCCATAATGTGATATATGTCATCGTTTGCATAAGATGCAGGATAACGTATATTGGTGAGACTGGCCTCAGATTAGGGGACCGCATGCAAAAACATATGTACGACATCGCCCAGCATGCTTCGAAACCAGTCCCAAATCATTTCAGTGGCCCCAACCACAGAGGCAAATCTGATTTTCTGGTAACAGCCATCAAACAATGTCACGCAGAAGACACAAGCCGCATGGCGCTTGAGAACCGCTGCATTCAAAATTATGGGACGCTAGAGCCACATGGGTTAAACTCGCTGTTTAGCTACACTTTACATTCTCTTCAATCATTATAGTACCTCTTCACTAAGTCCACCCCTTCTTACTTTTCAAACTTCCTCACAGCATCACTCTGCAACCCCTCTTCCCCAATCATCTGTTTCAACTTCTCCTAGCTAGGTCAGTTTTGTATCACTCTCTCTCCCCTCTCCGGTTCTCCATCCACCACCCCCCAGTTACAACCCACCGACCACATATCACAGGTCTATATTTAAACAGTCTCCACGTTCTACTAAATCCATTCCTGACCCACACTGCCGGACAAGCCACACTTTACAATTTACAGCAAAGTACTCTTTTTAAAAATTTTAAAAAAAATAGTATTCATGTGAATCTATACTTTATCTCCTCTGTCTATTTCTTCGTCCTGTAAGTTTTTTTATGATTAAGGCTCACGCCGAAACTTCACAACTTTGTAATCGTTAAGTAATAAAGCTGGTCCTACTTTTTCCTATTTTATGCATTCTGGTATCACAGCTTTACTGCAGTGCGTCGTGTATAGTTATATACTCATACACTAATTATTGTGTGTTAGCCTCAATTACGTTCGTTGTAATATGTTTATTATTGAATTCAGTAGCATTAGCATTCTATCTTAGCTAGAAATATTACTATGTTTTCTTTTCGTTACTATACAAAACTTCACATTTTAACTAGAAGAGTGTTGGGGAGGTTCATTTCGTTTCACACGCTATGCTTTAAAACTGAGTAGGTTCAGCCTATTTCATCACGCTATGCTTTAAAACTGGGGAGGGTCAGCCTATTTCATCACGCTATTCTTTAAAACTGGGGAGGGTCAGCCTATTTCGTCACGCTATGCTTTAACATTGGGGAGGTTCAGCCTGTTTCAACATGCTATGCATTAAAACTAATTTAAATCATTTCACCGAATACAGATTAACAAAATCAATACTGGCCAACTCAGACTTATCTAAATCCTAGAATGTACGTAGTTCCCATAAACTCCTAGAATGTACGTAGTTCTCATAAACTCCTAGAATGTACGTAGTTCTCATAAACTCCTAGAATGTACGTAGTTCTCATAAACTCCTAGAATGTACGTAGTTCTTATAAACTCCTAGAATGTACGTAGTTCTCATAAACTCCTAGAATGTACGTAGTTCTTATAAACTCCTAGAATGTATGTAGTTCTTATAAACTCCTAGAATGTACGTAGTTCCCATAAACTCCTAGAATGTACGTAGTTCTCATAAACTCCTAGAATGTACGTAGTTCTCATAAACTCCTAGAATGTACGTAGTTCTCATAAACTCCTAGAATGTACGTAGTTCTTATAAACTCCTAGAATGTACGTAGTTCTCATAAACTCCTAGAATGTACGTAGTTCTTATAAACTCCTAGAATGTATGTAGTTCTTATAAACTCCTAGAATGTACGTAGTTCTTATAAACTCCTAGAATGTACGTATTTCTTATAAACTCCTAGAATGTACGTAGTTCTTATAAACTCCTAGAATGTACGTAGTTCTTATAAACTCCTAGAATGTACGTAGTTCTCATAAACTCCTAGAATGTACGTAGTTCTTATAAACTCCTAGAATGTATGTAGTTCTTATAAACTCCTAGAATGTACGTAGTTCTTATAAACTCCTAGAATGTACGTAGTTCTTATAAACTCCTAGAATGTACGTAGTTCTTATAAACTCCTAGAATGTATGTAGTTTTTATGCGCGCATGTTCCTTACTCTGGCATAGAACTATATATATTTAAATCAGTAATACAAGTTGACTGTTCACGTACACAGGAGTTCTGATAGAACATATCTCTCTCTCTCTCTCTCTCTCTCTCTCTGAACCTTAAGTGCCCAGGGCACATGGGGCTTCCGCAAGGGTTTTCCACACATGCCTGTCCTTCGCCTTTTTTTCTGCTCTTGCCCAGGTGAGCCCTCTATTGCTCAACATCCTTTCTGTTGTTCTTCTCCATGTCTCTTTTGGTCTACCCTTACTTCTGCTCCCCTGTGGTGTCCATCTTAGTGCTATTTTTGGTAGTGAGTTGTCAGTCATTCGGAGCACATGTCCCAACCATCGCCAGCGTCTTTCCTCAATAATTGTTGTCAGTGGCTTCATCTGCATTTCTGCTAATAAGATGCTATTTCTTATGGTGTTCGACAAAATATTTTTTTAATTCTTCGTAAACATTTAGTCTGGAAAGAATTCAACTTGTTTTCTATGGTTTTGGTGATTTTCCAGCATTCACTTCCATAGAGTAGTACACTTAGAACATTACTCTTAAATATCTAATTTTCATATTTATGCTTAGTTTTTTTTATTTCCATATATTCTGCAGCATTGCAAAAGCCTGGTTTGCTCTAGTACGTCTGCTGTTGATGTCCTCTGTGCTGTCTCCATTTTCTACTACTCTGCTTCCAAGGTATACAAATTCGTTGACCTCCTCCACTAACTTGTTATCTACTCTGAGTACATTTCTGTTGTTCACATTTTGCTTCATTAACTTTGTCTTTCCTACGTTGATCTTTAGTCCTATGTTGTTTGCATTCTGAGTTAGCTTGTTTATTTTATCTTGCATATCTTTGTGACTGCTTGATAATAGACAAATGTCGTCCGCAAAGTCAAGGTCCTCCAGCACTGTGTCAAGGGTCCATTTTAATCCTCTGCGTTTATCTGATGTTGCCTCCTTCATTAACCAGTCTACTGCCAAGATAAATAATGTTGGTGATAGTACACATCCCTGTTTCACTCCTGTTTGTACCCTAAAGCTGCTGGAGGTATGTTCTCCACAGATAACTTTGCACTGAAAACCCTCGTATAGGGCTTTGATTACATTAACTATTTTATGGGGGAGGCCATGCCATCTTAGGATTTTCCACAGTGCATCTCTGTTGACACTGTCAAAGGCTTTCTCAGAATCTATGAATAATGCATATGTTGTGCTATGCCGCTCATTTGCCTGTTCTAATATTTGTCTAAGTACAAATATGTGGTCTATGCATGATCTTCCTTTCCTAAATCCTGCCTGCTCTTTCCGAAGTTTTTCCTCAAGTGTTGGTACAATTCTGTTGATGATTATTCTGCAAAATACTTTACTGGTGAGTGGCAGTAGGGTAATGCCTCTCCAGTTCCCGCAATCTCTGAGGTCACCCTTCTTTGGTAGTTTTACTATAAGACCAGTTTTCCACTCCTCTGGGGCTTTTTCTAAATCCCAAATTTGCTGTAATATCCGGCAAAGTTGTTTTGGTGTTTCTGTTTCTTCTGCTTTCAACATCTCAGCAGTCACTTCATCTTCACCTGGTGCCCTGTCTGATTTTAGCTTCTTTATCGCCTCCTTTACTTCATTTATTGTTATTGGTCCTGTATTGATGTTTAGTTCCGTTTTTGCTTCAGGTATGTCTATTGCTTGTGCTGCTTGTGTTCTGTTTAGTAGGGTGTTAAAGTGTTCCCTCTATCTTTCAATTTTTTCTCTTTCTCCACTGACCAGTTGTCCATTTTGTGTTCTTACTGCACTTTCACATCTTGTGTTGAAGTTACCTGTCATCTGCTTTGTGATTTTATATATGGTTTTCATGTCATTTGTATATGCTGCTTTCTCTGCTGTTTCTGCTAAGTTGTCATAATATTGACGTTTATCTTGACGGCATGATTCCTTCACTTCTTTGTCGTTTTGTACATAATTACTTAAAACTCGTTCTTTAAGAAGTTGTGATTTGGTGTTCAGTAATTTTTTCTTGATTTCTTTTCTTTGCTCTATCTTTTCCCATGTGGTCTCGCTTATCCATTCCTCTTTTCTCCTTTTCCGATATCCCAGCACCTCTTTTGCTGTTTCCTGTAGTGTTTTATTGAACTCTAATATGGACATTTCTGCTTCGTCTTGTAGGACACTGAAGCGGTTCTTAAGTATTATTGAGAATTTATTTCTTGTTTGCTGGTCTATCAGTTTTCTTGTATCAAAACGTATCTTTCTGTGTTCTCCGATTTGGCTTTCCTTAATTTTAGTTTTATTTTTGCTACCAGAAGGTTGTGATCACTTCCTACATCTGCTCCTTTCCTTGCTCGCACATCTTGTAGTGACCATTTCCACTTGTTGTTTATTAGTATGTGATCGATTTGGTTTTCTGTGGTTTTATCTGGTGACCTCCAAGTCACCTTATGGATGTTTTTGTGTTGGAAAATTGTCCCTCCGACGGTCATCATGTTTTCTTCACAGAAACTGCACAGTCTTTCTCCATTTTCATTTATTTCTCCGATTCCTTCTCTTCCCATGATTCTTCTTCTATCTTCATTTCCTTTACCTACTTTTGCATTGAAGTCGCCCAAGATGAGTAGCATATCATGTTTGGGTATTGTTTCTACTGTGGCCTGGAGGCTGTTGTAAAAATCTTCTTTTAATTCCTCTTCAGCTGCTTCTGTTGGTGCATAACAAACTATAATAGACAGCTTCGTGAATCTTGAGTTGAACCGTGCATATAATAATCTCTCATTTATTGGGGTCCATTTCAGCAATGCTCTTGATGCTTCTTTTGTTATAATCAATGCTACTCCTCCTTCATGAAGATCTTCTGTACCTGACCATATTATTGTATCTTCTGTGTGCTGTGTTGTTAATTTCCGTCTGCCTTGTCCTGTCCATCTTGCTTCTTGTATTCCTAGTATGTCTAGTTTGTATCTGTGCATTTCCTTGATGGTTTGTGCTAGTTTTCCAGTCTGGTTTAGTGTTCTTACATTCCAGCTGCCTATTTGCATCTTATGTTTAGGTTCCATGAGGTCTGCAGTCGGGCTGGGGACTTCCAGTGGCTGGCTTTCATCCACAACCTTCATGGGCTCAGTTTCCTGATACGCATTTCTCCTTTCACCTGCAATTGCTTTTTCCCTTGCTTCCGTTTCTGTAGCAGTCTGATAGTTTTTTTTACCAGATAGGGTTGCTGGCCCTATGCTGAACCCTCCTTAGTCGCCTTTTACGATCATGCATGGTAGGGTACAGTGGTCCTATTCTTTGCAGATCCCGGGTACCACACGGGGGGATAGAACATATACAATGCGTTTATTGCCGTGTTATCTAGAGAAGAGATTTTATCAGACACAAGAGTAAATTTTAGAAGAAACTGTCAAGAAACAATGATACAATAATTGTCAATAAACAGTGATATAATAACGATAAAGAGACAATGTTACAATAACTGTCAGGAGACAATGATATAATAACTATCAAGAATCAATGATATAACAATAGTCAATTCTCGAGAATCTCAAAATAATCACTTTGTGAAAGTGGTGATGGATACTTTTTTATTCACGTTTTAGTAACATAAGTTGTCACAGTGGTACGTGTAAAATTAGCTGTCACAGTAGTACGGATATAATTAGCTGTCACAGTGACCTTAGTATAATTAGCTGTCACAATGGTCTGAGTATACTTAGCTGTCACAGTGGTCTGAGTATAATTAGCTGTCACAATGGTCTAAGTATAATTAGCTGTCACAGTGGTCTGAGTATAATTAGCTGTCACAGTGGTCTGAGTTTAATTATCTGTCACAGTGGTGGGCGTATAATTAACTGTCACAATGGTCTGAGTATAATTAGCTGTGACAATGATCTGAGTATAATTAGCTGTCGCAATGGTCTGAGTATAATTAGCTGTCACAGTGGTCTCAGTATAATTAGCTGTCAAAATGGTCTGCGTATAATTAGCTGTCACAGTGATCTCAGTATAATTAGCTGTCACAAAGGTCTCAGCATAATTAGCTGTCACAATGATCTGAGTATACTTAGCTGCCACAATAGTTTGAGTATAATTAGCTGTCACCATAAGTATAATTAGCTGTCACAATGGTCTTATAATAATTAACTGCCACAATGGTATGAGTATAATTAGCTGTGATAATCGTCTGAATATAATTAGCTGTCGCAATGGTCTGAGTATAATTAGCTGCCACAGTGGTGGGCGTATAATTAACTGTGGTAATGGTCTGAGTATAATTATCTGTCACGGTGGTGGGCGTATAATTAACTGTCACAGTGTAGTACGAGTTTAGTTAAGTGTCACAGTGGTCCAGAAAAATTAGCTGTCACGGTAGTATGGGTATAAATAGGTGTCACATTGGTACGGGTATAATTAACTGTCACAGTGGCGCGTTCATAAATAGCTTCCATATTGGGGCGGGCATAATTAACTGTCACAGCGGTACAAGTATAGTTAGCTGTCACATAGGTACGTGAATACGTAGCTGTCACGGCCATATGGGTTTAATTAACTGTCACAGAGATGCAGGTATAATTAGCTGTCACAGCTATACGGGTATAATTAGCTGTCACAGTGGTACAGGTATAGTTAGCTGTCACAGTGATATATGTACAATTAGCTGTCACACTCATAAAGGTATAATTAGCTGTCACAGCGATACGGGTATAATTAGCTGTCACAGCGATACGGGTATAATTAGCTGTCACAACGGTACGGATATAATTAGCTGTCACAATGGTATGGGTATAATTAGCTGTCACAGTGGTATGGGTATAATTAGCTGTCACAGTGGTATGGGTATAATTAGCTGTCACAGTGGTATGGGTATAATTAGCTGTCACAGTGGTATGGGTATAATTAGCTGTCACAGTGGTACAGTTATAATTAGCTATCACACTCGTAAAGTTATAATTAGCTGTCACAGTGGTACATGTATAATTAGCTATCACACTCGTAAAGTTATAATTAGCTGTCACAGTGGTACAGGTATAATTAGGTATCACACTCGTAAAGTTATAATTAGCTGTCACAGTGGTACAGGTATAATTAGCTATCACACTCGTAAAGTGATAATTAGCTGTCACAGTGGTACAGATATAATTAAATATCACAGTGGTACAGGTATAACACAAAGTTGGATCATTCCTTATTGTCATATAAAAGTTACGATGGGTGATTGATAAGTTCGAGGTATACTATAAAACGAATTATTTGTGGAGAAACTTTTTTTGGGTTATTTCTCACTATAGTCCCCTTGCATGTTTATGTACTTAGTCCAGCGATCCTGGAGCGTAGGGATCCCATCTTTGTAAAAGTCAGCATCTTGTGCCAGTAGAAAGTGGTCTACAACAATAATGACGTCATCATCTGAAGCAAAATTTGTGACCACCGAGCTCCTTTTTGAGTTTGGTAAACAGGCAATAGTCCGAAAGCGGCCAAATCTGGATAATAAGGAGGATGTTCAAGAAGCTGGAAGCCGCACTCATGAATGGCAGCCATTGCTATCGCCGACTTGTGAACTGGGGCATTGTCTTGACGAAAGATGACTCCTCTCTTCAATTTCCCTCGACGCTTTTCCTTCAATTTGACTCGCAGTTGCTTCACAAGATTAACGTAATAGGCCCAGGTCACCATTCTGTCCTTTTGAAGATAGTCTACCAATAGCACACCTTCTGAATCCCAAAAGATGGAAGTCATCACTTTGCCTGCAGACAGAACCACCCTTGCTTTCTTTGGAGTTGGGGATCCATGATGTTTAGACTGCTTTAACTGTTCTTTGGTTTCTGGTTGAAAATAATGAACCAAAGTCTCATCCATAGTCACAAATTGCTGAAGAAAATTTCCAGGATCTGCATAAAAATGGTCAAGATTGTCTCTTGACATGTTGAGACGCTGTCGTTTGTGATTAGCTTCAAGAAGTTTCGTAACCCATCGAGCAGAGACCTTTGTCATTTGAAGATCAATTTGAATAATGGCATGACCACGTTAATGGGAGATGCCCAATTCAATAGCAATATATCGCTCAGTTAGTCGTCGATCCTCAATTATCATGTCACGGATTCTGCCGGTGGTTACCGTTCTTGGTCTTCCTGTACGGGGATCATCTTCCAGACTCTCCCTTCCATGTTTGAATTGAGCTGCCCATTTCTTCACTGTGCTGTAAGAAGGAGCACTCGCCTTTAGAGTCTCCACCATATCCTCATGGATCTTCTTCGATGATAAACCTTTGATGCAGAGGTAACGATTGACTGCTCGATGAGAAATCTTTATCCATTTTCTCAATTCCTGCCACCCCTTATCAATTCAGTAGCCTGTAAAACAATCGGTTGCAATTAATTTCTTGAAACTCGATGTTTAATTTTACATTAACTTGATCTACACATGCACCTAATATCAACTGTGCATTTAAACATTTGTATCTTATGCCGAGAACATATTATTCACTCCTCGTATATGGAACCACACTATGTGTCACCAGTGTGGAGGATTCGGATATAGCAGGGACCAAGACTAGCTCCACTTGTAGCTCTTTGTGATAGGTTATTTAGCCAGTCTTCTAGGAGCGTAGACACAAGTTCAGGCAGTGAGTCAGCTGACTACATCTGACATGCTGACCAAGCATAACTCACCAACCTGTGTTCCAGCTCTCGGTTAATGGCCTTAGTTACAGATTGCCTGATTAATGTGGCAGTAATCATCGTGGTTTTCTGCCTGATTAATGTGGCAGTAATCATGTTGTTTTCTGCCTGATTAATGTGGCAGTAATCACCGTGGTTTTTTGCCTGATTAATGTGGCAGTAATCACCGTGGTCCACACAGGGTGGAATTTTCTAAAATTGTTCCTATTCTTTTAGTTCTACTCCAGGTCTGCAAAAACTACTGCAGTACTCCACTCTCCATTCATCACGATCATGTACCTCAACATCTTCACCGCATCGACTGCAAAGAGCATCCAGGTAGCAGTTGAAGGGAGGTAGATGAATAACACAGCAAAAACAACCGCAATCTGTTAAAATGGTCTCTGAAGAAGTTCTTCCCTAAAAAGAAGAACTGTACTAAGATTCGTGGGCTAAGAGTTTAAAATAAAATCTTTTCGCGCGCAGTCGAAGGTATCCGTTGTTGAAATATGGAAAAGACAACAATAACGACAACAAAGAATACTGGAGATGTTTGTTTCACATGTACTAACAAGCAAGTTATACCTCTCCCATGCTCAACTCTTGGAGGTAAGGGCAGATCACTTCTTCTTGACCTGCCTATTTCATATAAAAAACAATACAAGAGTTTTAGCAATAACATCGGATGCTTTAAAACACCCTGACTTATTTCTAGAACTTAAACAGTTTTCGTCACATCTTTGATTCAAAATATGCACCTCAGTATAATGTCACATAAATGTTAACTGTTGCACAGGCTACCTGTGTCAGGTAATTCACTGGCTACCTGTGTCAAAGTCAGCATCTTGTGCCAGTAGAAAGTGGTCTACAACAATAATGACGTCATCATCTGAAGCAAAATTTGTGACCACCGAGCTCCTTTTTGAGTTTGGTAAACAGGCAATAGTCCGAAAGCGGCCAAATCTGGATAATAAGGAGGATGTTCAAGAAGCTGGAAGCCGCATTCATGAATGGCAGCCATTTCTACCGCCAACTCGAGAACTGGGGCATTGTCTTGACGAAAGATGACTCCTCTCTTCAATTTCCCTCGACGCTTTTCCTTCAATTTGACTCGCAGTTGCTTCACAAGATTAACGTAATAGGCCCAGGTCACCATTCTGTCCTTTTGAAGATAGTCTACCAATAGCACACCTTCTGAATCCCAAAAGATGGAAGCCATCACTTTGCCTGCAGACAGAACCACCCTTGCTTTCTTTGGAGTTGGGGATCCATGACGTTTCCACTGTTTTGACTGTTCTTTGGTTTCTGGTTGAAAATGAGGAACCCAAGTCTCATCCATAGTCACAAATTGCTGAAGAAAATTTCCAGGATCTGCATAAAAATGGTCAAGATTGTCTCTTGACATGTTGAGACGCTGTCGTTTGTGATTAGCTTCAAGAAGTTTCGTAACCCATCGAGCAGAGACCTTTGTCATTTGAAGATCAATTTGAATAATGGCATGACCACGTTAATGGGAGATGCCCAATTCAATAGCAATATATCGCTCAGTTAGTCGTCGATCCTCAATTATCATGTCACGGATTCTGCCGGTGGTTACCGTTCTTGGTCTTCCTGTACGGGGATCATCTTCCAGACTCTCCCTTCCATGTTTGAATTGAGCTGCCCATTTCTTCACTGTGCTGTAAGAAGGAGCACTCGCCTTTAGAGTCTCCACCATATCCTCATGGATCTTCTTCGATGATAAACCTTTGATGCAGAGGTAACGATTGACTGCTCGATGAGAAATCTTTATCCATTTTCTCAATTCCTGCCACCCCTTATCAATTCAGTAGCCTGTAAAACAATCGGTTGCAATTAATTTCTTGAAACTCGATGTTTAATTTTACATTAACTTGATCTACACATGCACCTAATATCAACTGTGCATTTAAACATTTGTATCTTATGCCGAGAACATATTATTCACTCCTCGTATATGGAACCACACTATGTGTCACCAGTGTGGAGGATTCGGATATAGCAGGGACCAAGACTAGCTCCACTTGTAGCTCTTTGTGATAGGTTATTTAGCCAGTCTTCTAGGAGCGTAGACACAAGTTCAGGCAGTGAGTCAGCTGACTACATCTGACATGCTGACCAAGCATAACTCACCAACCTGTGTTCCAGCTCTCGGTTAATGGCCTTAGTTACAGATTGCCTGATTAATGTGGCAGTAATCATCGTGGTTTTCTGCCTGATTAATGTGGCAGTAATCATGTTGTTTTCTGCCTGATTAATGTGGCAGTAATCACCGTGGTTTTTTGCCTGATTAATGTGGCAGTAATCACCGTGGTCCACACAGGGTGGAATTTTCTAAAATTGTTCCTATTCTTTTAGTTCTACTCCAGGTCTGCAAAAACTACTGCAGTACTCCACTCTCCATTCATCACGATCATGTACCTCAACATCTTCACCGCATCGACTGCAAAGAGCATCCAGGTAGCAGTTGAAGGGAGGTAGATGAATAACACAGCAAAAACAACCGCACTCTGTTAAAATGGTCTCTGAAGAAGTTCTTCCCTAAAAAGAAGAACTGTACTAAGATTCGTGGGCTAAGAGTTTAAAATAAAATCTTTTCGCGCGCAGTCGAAGGTATCCGTTGTTGAAATATGGAAAAGACAACAATAACGACAACAAAGAATACTGGAGATGTTTGTTTCACATGTACTAACAAGCAAGTTATACCTCTCCCATGCTCAACTCTTGGAGGTAAGGGCAGATCACTTCTTCTTGACCTGCCTATTTCATATAAAAAACAATACAAGAGTTTTAGCAATATCATCGGATGCTTTAAAACACCCTGACTTATTTCTAGAACTTAAACAGTTTTCGTCACATCTTTGATTCAAAATATGCACCTCAGTATAATGTCACATAAATGTTAACTGTTGCACAGGCTACCTGTGTCAGGTAATTCACTGGCTACCTGTGTCAGGTAAGTCACTGGCTACCTGTATCAGGTAATTCACTGGCTAAATGTGTCAGGTAAGTCACTGGCTAAATGTGTCAGGTAAGTCACTGGCTACCTGTGTCAGGTAATTCACTGGCTAAATGTGTCAGGTAAGTCACTGGCTACCTGGGTCAGGTAAGTTTTGTAAATTGAAGAATATGGCTGCCTCTTCTATTTAATTTCAGATCTATTTTTTTATTCATTTGCACACAACTGTAGAAATTTCTCTCATTTTTTTCTATTCTAATATCTCTTACACTACCAAAACAAAAATGCAATTCACACACACACACAAATATAACACTAAACACATTTATTTTGTTTTCACAGTGAAATAATCATAATTGTATATTCAGTCTACATTCAATTTATATTCAGTCTACATTCACTTTATATTCAGTCTACATTCAATTTATATTCAGTCTACATTCAATTTATATTCAGTCTACATTCAGTTTATATTCAGGCTACATTAAGTTTAAAATTGTAATGCATAAAACTAAATAAAGTCAGATATGTAGGTACTTTTGTCTATTTTTTCAGGTTTGAAACCACTTTAACGAAAGACATTAGTGAAAGATATACTTAATTAACTTCATCCCATACACCAGACCTGGTTATCTTTTAGTTTACACTTTGAATGTTCCATTCCCTCTCACAAAAAGGACAAGCATATGTCTGTCTAAGTGACAGCTTGACATTAGGAATATAAACCAGCACTGATCTATCCTTAAAAGTTTAAGTTCTCAGCTATTTCAGATACTTACAAACTACCACACAGGCCGTATGTTACTGCTGTGCCATTCAGGCACCAAAACAGGACACGTGATAGTACAATTTTAGACTTCTGCCAAGGGAAAAAACAACTAGGCTACTTTGCTAGGCTCTGAGTAACAACATTCACTCCAGCTACGATACTTCACTCTTCAACATTAACATTGTGACACCAGACACAACTTAACACTTAACATACTATAGGGCTAACAGAATAAACGCTGATGTAAAACAATAGTATAAGACGGCATTTACCAAGTCATTAAACACATTTAATATGAGAAAATGATGAGTGTGAATCCTGATGGATGCAAGGAAATGAAGCAATCGACACAAGACATCAGAAGAATCAAAATACAAAGATATGCAAAAATTCCCGACAAGACTTACTTCCACATAGGGAAAACACATGTAAACAAACATACAAACCTCTAAATAGAAACATCCACCTGAATAAACTCTGCCAAAAAAAATATAGCTCTACACAGCACATTCCTGCAACCACTCAAAACCTATGACTGAACCTACATTCTATCAACCACTCAAAAACTATGACTGAACCTACATTCTATCAACCACTCAAAACCTATGACTGAACTTACATTCTGTCAACCACTCAAAACCTATGACTGAACCTACAATCTATCAACCACTCAAAACCTATGACTGAACCTACATTCTATCAACCACTCAAAACCTATGACTGAACCTACATTCTGTCAACCACTCAAACTAGAAAGAAGTCATGAAAAAGAGAAAAGCCTAGAACAATTTCTTACATTCCAACTCTACAGCCTAATCATCCTAACACTGAGCAATTAGACGAAAACTAGACATGTCTTTTAGGTCGAGAGCTCATTCACAACTCTCTCTCTCTGTCTTTCTCTCTCTCTCTGTCTCTCTCTTTCTGTCTCTCTCTGTATCTGTCTCTCTCTCTCTCTCTCTGAATTGTCTCTTCCTCTTTCTCATTCTCACTCTGTGTCTCTCTCTGTCTCTCTCTCACTGAATTGTCTTTTATATCACATCTTTTCTCTAAAATGTATCACACTTTTATATCACATGATTTCTCTAAAATTTATCAGACCTTTACTTTTTTCTTTAAAATCTAGCAGAACTTTATATCATACGAGGGGTGATTGATAGGTTCTGGGCATAAGGTTAATATAAGTTTAAACACAAAGTTTCAAGAAATTAACTGCAACCAATTTTTGTTACAGGCTACTGAAGTGGTAAGGGGTGGCAGAAATTGAGAAAATGGAAAAAACTTTCTCATCGAGCAGTCATTTACTACCTCTGCATAAAGGGCTTATCATCAAAGGAGATCCATGAGGATATGGTAGAGACTCTAGGGGAGAGTGCCCCTTCTTACAGCACAGTGAAGAAATGGGCAGCTCAGTTAAAACATGGAAGGGAGAGTCTGGAAGATGATCCCCGTCCAGGAAGACCAAGAACGGTAACCACAGATGAAACCACCGACAGAATCCATGACATGATAATGGAGGATCGAGGACTAACTGAGCGGTACAATGCTATTGAGTTGAGCATCTCCCAAGAACGTGTTCATACCATTATTCACAATGATCTCCAAATGACAAAGGTCTCTGCTCGATGGGTTACGAAACCTCTTGGAGCTGATCACAAACGACATCGTCTCAACATGTCAAGAGACGATCATGGCCATTTTTCTGCAGATCCTGAAACGTTTCTTCAGCAATTTGTGACTATGGTTGAGATTTGGGTTCATCATGTTCAACCAGAAACCAAAGAACGATCAAAGCAGTGGAAACATCATGGATCCCTACCTCCAAATAAAGCAAGGGTGGTTCTGTCTACAGGCAAAGTGATGGCTTCCATCTTTTGGGATTCAGAAGGTGTGCTATTGGTAGACTAGTTTCCATCTTTTGGGGATTCAGAAGGTGTGCTATTGGTAGACTATCTTCAAAACGGTCAGCTGGGCCTATTACGCTAATCTTGTGAAGCAAAGGCGGGTCAAATTGAAGGAAAAGCGTCGAGGGAAATTGACGAGAGGAGTCATCTTTCATCAAGACAATGCTTCAATTCACAAGTCGGCGGTGGCAATGGCTGCCGTTCATGAATGAACATCCTCCTTATTCTCCAGATTTGGCCCCTTCGTTCTATAAAGCTTATAAAACCAAAACAAAGAGCTCAGAGGTCGCAAATTTGCTTCAGATGAAGACGTCATTCTTGCCGTAGACCACTTTCTACTGGCACAAAATGTTGACTAAGTCACAGCTTGACCTTGGGAATATAAACCAGCACTGATCTCTCCTTAAACGTTTAAGTTCTCAGCTATTTTAGATACTTACAAACTGCCACACAAGCCGTATGTTACTGCTGTGCCATTCAGGCACCAAAACAGGACACGTGATACTACAGTTTTAGACTTCTGCCAACGGAAAAAAACAACTAGGCTACTTTGCTAGACTCTGAGTAACAACATTCACTCCAGCTACGATACTTCACTCTTCAACATTAACATTGTGACACTAGACACAACTGAACACTTAACATACTATAGCACTAACAGAATAAACGCTGATGTAAAGCAGTAGTATAAGACGGCATTTACCAAGTCATTAAACACATTTAATATGAGAGAATGATGAGTGTGGATCCTGATGGATGCAAGGAAATGAAGCAATCGACACAAGACATCAGAAGAATCAAAATACCAATATATGCAAAAATTCCCGACAAGACTTACTTCCACATAAGGAAAACACATGTAAACAAACATACTAACATCTAAATGTAAGCATCCAACTGACTAAACTCTGCCAAAAGTATAACTCTACACAGCACATTCCTGCAACCACTCAAAACTTATGACTGAACCTACATTCTGTCCACCACTCAAAACCTATGACTGAACCTACATTCTGTCCACCACTCAAAACCTATGACTGAACCTACATTCTGTCAACCACTCAAAACCTATGACTGAACCTACATTCTGTCAACCACTCAAACTAGAAAGAAGTCGTGAAACGGGGAAAAGCCTAGAACAATTTCTTACATTCTAACTCTACAGCTCAATCATACTAACACTGAGCAGCTAGACGAAAATTAGACATGTCTACCAAGGTCGAGAGCTTACTCGCATCTCTCTGTGTCTCTCTCTCTATCTCTCTGTGTCTCTCTCTGTCTATCTGTCTCTCTGTCTTTCTCTCTGTCTCACTCTGTCTCTCTCTGTCTCTCACTCTGTCTCTCTCTGTCTCTCTCTGTCTCTCACTTTGTCTCATTCTCACTCTCTGTCCCACTCTCACTCTCTCTGCCTCACTCTCACTCTGTCCATCTCTGTCTTACTCTCACTCTCTCTGTGTCTCATTCTTGTCTCTCTCTGTCTCACTCTCACTATGTCTCTGTTTGTCTGTCTGTCTGTCTGTCTGTCTCTCTCTCTCTCTCTCTTTCTCTCTGAATTGTCTCTTCCTCTTCTCAGAAATGTAGCAGACCTTTATATTACATCTTTTCTCTAAAATTTAGCAGACCTTTATATCACATCTTTTCTCTAAAATTTAGCAGACCTCTGTATCATATCGTTTCTCTAAAATTTAGCAGACCTCTATATCATATCTTTTCTCTAAAATTTATCAAACCTTTATATCACATCTCTTCACTGAAATCTAGCAGACCTTTATATCATACAAGGGGTGATTGATAAGTTCACGGCAAGGTTAGTATAAGTTTAAACACCAAGTTTCAAGAATTTAACTGCAACCAATTTTTTTTACAGCCTACTTAAGTGGTAAGGTGTTGCAGTAATTGAGAAAGTTGGTAAAAATTTCTCATCGTGCAGTCATTTGCTACCTCTGCATTAAGGGCTTATCATCAAAGGAGACCCATGAGGATATGGTAGAGAATCTAGGGGGGAGTGCCCCTTCTTACAGCACAGTGAAGAAATGGGCAGCTCAATTCAAACATGGAAAGGAGAGTCTGGAAGATGATCCCCGTCCAGGAAGACCAAGAATGGTAACCACCGATGAAACCACCGGCAGAATCCATGGCATGATAATGGAGGATTGACGACTAACTGAGCGGTACATTGCTACTGATTTGGGGGTCTCCCAGGAACGTGTTCATGCCATTATTCACAATGATCTTCAAATGACAAAGGTCTCTGCTCGACAGGTTACGAAACTTATTGGACCTGATCACAAATGACACCGTCTCAATATGTCAAGAGACAATCTTGGCCATTTTTATGCAGATCCTGAAAAGTTTCTTCAGCAATTTGTGACTATGGATGAGACTTTGGTTCATCATTTCAACAAGAAACCAAAGAAAGGTCAAAGCAGTGGAAACATCTTGGATCCCCAGCTCCAAAGAAAGCAAGGATGGTTCTGTCTGCAGGCAAAGTGATGGCTTCCATCTTTTGGTATTCAGAAGGGGTCCTATTGGTAGACTATCTTCAAAAGGACAGAACGGTCATCTGGGCCTGTAACGCTAATCTTCTGAAGCAACTGCTGATCAAATTGAAGGAATAGCGTAGAGGGAAATTGACGAGAGGAGTCATCTTTCATCAAGACAATACTCCAGTTCACAAGTTGGCTGTGGCAATGGCTGCCATTCATGAATGTGGCTTCCAACTTCTTGAACATCCTCCTTATTTCCCAGATTAAGCCCTTTCAGACTATTATCTGTTTACCAAACTCAAAAAGGAACTCAGTGGTCATAAATTTGCTTCAGATAATGACGTCATTCATGCTGTAGACCACTTTCTACTGGCTCAAGATGCTGACTTTTACATAGAAGGACCCGTAAGCTCCAGGTACGCTGGACTAAGTGCATAAACTTTCAAGGGGGCTATGTTGAGAAATAACCAAAACAAATTGTCCGCAAATAATCTGTTGTACCTTATGTCGAGAACTTATCAAACATCGCTCGTATCTTTCCTCTAAAATCTAGAAAACCTTTATATCAAATCTTTTCTCTAAAGTCTAGCAGACCATTATATCACATTTTTTCCTTAATTCTAGCAGACCAGTATATCTATTTTTCTCTAAAATCTAGCAGATCATTATATCACAGTTTTTTCTCTAAAATCTACCAGACCATAATATCACATTCTTTTCTCTAAAATCTAGCAGACCATTAAATCACATTTTTTTTTCGAGCGCACTTCACGGACTTCTCTCAATTCCCATGTGATACTCACAGCACTCAAAGCACGACCGTCCCACACGAACAAGGGCATTCACTCTATATTTACTAAACCAATCTTTTTAACGTCCCCTTGCTGTCACAACGTTATGGTAATGTAAATAGAAGCTATTTCTAAGCAATGTATCTCATGACTCAAAGTTACATGAGGTACGGTGCTGACCTGACCACAGTCGACATAACAGCTTTAGTGGGGTGTGTTGGCGACCAATAGCTGACATAGTGCCTCCAGTAACATGCCAAGTCTGGCTGACGGGACAGGGATGGGAATTATCAAAGTTGGGGGAGAGGTGTACTACGTAACAAAAACAGAAAGAAGATACTGCATACTTTGTCAAGATTTTGCTTCTGAGAACATGTTAGGCTATCAAAAGTTGCTCAAACAGACCAGCTCAACTTCGTTCTCTTAAGAGTCAAACAGGCTTGGTCGACTGCTGCCAAGATTAGAACCGAAGTAATGGAAGCAGCCGTTTATGTGCAGAAAGGAGAGTCAGCACGTAAAGGCTTTCATTTTAATCTTTCTCTCTCTCTCACACATTATTATTTCTGTCTTATTTAGCCACAAACAGACTTTACCTGTGTTATGATGTGGCGGGCCCCTGACTACGGGAAGTAACTCTAACAGATTCTGGCCTGTGTTATCTGTTACATGTAATTAAAAGCACTGTCTAACTCAACATTTCAAGATGTATGTATCTCGGTGCTGATTTATTGATTCAGACTATTCAGATTTACTTTGATTCATCAAAATTAAAATCAAGTATTTGTTCATCAAATTATAATATCACAGGCAAGTTATAGATCTAAGGTATCAGAAAATTAAGGTAAGCGATATTTGTAACTAACCTAATAACCCACCTCTTCTACTTTGTTCATGCGACCTCCGTATTCCATTAACTTACATCCTTATACATGAATGTAAACATTTATCTGAATTATTTGTACATATGTTTAAAAATGCATTAATTATATATAACGCATGTTAATATATATATATATATATATATATCAACCCGTTCGTTAAACATATCACCCAATTCGTTCTGTTATATAACCATGTCGCCCAGTTAGTTCTGTTGTATAACCATATCACCCAGTCCGTTATGTTATATAACATATAACTAGTTCTTTCTGTTACATAACATATCACGGTACAACATCGTGTAACAGGAAAGCACTGACACAAGCTGATAGTTACTTCTGCGCGAAAATGACAGAAGATGACAAAAGCAGGTTGGAAGTGATGTGAAAGTTACCAAAGATTACAATCAGGTTTGTATGTCACGAAGAAGAAGATAGTAACAAAAAGAGAATGTTATTAGAAGTAAACACTTATCTACACGTTGAACATACTGAACGTTTTAAAACATTTACCTTCAGTTTCGCTCATTGATACAGCTTGTGTATGGAAAAAAGAAGGGAGAAAGTAATGATAGTTTCATGACGTGATAGATTTACTTATGTTAGTAATTCAAAATTGTCAGAATAATGAGGGAAAATTCATCTCGATCTGTGTGTATTTTCTTCCAATGTCTTTTCGTGCATTAAGATGCAGCTTAAATATAACTGGGGGTAATTTACAGGAAAAAATCGGACGTATCTCATATAAATAAAAGTGGTTGATAGTTATATATATATATATATATATTATATATATATATATATATGTGTGTGTTTTTGTGTGTGTGTGTGCACGCGCGCAAAAGCAAGTTAAGCATGAAAATGACAACCATTAACTATCATGATTGGCAAAGTTGTTTATAATAGCTTGACAAAATTCACACATAAAACTTGTTTTCCATGAAACTTTCTGGTTAGTTTGACTGAGCAGAATTAACCGCCAAAAAATATCTGTGTAACAAACAGGATGTGTGACTGGATCCGTGTGACGTGTAGAAGACACACAATTGATAGCCATAGCTTATGTAGCAATATTCTGGCTACGGAATTACAAATGTTCAGTCAAGACCAGCAATGTCTGAAAGTTTCCTCAATTTTTTTAAAAAATCTGTGTGGATTATTCCTTAGTTTTGATACAGCATTACTTCTTCCCACTTCGTCAGCGATGGTTTAACACTTTACAGAAGAAGAGATTTATCAAACACAATGGTTCTAAGGACTGTTATTGCCGGAGGTGAGGTGGAGAATTAGCTCTCCCTCCAAGGGCGTGCGTCGCAAACAGCCTCTGGCAGTCAATTCCAGCTCCTGGCCTTCCCGTGGCAGAACTGTTTAAACTGACAGGAGAAGGGGCGAAGGCGAATATCTGGCGCCTGAAAACCAGATACTTAGGGTAGATGAGTGGCACGTTTGGTAGGTCATCTACTGCTGCTGGCGAGATTCTTCAGCTGCCGTGCATGGAGCGGTGCTCCTCCCGGCCAATGAAGAAAGGTTCAAATGGGGTTGCCGCGCAGCACCATTGCAGAAAAAGTGGTAAAAAGGATAAAGCGAAGCAAACAGTCAAATCACGGCACCTCTGGTCTGGAGGTCGGCCACGTCCTGAGTGCAGTCATATCGGGTGAAATGCATGAACCGGTTTGTCCCAGAGGTTAAGACACTGCTGGCGAGACTCTTCGATTGCCGCGCGTGGAGTGAAACTCCCCCCGGTCAAGGAAGAAAATGCGGAAAAGAAATAAAGGTCGCTGTGCGGTGCCGATGTGAAAAAGGTGGTGGAAAGGATAAAGTGAAACTTAATCGGTATGTCCAGTAGTATCGCTGCGAGAGCTACACATACCACGGCACCTCTGCTCTAGAGGCAGGCCACGTCCGAAGTACACCTACACTGGTGAAATATGCCTAAACCGGCACACACCAGGGGTGGAACTTGATGGCTAGACATGTCATGCCACCTCCGCTCTAGAGGTCGGTCACGCCTGATATACACCCATACTTGTGAATTATGCCTAAACCGGCTCACACCAGGGGTGAATCTTGAAGGCTACACATGTCACAGTACCTCTGCTCTAGAGGTCGGTCACGTCCCAAACACGCCTATACTGGGATAATATGCCTAAACTGGCTCAACCCAGGGGTGGAAGTCACTAGTGGCGAGGATTCGTCCTCTTGGACAAAATATCCATCCTGGTCACAACTAGGAAGGGTAGCGGCCATGACTACAAAATGCTGAAGTCGGAGACACTGGACCAGGGCAGTCTAGATAGGCAACCACCTCTCACCCGGCGGGGATGTCTGCGTATCCTAATCACGCTGAGGTTTTCCGGTGAGAAAGTCCAACTCTGGACTGGACGGGCAACCACCTCTCACCCGGCGGTGATACACGGGTATCTAAAAAAACTTCGAGATTTTCCGGTGAGAAAGTCCAACTCTGGCCTGGGTGAGCTACCAACTCTCACCCAGCTGGGAGGCACTGATATCCTAAACACGTCGAGGTCTTCCGGTGAGAAAGTACAACTCTAGACTAAACTGGTGCAACGAAAACCACAGTGTCACGTAATCGGCTTCAGTGACACACCAAGAATGCAGGCTCAAGCCCTGCGATACTCTGAACCTCTTGTTGGTCCTCTCGGGGATCTCGTGTGCTCCTTTCGGGGACCACACAGGAGACCACGGGACCTAACGAGGAGAACATAATCATTTCAGAATATAGGTTCTGCCTCCGTTGCTTTCGCTTGTAAATCTGTGTTCTGGGAGGAGCCCAACTTCAGAGAAGATTTGATTATCCTCAAAGGGACATCCATCTTCACTTCGATGGATGCATTGAATTCTTTGGCTCATGACCAATCTTAGTCAGATAAGTGATAGTGATGTATCACTTAGGTAGTTTCGGTTACATTATTTCTAATGAGGATGAATAGTAACACTGTAATGAATGTCTGTTTCTCAAAACATAAGGGATAATTTCGGACAGTGTATACAAGAGTACACTATGATGATGATGATGTCAATAGTGACATATTCCCCATTTAACCCGTTGTGTAATCTTCCTACAAGATGATATATCACGTCTTCAAAAACCTCAGTCTCCAAGGATTTCTAGTCTAGATGGTCACCAATTCAAACATAAATGACAAAACAAGAAAATCCACTACATACATATCACACGATGGACAACACAGATTACATGTGTACTACATACGCATTGTAAACTGGAAATAACAATTTACAAAACTGAAAACTTCAACAATTAACTCAGATTTAAGATCCACATTCTAATTATTTCTTGTCTCTACATAAGATACACGAAGAAACCGACAATGAGAAAAGAACTAGAAAAAAGCGAATAAACAGACACTTGTAACTAAGTACTGACCTTGACCTCCGGAATAATCGCACTGAAGAGAAAGACAGAAATAGTAAACTATAAAATTTTAAGAAAATCGAAACAGGTAAAAATAAGCATACAATTATTGTCTAGTCCAATAAATGGCCAGTAAGTTGACTTAAAAACTTTCCCTTGTTAAGTCTAGTCTAGCAGCTGTTTCCCGTGATATATTCTGCATTTGCACTTGCTACTTTTGTTAGAACTTCCTTTAAAGTTATTTCCCTTATTAAGTCTGCCATGATAATTGTTTTCTTTGTCAACTCTGTCTTAACAACTGATGTTTACGTAAACGTTTACCTGTGTCAGGTGTTTTTCTTGTTAAATCTCTGTACTAAGAATGTCTTAGTGTGCCGTCAGCTTACAGATGATGGCAGGTGCTCTTCTATTCAGAATTTAGAATTTGGACACTTTCATTTACACAGGATTTAGACATTGTCTAAGAATCAAAGATGAATACTCTTCAAAACTAAAAAAAAAGTTGAAAAGTTCCAATGATCAGAGGTGAACACATTCAAAATATAGAATTCGGGCACTTTCTGCGCCTTAGAATCTGGACACTGTAAAGAAGACTAGAAACTCTACCCAGCCCTCACCAGGTGAACAACTCTAATGCTATGGAGGCTGACACTTCCTTAGGCGTATACCGCTGTGAAATTCTGAGAGCTCTTTACTGGGGTATTAAAAGTGTAAGAGCTGTTTACTGGGGTATGAAAAGTGTAAGAGCTCTTTACTGGGGTATGAAAAGTGTAAGAGCTATTTACAGGGGTATGAAAAGTGTAAGAGCTGTTTACAGGGGTATGAAAAGTGTAAGAGCTGTTTACAGGGGTATGAAAAGTGTAAGAGCTGTTTACAGGGGTATGAAAAGTGTAGGAGCTGTTTACTGGGGTATGAAAAGTGAAGGAGCTGTTGAATGGTGTATGAAAAGCGTAAGAAATTTTTATTGGAGTATGAAAAGTGTAAAAGCTGTTTACGGGGGTATGAAAAAGTGTAATTGTTTTTTACTGAGAGTATGAACAATGTAAGAACTGTTTACTGGGACATGAAAAGTTTAAGAGCTCTTCACTGGGGTATGAAAAGTGCAAGAGCTGTTTACTGGGCTATGAAAAGTGGAAGAGCTGTTTACTAGGGCGTGAAAATTGGAAGAGCTGTTTACTTGGGTATGAAAAGTGTGAGAGATGTTTAATGGGATATGAAAAGTATAAGAGCTGTTTACCGTGGTATGAAAAATGTAGGAGCTGTTTACTGCGGTATGAAAATTGTAGAAGCTTTTGACTGGGGTATGAAAAGTATAAGACATGTTTACTGGGGTATCAAAAGTGTAAGAGCTGTTTACTGGGGTATGAAAAGTGTAAGAGCTGTTGACTAGGGTATGAAAAGTATAAGAGCTGTTTACTGCGTCAGGAAAAGTCTCTTAGAGCTGTTTACTGGGACATGAAATTGTAAGAGCTGTTAACTGGGTCTTTATAAGTGTAAGAGCTGCCTACACTTACATGAAAATTGTAAGAGCAGTTTACTCAGGTATGAAATTGTAAGAGCTGTTTGCTCGGATTCGAGAAGTGTAAGAGCTGTGTGCTAGGATACGAGAAGTGTAAGAGCTGTTTGCTGCATTACAAAAAGTGTAAGATCTGTTTACTCGGGCATGAAGCGTGTAAGAGTTCTTTACCAGGGTATGAAAAGTGTAAAAGCTGTTTAATGGGCATGAAAAGTGAAACAGCTGTTTATTGGGACATGAAACGTGTAAAAGCTGTTTACTGTGGTATGCAAAGTGTAAGAGCTGTTTACTGCGGCAGTCTAAGAACTGTTTATTGAGACATGAAAAGTCTAAGAACTGTTTATTGAGACATGAAAAGTCTAAGAACTGTTTATTGAGACATGAAAAGTCTAAGAACTGTTTATTGAGACATGAAAAGTCTAAGAACTGTTTATTGAGACATGAAAAGTCTAAGAACTGTTTATTGAGACATGAAAAGTCTAAGAACTGTTTATTGAGACATGAAAAGTCTAAGAGCTGATTAATGGGGTATTAGAAGTCTAAGATCTGTTTACTGGGGTATGAAAAGTGTAAAAGCTTTTTACTGGGACATTAAAAGTTTAAGAGCTGTTTACTGGGGTATGAAAAGTGTAAGAGCTGTTTACTGGGGTAATTTTACGGGACTGATCATAATTATTTTCCTTACAGTAATCTACTCTTTTTCGTTCTTGATTTTAAGTTTCTAAAAATTTCTGTGATGTCGTGCATTTGTGTAGAAAAACTTTCAAGATTTTCTTGAAGAAAGGCTGATCGTATCAATGAATCTGTAATAAAATAACATAATACAGCTATAACTTTATAATGTTCTTTTTTTTTTCTTTATGTCACATTTTTAAGCAGATCATGTTATAAATAATAAATAATAATTTATTGTAATGAAGTAAAATATGTTAATAATGAGATAAAAAAATTCTTACTTCTAAAACAGTAAATGAAAAATGCAGTGGTGACTATAAACAGCAGAATACCGGCAACTGTAAGTCCTATATCACGGATATAAGATTTATTGAACTCTTTGTCTGATGGCTGGTCAATGAGACTAGCGGTTATCGGTTCAGCAGAATCTGAAAAGGAAATGAATGGTGTTACATGATTTATACAGCACTACAAGTCTACCAGGTGTTACCCGGATAGAGAGGTTTCACATGTTCAGATCTATCACCATGTGGTGATAATGGATTAAAAATCTATTACTATTTGTAAACATTAATTCTGTTTACAGATTTGTATTTTACATGCGAGACATGTATATCAAGTTATGCTTCCTGAGATCGGACAGATTTTAGATTGCCTAAGTCGTGGAAATCGATGGAGAAAGAACAGAAAGATAAGCCATACCAGGTGTAAAGGTATGTAACATAAATTATGATTGAAAAGATCTTCATTTATCTCCCTGGAAGTAACAACTGTGCTCTTTGCAGCCAATACGGCGTAGATGCTGAGGCACAATATAGTGTCGGACAGGGAGCTGGTTATGGCGGATATTTTGTCAACTCATGAATACAGCTAAAAAACTGGGTCAGTGCAATACTTCTTTATCAGACTCCACCGCCGTGGGGACTTTAGTGATCCCCACCCTGTTAGCCGGCTCCATCTACGCCTCCATGTCTCTTTCAATATTTACAAATTAACGAACATTATCAATGTGAGGTGAGAACTGCAGTAAAACAGGTTTTAGTTTATTACACATAGTCGGGGGAACATATGGTGTAGTATTAAAGGAACCAAAAATTTGAATTAGACATAGTCGGGGGGAACATATGGTGTAGTATTAAAGGAACCAAAAATTTGAATTAGACATAGTCGGGGGGAACATATGGTGTAGTATTAAAGGAACCAAAAATTTGAATTAGACATAGTCGGGGGGAACATATGGTGTAGTATTAAAGGAACCAAAAATTTGAATTAGACGTAGTCGGGGGGGGGGGGGACATATGGTGTAGTATCATGTACCGGGAGTTGGGCATAAGGCTAACAACCTTATCCTGAAACCTATCTAGAGGCAACTCCAGATGGGAAAAAAAGATATCGTTATGGAAACTCGCAGAGAAACCAACCGAGCATCAGGGATGCCAACTCCGAAGAGCTCATTCGTCGGCCCCAAACATGTGGCAAAGATCGGATTCTGGAATGTGAGAACGATGGCAGCACCAACAAAAACTACCCAGGTCATCAAAGAAATGGAGAGATACCATCTAGACATACTGGGCATCAGCGAAATGCGATGGCCAGAAGCAGGTAAAAGATCGGCGGAAAACAGTAAGTTAATTATACATTCAGGCAGAAATGACAATAAATTCCGAGACGGAGTGGGCATTATTATGTCAAATGTAGCTGCAAAGAGCCTTGTAGAATGGGAAGCAGTGAACAGTCGTATAATAAGAGCACGATACAACCTACGACACGGAAGAATGACAATAATACAGTGTTATGCACCCACGAATGATGCAGATGATGATGTGAAAGACGACTTCTATCACCAACTACAACAAATCATCAACAAACTCCCTAAACACGACATCCTAATTGCTATGGGGGACTTCAATGCTAAGGTAAGGAAGGATAATACCGACGTTGAAAAAGTGATGGGGAAAGAAGGAATTGACATGGTTAATCAGAATGGAGAAAGATTAATTGAAATATGTCTCTAACAGAGGGCATGGTCATTGGAGGCACAATATTCCCACACAAAGAGATACATAAAACAACGTGGATATCTCCAGATGATAGAACTAGAAACCAGATAGACCATTTTTGTATTAGAAAGCAATACAGAACATCTCTCATGGATGTAAGGGCTTATAGGGGTGCAGATGTCAACAGTGATCACAACCTGTGCATAGGGAAAATAAAACTAAAATTGAAAAGTCAACACAAGAAATCAGTACACAGAAAGATAAACATCCACAGCCTACAAGAAGAAAATACTAACATTAATTTCAATCAGGAACTTGCCAATCATTCCAAAACACCCAGTGAAGTTGAGGAGATAGGTATAGATGAGTTATGGAATTCTTACAGCACAGCCATAATCACAGCAGCAAAAGTAAGCGCTGGATTGGAAAAACCAAATAGAAAAGCATGGATATCAGATAAAACATGGAAGTATATACATGAAAGACGAGCAGCCAAATTAAACATGTTGAATGCAAAAGCAGATCATGAAAGAGATTCGTCAAAAGCAAAATACAAAGACATAGACAAGAAAGTACAAAGTTCAGCTAGAAGGGATAAAAGAGAATACATAGACAATATGGCGAAAGAGGCAGAAAAAGCAGCACAAACAGGAGACAGCAAAACTTTATATAACATACAAAAGAGGCTAACAGGTACTATTACATCTAAAGAAAGACCAATCCTTAGCAAAACTGGAACACTATTAACATCAAATAGAGACCAAAAGCAAAGATGGGCTGAACACTTCCAAGAAATACTCAATCGACCACACCCAAAAGAATTGTTAAACCTTGAAACTGACTTACCAGCCCCACAACTAAATGTCAATCTACAGGAAATTAAATTGCATGAAATTGAAGCAGCAGTGAATTTAATGGCTAACAACAAAGCTGCAGGTGAAGATGAAATAACAGCCGAGATGCTAAAAGCTATCAATAGTGACAACATGAGACAACTACAGAGAATGTTTAACATGACTTGGAAAGAAGAAAAGGTCCCTTCTAATTGGAAGAAGGGAATCATTGTTAAAATACCAAAAAAGGGCAACCTTAGTGACTGTAACAACTGGAGAGGAGTAACCTTAATATCAGTTGTGTCAAAAGTATTTTGCAAGGTCATTTTGAATAGACTCAAAGATATAGTGGATACTGCAATGAGAGAAGAACAAGCAGGATTTCGAAAAGGGAGAAGCTGTCTCGACCAGATCTTTACTCTCAGAATAATACTTGAAGAACATATTGAAAAGCAAAACCATTAATACTGAATTTCATAGATTTTAAGAAGGCATTTGATAGCATACACAGAGATTCATTATGGAGAATTTTATGTCTATATGGAATACCATTAAAATTGTCAACATCATTAAGGACTTATACAATGGATATGGTTGTGCAGTCAAGACAGAAGAAGGGATGAGTGAATGGTTCCAGATTGAAACAGGCGTGAAACAAGGATGTATACTGTCTCCTTTACTTTTTGGGATTACAATAGACTTCATAATGACAAAATGCTGCACAGGTAACACAGGTATTGACTGGGTACATGGGACCCAACTAGAAGATCTTGATTTTGCTGATGACATAACTCTTATCAGTAATAATGTGAATTCCATGCAAGAAAAAACAGATAGCCTATCTTCACTGGCTAGCAAAATAGGACTTGAAATTAACAAGGACAAAACAAAAATAATGAAAATTCCCATCAATCAAAATGGAAAAATACACATAGAAGGGACAGATATTGAAGAAGTCAATCAATCTGCATACCTTGGCAGCTACATAGACCAGGATGGTGACACTAGAAAGGAAGTTAGGATCAGAATTGCAAAAGCAGCATCAATCTTCAAGAATCTTGAGAACATATGGAATTCAAAAGTTATAAGCACAAAAACCAAGTTAAGACTATTCAATTCAAATGTAATATCCACCCTCATTTATGCATGCGAAAGCTGGAAAACAACTAAAGAAATAGAAAAGAAATTAGACTCTTTTGAAAACAAATGCCTAAGGAAAATACTCGGCATCAAGTGGAATGAATTCAAGAACAATGCAGAGATAAGACAGATGACTGAACAACAACCAGTCTCACGGGTGATCAGGAAAAGGAGATGGACATATGTTGGTCACTTGATGAGAAGAAACGATCAGAGAATCCCGAAACAAGCTATCAAGTGGAACACAACAGGCCGAAGAAAAAGGGGCAGACCGCGTGAAACTCTGAAGAGGACATTATTAAGAGAGACCAAGTTAACAGGCATAAAATCCTTTGATGAGGTTGAAAGACTCGCCGAAGACAGGAAAAATTGGCGAACTACTTTGCGAGCCCTATGTGACGTCTAACGGCACGGGAAGGATATAACATATATAACATATATAACATTAAAGGAACCAAAATATTGAATTAGACATAGTCGGGGGAACATATGGTGTAGTATTAAAGGAACCAAAATATTGAATTAGACATAGTCGGGGGACATATGGTGTAGTATTAAAGGAACCAAAATATTGAATTAGACATAGTCGGGGGAACATATGGTGTAGTATTAAAGGAACAAAAAAGTTGAATTAGACGTAGTCGGGGGGACATATGGTGTAGTATTAAAGGAACCAAAAAGTTGAATTAGACATAGTCGGGGGAACATATTGTGTAGTATTAAAGGAACCAAAATGTTGAATTAGACATAGCCGGGAGAGCATATGGTGTAGTATTAAGGGAACCAAAAAGTTGAATTAGACATAGTCAGGGGACATATTGTGAAGTACTAAAGAAAGAAAGGGTGAGAATGAATAGCTGCAAGAGCAGAGAAATGAGCATATAGAAATTTAAAACAAGCAGCAGTAAACCAATATTTCGACTACATGTCTTTCTCAATGACGATGGAAAAAAAACAATCTAAATAACAAATAAACACACAAATTACTATTATATGGTAGAGATTCCCTGGTTGGGACTTCAAGTATATAACGAATCTTGTTTGATATTATTTTTGACATATGGCTGATATATTGCTGCTTGGACATTACCAAGGCATGAAAAAAAAACTATAGGTTCACAAGTTTTCAACCGTGAGACAAAAGATATGAGCTCCAATCTACATTCAATGTAAAGAAAGCTATTGTTTTTTTTAGAAAGACCTTGGTAGAGTAAAGGGTCCATTGGTTTAAAGAAATGATATAGTTGCGAAGTTGATCGAACAGATTGTATTTTTGTGTTTAACTGTTTAGGGTGCACTTTGTTCTTAGTGTACGATTGTTGAAACTTGAACAACCTTGTTTTACTCTAATCAAACATGGTCTCTAAAAGTATTCCAAATTCTAATTTCTAATATCCTTCTGAATCTGAAAGGAATTTAAAATGTAATAACACGGCATTCTTACTTTCAACATAGATTATTAGCTCATATTCAAGATTCTCATAATAATTAGTTGACATTCTGACTGTCCTAGTTCCCTGGGCCTCGTGCTGTATGTTTCTGATCTGAATGTGGGCGGTATGGTAGAGATTACTGGGCTCTCTGTCTGTGAATGTGACTGACATATCGTTGTACAAGTACATTTCCACCCACGTCGGTCTCCTGTCAGACATGATACACACAGACACGTTCACTGTCTGACCAACAGTTGCGTATATGACCTTTGACTCGTCTTCGCCACGACAAATTTGTGAAGGACCTGCATTCGTGATAGGGGGGAAAAGTATCACATTTATCTTGTGAAATCTTCTCAAGCTCATAATCTAGTTATTGTACTAAATATTATTATTATTTAATGTTCTTGAAAATAATGTAGATCAAGATCTGGCACTGAATGAACAAATGGACCATTCATAAATAATGCGTTGACCATCATAAATAGATTATCCATTAATTGGACAATTCATAAATAAAATAATTATAATTTTATAATGTTTAATTATTTTTATAAATAAAATAATTATTACGTTTTCCATCATAAATGAAATACTTATTAACTTGATCATTCACAACTAAAATAATTATTAAGTTTACCATATAAACAACTAACTATTACATTAATCATTCATAAATAAAACAATTATTAAGGTGACTACTCATAAATAAAATAATTATTAAGTTGACCATTCGTAAACAAAAGAATTTAAAAACTGATAATTCACAAATAAAATAATTAACAACATAACAGTTCATAGGTAGAATCACCATGGAGATGGATATAATATAATCATAACAGCGTTATCATTAATTTTTAAAAACTAGCTATTCTAACATGATTTCAGTTGAACGGACTAGGGGTTTGTCGATTAAGAAGAGAAAGACACAAAACATCTGATAAATTTGTAGGAACAAAGAAAACTCTGATCACGTTTATACGCCGTTTTGTTTGCTTCCAAAGTTTGGCTGTTGTGCCACCACAAACTGTTTATAAAACTGTAACTCTGCTTAAACATTCACTCACCACGGCTGTCCTCTGTTTCACGCTTCATCCACCTACTCTTACTCACATGAATAAACCCGGTTACTCGCTTTCTCCTCCGTGATCTGACCGTCTTTACTCTCGGCCCTACAGAAGTAGGTCCCCATGTCTGAACACCGAACGTTCCGTATCTTATGGACAAGAACATGGTTACTGCTGGTTCTGGCTACTGTTCTATTTAAATCATTCGTGATTGTCAGTAGATTAAGCAGTGAGCACTCAGGGACCGCACAATTCATGTCCACAGAATCACCGAGTACGGTTAAGCCTAACGCGGCTCTTATAGTGAATGATTTTATCGTAGTCCCACCTGGAAAAGAAAAACAAATAAACAGTTGTCATAGCTGCCATGTAAGCAAATACACATAATGTAATGTAAGTGACGAGGGAAATGTGTAAACAGCTAAAACGGATCACTACAGCTTGTACTATCCTCAGTTCTCACTCTCACCCTAGGCTGTTTGTTTTGTCAACTGAATGCTCACATTTGTTTTTGGTTGTTGCTGATTCAGTTCAGTCATTTGAATATTCCTTGCGGAACTTTGCCTCCCTAACAGCTCTTCTGTAGGCCTCTCTAACAGCTCTTCTGTAGGCCTCTCGGTTGTAAGCAAGGTGCTATGCTGATGCGTTCATTCGCAGATCATCAACGATGTCTTGCAGCCATCTTCGCTTTGCTCTTCCTCTCTTTCTTTTTCCCATTATGTTCCCCTCCAAGACGGTCTTCTCTAGATTATCATGACGTTTAATGTGTCCAAAATATTTAAGTTTTCTCTGTTTAATCCTCTTTACTAGCCAGCCTTCTTCAATATTAAGTTCTTGTAGTTATTGCATATATTTGTTCTTTTTTGTGTCCATGATATTTGAAGAACTCTTCTGTAGCATTTACATTCAAAGGCATTTATGTGTTTCTCAGCTGTTTTGTTAAGTGTCCAGGTCTCACAGGCATATGTTGCGATGGGAAGATGCATGAACTTAAAAATTCGATTTCTGTAGTTCTGTCTGTTCCTCACCACAGCTTCTTAATTTTTTTTTTTTTACTTTTTGAAGAGCGATAGGTGTCCTCTTTTTAATTTCCCTCATTGTATCTCCATTATTAGTTAGTAGTGATCCAAGATATTCAAAACTCACCACCTCTTCCAATTTTTCCTCATTTATATATATTTCAGCTGCCTTATTTGTTTTGTCAATTGTCATCAGTTTAGTTTTCTTCGCATTAAGACAGAGATTTGTACTCTTTACTATTCTTACGTACTGACATAATTAGTTTGCCCACATCTTTGTGTGTTGTGGACAGTATTACTGTGTCATCATCATATCCAATCTCTGGTAATTCTTAACCTCCAATTGTTATGACATCGTAATAATGACGATTTTGCTGATTACACGCATTGAAATACCGTCTTTTCTTGAATAAACGCCCCTGATTCGGCTTTTATTAGAAGCCGGCGTCTATACTAGGTAGCCGTTTATTCGCAAACTGCGACTTACGGTTCTGCAGCACCGGGTTTAATCTATGCTGTACGTTCTTTCTTTCCATAAAACGAATGAGGCGATGTATAAACCCGGCGTTTATTTCAGACTTGGGGTTTATTTGAGGCATGTCTTTATTAGAAACATAACCCCGCACCTTCCCCCGCCCCCCTCCTGGGTTTAATTGATGCAGACTATTTCAATCCGGTATTTAATGGAGGACATATGGTAGCTTGATCTTGTACTCTTTTGAGATACTCTTTTATTTAATAATTAAGGAAGCAGAGTAAATTAGAAGTAAATATTGTCCTATGACGACCAAAATGTTGGTAAATATATTTCGTGTCTTTTTTAAAATCTCTCAATGTATTTTAGCAGTTGAAGGTAGCATGTGGTAGAACTGAATAGAATGTTGCAGAATATGTTTCAAAGCATGCCATACTCCGTCATTATTTTCGTATATTACAAGCTAGTTAAGCTCCCCCTTTCTCGCTCTCGTCAGAGAACAAAGGCCGAGATCGTACATCTAGACCAGCGCCTTATTTTCCAGGCTGGCTGTCTCCACTGTCTTCAGCTTCCCTTAACTTCTTTAGTTTCCACCCCCCCCCCCCCCTTTTGTGATAGGGTCTTGTCCTATTCACCAGTTTCACATTTTCTCCCTGCAGGTGACACCTTTTCCTCTAGCGGCTTTATCTATTGCTCTTCAACCACCTGTTTCCCTCCCTATCTCCGCCTCTTCTTTACGATTGGCTCCATCGGCTTATCCTTTGCGTGGCTCCGCGTGGTCTCTATCCTCGTCTAGTGGACACACATTTTTGTGGTTCCCTACTTTTGGAGGATGTCACATTGAGATAAGTTTTTTTGTGTTTAGTTTTTTGTGTCGTTTGTGTATGTAATCCTCGAAAAATGCTCACGCCGAAATATCGGAGGTTGTATGTTTTTCATTTATACATTCTGATCTCACTCTCATACTTTCTATTTGTTTTTTTTCCTCACTTTTCTCACATGACTCATTCCCTCTGCCACGTTATAACACTGCACCGTACACCTCAGTCTACGTTTATTATCTGAACCAGTTTTACTGCAGTCGCCGTCCGTTTCAGACTTATCTTAGGCTTACGAGGGCAACAAACGCAACTAGAACGGATTTCTACAACTCGTGGAACATCCACGCATCTTACTCACCTTTAACCTCCACCGTCTTCTGAACGTGAGTAGTGAGGAGACTGTTCCTGGCCTGGCACAGGTACACACCTGACTCCAGGCATCCGGTATAACTTACTTCACTCCGGGCTTTCCCTAGTGTGACACTGTCACGTGATATTTCTACTTCAGCTTCTGGTTTGCCGCTGGCGGCACAGGTCAAGTTTAAAGTGTCTCCTCCTGCCTGTACTACAACCAGACCTGGCTCTTCTCGTTCAAGGAGGCTCACAGTTTCTAGAGAGAACTCTGTAATCCTCGGCACAGCTGAAAGTTTACAATTAATTTATGAACTTTGCACATTTTCTTACAACTATTCAATGTGTTGTATTTTGAAAATAGGTTCAAATGTTTTTGCTTCTCTGAGATATTCTAGACAAGAGTAGATACACTCAGGTCATATTTATTCTACATAGATCAAATTAGCACTATGTCAGGATGTGTGCTTCAAACAACGCATTGTTCCAGAATGTCACTTTGCCAAAGACAACGTTATTGTCACTGATGTTCATGGAATATTTCAAGCATTTTTGTTTTGTTAATCTAAAGTAGTATTTGGCTGGGCCTGAGTACTGCAAACACGGCCCCAATTAACCAGTATTTGTTTCTCTTCAATTATCTGGTGGAATATTTTATCATCAGCTGCAAATAACATTTCTGTCCCTCTCTAGAGCACAGCTACTAGGAGAATACGAGTGTGAAAAGATGACACTTGTATAGAGTGGTCTGTTGCTATTAAAGATTTGAAAACTACTGTACTGAATTATTACATGTTGTTGTTGCTGTAAGCTTGGTACTTGTTAAACCAAGCGGCAGATTGTCACATTATTATACACTACGTGACTCAACAACAAAACCAGGTTCATCAACTTTACAATAACCACAGAGTGTCACAATACTTTCCACACACACGACTAGGCTCACACAGAGTGTCACAATACTTTCCACACACACGACTAGGCTCACACAGTGTCACAATACTTTCCACACACACGACTAGACTCAAACATTGTGTCACAATACTTTCCACACACACGACTAGACTCAAACATTGTGTCACAATACTTTCCACACACACGACTAGACTCACATTTGAACTCATGAAGGAAGCAAGAGTTCAAGTTACAACACAAAGTCAACATTTATTGAATGAATAGAATGTTGGATGAACTATGTGGATGAGGAAAAACAAAGAGCTACCAACATAGCAGGGCGATCACAAAAAGTACACTGTACTTTCCGGGCATGAGGCCAATGCCATGGGGAAGGAAATAATAACCAACATCAGAGTAGTTACTAATGAAGGCACAACTTACAATTCTATGAAACTCCAACAGTCATCCACAATACCACACATCATCAAAAAGGTGAGAACAACTGTAACACTTTCAGTCTAGTCCATAAAAATATTATTACACTGACTAACAAACATCTTTGTCCTACAGGACACTTACTATAGCAATGTATCTAAGGCATAACTGGATAACTTTTAATCAACAGCAACTTCTAGAAAAACACAAACTACATGACTCTCTAACTTTCTTCATAATAATAATAATTCTCATAATCATCTTCCTTTCCACTCAGCCCTGAGTTATTTTATATGACAGGCCTTTTCTCTGCCATCCTTCCAGAACTTTCTCTCCGTGAAATTCACATTCACACAAAAAGTATTTGTTATGACCTTCACTATAACTCGAGATTCCTAACTCTGTCCGAGTTCACAAAACTTGACTCATGCCCTGAACTTTTCTAAATCGCCTGTTTACGACCTTGGACTAGTCTCTGAAAAACAACCTAATTTTAGCTAGCCACAAAAAATATATCTATAGAAAGTTCAATCAAAATATCGGGATTTCAACGTCTAAAAATGACCTTCAGTGAAAAACTAATTGGAGATTCTAGATTTAACTTTTAATAAAAACATGTTAGGATAACGTTCGCTACTCCCCGAGATTTTCCAATGTCTTAACTAAGCTTGAGTAAAAAAACATGCCAAGGTAAAGTTCGTCAAACATGATCATAAATCTCGGGACTTTTAAAGTGTCAAGATTTACCTTTAATCGAACCAAGGGCGTTAAAATTTGGACAAATTAAAAGCTTTTATCATGGATTATATCCCTTAGATAAAAAATACTGCTAGAAACTATGTTTTGTAAAACCACAAGAAAAAGACAACTAACAGTCGGATATAGGATGAGAAAGGAAGGATTCTGAAAACATTATAACGACAGGAAAGGTAAACTAGATGAGAGAACAGAGGAAGATCATATAACAGACAGAGGAATGCCATACAACAAATTGAAATTTGTAAACACTGACTTCACCTGGGGGGGGGGGGGAGGGTGGGGGTTGGGATAACTGCGCTTCAATCTTTTGTTTTCACGGAGCCATGTTTTAATTAAAACACGAACATCACAGATTTCACTTTCCAATCATTAAGCTCCAACATTAGGCTTCCGTTGTTCTTCACATTTAGTGGGCATCTGCTGGAGGACAGGAGATTAGAGAGGAATATGTGGCTAGACATCTCAGTCGTCTCATTCAGTACTTAAAGAGACTCTATGTATTTTTTCCTTTTAATCTAATGTCGTATTTTTATATCTTATTATTATTTTAGAAGTCAGACAGTTTTCTATAAGTATACTTGCTTGCGTTATGATGTTAATATATCTGCAAATATATTGTCCTCTATGAAAACACAAAGCAGAAATTTAAATAGCAGTATATTATACGCGTATTTTTCCCGCATATTTTCCTTTGCTTTGTTATAAGTTTTTTTCCGTATTTCCCATGCTTTGTTATACGTTTGTGCCCGCTGTGAAGCAGCACCTGAATTCCTGTAAGAAAAACCCTTTATCCCAACTTATCAGCCGCAGGTACACCGCCCTCCTTGTGAGGTTTCTCAGGACGGTCGACGATGTGTACATTTGCTATACCTGTCCTCAACTTCGGAGCCCAGTTGTAGCCTCCTTCAGTCTTGCGCATGCACTTGGTGCCGCACAACACAAACGTTTAAAGGGTGTATGTCTGAGAGTTTGAAAGCTTTGGCGAGCAAGAATCAGATGCCAGTACACACTTATTAAATGGAGTACATTGACAATACAGTTGCCATCTAGACACGCCCTATTCTCATCTTTCAACTTAACGGCGGCGACGCTGTCTTACTTACTGACGTCAGTGACCTTGGTGCTAACAGTTGGTACTACTAAGGGATTTCTGTTCTTTCGGAGTTTTTATTCGCTAGCATTTATTTCATTCACCTTAGTATTACGGAGAAGCGTAACAATGGAGATGATGATGATGATGTTGTTGTTGATGATGATGATGATGATGGTGATGATGATTTAATAAAGGTACTGCATGTTAATGGAAAGAGAAATATTAGTGCATAATTATGACAATTCAGTTACTTTATAATTTTGTCTTCGCTCTTCTGTTTCTCGACAATTCTCACCTTTGATACGTCGCCGTGGAAGTAATATTTCAGTAGCTCTAACTTACTGCTGCCTCTTTTTCCATGATGTTTTCCGTTTATTATTTTAATAATTTCGTCATAGATTACTATCAGCGTCAAAAGCAAGTGAGAAATACAACTTTCTTACCCCATACATTTTCGTCTAAAATACAAATTTCCCAAGGTGGTATCTGTTGAAATGTAATATTCATAGTCTCCAGATCGAAGTGACTGCTGTCGTTTAGTAGAATGACCTTGGCCGTTGAATTTTCAAGCAAATCTGAACAAGATATAAATATTCTTATGGAAATTATTTATCTGTGAAGAAGGACATGTATCTGCTAGCAAAGTATTACGTGGGACATACAGTAAGTATCACACTTTATAGTATCATTAACAACAACATATAATGTGGGACATATCGTAATTATCATATTTTATATTATCATTAACAACAAAATATTGTGTGGGGCATATAGTAATTCTCATATTTTATATCATGATTAACAATTAATGGACACTTAGAATATCATATATTCATACATATATATATATATTCATATATATATATATTCATATATATATATATTCATATATATATATATATATATATATATATATTCATATATATATATATTCATATATCATATACTGATGGAATCGGGCGTCGCAGAAAACTGACTCGTAAGCTCCATCAACATTAGAAAGCTGGGATACTTCGGCCACATCAAGAAACGTCATGTTGTGAAGAGGTTGACAGTAGAGAGCAAAGTGCCCTACAAAAGAGAAAAAGGACGACATCGCGGCAGACGGACTCAGAACATCACAGAAAGCCTGAATGTGTCATTGCCAGGCGCCGATCAACCTGCACAAGACCATAATGCATTCAGGGAAGGCATCAAGAGGGACAACGTTCTGGAAAGGACATGTCACACGAAGAAGGCTAAGGAATATCATGCTTTCGTTGTATCATTCACCAGACTTGATTTTATCTGTATGTTGTTTGTATGTTACGCTCTGTTACAGGGGAAACATTGCCTGTTCTGTGCATATTTATGTAGGCATGTTTAAACTTCTATCTCTTGGCTTGCACATGTTGGTTTTCAGTTATTGCTTTTATAAATTGTCAGTGTAATAGTAGGGTTTTAAGTTGAGAGCCACATTGGACTTACAGGTCAGACAAGCTCCAAGCATAGCTACACTTGTCTTGTCAAGTAACTGAGCACCGTATTTATCCAAACATTGATCTCTGGCGTCATACCCTCGTAGCAGCAAGAGACAAGACCCTCGAGCGGACGTCCAGTTTTCTGGACAACTCGTGGTGGCTTGTAAGTGACACTCTGATGTCAGACCTATCTCTGCAGGTGATGCTGCTTCGGTTGTGCTGGTCATCGATGTACTTTCAGCAGTCAGGGTCGTCGCTGTTAATAAAATTGTTAATATAGTTGTTATGATAAAATTATTTGAAGAAAATAATACACTAATAATTATAGTATATTATGTTAAATCATATTATATTATATTATATTAATTATATTATAATTTCTAATTAAAGATCTTTAAACATAATATAATTAGAAAATACTCTTTGCCTGTGAACTTTCGTATGAACTTAAAAAAAAACAATTTACTGTGTAAAACTGTGTAAAAAGATCTTAATGTACGATATTATGCTATACTAACCAGAGAAATGTGCAAAATGCTACACTTTAAAAATGTAAAATGTTGAAGAGTTTACATTACTATACATCGCTCAGGCACATACGTGCTCTTATCTCGACCTGTGAAGGAGTATCTCAGAAGTGTACACGCCCATGGTAGTAATGAAGAGCTGAAGGTGACTGGCGGGATTCAGTCCAGCAGTTTACATCTAAGCATTAGGCCATTCTTACCTACTTTCAAATAAGAACTGTGCAGATGTTTCTTTTTTTCATTCTTTGCACAATATGAAATGATAGTTACTACGTTCTGTCATACTTTACAGTCAAGCTGCTATATCTGCGAATTTCGGCTCGGCACATCCGTCTTCTGTGTGGCTTATTTTTGGAACTAGATTTTTCTTTTTAACTGACCTCTGATCATTTGATCAGATTACCGCATATTTCCAGGAGACATAACTGTTAAGCAGAATAAGGTCAGGCACATTAAGTGAGCTGTGTGTATCTCATTCAGATCAAGGACTGCCTCCGGCCACACTCCAAGTATGGGAAGACAGGCATTATTCAGGTCAAGAAAAAAGCTCAGCTAAATTCCTACGATCACGTGACTCATCTTCTGTGCGAAGAAGTTGGAATCAGAGCTGAATAATTCTTCAGTCTGTTTTAAATTTATTGTAGTCTACCTTGATAGCACAGCCTGGTTGACTGAGTGATTAAGCGCTCGGTTTAGTGCTCCGGTGGTACCGGGTTCAATCCTAGCAGTGGGAGTTTCTTTTAGTACACACAGAGACAGAGAGAGAGAGAGAGAGAGAGAGAGAGAGAGAGAGAGGCCCCGGGGTTCACCCACTCTCTAAAAATGGCTAACAGAGAAATTGAGAAAGCAGATGTGGCCAGGCGTGACACTGACGGCATCGCACTTTCAAGCGCCGAAGGTCCTGGAAGTAAGGGCCTAACACCGTATCCCTAAAATGCCTTAATGGCACGGAAACGGCAATTTTACCTTTACCTTACCTTTCTCACCTTTCAAGGTTCTCACATTACATAGTCACGCACACCCATATCGGCAGGCAAAGACACACAGTAGAATAAAGGAGATAATTAGACAATAGAAAATGCATAACACAAAGCAAGATTTGGACTGCTTAAGCAAAAACGCGAGAAGATTCGAGTGGTGGGCCGTAAGTTCATTAAGAACTTGTCGTTTTGTAGAAACAAATTCACAGAAAGAAAGACGATATGAACTTCCTTTACAGGGATGTTTTTTGTAGCATGATATTTGTTTGATGAGACTTCCCTATAGGAGTTACTTTTTCTGGGTTCTGGATGCTACCTGTGTGTGTGTGTGTGTGTGTGTGTGTGTGTGTGTGTGTGTGTGTGTGTGTGTGTGTGTGTGTGTGTGGTGTGTGTGTGGTGTGTGTGTGTGTGTGGTGTGTGTGTGTGTGTGTGTGGTGTGTGTGTGTGTGTGTGTGTGTGTGTGTGTGTGTGTGTGTGTGTGTGGTGTGGTGTGTGTGTTGTGTGTGTGTGTGGGTGTGGTGTGTGTGTGTGTGTGTGTGTGTGTGGTGGTGTGTGTGTGGTGTGTGTGTGTGTGTGTGTGTGTGTATGTGTGTGTGTGTGTGTGTGTGTGTGTGTGTTTGACCTGGAACATGTATAAACATAACACGAAGGTAAAAACGTGTATATAAGACACAGAAATGTTTGAAAGTCACCTCCCACCACAGATGTTTCTCTGTTGGTTACTTCTAAGTCACCTCCCACCACAGATGTTTCTCTGTTGGTTACTTCTAAGTCACCTCCCACCACAGATGTTTCTCTGTTGGTTACTTCTAAGTCACCTCCCCACAATAAGTGTTTCTCTGTTTGACTGATTCTATGTTGTTGTTCTGGCACAGCTGGAAATAATTTAACAAAACCAACACAAATCAACAACTGGTTACAGGTCCCGTTTATAATTATATAGCCGGCTGTCACTTATATAATGCGTATAAGCCATAGCAGAAAGATGGAAAACACAGACAAAAGTTGGATGATGATGATGATGATGATGATGGTGACGACGATTAATTCATTGACTGACTGAATGACTGACTGACTGAACTTTACTTGCAAAGAGTGAATAATTGGGCATTTAGGTGCGTGTAATATTTTTCCCTTTATCATACACCTTTCTCTCTATCCCAGACATTATGCACAAGACAGAACAGACATTTCTGCCAGTAACAAACATGATTGCAACTGAAATAAAGAAACAGGAAAAAAATAAAACATTCACGTTTCACTTTTATCCACTGTCTCAAAACAGAAAAGTAACAAAGTCTCACGATAATGAATATCTGCCAAACTGTTCAAAGACAATCCTACGATTCAACCATTGTTACTATTCACTGATTTACATAATCAAAATAAAGTCACAGAGAAAAAAAAACAGCGAGAGAGAGAAAGAAAGAGAAACAGAGAGAAAGAGAGAGAGAGAGAGAGAAGAAGAGGAAGAAGAAGGAGATAAAGAAAAGAAAGAATTTTGAGAGAGAAATAGACTGCGTGAGAACACATGAACAACCGAAGAGTTAAGAAATGGACGCGCAGGCCAGTCTGATATTCTACTCGTCATTCCTTAACATTCATTTTTATCTTTCATTTTTATCACACATTCGATTTACGCAGGTATATACTTTATATTAAAAAAACAAATCTAATAGCTTAAAATAAACCAATGGTAAATATTAGATAATTAGTTTATATCCTTTAGAAGATGAAAGAAGAAAAGTAAGACAAAGAAGAAGAAGAAGAAGAAGAAGAAGAAGATGATGATGATGATGATGATGATGATGATGATGAAACTGTAAGCACACAATAAATGATACTTAACACATGAAAACAAAACAAACGAATCATTCATTCATTCATTTGCATGTCCCTTGCGGAACTTTGCCTTCCTAACAGAACTCCTGTAGGCCTCTCGGTTGTGAGCAAGATGGCCTGCTGCTGATGCATCCATTTGCAGATTATCAACGATGTCTTGCAGCCATCTTCGCCTTGGTCTTCCTCTCTTTCTTTTTCCCATTATGTACCCTTCCAAGACGGTCTTCTCTATATTATCATGACGTTTAATATGTCCAATATATTTAAGTTTTCCCTCTTTAATCCTCTTTACTAGCCAGCCTTCTTCAATATTAAGTTCTTGTAGTATAGACATATTTGTTCTTTTTTGTGTCCATGATATTTGAAGAACTCTTCTGTAGCCTTCACATTCAAAGGCATATGAATGTAAATGCTACAGAAGAGTTCTTCATGTTATAATTAGTGTTGAAGCTAGAACAATGAATATGCAAATGATAGACTACAAAAAATGCACAAGGCAAATCCCCCGTTTCCATAACATTAAGGCATGCACATGAAGGTCTGATGTGCACAGTATCACGCTTGGCCATATTTACCTTCCCAGGTTTCTCTGCTACCAATTTTAAGAGGCTGGATGGACCTCGGGACTTTTTTTTACCTTGATGTGTACCAGAAACAAAAATCCACTTCTGGGACTGAAGCCAGTGTAGCACTGGATTAATGAAGTAAGCGTCTAAGCAAATATGTGTGTATATATCTATAATCTTACCATCACACAAGTTCCACAAAATGGAGATCTGAACAAAAGAAAAGAAAACTTTCCTTAGAAACATTGTCTCTGTACATTCCTGTGACATTTTTTAACCCGATAAAGGTAGGCATGGAAATACAGCACTTCTAAAGATCTGTTTCTCTGTGAGATTGTTCACGAATATTTATCTCCGACATGTCCCTGCGCACATTTTAGGACAATAAAAAGCACACTATACGATAAAGAAATTCTGCATCCATCCTCTCACTGACTGTCCCATGTCTGAAGCTGCTGTCTTACAGCGTTAAATCTTTATTCATAAAAGAATTTCCCCGCGATCCCGCAGCTTTTCCCTGGCAGGAAACAGCCTGTTACAAATTTCCCCAAACTAGAAAAGTGCAACAATTTTTATATAAGTAGCAGTCAAGTAAGAAAACAGGAAATACAAACTTATTTGGATATTCGTAACCTCGAGACATCACCCTGAGCTTGGGTATACTTTTATCAGGATACTCAGCGACTCTACAGTCAGAGTTTCAGGATGTTACAAAGTTACATTTTACTCTCCGAATGTTGATACTGTGTGAATTGTGATTATCTTTAAACAAGCTAAATGCTTTTTTTAACAAATCCAAACACAAAATGAACCAACACAGGTGACGTATGAGGCATTCATGAAGACGTGGGCGCGATAGTAAAAGTGGATATATCTTCCTACCAGTGGCTCACTGTGTCTGCGCAATGAAGGAAAGAGAGAGAGAGAGACAGAGAGAGAGAGAGTGTGAGTGAGTGAGTGAGTGAGAGAACGAACGAACGGACATACTTTATTTTCAAAGGGTTAAGAATTGGGAACGCAAGCCCGTCTAACATTACGCCCTTTATCATACAGCTTTCACTCAGTCATAGTCATTGAGAGAGAGAGAGAGAGAGAGAGAGGGAGAGAGAGAGAGAGTGAGGGAAAGAGAGTGGGAGAAAAGCAAGCTAATAAAAATGGTATTACTTGTTAAACTAAGGTATGTAACATCCAATGTAGTTGGAAAAAAGAGAAGAAAAAAATGAAAAGAATTTGCAAAACATAATGAAATAATCAGTAAACGAAAAATTCCAAAAACATATAACTCATGATGATGATGATGATGATCCTGCTTCATATATCTAAGATCCTTCTCTATGCGCTGACCACTGAGTCATATTGTAGGCTACAGCGTACCAAGATGTGTAATGACGTGGTTGATTTCTCACTCCACTTACAGTGCTGAGAATACGTTCAGCGAGAGCATATTCATTGTTCTAGTTACAACACTAATTATAACATTCGTGTTCTGAAAATGTATTCAATGACCGTTTTTCATCTTATAATATAATTTTGAAGGCCTTGTATGTTTTTCCGAAATTGCTAGAGTCATTTCTCAATGGACTGGTTTTGTCAATACGTCACTGATATAACATGTCCCAGGAACAACATGCTCTCTTTGTGTTGGAAGATTCATTTTGTCTGCACTTCATTCTTTCACTGTACAATGCAGTTATTTATGTTAATAAGCTGTAACAATAAAGCATGGATTCATTCTGTTAGTCTAAAGGTCAAAGAGTGGAAATGAGAGGGAAGAAGGGATTGATTGACTGATTTTTATTTCTAAAGGGCTAAGAATTGGGCATGCAGGCCGTCTGACATTCTTCCCTTTATCATACACACACACACAGAGAGAGAGAGAGAGAGAGAGAGAGAGAGAGGGAGAGAGAGAGAGAGAGAGTGAGGGAAAGAGAGTGGGAGAAAAGCAAGCTAATAAAAATGGTATTACGTGTTAAACTAAGTTATGTAACATCAAATGTAGTTGGAAAAAAGAGAAGAAAAAAATGAAAAGAATTTGCAAAACATAATGAAATAATCAGTAAACGAAAAATTCCAAAAACATATAACTCATGATGATGATGATGATGATCCTGCTTCATATATCTAAGATCCTTCTCTATGCGCTGACCACTGAGTCATATTGTAGGCTACAGCGTACCAAGATGTGTAATGATGACGTGGTTGATTTCTCACTCCACTTACAATGCTGAGAATACGTTCAGCGAGAGCATATTCATTGTTCTAGTTACAACACTAATTATAACATTCTTGTTCTGAAAATGTATTCAATGACCGTTTTTCATCTTATAATATAATTTTGAAGGCCTTGTATGTTTTTCCGAAATTGCTAGAGTCATTTCTCAATGGACTGGTTTTGTCAATACGTCACTGATATAACATGTCCCAGGAACAACATGCTCTCTTTGTGTTGGAAGATTCATTTTGTCTGCACTTCATTCTTTCACTGTACAATGCAGTTATTTATGTTAATAAGCTGTAACAATAAAGCATGGATTCATTCTGTTAGTCTAAAGGTCAAAGAGTGGAAATGAGAGGGAAGAAGGGATTGATTGACTGATTTTTATTTCTAAAGGGCTAAGAATTGGGCATGCAGGCCCGTCTGACATTCTTCCCTTTATCATACACACACACACAGAGAGAGAGAGAGAGAGAGAGAGAGAGAGAGGGAGGGAGGGAGAAGTCGGTCAAACTACTGTTGTGAGCCCAGCTGAGTTGTTTCCTCTTCGAATCAGGGCGAAACGAATCTCTGCTCCCGGATCAGAAATCACGTGATACCATACCTCTGTGAATTATTTCCTACCGATCACGCATTTTCCCCCAATTCGGCTTTCTTCGTCCGTCTCCGGCTTTCTTCGTCCGTCTCCGGTTTTCTTCGTCCGTCTCCGGCTTTCTTCTTACGAAAAAAAAAAAGTCAGAAATTTTCTACTCTTGAAATACTCGAGACACGGCTCCTGCCGAACTGTGTCATATATGTATATGTATGTATATATATATATATATATATGCAAAACTGCGCAAAAAATTATTTATTTTAGTTTTAGTTTACTAAATTTCGTCACTTAGTTTCTCATATTAATTATCATACTAAATAGACACAATGAAGCTTTCTACTCACTGGGGTCTGTCAATGTTTTACAAACGAGTAATAAAGCTACATCATATCCAGAATCATGACATAATCACTTTAGCTACTACAGCTTCTGTTAAACAGCTTAATGTATTCAACCTTTGCACGTGTATGGAGAAACAGATCATGTGATATTTGTGAATGATTGTCAGAGAAAGTAAACTTAATTCTGAGACTGAATTAAAACTGAGAATACTAGTATACGAAAGCTATAAAACAAAAAAAAACCACAAATAACACTTTAAGTTTGATACAGAAAGTTTCTGCCCTCATTTGGTCTTAAACTATCAATAATTGATTCATCCACATTTACTGATTTTCCAGAAATAGTCATCCTTACTAAAGGAGGAAATCTTCATGTGCATTTGTTTCATATTGCAGTATATTTTTTAAGGCTGTTATATTCTGAAACAACATTTACAACAGTGGTTATATTCCCAGTGACCTGATTAAATCCACGTTTATAGCACTACCAAAGAAACCAGGTGCAAAGGAATGTGACGACCACCGGACTATCAGCCTCTCATGTCACATAACGAAGCTACTTCTGAGAATCATTATGAGAAGAACAAGGAAAAAGATAAAAATGGAAATAGCAGATGAACAGTTTGGATTTGTTGAAGGAAAGGGAACACACAATGCCATTTATGCTTTACGAACACTAACAGAAAGAGCTTTAGAAGTACAGAAAGATCTCTACTTATGCTTCATTGATTACACCAAGGCATTTGACAAGGTGAAACATAATGAAATTATTAAAATGCGTGAAAACATCAATATAGACGGCAAAGACCTGAGGATTGTAAAACATCTATACTGGCAGCAAGAAGCAGCAGTTCGAGTTGAAAATAGAATTGGAAAATATCAACCTATAAAACAAGGGGTGCGACAAGGATGTGTACTATCTCCAGACCTTTTTTCTCTGTATAGCGAGAATATTCTAATCATCGCAGAACCAGGCATAAAATTGGAGGATACAATATTAACAACCTTCGGTATGCTGACGACACATTACTGATAGCAGAGAACCAACAAGACCTGCAAAATCTCTTGGATAAAGTCACCAAAGAAAGTGAACAGAAAGGCCTTACTTTGAACATCAAAAAGACAGAGACTATGGTTATATCTAAGAAACAGAATCCACCAGCATGCAGTATTAAATTAAACGGAACTGTTCTAAAGCAGGTGCAGAAATTCAAATACCTTGGAGCAGTAATAACTTCAGATGGGAAATGCAGAACAGAAATTAGGAACAGAATAGGCCAAGCAAAGACTGCATTTCAGAGAATGAGAAACATATTGACCACCACATCCTTATCAATGAATGTTAGAAAACGAGTCCTAAAATGCTATATTGAACCTATCTTGTTATATGGAAGTGAATCATGGACAATAGGCAAGTCTGCACAAAAATCATTGGAAGCAGCAGAAATGTGGTTTATTAGAAGAATGTTGCGAATCACCTGGATAGCAAAAATAACTAATGAAGAATGTAGGAGAAGAGCTGGAGAGACAAAAAACCTTGTCAAAAAGATAAGAGAGAGACAATGTACTTTCATAGGACATGCAATGAGAAGAGGGGGCATTGAAAATATTATAACAACAGGAAAAATAGAAGGAAGAAGATCAAGAGGAAGACCAAGAGAAATGATACTGGACAGTCTGACGGGATGGTGTGAGAGGAGATCACCAACTGAGCTGATGGCCTGCATGAAGGATCGGGTACTCTGGAGAAGCATAATAGCCAACGCCAGTCGGCACGGCACATGATGATGATGATATTCTGAAAATCTGCACGATAGAAGAAAATAATCAGGAATCTTCACTTTGTGTATAATGTAGACATTTTTTTCTGAACATTTTAGGCAGCCCTCGACCGTATGAAGTTAATGATGTGAACAAGACTATTTTTGTTCGCCTACATCAACAGAGTTGTACCAGCCTACATCAACAGAATTGTACCTGCACTTGAGGGAAAACTTTGGAAAGAGCAGGCAGGATTTAGGAAAAGAAGATCATGCATAGACCACATGTTTGTACTTAGACAAATATTAGAACAGGCAAATAAATGGCATAGCAAAACATATGCACTGTTTATACATTTTGAGAAAGCCTATGACAGTGTCAACAGAGATGCACTGTCGAAAATCCTAAGATGGCATGGCCTCCCCCATAAGATAGTCAATGTAATCAAAGCCCTATACGAGGGTTTTCAGTGCAAAGTGATCTGTGGAGAAAATACCTCCAGCAGCTTTAGGGTACAAACAGGAGTGAAGCAGGGACGTATACTATCGTCAACATTATTTATCCTGGCAGTAGAATGGAGACGCTAATTCGAGTTTCAACTTGTGTTCTTTCAAGACTGAACTAAGGGTTCATTCATTTCATTTATTTATTATTTCTTTAATATAGGATTCATGTGAATTTATACTTTATCTTGTCTCACTATTTCTTCGTCCTGTTTATGTTTGTATGATTAAGGCTAACGCCGAAACGTCACAATTTTGTGGTCGTTAAGTCATAAAGCTGTTCCTACTTTTTTTTCGTAGTTTATACATTATTGAGGAGAGAGAGAGAGAGAGAGGGAGAGAGAGGGAGAGAGAGAGAGAGGGAGAGAGAGGAAGAGAGAGAGGAAGAGAGAGAGGGAGAGAGAGAGAGAGGGAGAGAGAGAGGGAGAGAGAGAGGGATAGAGAGAGGGAGAGAGAGAGGGAGAGAGAGGGAGAGAGAGAGGGAGAGAGAGAGAGGGAGAGTGAGAGAGAGAAAGATCAAACTCCAGTTTTCTCTTTGTGTTTTCGCATATCCGGACAAACAAGAAACGATAACATTCAACGATATGTTTATTAGACGGAAAAATTATTGAAGACTGGACTTGGGACTATGAGAGGAGACCACTAGACACAGGAGCCAGTCAGAGATACATCAATGTTTCTAGTGTTACCATGGTTTCTGAGCTTTATGAACATCCGGGTGTTTAGTTGTGCTGGATTACAATATTATCTAGACTACAATATCTTCATACAACATCCTGGTAAGAGTCCGCGTTTAAATATGCACAATTATTAACGTTCTGTTGACTTCATTATTATCGTTATCCTAATTATCATCACATTACTGATGATGTAAGCCACTTTTGACAGAACGTGACAAGACCCAGGCACTTAAAATATTCAGGTCAAATGAAAATAGTCGAACATGGCAGTGTGGAGAAGCCACACAAGTTTTTTAGTTGCCGCCTTCGTGTGGCTAACATTATGTGTCTGTACCAGTATGTCTGACCCACAAGTCCAGACTCATCAATAACAGAAAGGAAACCTTCCTCAACTTTTATCATTCTGCGACTGCTGTTTAAGAACATTAGATAAATTAAGGTTTTCTTTTCTTCAGTTAGTCTCGTGTTATTATGAGAAAATTGATATTATTATTATTATTATTTTGCTCAGTGTAAGCAGAATGATACAAAATTCAGACACTGATGTCTCTGAATTCTTTTGATGATGTAATGTTCGAGAAAACAAATACATAATGACCCTTGGCACTTGGAAAAGTATGTTACTTCAAGTGCCAGTTCAGGCCAGCTTATGGCGGGGATGGGGAGGTTGTCAGGGACATACAATACGTCTAATTTTAGATCATCTGTTTAACACGGTGAGGGGGTGGAGGTGGAGGAGAAGAATGTGGATTATTGTTCTTTGTTATATCATTTTCCAACTTTAAAATTGTTACTCTTAAAGGAAATGAGAAGTAAAGGATTAGTGCAGGCGTGTCTTAGACAAGTGCACATAAAGATAATATAAAATGATTTTTTTTCTACGTGATTATTTAGAGAAAATTGAAGTTTTTATGTGTGCTTTAATTTCTGTCTTATCTATGGCATATGTAACTCATAAGATAATAGACAGAAAGCAGAGCAGCAGAATATATGTGTGTTGTACTGTACACGAAAAAACAATGTTGTGACACAAGACAGCCACTGAACTAATCTTATACAAGGGAGACCAACAGAATTCTAAACCATCCTAGAAAGTGAGACAGTAAACTAATCCTCAAAAAATAGAAAGATTCCATCAATATATTCACTGGAACATTGAAAGATGGAGTCGTTACTACTAATCGTATACTAGGATCTTGAAGTTGGAGTCATAATAGGTAACCAGAAATGCGAACACTAAAAGACGTGGTCTTTAGAACTGGCCATACATCAGAGCATTGAGAGAGAGAGAGAGAGAGAGAGAGAGAGAGAGAGAGAGAGATTTTGATTTGTTGTGAAAATAAAACAAAACTTTCTGCGATGTTATTTTTTTCTATTTTACAGTTTATTAACTATTACATTTGTAGGTTTCACATTACTATCATTACCTATATTGCCTTCTATTTGGTTAAGTAGTAACGTTACTAATATAAATATGTCAGCTAATGTAAACCATAACTGCTTTACCACTATTTCTATTTCTTTCAATGTGATCACTGATACAGATAATACAACAACCTGTTCATAGTTTCCAGAAAGCAGAAACTATGCTATTGCTATTATTATTTCTAGTGTTACTACTTCTACCACCACCACCACCACAACTACTACTACTACTACTACTACTACTACAACTACTACTACTACTACTACTACTACCACCACCACTACTACTACTACTACTACTACTGCTACTACTACTACTGTTATTATTTCAACTGCTTCTACTTTTACTGCTACTACTACTACTACTACTACTACTACTACTACTACTACTACTACAACTACTACTACTACTACTACTACTACTACTACTGCTACTACTACTACTACTACTGCTACTACTACTACTACTACTACTACTACTACTACTACTACTGTTACTATTTCAACTGCTTCTACTTTTACTGCTACTACTACTACTACTACTACTACTACTGTTACTATTTCAACTGCTTCTACTTTTACTGCTACTACTACTACTACTACTACTACTACTACTACTACTACTACTACTACTACTACTACTGTTACTATTTCAACTGCTTCTACTTTTACTGCTACTACTACTACTGTTAATATTTCAGCTGCTTCTACTTTCACTACTACTCTCTTTACTCTGCTACATTTAGTAATACTAAAACTATTACTATACTCGAGCTACAATTATTACTAGCACTACACCTATTACTACTGTTATTACCACCAGTATCAAATGCACCATAACAACGTCTCCTCCTCCACTGCTACAAATATAGAAATAAATGTAATATTTGTGCTTAATAAGCCACACCTTCAACACTTAGAATAAGCCACACCTTCAACACTTAGAATAAGCCACACCGTAAACACTTAGAATAAGCCACACCTTCAACACTTAGAATAAGCCACACCTTCAACACTTAGAATAAGCCACACCTTCAACACTTAGAATAAGCCACACCTTCAACACTTAGAATAAGCCACACCTTCAACACTTAGAATAAGCCACACCTTCAACACTTAGAAGAAGCTACATCGTCAACACTTAGAATACGTTACATCGTCAACACTTAGAATAAGCCACACCTTCAACACTTAGAATAAGCCACACCTTCAACACTTAGAATAAGCCACACCTTCAACACTTAGAATAAGCCACACCTTCAACACTTAGAATAAGCCACACCGTAAACACTTAGAAGAAGCCACACCCTCAACACTTAGAATAAGCCATAACTTGAACTTTTGCGTTTATTATTTCATTTTCATGTATGTTTCATAATCATTAATTTTCCAAACAGGGAAATTAAAAACATAAATGTACAATAGTCCATATTTTCTTCAATCGACAGCTCTGCATCTTGTCTCTATAGAAAGCTGTTTATAGGATCTCTTTAATGCACTGCCCATTTTTGTGAACTATATTTAGAATGCCGGAAGTGTAAAGGAATGAGACATTCCACTGACAGAGGGAGGTAGCTGTCTAATGAAAAGGGGATTTGGATGTTGGACACTGTCTGGTGATCAGAGAAAAGGTGACTACTTCTTTCTTTCTAAAGCGTTCTGCCTGTAGATAACGAAAGATTCAAAAGTTTAAAGGTTCAAAATTCTGATTCGGGCTTCACTGCTTTCAGGACAACCCCATATATGCCCCTCCGCATGCCGCAGCATCCACCAGAGAGTATGTTTGGTGATAGTTCCCATCAAATGTTGGTTGTTTACGATGCGTTTTCTGCCACAAAGTTCAGGTTTCCTGCCAGCAACTTTAATTTGTCCTAGCTCCAGCAATCTCCTCACAGCTACATTGTTCTTCTATTCCCGCTCTTTATTTTTCCGCAGTCTGTCCAGTACAGCATTAGCAATGTCACTTTTGTCCATTGTCAGTCTGCCATTTCTTTTAGCCCGTTCAGCAAGTATGTCGGTCACATGACTGCCATGTTCTCTCGTATGACACGGATAGTAAAGCCACATTAGACTTGTCACAGTTGACTGGCTTAACAGATGAACCCAATCTTTTCGAAGAAATTTCTTCTCAGTCTTACAAAGCATAATCTGTGAATCCGTCACACCGACATCATTAACCACAGCATGAGCAACTAACCGTTCTATTTCCACTGATACAGCCTCACATTCCATTCGCATGTTTGACTTCAAAGTCTCCCGAACCCTGTGGCCCTAGTCTTCCATTTCGGTAGACAACAAAACCCCAACCACTTCTGCTGCTCCAAGTCAATGACCCATCTGTATATATGACAGTGTTGGAAGACCCACAGTGATGCTGGGTGAGATCCTGAACCCAGAGTTCAACTACCAGCTGTGCTCAGTCTCGACATTCACGGGCCTTCTCTATAATAACTTTTGTTAACTGAACTCGGTGCTGCACCTGCAACCCGTCATCACCTTTTGGTGCCTCATCTTGACTGCAGACTGACTTTAGTGTATCCTCAGCCTCAGCCATCCTCATCCTCAGCCATCCTCAGCCTCAGCCATCCTCATCCTCAGCCATCCTCAGCCTCAGCCATCCTCATCCTCAGCCATCCTCAGCCTCAGCCATCCTCATCCTCAGCCTCAGCCATCCTCATCCTCAGCCATCCTCATCCTCAGCCATCCTCATCCTCAGCCATCCTCATCCTCAGCCTCAGCCATTCTCAGCCTCAGCCATCCTCATCCTCAGCCATCCTCAGCCTCAGCCATTCTCAGCCTCAGCCATCCTCAGCCTCAGCCATCCTCAGCCTCAGCCAGCCAAGATCTGCCTCGTTTGACCGTCTTCGCTAGATAATGAAAGAAAGGACTATAAACACATACAAAAAAAATTATCTAACTCGTTATTAGTAGAAGACGGAGATTTAAAAAAAAATAATTTAACAAAATGCAACAAAGATAAAAGTAAAACATGTACAGGATGAAACAAGTACATGTACACAAAGGAATTATAGAGATGATACAGTGGTTTTATAAAGCTGATTTTCTGCTGTTATAAAGCTGATTCTCTGCATACGTTTTGAAAACAGGAAGGCAACTCTTGTGTAAAATATGTGGAATTGCCGAACATTCCTTTCTGGTGTGACAGGAAACAAGTGTAGGACACAATTTCCTTGAGTCGCTGACATTAAAATAATACTGTGCAAGTTTTCAACTCTGGTAATCTCAACTACTTCCAGGCAAAGAAAATGTTATGTATCCTGCTAGACAAAGAAAATGTGCTGTATCCTGCTAGGCAAAGAAAATGTACTGTATCCTGCTAGGCAAAGAAAATGTACTGTATCCTGCTAGGCAAAGAAAATGTGCTGTATCCTGTTAGGCAAAGAAAATATGCTGTATCCTGCCAGGCAAAGAAAATGTGCTGTATCCTGCTAGGCAAAGAACATGTGCTGTATCCTGCTAGGCACAGAAAATGTGCTGTATCCTGCCAGGCATTTAGTACACGAACTTTGAAGTAGCCCAGACTCTGAAGTATGTTCTTTCTCGCATAAGCGCGAACACAATGTCAAGACCTGGCTTAAGTTTAAAAACTAGTTCAGATATTTTTTTGTCTTAAAAGAACAATCACAATTCCCTGAACATGGCATGATAAGACATAAGTTCATGAATCTGGCTTTTGCTAGAAAACTCCGTGGAAAGTAAGGCAAGAAAAAGACAGAGAAGATAACAGCTTCTGAATTGACTGGAAACAGCAAGGACCGCAGAAGATGAAGAATCTTGTCACTAAAATTGTTCGATACAGCACTTAATAAATGAATGAATGAAATAATGAATGAATGAATGAATGAATGAGTGAACGAATGAACATTTATATAGGAAAGAGACTAGATGGCGACAAACACACTCCAATCTTATTTATATATAGATGTGTTTCTCTGCTAAAAACATGGAACGGCCACTAGCACGGTATTGAAAGGTCATTGCAAAGTCGGGCGAGCTGTTGTCACAAATAATATTCACAACGTGTACTTAGTGCAGATTTTATTTTGTTGGACAGCACAAACCAGTTGTCATATTGTGACGGTCAATTAGAGTATCATACGGCTGATAATAAGTGAGATATATTCAACAAGGGTACAATGAAACGTTTGTGTTAAATCATAAATAGATTATATAAACAACTAAGAATACAAACAACTAAATACCAGTTTGTGTAAAGTAGAAATATCTTTAGTGCGATACAGATAAGACATACATATATTACAGAAATAAACAATATGGATGTTTAAGGGAGTGAGGGACAGAGGGTGAGGGAGGGAGGGAGAGAGGGTGAGGGAGGGAAGGAGAGTGGGGGAGAAAGACGGAGGATGAGAGTGAATTATTAAGCATCATAATCCCAGAGTAATTAAGATAAAACAGAAGTTAACAGGTAGAAGAAGGACACGACTGTGACGTTATAAACAGCTGAAAGGAAGATTAGACTGTATGCAGGTGTCACGATAACTAGACTGTATGCAGGTGTCACGATAACTAGACTGTAAATGTCAATAAGCCTAGACAAGTGGCAAGAATATTAGACAAACAGCAAGAATGTGTCATGACACACATGTGTTCAAGTGACAAGAAGACTAGACTGTGTTCATATGACAAGAAGACTAGACTGAAGGAGGTGAAAAATAAACTAGAATATGACCAATTGACAAGAAGATTAGTCTGTGATCAAGTGATAAAAAGATTAGTCTGTGATCAAGTGACAAGAAGATTAGTCTGTGATCAAGTGACAAGAAGATTAGAGTGTGATCAAGTGACAAGAAGATTAGTCTGTGATCAAGTGACAAGAAGATTAATCTGTGATCAAGTGACAAGAAGATTAGTCTGTGATCAAGTGACAAGAAGACTAGAGTGTGATCAAGTGACAAGAAGATTAGTCTGTGATCAAGTGACAAGAAGATTAGTCTGTGTCCAAGCGACAAGAAGACTAGAGTGTGATCAACGGACAAGACGACTAGACTGTGGTCAAGTGACAAGAAGATTAGTCTGTGATCAAGTGACAAGAAGATTAGTCTGTGATCAAGTGACACGAAGATTAGTCTATGATCAAGCGATAAGAAGACTAGAGTGTGATCAAGTGACAAGAAGATTAGATTGTGATCAAGTGACAAGAAGATTAGGCTGTTATAAAGTGACATTAAGACTAGACTGTGGACGAGAGACACTAGGGTTAAGCTATGAACAGGTTTAGGAATACTAGACTTTATTGAAGTAAAATTAAAGACTGGACAGTGAGCAGGTGAACAGAAGACCAGACTGAGCAAGCGGCAGGAAAACTTGACCAAGGTCCAGTAGCCGGTGGCCAGAATTGTGTCTGTAGATTCTACAAAACAAACTATATTATTGTTAATATTATTGTTGGTAGCCGACCTGGTGCAGGAGATTTGACACTTACTTGCCGACCAGACGACCTGGTTTCAGTTTCCACTCACCACGGTGGTGGGGGGGGGGGGGGGGAGGTCAGACTGTGCCTCTCAAAATCTCCCGGGGTTCACCCAGCCTCAAGAAAAAGATGGGTAGCAGGGCTAACGACGCCATGAAGATGTTGAAAGAAAAAGCATCGACTGGAACTGGGAAGGGGGGGGGAGGGGAATTACGACAGCCAGTGCAGAATATCACATAACAATGATAGTTTATACATTCTTACATTGACAGCCAGTGCAGTATATCAAATAACAATGATAGTTTATACATTCTTACATTGACAGCCAGTGCAGTATATCAAATAACAATGATAGTTTATACATTCTTACATTGACAGCCAGTGCAGTATATCAAATAACAATGATAGTTTATACATTCTTACATTGACAGCCAGTGCAGTATATCAAATAACAATGATAGTTTATACAGTCTTACTTTGTTCCAGTTTATATTGTCCTTGTTCAAACGTTAACGCTGTTAAGAACCTTCATTCTCTCTATTCGATTCACTCAAAAAAGTGATTTAATAATAGCAGTGAAAACTAGAAATTAGACTCTTTTGAAAACAAATGCCTAAGGAAAATACTCGGCATCAAGTGGAATGAATTCAAGAACAATGCAGAGATAAGACAGATGACTGAACAACAACCAGTCTCATGAGTGATCAGGAAAAGGAGATGGATATATGTTGGTCACTTGATGAGAAGAAATGATCAGAGAATCCCAAAACAAGCTATCAAGTGGAACACAACAGGCCGAAGAAAAAGAGGCAGACCGCGTGAAACTCTGAAGAGGTCATTGTTAAGAGAGGCCAAATTAACAGGCATAAAATCCTTTGATGAGGTTGAAAGACTCGCTGAAGATAGGAAAAATTGGCGAACCACTCTGCGAGCCCTATGTGACGTTTAACGGCACGGGAAGGATATAAGATATAAGACAAGAAGAAAACTAGTAAATTATTTCATGATGACTTCGAAATGAAGTTTGTTTATCTATTTATCCAATAGGAGCCCTATGCGAAATATAAGAAAAACCAGTTACTTTAATGTAATGATTCGATTTATAAGTATATATCTTTAAACGCGTATCCAAATTCACACAAATTCATTGACAACATCCACACGGTATCGGCTACTGGTCTATCCCCTGTCAAGTCTAACTCTCATAGACCTCGCTGTCAAGTCTGACTCTCATAGACCTCGCTGTCAAGTCTAACTCTCATAGACCTGTAGCTCTCTTCACAAGCTTCACTGATCCAGTTCAAGTCTGGACAAAGTGGCTGGCGTAACAATGAGACGACTTGTTTAGATTCATCCTCACCAGCCCACTTGAGGCAATACCGGGTAATCTACACTAGCCACATGTGTCAAGGTGCGATCTGAGATCAAAGAGAGCCTTTGACTCTGCTAGGTTGACTTTCTAACATTTCATTTTACTCGCTCTGGGCACTGTTTGAACACCTGGAGTGCATAACAAAATAAAATCTTAGAAGCAAATTATCTAACAATCCAGCTTGGAGTCTGGTGGGTGTCTGTTGGTGTCTGCTTGGTGTCTTGTGGATGACTGTTGGTGTCTACTTGGTGTCTGCTTACTATACGCTGACGGACAAACTCTTCTAGGTACGGCCAATCACTCAGTGGCAACACAAGTAGAAAATGTGTAGATTATGATGGCTTTATCTGCTGCATGTTGTGACATAATGGCTTTATCTGCTGCATGTTGTGACATAATGGCTTTATCTGGTGCAAGTTGTGACATAATAGCTTTATCTGCTGCGTGTTGTGACATAATGGCTTTATCTGGTGCAAGTTGTGACATAATAGCTTTATCTGCTGCGTGTTGTGACATAATGGCTTTATCTGGTGCAAGTTGTGACATAATGGCTTTATCTGCTGCATGTTGTGACATAATGGCGATGTGTCAAAGTGGCGAATCATTTACTTTTGTTCTCACATCTGCTTATGGCCGCGACTAAGGCGACAGGTTCAGCCATGTTGTTGGACATCTTGTTAGCGTGCGGCCCGCCGGTGCTGATGACCAGTGTCCCCGGTGGATGATACTGGCCCACTTCCACGTCTTCTTCTTCGTTGTACACAAACGTTGTCTGGGTACCCATGTTGAAAACAGAAACGACTATACTATACTTAAAGCGCGAAGTCTGGGCAGGACGAACTTTTCGAAATGACCCCTAAAAGTATGATCTTATATAACTCTGATAGTGGTGGAGTCTGTTAAAGAAGCATTATACTTTTTTTCCTGCTCTTTAGTTTCACTCAGAGACTGAAAAAATAGCCACCGTAGCTCACTCCCCATCCGACACGATGCTGTGCTTTAAACCTTCACTGCATCGGCCGTTAAGAACATCCTGAAAGAAAATTCTAGTCAATTAGAACAAACAAAAAACCAATAATGGGTTTATAATATTGTCGATATAAAACATCGATAGGCATACCCATAAACAAGTTAGCGGGTGAAGAGTAATTAAATGAGTTGTGCCCCTTTTCAGGGAAAATATACGGTTTATAGTGGGGTTAAAGTTCCTACTCGGTGTTCCTACAAACGGTTGTAAGGGCTGAACACGTGAGAAGTTTTCCAAACTGAAGTGTATTTCTTCTGTGAAATATCAAAGTTATTGTGAAGCTGACTTCGTTCAGTGATTTGGTTGATACTTTATAATAGATTTAAAGGGTAAGTAACAAGGAAATATTGCTTATCATTGTTATTATTGATTCTGTTATTGTAATATTTTCAAGTTGTGAATTATGCATATTATTGTTTGTCTGAAGTTCTTTGTTCTTATTATACTGATGATTTGAAGTAGTTCTCTGATCATAACACATCGAGGTTTCCCAAATGTTAAAATGTCCCTCGACCAAGTCCGATGAAATGTTCACTGAATTCATTTAACTCTGACAATTAAGTTATCATATTAATTATTCACAATATCACTTGGAATAACATGTAATACGACATAAAATTCGTTCGTTTTGTCGCTGAAGCACATAATCATCTGTTCACTAGATCAAACTCTATCACATTCTACAAGCAGCATTTCGGCAATGTTCTCAGCTTCAAGATATTCTACACGAGATATTAGGACGGTTCTTGACTCTCTTTTCTACTAGATCTGCAACACGTGGCCAACTAATTTCTCGTCTGAAATCTCTTTACTCGAAATGTTAAAAGTATCAATTCATCTTAATCACTTGAGTCACGTGAAACACGTCTTCAGTCTAACATTACTTCTACAAGTATATCGTCTCGTTCTCTTTCTTGTTCTTCTGTGTTTCTGTCCCCTCCGTGTCTCTCTGGTCAGTCTTTAAGACTCGTAGTATTGACGGTCTTCATCGTGTAACGTCTGGTGTCTTCGCTCGCTGACTACTGTTGAGATGGCGTCCTCTTGCCTCTTCTCTGGACTTCTTTCTCTCTTGAATTTTTTTCTTTCTCTCTTGATTTTTTTTTCTTTCTCTCTTGATTTTTTTTCTTTCTCTCTGGATTTTTTTTTCTTTCTCTCTTGATTTTTTTTCTTTCTCTCTTGATTTTTTTTCTTTCTCTCTTGATTTTTTTTTCTTTCTCTCTTGATTTTTTTTTCTTTCTCTCTTGATTTTTTTTTCTTTCTCTCTTGATTTTTTTTCTTTCTCTCTTGCCCCTGTACGTTGCACTGCCTAACCTTCTTGTGGTCCTGACCGGTCTCCACTTTCCTGATCTTTTTTTTTTTTCAGACTCAGTGATTGATCTGTCAAGACCTTGCACTGTGCAACTTGGAAAAGTCTTGCGAGTGACCGTTGTTGCTGTCATTATGTGGTACTTTGTTTTTATCTGTGTGGTTTTTAACACTTTGTGTTTTTCCTTCTTTGTTTTCTTTTTGATTTTTCCTTTAAACTTTTTTAAAAAATATTTTTATATATAAAATTTTTTCCTAATTTTTTTAGATTATTTTTGTACTCTCTCTCTCCCATCGTTATCTTCCTCTCTGGTGATGTACATGATCTGTGTTTGGCAAAGGCCTTCTCTTCCACTGATGGGATGTACATGGATGTTGTATTTAAATTATATTCTGTCTTGCTTCTCTCTTTCTCTCTTTCAGTCCATTATTTTGCCTGATCTTTGCTGAAAAAGTCCTAAGAATGTGGTAGGACTAAACGTACAGAAATAAAAATGAGCTCTGTTTCTACACGTCCACATCAAGAACCTGAACTCTGCCAGCAGGGCCAGTAACTTGGTGTGTGTGATCGCCTCAGTTTTAGGGATTGTATTCAAGATTATGGCTTTGTATATGTCTGCTTGTTGTGCTGTGTGTGTTTCTATGGTGTTCTGTATTGTTCTTACAGTGGTTGCTACTGTTTTGCATTCGTAGAAAATGTGTTCTTCTGTTTCTAGTGTGTTGCTCCTGCATAGGTGACATCGTCCCATTTCTGTGTCTTTGTGTGTCGTGGGTGTCATATTGTATATGAGTCTGAAGGTGATTTGTCTGGCTTTCCTGATCTAACCCATTTCTCTCTCTCTCTCTCTCTCTCTCTCTCTGCTGTTCTAACCGATCTTTTTATCCGAAAGTGTCCACTGATTCCTATGAGCGTCCCGACTCGTTGTCACAACTTAACCTGTCAGGTTAGCGTTGTCCATCCCTTTTGCCTGGGGCAACCTTCTGCTGTATTTACTGCTGATTATATCCGTTTATTTATTTGTTGTGTGATTTCGTGGACTATCTGTCGCCAACATCTTTTAAAATTCGTCTAGTTTTATTGTCTGTTTTTCCACCTCAGGCTAGTTGTTTGTGTGTCACTGAGTTTTATCATTGGACCATCCCACTTTCAGGCTTTCCTTCCTTAGTATTTCTTTTATCTCAGCGTCACTGTGTCTGCCTTTTCGGTCTGTCTGTCTCCTCTGTTTACTTTGACAGCGTCATGTCGTGCTAGTGTCATGGAAGCTTGTTTAATACCTTTCTCTGCATTTTTTACATACTTTTTCTGTTACTATTAAATGTTACTATTATGCCTACAATATATTCATAATCATATTCATAATCATATTCATAATCACATTTAAAGTAATATAATCATATTCATAATCATGTTCATAATCCTAGTTACAAGGGACTGTGCTACCTATCACGACAGTCATTAGTCATAATGTTAACGTTTTGACTAAAAAATTTTTAAAAATACTACGAAAGTGCCTTGTACGTAGTACATCACCTAGAATTTCCTTGTACAAACACACCCATAAAAATATGTCACTTTGCTCTTCCCTCCCTTTGTTTCAGTCAGAATGTTAATGGTAACCCATACTGACTATTTCGTCTAGGTACCCGGTAATTAATTTCTCTCACATCATCGTTCATCTTTGTCATGTTCATCTTTGTCATGAGAAAAACAAGTACATTTTTTTCTACAAAAAAAAACAAAACATGCCCATGAAATAGTAATTCATTGTTCTCCTTCAGTTAACACATTTTCTGTCTCAAACTGATTTCCCGTACCCGCTCACAAAAAAGCTCACATTTGTTCAAATGACAAAAATCAATGCACGAACAATATGTAGTCTCGATACAACACCTCAGTGACCTTGTTATGAATTTGCATTCTCTAATATTCTGTAGTTCCTCTTCTACGAGGTATAACACACACCTTTCATTCTAACCCTCAAATCTTCATCTGTCTATTATGATTCTCGGGTTCTCCATGTCATTCTTTGCTTGTGCGGAGGATACCCTCACTTTGTTACTCTCAATACAACCTTGTTTTTACATCAACCCTAAACATCTCGCACTACCCTTCTTATTACAAGGGAAAGTTTGTTCCAATATCTCAAACAAAATTTATAGGCATGTCATTCATCATACAAAAAAGTATCTGACATAACATTGTCATTCACCATAATATATATAGACTGGTATAATACTGACAGTCTCAATTTCTGGGCATTTAAATATTAGCAATACCAACAAAAAGTGCAACTTCAATACAACACATAGTCTCATCTAATAAACATAAAAAAATTAAGCCACATGATCCTCAAAATATTTATACATGACTGTACATCAGTTTGAAACTTGAAATTAACACTACAAATCTCTCACTAGTATCGCCTTCTCTTCTCTCGTTCCTCTGTACCACTAACTATTTTCTGTGTTTCCCTTAGCATTATTATAACCTCTCTTGTAGGTTCCCTCATTATTAAAAAAAAATGTCCTGTTCTGACCTGAAATAAAAATATTATCTGTTTCCCATCATCATCATCAACATCATCATCATCATCATAATCATCATCATCATCATCATCATGTGCCGTGCCGACTGGCGTTGGCTATTATGCTTCTCCAGAGTACACGATCCTTCATGCAGGCCATCAGCTCAATTGGTGATCTCCTCTCACACCATCCTGTCAGACTGTCCAGTATCATTTCTCTTGGTCTTCCTCTTGATCTTCTTCCTTCTATTTTTTCTGTTGTTATAATATTTTCAATGCCCCCTCTTCTCATTGCATGTCCTATGAAAGTACATTTTCTCTCTCTTATCTTTTTGAAAAGGTTTTTTTGTCTCTCCAGCTCTTCTCATACATTCTTCATTAGTTATTTTTGCTGTCCAGGGGATTCGCAACATTCTTCTAATAAACCACATTTCTCTTGTTTCCAATGATTTTTGTGCAGACCTGCCCTATTTGAAAGGATAGAAAGGTGATAAAGATCTTTTATCTTGTACAAACAAGTGATGAAAACTATCCTATGAGTCGGGGAAAGACTTTGAAAGTGTTTGTCGGAGAGTGGCACAAATGACCTTTATTTGAAAGAACGAATGACGTGTTAAAGACGCATGTCGTGTCATGGTTGTGTTGTTATTAATGAGGGAATATTATGATGGATCATTTATCTAAGGAGGGTTGCTTGAGAGGATTAGGGTTAGCCCGAGGATGGGCACAAAGGAGACAGGAGACGATAAAGGCGCGTGTCCTGCCATAGTTTCTGTTTCAACTGTGTGGTAAAGTTATGAAAAGAACAAAACACTGGACATTCATTTCTCTAGGAAGGAGTGTTGGGGTGCAGTTCCTACCAAACATTGTTGGGCGGTATTTATTTCCCGCGTGATAACAGCTTTGTTTTTCCCTTATCTCTCTAGTAGTTCTATCTTGTAGCTCTCTCTCTCTCTCTCTCTCTCTCTCTCTCTCTCTCTCTCACGCTATCTCTTTATATCGTTTTCCTGTTCCTCCTCTCACTCTGCCGATGTACATGGATTTATTTGGCAAAGCCTTCTCTTCCTCTCCTTGGATGTGCATGAAGCAAAGTCATTCTTCTTCTTGGGGGCTCATCTCTTCTCTTGGGGGCTCATCTCTCCTCTTGGGGGCTCATCTCTCCTCTTGGGGGCTCATCTTTCCTCTTAGGGTATCATCTCTACTCTTGGGGGCTCATCTCTCCTCTTGGCTGTTCTAACCCACATTTTCATCCTGAGCTCCGCCTCTAGATGTCCACTGGTTCTATGAGCGTCCCGATTGGTTCTCACTTCATAACCTGTCAACTTAGCGTTGTCTATTGTCCATCCCTTTTTGCATGGAGCAAAATAACCTGTCAACTTAGCGTTGTCTATTGTCCATCCCTTTTTGCATGGAGCAAACACGTGCTGCATTTACTGATCGCTAGTTCGTTTATTTATTTCTTATGCCATTTCGTAGACTATCTGTGGCAAACAAGACCCTTTGCCGTTCATAAATCCTTCTAGTTTCAATGTCTGTTTTTCCTCTTTGGACTAGTTGTTTACGTGTCTTTTACGTTGTTATCATTGGAACATCCCACTTTCTGGTGTTCTTTCTTAGTCTTTCCTTTATCTCTACGTCACTGTGTCTGCCTTTTCAGTCTGTCTGTCCCTTCTGATTACCTTTGTCAGCGTTCTTTCTTTCTAGTGTCATGGAAGTTTGTTTTATGCATTTCTCTACATTTCTTACCTAATTTTTCTGTTGCTATTGGATATTACTATTTTGCCTACAATACATTCACAATCATATTCATAATCATTAACGTGCATAATCAAATTCGTGATGATGCTCATAATCACGTTCATAATCATATTCATAATCATATTCATTACATTAATCATATTCACATCATATTTATAATCCTAATTACGAATGACTGTGCTACATTATTAAATCCTTCTATAACACTTATTTCATAATAGCCATAACAGGTATCAAAACTTTCATTAATTAACTTATAAAGCCATCACTGTTCCGACACGAGCAGAAGATTTTATTCAACTCACCATGTGAAAAGGCAATCTGTTATTTTCTTATAATCTCTCGATTATAAACATAGAAGACACTGAATTGTTAGAGAAGATCATGTCCTAGTCAATATGGAGGAGAGAGGTTTTTATATTGTCTAAAAATTATGTTTTATCTTACGTCAGAGAGAAGATCGTTGATAGTTTAGATCGTTAGAATGTCATGATTCGTCAGGATGAAAATATCACGGATTGATGATGATGATGATGATGATGATGATGATGACGATGATGATGATGATGATGATTGTAGAACAGCCTTGTAAGTAACGGATATTGTTATTATTATTATTAATGAATATGGTTATGAAAATATACAGTAAAGAAAATAGTAAGAATGAATAGCGACAGAGAAAAGTAGGTCGAAAAAAGGAAGAGAAAGGTGTAAAACTTCCATGACACGAGAACACAAGTGGAAACAGTGAATAGAAAAAGGCGAGACAGAGTGACCCTGACACATGTAGGAAAGACAAAAGAAGGACGCCAGAAAGTAGGATGGTCCAGTGATAACAAAGCAGTGACTGGACGTTGATACAAGTAAACAAAATAGAAAAGACGAATAGAAAAGGCAGACACAATGAAAAGCGATGACACAATAAACTGCCGACATGAAATAGCAAAATAGTGACTTAGGTAATAACAGCTGTATAGACGGAGTTGACACTGGACACCTGTTAGGTGACGCGCGTTAGGTGACACGATTGTACACGGGTTTGAAATAAAGGAGTGACCAGCTGACCAATTAAATATTTAGAGGCGTGGCCTATTGGACAATTGACTTACGACATATAAGTAATGAGGCAGTTTGAATGACGGACAATAAGAACGCGCATGGGAACCAGTGGACATCTGAAGGGTGGAGCCAAAATACTAATTGGTTAATCCACCAAGCTGCACTTGAAGATAAAAAGGTGAACGGATACGTACGATAGGAAGTGAACAATGAAGAGGAGAGAAGAGGAACCACGTGGGGACGGAACGACGAGGGAAGAAGGCGAACAGAAAGAAGAAGAAATAAGAGGAACCAAGTAGTATGGGACAGGACGAAGAAAGAAGAGGAACCAAGTACAGGGGGGAACGAGGAAGAAGAAGAGAGAGAGGACGGAACCCCGAAGACCGACGATCAAGGACGGTCAATAAACTGAGTTGGTCCAGACAAGAGAAGAAGAGAAGGACACACTCCAGAAAAGACACGAGAGAGAAAGAAGATGTAGGTAACGACAGTTGGAATAGATGAACAATTAGAGCCAGAGATACCCAGGAAAAGCAGTTTTGAAGAAGTAGTTTTAGGACAGATTGAATCTGTGTTTCAAGTGATTCAAGTGATATGGATATTTATGACTTTGAAACTTCGAGTACAGTGATTTAGTCGTGTAAGTGATTGACCACGTGTTGCAGATGGAATATAGTGCAGAGTTTAGAATTCTCCTCTTATCAAATGTGTAGAATATTGTGAAATAGGAGAAAACTGAGAAATGCTGCATATAGAGTATGATAGTTTGGTACTGATGTGCTTCAACGACGAAACTAACGAAGAGTATGTCATATTTCATATTGCATCTTAGTACAAGAGATGTTGTGAATTATAAGTCGAAGAACTTATTTGTAAGAATTAAATGAATTCTGTAGAGAACGTTTTATCGGACTTCCTCTAATTATGGAAGTGGCAATGTTTGTGAAAGCTAATCTATAAACAACAGAAATCTGGATGTGTGAGAAGATAAAGTCGATATTAACCAAGAACATCATTATTTGGTCAGAAATTTATAATCCACACATTTACATTAGATTATGATGATGATGATGGTGATGATGATGATGATGATGATATTGGGTAGAATGAAATGAAACAATATAACAAAGTTTGCGTGCCCCTGGAATAACACGTTGTTTAATAAAGAATACACTTCTGGTTCTATCTCATACTTCCTGGTTTCTAGCCTGGCAGTCTGTAGTTCTGTACCCTACACATAACTGTAGCTCTCTAGTTCTTAGTCACAGTTTCTCTGAGTAGCTCGACACATAACTGTAGTTCTCTAGTTCTTAGTCACAGTTTCTCTGAGTAGCTCGACACATAACTGTAGTTCTCTAGTTCTTAGTCACAGTTTCTCTGAGTAGCTCGACACATCAGTGGCTACAGAGCAACGTGGAAATAACTTCTCTACCCCAGCGAGTGATAAATATTCAAGAACTGAAAACCTCTCTTAATTCCCTGTACTGTTAACGTTATAGATTCAGTGTCGTTGGATTTGGCTCAGGCATAAAATTCCAACGAAAAGTATACAGAAGAAATAAATATTAAACAAAGTTGTATCGCCGTCATCTTTATATGCTTTTATTATCTACTTGTAATTTTCATTGATTTTTTTATGGAATTGATATAAAAACTGTTTTCGCAGTTTATCCTCATTCAAGTATTAAACAATATAAAGGTGAATATGTAGAAAACTCAACAAGTCACGAAACAGGTCGGTTTGGATTGTTCAATGAAATTATTGTACCAGCAACACTATGGAACCGATTTTCCCTTTATAATTTAGCGTATATTCCAAGTATGGATTACCTTGGATTGCATTAGTTGAATTATTTACTGTTTTCCTTGCCTCCGTTGAAGATACAAACTAGTCTAAACGAATGGGAATTATACGGATAAATAATAATTTATGGGTCTCATAGATTCTTGATTTCAGTTATGAGCTACTGTTAAATTTATAAGGCACATATTTCCACATGAATTTCCTGAAAAGCTTAGTTGTGGAACAGAACATCTGCACACATCTGAAGTGACAAACTGTGACACATTTAAACAATCCGTGTAACTGAAGATAACACAGAGTTAATCAGTGCATGTGCCCAGATATCAAACATTGAACAAATTCGTAGGTAGTAAATGATGAAGAAATATATAAAAAGTCATAACTTGCGCATGGAAACACTGACTGTGTCCATGAGAGTAATGCTTATAGCTGCACTCTGTATCTTTAACGGCTGCTCAGGTAAGAATATTGTTGTCATTTCTGTATTATTAATTCTGTATACAAGTGTACTCACACAGCCTGCTCTATGATAGTTCCTCGTCAGCATAGTTTGAACTAGTTTGTTAAAACTTGATTTATCGGACAAGCCAGAGAACAGGTTTAATAGAAACATGTAACGTTTTCAAAATAATCACATGTTGTATATATTCTAAGACAATTCAATTCAAATGTAATATCCACCCTGATTTATGCATGTGAAAGCTCGAAATCAACTAAAGAAATAGATAAGAAATTAGACTTGTTTTTAAACAAATGCCTAAGTAAAATACTCGGCATAAAGTGGAACGAATTCAAGAACAATGCAAAGATAAGACAGATGACTGAACAACAACCAGTCTCATGGGTGATCAGGAAAAGGAGATGGACAAGACAAAGAAAAAGAGGCAGATCGCGTGAAACTCTGAAAAGGACATTGTTAAGAGAGGCCAAATTAACAGGCATAAAATCCCTTGATGAGATTGAAAGACTCGCCGAAGACAGTTAAAATTGGCGAACTACCTTGCGAGCCCTATGTGACGTTTAACGGCACGGGAAGGATATAAGATATATAATAGAACATTTATCTATGTCTCGTTGCATAAGAATGGCGTACGGGTGTTAACTGTTAGTGCCTTGACATTTCTAGGCCATTACAGCATTTGAGGTAGGGATATCAGCACCTGTCCTTGTTGCCTTTCTTTTCCTAGGAAAACCCCAGGTACTTTTTTTTTATTTAGCCTGGGTTAACCCCGGAGCCAGATAGTCTTAATAATTCCACCTGAGTGCAGATACGATCTAAGGACCTTATGTTCGTCAGGCGAGTGAATTAACCTCTACACCACCGCAGAACTATAATACAACATGTCTATTATTTAATACGATGAAAAGCACTTGCTACTATATGTCCTAATGGAACGCGTCTGTCATGTAATGTCTTTTACCACTGCATGGAATTTCTGTCACTGAGATAGTTTAATACTTTTTGGGTCATTTTCGTTTCCTGGCTTTATTTACAAAAGAAGTTATTTATTTCTATACTCTCTTATATCAAGGTCAGAGAAGAGATGTGTCATTTTCTATCTCAACACAATATTTATATAAAGACAACTTAATTTTTGTTGGAGACGACGTAAAGTTGCTATGTACAACCAACACTGCTAGCTCTATTATTGAGATTAGGAGATCTGATGACGGGAAGCAACTCGTCTCATCTCACGGGAGAGAACTCTCTGTCGAGTATACGATCCAAGAAGTGAAATGCAATGATACTGGAACTTACGTGTGTGTTGTAGGCAATGTGTGGAGCAGAACACTGGAGATTGGAGTTCATGACTGTAAGTTTGTTTTTCCTCTCCATTTTGCTTTTTCTTAGAATTCTGAGAATTGAATAGTTTTTGTTTAAAGTTTTAATATTATTTTTTATATTTTTAATATATATTCTTTGCCCTGTATGTTTTTGCATGATTAATTAGGGTGTCAACCGAAGCATTATAACTACTAAAGCTGCTTGTAATTTTATTTTAAATGTTCTTTTACATAAAGTTCTAAAAATCATTATAATGACGGATTTTGTGGGGAAATATAAATGTTGAATTTTAAGTTAAAAGTCTCACAAAAATGTTCAGGATATATTTGTTTTTGTTTTCTTTGTTTCTTTTAAAGAAGTGGTGCAGTGTGAGACGCGAAAAGAAAAATAAGAACATAAATATAAAAAGTATTAAATCAACTGAAACTGCAAAGATAATAATAAAACATGAAATTAGGCACCTGAAATATTTATGCTAAACTAAAACTGTTAACACGATGATGAAAAGTAATCTTCTTACATCCTTCCCGTGCCGTTAAACGCCATATCAGTAAAGTTTAGGCATGGTAGTTCGCCAAGATTTCCTGCCTTCGGCGAGGTTTTTCATTCTTATCAAGGGATGTTATGCCCACTGAATTGGCTTCTCTTAACAATGTCCTCTTTAAAGTGTCAAGTGGTTGACTTCTTTTTTTCTGCCTGGTGTGCTCCACTTTATAGCTTGTTTGGAGATTCACTGATTGTTTCTTCTTATCACTTGACCGACATATGTCCATCTTCTTTTTCTAATCAGCCAGGAGACGTGTTGTTGTTTGCTCATCTGTCTGTTCTCTGATATAATAAGAAAAAAATAGCAAGGGAGCACCAATATAGATTTACTGATATAATTTTTGTTAATAATGGGCATGATTCAGTTTGGTCATTTTCACTGTGTAAACAAAGGAAATAACGAATTTCGAGAAGGCCATTGCAGGGAACTGTTTATGGACACATGATGATGATGAAAGAGACAGTATAATGATTAGTCAGGACAAAATATAGACGAATGATTAGTCAGGACAAAATATAGACGAATGATTAGTCAGGACAAAATAGAGACGAATGATAAGTCAGAACAGAATATAGACATGTACAATATTTATGTTACACGAGATGTTGGAAACAGTAAGGAGAGAGGGAGAGAGAGAAAGCGGTAGATTAGGGCTTTTGAAGCTGCACATTATCTAAGCCCTTTTAACTATTCCCCCCCTCCCCCCCCCCCGGACAAAAACGAAAAACAAAGGTGTCTATTAGGACATTGTAAACTTGGCTGTTGCTTAAGGTACAACTAGGGATACAACTAGGACATGACCAAAACTCAGCTGTTTCCGCAATTCCGTGGCTTAATTACCGTGACTAGGCTCTAACTATCTCCTACGACCGACAACCCAGGTTACACCTCCCAGATTACCGTATACCAGTTGGCATCATGTTACATATACCACAACATACACCAACATTCACTACACATAACCAAGTCAGGCATTAATATATGAACAGTTTATTACTCAAACTAGATCGATCCTGGTAGTCACGGGTACATTACATAACACAGAACATCCAACACAAGACATAGCATGTTAACAGGCATGATATCAATACAAGGCAATAACTCTTAACTATCATAACTAAAGAACCAGATAAACGGGCCTTGGTTATCCTGGTCGCCCCCCTCCCCCAAATCACAATATACATTATACATCTCCAAGTGTGTCATCGCACTATGAATACTGCAGCCAGTGATGCGACTCTACACCACTATCTCTCCACAAATTAATCCGTGTGGCTATGCACTTCTTCGTCACGCAGCTACCGCTGCCCGGAACTCTCCTTCTCCCCTACATGAAGTTCCACATGTGCTAACGCACTAACAATCACACAGCGACCTCGCTGTGCTCTCTCCATCTCTCCACGAATCCACCAGAGTTACGGCACCTCTTGATGCAGTTGTTGGTGCCATATACGTATCTCCAGATACATATTGAAACAAATATAATATCCACATGAAATAACAGCAGTATGGCATCAACACGTGCCATTCGATAGAACAGTAATCATTATGAATTACCGTGATATTTCGCATTATGATCGTGAATTCAATATGCACATTCTACACGTTACACAGATCTATGAATAGACAATATGAGGATGGCTGAGGCGAAGTATTCCATGTAAATCACATATATATACATATATGACCTGCCACACCCGAATAACATGAACGATGACGCTCGTCCACCGTCGTACACCCAGAGACCTCGCGTGATAATTCACAATACAGTGAGAACTAAATGAACGTCATTATGTGAATTTGCTTACATAATCAGTAATTTTACATGATCAGTGTTGTTACATAATTTTAATTTATAAAGTCATATTTAATGTGTTGATTTGCTATTAAAGAATAAAAATGTTCACTTCGTGTATAATGTAGACATTGTTTTCTGAACATTTTAGGCCCACCTCGACCATGTGAAGCCAGTGATGTGAACAAGGCTATTTTTGTTCATCCACACCAAACAGTACAGTTTTCCCTCTGTGTTTTTGTATATCCGGACATACAAGAAGTGATAAAATTCAACAATAGGTTCATTAGACAGAAACATAGCGCAGACTGGACTTGGGACTATGAGAAAAGACCAGTAAACAGAGGAGCCAGTCAGATACACATTAATGTTTCTAGCGTTACCATGGTTTCTGAGCTTTACGGAGTTCTGAACATCCGGGTGTTCAGTCGTAGTGGATTACAATATTATCTGGACTACAACATCTTCATACAACTTCCTGGTAAGGATTTACACTTCAGCTCCATAAAAAGTCGTTCTCTTAACATCGCCATTATTGTTGTCATAGTTGTCATTATTTTCATGTAAAGTTTAACAATGAGTATCTTTGGTTAATATTAACTTATAGATAAATTCCGTTATGCATTAATTTGTTTTGAATCATGCAACAGATCTTCACATATTCCGGTTAAGTATTAAGTTGTATATTGCTACAGTAAATCCTTAAAGATTAGTTACGTGGTGTGCCTTTTTAAATTGATGGCCCTATTCCAGATCTCTTCAGAAACCTGGAAATTCTCAGGATTTTCAATGTTATGTTTCGAGCTAGAAATTTTACTATTTCAGAATGTATAAAAAGTACATAAGCTTTTTCTGTGAAATTCTAAACTTTTCAAAGGTGGAAGAATTAATCTGTAAGTAAGAAAAAGTGCTTAGTTCATTGAAGTTTGTTGCGACTATAGCAGTGAAAATGCATTTACTTTGTTTTATAAAGAAGAGACTTAATTCCTTGAAAAGGCAATAAGCAATCCATAGGAGACATACCGGCATAAGGGTTAGCAAAACATAGCTGCCATATGGGCGTAAGGGTTAGTAAAACATAGCTAACATACCAGCGTAAGAGTTAGTAAAACATAGCTAACATACCAGCGTAAGAGTTAGTAAAACATAGCTAACATACCAGCGTAAGAGTTAGTAAAACATAGCTAACATACCGGCGTAAGGGTTAGTAAAACATAGCTAACATACCGGCGTAAGGGGTAGTAAAACATAGCTAACATACCGGCGTAAGAGTTAGTAAAACATAGCTAACATACCAGCGTAAGGGTTAGTAAAACATAGCTAACATACCGGCGTAAGGGTTAGTAAAACATAGCTGCCATATGGGCGTAAGGGTTAGTAAAACATAGCTAACATACCGGCGTAAGGGTTAGTAAAACATAGCTAACATACCGGCGTAAGAGTTAGTAAAACATAGCTAACATACCGGCGTAAGAGTTAGTAAAACATAGCTAACATACCGGCGTAAGGGGTAGTAAAACATAGCTGACATACCAGCGTAAGGTTAGTAAAACATAGCTAACATACCAGCGTAAGGGGTAGTAAAACATAGCTAACATACCGGCGTAAGGGGTAGTAAAACATAGCTAACATACCGGCGTAAGGGGTAGTAAAACATAGCTAACATACCGGCGTAAGGGGTAGTAAAACATAGATAACATACCAGCGTAAGAGTTAGTAAAACATAGCTGACATACCGGCGTAAGGGGTAGTAAAACATAGCTAACATACCGGCGTAAGGGTTAACAAAACATAGCTGACATACCAGAGTAAGGGTTAAAAAAACATAGCTGACATACCAGAGTAAGGGTTAACAAAACATAGCTGACATATCAGCGTAAGGTTAGTAAAACATAGCTAACATACCAGCGTAAGGGTTAACAAAACATAGCTAACATACCAGAGTAAGGGTTAACAAAACATAGCTGACATACCAGAGTAAGGTTAGTAAAACATAGCTAACATACCAGCGTAAGGGTTAACAAATCATAGCTGACATACCAGAGTAAGGTTAGTAAAACATAGCTGACATACCAGCGTAAGGGTTAACAAAACATAGCTGACATACCAGAGTAAGGGTTAACAAAACATAGCTGACATACCAGCGTAAGGTTAGTAAAATATAGCTGACATACCAGCGTAAGGGTTAACAAAACATAGCTGACATACCAGCGTAAGGGTTAACAAAACATAGCTGACATACCAGAGTAAGGGTTAGTAAAACATAGCTGACATACCAGCGTAAGGGTTAACAAAACATAGCTGACATACCAGCGTAAGGGTTAACAAAACATAGCTGACATACCAGCGTAAGGGTTAACGAAAAATAGCTGATATATATATATATATATATATATATATATATATATATATATAACCTATCTTGTTATATGGAAGTGAATCATGGACAATAGGCAAGTCTGCACAAAAATCATTGGAAGCAGCAGAAATGTGGTTTATTAGAAGAATGTTGCTAATCCCCTGGACAGCAAAAATAACTAATGAAGAATGTAGGAGAAGAGCTGGAGAGACAAAAAACCTTGTCAAAAAGATAAGAGAGAGACAATGTACTTTCATAGGACATGCAATGAGAAGAGGGGGCATTGAAAATATTATAACAACAGGAAAAATAGAAGGAAGAAGATCAAGAGGAAGACCAAGAGAAATGATGCTGGACAGTCTGACAGGATGGTGTGAGAGGAGATCACCAACTGAGCTGATGGCCTGCATGAAGGATCGCGTACTCTGAAGAAGCATAATAGCCAACGCCAGTCGGCACGGCACATGATGATGATGATGAGCTGATATACCAGTATAAGAGTTGGCGAAACATATCTGACATACCAGTATAAGAGTTGGCGAAACATTTCTGACATACCAGTATAAGAGTTGGCGAAACATTTCTGATATACCAGTATAAGAGTTGGCGAAACATATCTGACATACCAGTATAAGAGTTGGCGAAACATTTCTGACATACCAGTATAAGAGTTGGCGAAACATTTCTGATATACCAGTATAAGAGTTGGCGAAACATAGCTGACATACGAGTATAAGAATTGGCGAAACATAGCTGACATACCAGTATAAGAGTTGGCGAAACATTTCTGATATACCAGTATAAGAGTTGGCGAAACATAGCTGACATACGAGTATAAGAATTGGCGAAACATAGCTGACATACCAGTATAAGAGTTGGCGAAACATTTCTGATATACCAGTATAAGAGTTGGCGAAACATAGCTGATATACCAGTATAAGAGTTGGCGAAACATAGCTGACATACCAGTATAAGAGTTGGCGAAACATTTCTGACATACCAGTATAAGATTTCGCGAAACATAGCTGACATACCAGTATAAGAGTTGGCGAAACATTTCTGACATACCAGTATAAGAGTTGGCGAAACATTTCTGACATACCAGTATAAGAGTTGGCGAAACATAGCTGACATACCAGTATAAGAGTTGGCGAAACATTTCTGACATACCAGTATAAGAGTTGGCGAAACATTTCTGACATACCAGTATAAGAGTTGGCGAAACATATCTGACCTCAGGTTTCTCTTCCACAAGGCAAGTTTGTACATCAATTAATTTCACAGCGTGCTCATTCGTATATACGGAAGATGTTTAAAATTAGCCCAAATTGTAGCCAACGATTAAACAACATGTGTCTTTCTACTTAACCTTTACAAGAAAATATGTTCTTATTCTGCTGCTCATCGTTGGAATACGCTCCCATCCTGTATACAAATATAAACTATACGCATTAATACAACTACATATTTTTCCAATATCTATTTGACAGATTGGATGAATGCTAATTAATAATGGAGATACAATGAGTGAAATTAAAAGGAAGACATCTATCGCTCTTCAGAAAGTAAAACAAATAAAGAATCTGTGGAAAGAAGCAGACAGAACTAAAAAAATAAGATTTTTAAGGGCATGCATCTTTACCATCGCAACATATGCCCGTGAGACCTGGACACTTAACAAAACAGCTGAGAAACACATAAATGCCTTTGAATGTAAATGCTACAGAAGAGTTCTCCAAATATCGAGGACACAAAAAAGAACAAATATATCTATACTACAAGAGTGTAATATTGAAGAAAGCTGGCTAGTAAAGAGGATTAAAGAGAGAAAACTTAAATATTTTGGACACATTAAACGTCATGATAATTTAGAGAAGACCGTATTCGAAGGATACATAATAGGAAAAAGAAAAAGGGGAAGACCAGAACGAAGATGGCTGCAAGACATCGTTGGGGATCTGCAACTTAATGCAACAACAGCAGGCCATCTTGCTCACAACCGAGAGGCCTACAGGAGTGCTGTTTGGGAGGCAAAGTTCCGCAAGGGACATGCAAAATGAATGAATGCATTTGACAGATAAAAGAGATGGCGATTGCAGCAAAACTGGTTCTAATAACAAAGGAAGATAGAGGTGTAAGGTCTAGTTTTACAAGGTGGCAGAGGGAGTGAGTAAAGTGAGAAAAAAACGAATAAAAAGTATGAGAGGGAGATGATAAAAAAGAAACACAAAACATCCGATATTTCGGCGTGAGCCTTTTTCGAGGATTACATACACAAATGAGACCAAAAAAAAAACATATAACTAAGCGAAAAACATATTTTAATGTGGCAACCTCCAGAAGTAGGAAATACAAATAAATGCGTTTCCACTAGACGAGACTTAGAGACCACGTGGGCCACATAAAGGATAAGCCTATAGAGCCAATCGTAAAGAAGAGGTGGAGAGAGGGAGGAAAACAGGTGGGGGAAGGGGAAAGGCAATAGAAACATGGTAGCCGCTAGAGGAGAAAATGTCGGGAGGGGGAGGGGGGAAAGAGGAAGCGGAGAGATAATGAATGAAGAACATAAACATATGTAGGGAGAACATGTGAAACTGGTGAATAGGAAAACACCCTATACACATATAGGTCGCCAGAGAAAAAGAGAAGGTGGCGATAGAGAGAGGAGCTAGGAGATAGAAACAAGAAAGTAGAGTATAAATTTAAAAAATAATGATAAAAAAATTAAAGAAGGAGGGGGGGGGGGGAGGTAGAAAACTAAAGAAGTTAAAGGAAGTTGAAGACATTGTTAATTCCAGCTGGCGCTGTTCCAGGAACCTCCGAGATCGTACATCAGCAGAACAAAAGTAGATCGCACCAACAGAAATGTCCTGTTTTCCCCTGTGGATGCAAAGGCAAAAATGTTTAGCACACAGGTGTCCAGGCCCTCTTAGAAATATTATTAAGATTTTGGCCAACACGATCTCCTAAGCTTAAACCGGTCTCCCCTATGTACTTCATATCACAACGTTTGCAATTATAGTATAAATAACACTGCGTGAAGTGCAGGTGAAAACCTCATGAACTGATAACGTGGATTTAGGGAAGGAGATCTGGCTAGCCTCGACAACAAACGGACAAGTGTTACATCTACGGCGTCCACAACGTCTGGTACCATAAAAAGTGTCATCTGTCTTAAGATGACTACGAATTAAAAGGTCCCTGTGGTTCTTGTCCGTCTGTAGGCTGCCAGTGGGGGTTCCCCAAAAAGTTCACGTGTCTCAGACTCGGTGTGGAGGAGGTGGAGATGGCGAAACAGTATGTTTTAACTGCCAAGCTATGAGGGTGGTACGTGAGTACTAGTTTCACTCTGTCCGAGCTACAGTGCGGTTTAGGAGCGAGGGCTTGTTTCCGCGATAAATGGCTGATGCAATTCCAAGATGACGAGAGAACATGTTCTGGATAGTCGCGTTGACGGAAGAAATCTAGCATTTTATGGACTTGATCCTGGAAATCAACATCTTCAGTACACAAACGTTGCAACATAAGAAGTTGGGAGAAGGTTAGGAGATCGTTTGCGGCAACATCTTAATAATATTTCTAAGAGGGCCTCAACACCTGTGGCTATACATTTTTGCCTTAGCAACCACAAGGGAAAACAGGACATTTCTGTTAGAGCGATCCGCTCTTGTTCTGCTAATGTACGATCTCGGAGGGTCCTAGAACAGCGCATTATTTTCCAGACTGGCTGTCTCCACCCAGCTGTAATTAACAATGTCTTCAGGTTTCTGTAACTTCTTTATTTTTCGACCCCCCCCCCCCTCCCATCATTTCTTTTTACTCTACTTTCTTTCTCCTAGCTCCCCCTCCATATCGCCACCTTCTCTTCTTCTCTGGTGACCTGGAGGTGTTTATAGGGTCTTGTCCTATTCACCAATTTCACATTTTCTCCCTGCAGGTTTTTATGTTTTTCATTCATTATCTCTCCGCTTCCCCTTCTCTCTCCCCCCCCCCCCCCCCCCGACACCTTCTGCTCTAGCGGCTACCATGTTTCTATTGCCCTTCCCCTTCCCCCACCTGTTTCTCTCCCTCTCTCCACCTCTTCTTTACGATTGGCTCTATCGGCTTATCCTTTGCGTGGCTCAGCGTGGTCTCTATGCCTCGTCTAGAGGACATGCATTTCACTGTGGTTTCTACTTCTGGAGGATGCCGCATTAAAATAAGTTTTTCGTTTAATTATACGTTTTCTTGGTCTCGTTTGTGTATGTAATCTCGAAAAAAGGCTCACGCCGAAATACCGGATGTTGTGTTTTTCATTTATACATTCTCAACTTGCTCTCATACTTTTTATTCGTTTTACTCTCACTTTTCTCGTTTCACTCACTCCCTCTGACACCTTGTAAAACTGCGCCATGCACCTCTATAATATCTATTTGATGTCGACTGCATGCCTCCATGATTTTTACAACTTTTAAAAAGTTATTTTAGACTGCTCTTATAGACACTGAACTCAGTTAATTGTTTATTCTGAATAATATCGAACTTTTGCTTAGTAGATAGTCATTCATATAGCGTCTGGCATAAAGCATAGCTGGATGTAACTGACGTAGTGCGCATAAACTGAATACGTGTGAAAAAATCATGACGTCAGAGATGCAGCAGGCAAACGACTATTTTTAATAATGGCTCTTTGGCAAACAACATCGAGCATTCACCTTTGAAACTTATTTTAAAAGCAGGGAATCGTCCATTACCGTTATAATGTTCTCGATCGGAGAACAATTTTGAGATGGGTCACAAAATTTAAGGAAACCACTAATTGCCTTGATAACAAGTCTAATGGTCGTCCAAGAACTCAACAGACACCTGGACGAATTCAAGAAGTCCGCAACGCATTGCGAGTAGCCCTCGGCGATCAGCTATTAGGAAGGCTTTGCCACTTGATATGTTGGATCGTCCGCTACGTCGCATCACTCATGATCATCTGCATTTCCACCTTACAAGTTGCAAGTTGTACAGCAACTGAATGGTTTAGATAAAATTAACAGTCTTGATTTTGCTAACGATTTTCTAGCACGCATTGAAGAAAATGTAAATCTCGACTGGTGCAAGTTCACATTTCTATAACTAGTGGGGGAGGGGGATATTTTATCCAGATGCTACAGACCAACAATCCCTTGGCACTGTAATAGCGTACTCGAGGTCAATCTAGCTCCCCCATCATGACCGCCAAACCAGGTTCTCCCCTCCCTGGTATATTGTATGCTAATCATGCATGAATCCTGAACATTTAATCACTACACAATACATTGACATGCAGTACAAGTCACCAAGTCTGAAATTAAAGACATAGAATTTAAATCTCACTATACGCCACAACAACACATACAACTGACATTGACATCAACATGATATCAAGACATATGTCATTTTAATAGTAATTAAGCGTGGTATCATATGATAATGATTTCTCATGTTGCATTATTTGAACCTGATGGACCTGGGGCCCCGGGCTCTCTTGGCCCTACACGTAGCCTACACTACGAATCTAATATGTAATGGCACTTATTCCACGCAGCTACGGCTGCCATGACACACCTCTATATACCCGCTTTGCTGCAGCACATGAAGGCATAATAACGAATCAAACTTGTTGCCCATCCAATATACTGAGAAATCACTTTGAAATCATACACATAACTTTCATATCGATACGTAAATACAGGCAACCTACATCCAGCTTACCGCACAACTACATAATCTACACCACATGATGTGGGCACTGGAACCGACTACAATCACGTCAACGATGACGCTTCGGTCATGGTCGTACACCCCTAAATATAAGCGTGCCTCCTCCACAAAAATCATAATTTGTTCATTAGCTCAAAATGCCTGATGACGCACACTTTGAGTTGTCAGGAAGTGTGAACAAGCAGATTTTCAGAAACTGGTCAGCTGAAAAATCACAATTATTGCATGAGAATCCGCTCCATAGTGAACGAGTAACAGTGTGGTGTGGCGTTGTATCATTTGGCGTTATTGGCGCATATTTTTTTTGAAGACGAATACGGACATCCTCCTACTGATAATAGCGATCACTATGTGCAGATGCTAACTGAATACTTCATTCCAGAGCTGTCCAAGAGAAATAAGAGACGAAAATGGTTTCACCAAGATGGAGCAACTGCCCACATAACCCATCAGTCCATGGCCATGCTGCGACAAGCATTTCCTAATCGTATTATTTCCTGGTTGGGGATATTCATTGGCCGGGAAAGTCACAGGATTTATCGGCCGCAGACTTCATTTTGTGGAGGTACCTCACGAACACGGTGTATGCTAGTCGACCACATTCAAATGCAGATCTAAATGATCGAATCCACCACTGCGTTCAAAATATCCCTTTGAACATGTTAGTTGGTGGTATGCAGGAATTTTCCAGACGCCTGGCTGAATGCATAAAATGTAATGGTGGGCTAATTTTTAAAATCTAAATATAATTGTCAGTAATAATAAAATTACCAGCTTTTCTGAATTTCATTTCACTTTTTTTTAAAACAAAAACATGTCTGCCGCTTAATTTATTTCCCAGTATTAAAATAAAGTTGTGCTTTATGCCGAACCATGTATGTGTATGCAGTTACTTTATGTGCTGAGTGCATGGATAAGAGTGAAACGTAAATGTTATATTTTTATTTCTCTCCCCTTTCCAATGTTAGTTATGTTGGTTATGTGAGGAGCATATTTATATAATGTCTGGAACAGAGTGAAAGGTGTGTGAAAAAGGGCAGAATGTCAGACGGGCCTTCGTGCCCAAGTGGAAATAAAGATTGTCAACCAGTCGATCTGTCCCACCACTGTGTTTGTATCCCCTGTAACAGACCTAGCCTGGCTAATGGGACAGGAATCGTTATAGTTCACATAGGGATGGAGTCTGTAAAAGAAGCAATGCACACCCTGTTCTTTTGTAGCAGCACTCAGGGACTGAAAAAAAGCTACCATAGCCCACTCCCAAACCGACACGATGATGTGCCACAACAGCTTCACCTCATCGGCTACAAAGAACACAACTTCTAGTTCCAAGGGGACAGAAGACAAGACAATTTTAACCCGTCAAAAGAAAATACAAAAGTAAAAGAACTGAAACACTCCAGGCCCTCATTTGTCGTGACATCAACCGATGCTCAAGTCCTCCAGCGAACCCTGCAACAATGACAGACCCTCATTTGTCGTGACATCAACCGATGCTCTAGTCCTCCAGCGAACCCTGGAACAATGACAAAACAAGGAACTTTACTTTTCACATTACGGGTCATGAAAGACAAACAATGAACATACTCAAAGCAAGAGAAACATTCCAAGGAGAGACACCGGATATTATAATAAAATAGCAACACCTTCAAAGAAGCAAATGCTTTAAACAGAGGCTTTATAAAGTATTATTCAAATTTCTCTTGTTTTCTGTGGCCAAATATGAATCGTGCAAACAGCATAAAATTATTAATGGTTCCAAATAAAAAAGGCTTATAAAGTAAGATCAGAACGTGACTAGCACGCAATTGAGACGAGGATTTATAATATGCGCAGATATAATTGTAAAAAAAGGTAAATGTAATCCTGTCATGTCTTAGAGCACATAGGGATATGGTGTTAGTGCCCATATATTCCTTGACCTATCAGCACACTAGAGGATAATATGGTCAATATCACGCCTGGCCCTTTTTCCTTCCACAATTCCAGAAGTCGGGTACCATTTCTACAGCTGGGTGACTAGGTGACTAGGATGCCTCCGGCCGGATTCAAACCCCCGACCTTCGCCATAAGAGACCAGTGAGACTCCATAAAATAACATACATTTATAGCAACAGTTAGCACAGTCTGTTAGTATTGGCTGTTTTCATAGACTAACTGGCAGCTGCTCTAGACCACGTGAGTCTGAGAAACCGGTAAAGTTATACCATCGTTAAAAAGTTACATACAATAAACATACACAAATATATTGCTTTGATAGTAATGGTATTACATTCATTCATTCATTGCATGTCCCTAGCGGAACTTTTTTGCCTCCCTAATAGCACTCCTGTAGGTCTCTCGGTTATGAGCAAGATGGCCTGCTGCTGATGCATCCATTTACAGATCATCAACGACGTCTTGCAGCCATCTTCGCTTTGGTCTTCCTCTCTTTCTTTTCCCCAATATGTACCCTTCCAAGACGGTTTTCTCTAGATTATCATGACGTTTAATGTGTCCAAAATATTTAAGTTTTCTCTGTTTAATATTCTTTTTAATAGCCATCCTTCTCCAATATTAAGTTCTTGTAGTATGGATATATTTGTTCTTTTTTATGTTCATGATATTTGAAGAACTCTTAAATAACATTTACATTCAAAGGCATGTATGTGTTTCTCAGTTGTTTTGTTAAGAGTCCAGGTCTCACAGGCATATGTTGCGATAGGAAAAATGTATGCCCTTAAAAATCTTATTTTTGTAGTTCTGTCTGTTGCTATCCACAGATTCTTTAGTTGTTTTACTTTCTGAAGAGCGATAGATGTCCTCCTTTTAATTTCCCTCATTGTATCTCCATTATTAATTAGCAGTGATCCAAGATATTCAAAACTCTCCACTTCTTCCAGTTTTTCCTCATTGATACATATTTCATCTGCCTTGTTTGTTTTTGACAGTTGTCAATAATTTAGTTTTCTTCGCATTAAGATAGAGGTTCTGCTCTTCGCTGTTCTTACGGACTGACATAATTAGTTTTTCCATTCCTTTTTGTGTTGTGGACAGTAATATTGTGTCATCAGCATATCTAATCTCTGGTATTTCATAACCTCCAATTGTTATGCCATCTTTATATTCGTTGCCTACTTCTTCTCTAACATTCCTCATTATATTTTTAGTATACAAGTTAAATAAGTAAGGCGACGATATGCACTCATGATGGACCCCTTATTTTATTTCAAACCAAGTTGTTGTTTCACTATTTATTCTTACTGCTGCTTGTTGGTCTACATACAGAAGTGATGTTAATTGTATCAAATGTGTATTAATGGTATTACACTTTTGTTTATTCTTATTTATTTTACAACTGGTAATATCTGTTCTATTATAAGGTACCCCACACTGCCCCAAAGAGGTCAAGGTAACATATCTTACACAAGTCAATCAATCAATCAAGTGCTGTGCCGTGTGGGTTAGGCGATCATTTCTCTCCACAATTCCTTGTCTTTAGACTTATGAGATCCGCCGGTGACTTTCTTCCTAGCCACACTGACAGCCCATGCAGTAACTTCTCTCTCTCTCTCTCTGTCTTCCTTTGTCTCTACTTCCCTTAATTTTTCCACTTGTTACAATGTGCTCCAATGTTCCTCTTCTCAGAAAATGTTCTCGCTTTTCTGCCTCTGATCTGTGCCTTTTAACTCCAGCCTCTCTTAAGACTTCTTCGTTGGTTTTCCTGGCTGTCCATGGTACCTTCAACATCCTTCTTATAAATGGCTTCCATTTCTCGTTGTACTCTCTTATTCATGGACCATGTTTCACACCCATAAAACAAAATTGGCTCGATGTAATATTTAAGTACTCGGAATCTTGTTTCCATTGATATAGATATGTTGCACAAGATGTTTCTCATTTTCTGGAATGCTAACTTGTCCAGAGCACATCTGCTTTTTATTTCGTTGTTACATTTCCCATCAGCTGTTATAATTGTTCCTAAGTACTTGAATCTATCAACTTGTTTCAGTTCTGTGCCATCGATGGTAATGCTACATTTTGGTAGTATTCTTTTCTTTGAGATGACCATCACTTCAGTCTTCTTTTTATTCAGGCTGAGACCTTTAATTTTACTTTCACGAACCACGATGTCCAGAAGAGCCTGTAACTCCCCTTCACTTTTAGCAATCAGAACTGTGTCGTCTGCATATCTTAAGTTGTTAAGGTCTACCCGCCAACTGATATTCCTGGCAAGCTCTTTATATTTCTCATTATGTTTTCGCTGTACAAGAAGAGGTCAGGATATAGTGCACATCCTTGATACAAGTCGTTCAGGTTAAAAAAAATGTAAACCATTACTCAAAGAACTCCTGTTCTGTAGTTGTTAATTATTTACTTGTAAAATTATTTCAGTCACAATAATTTCTTTTTCGTAAGAGACATGTTTTCTCTGACTGTGTATATGTGCATGAACATGTCAGTCAATGTTGCTGATTAACTTATGTTCTTCATTTAACGTGTGTGAGTAATTTTTTTTAAAGTTTACAAATCAATACACGTGTTAGTTTTCAATAACTAACCATGTGAGATGTTTGATTGTTTAATACTGGATGTAGCATTTATGTTAAATAATAATATATTCAGTCTCTAGAATTCGCCCTACAACAACTGTGAAATGTCCTGATCTCTCATCAAAGGGAATAAAGAGAATTCTTGAACTCGTTCTTTTAGCTGGGATATGTGGAGTGGTTGGTTTCACTGTCGGATTCATCACACACTGGTACAGAAGTAAGAACTTCATCAACACTATTTTTTTCTGAATTATCATATAGTCTCAGTTTGACGATTCTATAAGAAAAAGAGAAAAAAGACGTCTAATGTGAAGAGAAATAAACTTTAAAATATGAAGTTCATCAACAATGGACGAGTAACGAACAAAAAACACATGAAATTATTGAAGAACAAACTAGCAGATAAAGGAACGAAATAACTCACATAGTAAGGAAAGGTAGAAAGATTTCAGTCTCAGGATTGCGTTAATGAGCACAACAACACAAAAATTCCGTGCTGTTATTGGGGTAGATTATGCAAAAGCAACATTAGGAGAGAGAGAAAGAAATCAAACGATGAGAGAGACTGGAGAAACGAGACAAACATTAACAAAAGTCAGGAAAAGACAACCCAAGTTCTTACGATACGTTCTACGGGGAGGTAAGCTAGAACACTTTGTGACAACAGGAAAGATAGTAGGCAAAAGAGATCGAAGTAGACAGAGAGAGAAAATGCTGGATGGGCTAATTATATAGGAAAGACAAAGAACACCAGCACAGCTTATAATCAGCACTCGGATCAGGGAGTTGTGGGAGAGCATGATAGCCAAGGCTAGCTGGCAGGGGAACAGATAGAATATTGGTAGAGACAACCAATAGGAAAGCTGGTGATGCTTAGCTAAATTCCATAATGGCTGATAGCTGTCTGCTTCAAAACCGTTTTACTTAGACGAAATTGGCAACATATATAAACCTGTAGCTATTTGACTGATATAGTGCCAGGATAAAGATGCATTTCAAAATATAAGTGCTCTAGAACTTGGAAATATCACACACATCAATATTTACATATACGTCTCTTGCTGGTTATAGACTTTTACAAACACCTATTACACTATGTCCATGACAGGAATATCATTTTTTCCTTTAAACTTTGATGTAAAAATATCTTGAGAGATTAGACATACACGACATATATGAACCTAATGTTCTCATTCATTACTTTCATTATTTTGTTTCTTTTACTTTCATATTAGGATCTGGTCGTGAAGACAAATCAAGAAACATGGCTTTTCCTCTGAGTGGACATGACCTACCCTGTACTCACTATGAAGAGATCAGAGATGTTATCTCCAACTTGCCAGACAACTCTGAGGGTTCCACAAACAGAGAAATCTGTTGCCTTGAACTCCTGGTAAAACGGCCAGGAAGATCTTCACAGGATGATGATGTCCCTCCACACGCACACTACATAACGCCTGCGAGTGAAACGTCAGATTCGGAGAGATACGTTAATCTTGCTAGAAGAGGATACTCAGACATACAAATATAGATAGAAAAATGTCTGTCTCGACACTTCTGTGTTAATTCTGGACTCGCATGCAATTAAACCATATATTTTTTTTCTTCAGAATGTACACACTACACTGTCTACATTAAATTTCATATACTGTATTTAATACATTGAGAAATGAACAGATTTTGAGAGCCTTATTAAGCACTATAACACAACATACTCTCTCTCTCTCTCTCTCTCTCTCTCTCTCTCTCTCTCTGAACCTTAAGTGCCCAGGGCACATGGGGCTTCCGCAAGGGTTTTCCACAAATGTCCGTCCTTTGCCTTTTTTTCTACTCTTGTCCAGGTGAGCCCTCTATTGCTCAACATCCTCTCTGTTGTTCTTCTCCATGTCTCTTTTGGTCTACCCTTACTTCTGTTACTCTGTGGTGTCCATCTTAGTGCTTTTTTGGTATTGAGCTGTCAGTTATTCGGAGCACATATCCCAGCCATCGCCAGCGTCTTTCCTCAATAATTGCTGTCAGTGGCTTCTACTTACTATGAATTGTGAGCCTGCTTGGATCAAAGATCTCTGGTTATTTCAGTTAGTCCTGGACAGAGACTGATAACTAAACTGGTGTGGGTCCTCTATCTGTGGGATATTTATTGCATAAATAGGCAATAATGCACTGTAATTTTATCAGAAAAATTTTTATTCTAAAACTATGTCGGCACACCACGTGAAGAACTTTGGTGTATTCTTTTTTTTCCGCAGAGAAAATTGTACAAAATCAATTTAAAAAATATATTTCATTCTTGAATGCTGTGCCTTCTATATCTAGATTATTAGAGGTAATGTATGGCGAACATAGCTATTTCCGTATATTTTAGTGAGACAATATATATTTTTTTCAGTGACTTATAAATCAAAGTGAAACTTGTAAACATTTGGCCAAACTTATAAAAGTAAGTATTTCTGTCGCTTCTAAAGTAGCAACTGGTCAAATCGAACAAAAATAACAACTAATCGAACATGTAAACTTTCGATTTATCTAATGTATATTTATAATTTATATTTTAAACTGCCCTAAACTGCCTGTGACCTTCTCTCATGATCTTCCCTTACCTCTTTTACCATTTATCTTTACCGTTGTTTAATGTAGAGTAAATTCTGGTAAAAATGGAAGTTGTGAACTGACCATATCTGCAAAATAAGTGACTGCTTAATTTGTAAAGCGACGACTATCATAAGAACGAGAAAGAGGAAATATCAAGTGATAAAACTTGAAACATTTATTGTTTAACTGTTGAAACTTCAACTTAGGTTCAAGCTCTCATGCTTTTGTACTTGCTCTTCTTTTTTTAAGCTTTGTGGCTTTGTCAGTCTCACTTCTTTTCTGCTTTTCTCTGAGTTGATGGAGCACGCCTGTGTCTGACTTCTCTTTTGCTTTTCTCTGAGTTGATGGAGCACGCCTGAGTCTCACTTCTCTTCTGTTTTTCTCTGAGTTGATGGAGCACGCCTGAGTCTGACTTCTCTTCTGTTTTTCTCTGAGTTGATGGAGCACGCCTGAGTCTGACTTCTCTTCTGCTTTTCTCTGAGTTGATGGAGCACGCCTGAGTCTCACTTCTCTTCTGTTTTTCTCTGAGTTGATGGAGCACGCCTGAGTCTCACTTCTCTTCTGTTTTTCTCTGAGTTGATGGAGCACGCCTGAGTCTGACTTCTCTTCTGCTTTTCTCTGAGTTGATGGAGCACGCCTGAGTCTGACTTCTCTTCTGCTTTTCTCTGAGTTGATGGAGCACGCTTGAGTCTGACTTCTCTTCTGCTTTTCTCTGAGTTGATGGAGCACACTTGAGTCTGACTTCTCTTCTGCTTTTCTCTGAGTTGATGGAGCACGCTTGAGTCTGACTTCTCTTCTGCTTTTCTCTGAGTTGATGGAGCACGCCTGAGTCTGACTTCTCTTCTGCTTTTCTCTGAGTTGATGGAGCACGCCTGGGTCTATGTTAGTTTCTTGTGACGGTATATATTTTAGTTTTTGACTCTACTCCTTGCTGTATTATTTCTTTAACACGATTGTTCTTGTTGCTGTACAAAGCAATAAACTACAATCTGCAGAGACAGGACTAGGATGTGAGAATTTGTAAGTTTCCTTAATTATGTCGTATCTACAAACAGTCACCATCATCATCATCTTCATCATCATCGTCATCATCATCATTATCTTCATCATCATCATCATCATCATCATGAACAGGTGCCCTGCCAGCAGGTGTTGACTGTCCTGCATTTCCACAGATTTTGATCTTTGATATTTTCCTTTTCTTATTTTAGTAACTTTTATAACTGTAGTGGCGTTATAGTGCCCTTGGTGTTATCACGTGACCTCCCTGTCTGTTTGCCATTTCTCACTTTAAACTTTATGTAAATAAAGATTGTAGTTTTCTTATGGATTTAGTGAGACTATTTGTTTCATTGACATTTGTTAATTATTCCTTGCTTAGCTGCCCCTTATACTGTTTTATTGTAAGAGACCACGTCGCTATGACCTTCTTGTCAATATTTGTAACAAATAACGACCTTACCAAAAAACGGGCGTTCGACATAGCTACAGTGAGAGTTTTACTGATGACTGTGACAAATGTTGGTTCTGACATATTTTAGGAGGACAAACTTGGCTACTATCACATACAACGTGGCATTCAGTTTTCAGAGTACACAAACCATCAATAGAAAGAAACGACTGTTATTTAGAGCTTCTTTTGTTCATGAAAATAATCCATTTCATTGTGTACTTAATCTGTGTTTCTAAACTTATTGATTACCAAATACAGACGTATATTTATAGTGAACTTAAGAACTATTGGCACTCCGTGATTGTAACTGTTCATGGAGTCATCATCATCATCATCATCATCATCATGTAAGATTAAATGCTCCTTAACACATCTGTCACGATTTCCTGCTTTAGTTCACAATCACTGCGTTAAAATCGTACAATATCTGGGCCTATCTTCAACACAGAAGAAAAAAAATGAGCGAATGGTTCCACAATGAAACTGGGGTGAAAAAAGGATGTATATTATCTCCCTTGCTTTTTGGAATTCCCGTAGACTTCATAATGAAAAAATGCTGCACAGGTAAAACAGTACTGAACGGGTTTATGGGACCCAACTAGAAGCTCTTGATTTTGCAGATGAAATAACTCTTATCAGTGACAATGTGAATTTGACGCAAGAAAAAACAGATACCGTCTTCACTGGGTAGCGAAATAGGACTTCAAAGTAACAAAGAATAAACAAAAATAATGAAACTTACCATTAACGGCGTGTTTTGATTCCAAGAGTTATTTTTAAACAAATATAATAATAATAATAATAATTATTATTATTATTATTATTATTATCAGATCATTGCCATCATGATGTATGTCCGCTACAATGTTCAAGATTTCCTCGTGTTTTACTTTATCAGATACTTTGGTAAAGTTAATAAAGTAAATACGTTTTTCTGTACTTCTAAAGTTCTCTCTATCAAACTGATTAGAATTTTTATGGCATTTGATGTTCCATGTTCTACTTTAGTTTAAATTGCCCATCTCCAGTTTCCATCTTTATTCTGTCTCTACTTCTTCTCATATTAAATCGTAAAGAATGAAGCGGTTATCCCTATTTTACTTACGCCATGATGAATGTATGGAAACCATCTTCACCCTTACCGTTTTAAGATATGCACCAGGTCCATACTCAACCCAGAAAATCACGGCCACACCTCCATCAACTCTAATCTCACTCACCAACAAAGAAAACACAACTAAAAACTTCAAAAAGAGGAATAGATTGTTCATTATTTGTCTTAACATTCAGTTTTAATGTACAACTAATAACAAACATAATAAACGTAACTAACGATAATATATATTCTTGTGTCAGGACCCCTAACTCGGCTTCCCTCCCTCCCTCCCTTTCCCAAGGAGGCACGTGACAACAACAAGACTTCAACACGATCTCGACACTGACCAAGACACAACTTTTCTGGATGATTGAGTTAAATCTTACACTTGTCCATGATCACAATGTCCACGTTCACAATTTGACTATGACAGAGACAAACTGCACTTGTCCAGACATTCTCAGTAGTAGTTTTATGATATGACATGTGAGGCTTATTGTTCTGAAGTCTTCACACTCTCTGACCTTTGGCTTTTTGACAAAGCTATGAAGATTGATTTTAATAGATCATTTGGTATATATCAAGTGTTACAGATGATATTGAACTATTTCGTTATTACATTTACACCAATTCACTAAGGGCGTGTAACTCTTCTATTTTGTCATTTTATGAAATGGGTTAATACAACGTAAAGAAACATAGTCTTTCATTCATTCATTCCTTTGCATGTCCCTTGCGGAACTTTGCCTCCCAAACAGCACTCCTGTAGGCCTCTCGGTTGTGAGCAAGATGGCCTGCTGCTGCTGCATCCATTTCCAGATCATCAACGATGTCTTGCAGCCATCTTCGTTTCGGTCTTCCTCTTTTTCTTTTTCCCATTATGTATCCTTCCAATACGGTCTTCTCTAAATTGTCATGACGTTTAATGTGGCCAAAATATTTAAGTTTTCTCTCTTTAATCCTCTTTACTAGCCAGCCTTCTTCAATATTAAGCTCTTGTAGTATAGATATATTTGTTCTTTTTTGTGTCCACGATATTTGGAGAACTCTTCTATAGCATTTACATTCAAAGGCCTTTATGTGCTTCTCAGCTGTTTTGTTAAGTGTCCAGGTCTCACAGGCATATGTTGCGATGGGAAAGATGCATGCCCTTAAAAATCTTATTTTTGTGATTCTGTCTGCTCCTCTCCACAGATTCTTTATTTGTTTTACTTTCTGAAGAGCAATAGATGTCCTCCTTTTAATTTCCCATAGTCTACCAGCAGATTGTTCTTTTGTCCTGGGTTACACATTTGTACTTTGAAGGTCATGGAAATCCCAGTCGTTGAAAGAAAATGCATTTAAAAGAAAATCATGACGGGAACTGTTCTCTTCAGCGCTGACGTGTACTTGACATTAAGACACGAATTCGACTACTTCAGTTAAACAGTCACGTGAACAACACAACAAACCTACAAACAATTTTATTATGCCAAGATATGTGACGAATGACTGGTTCATAGTTCATAGCAGCAGTTTTTAGGCACGTGAAAATAGCATATGCAGTTATATATAGTAAAATAGGCCACTGCGGTAAGGCTGAAATAACAAATAATTATACTACAAAAACTAGTAACAGGCTTATCTATTAATGAACCAAAAGGTTTTAACAAAGAAACTACTAAATTTACATGTAAATGCACTTCCTATCATAACAGCAAGATGTGAGACATGTAACGCAAAAAGGATCATCTTCGTTTTGAAAGTAACACGAGATGATGCTAAAAGCTACATCAAGTTATGAAAGTAACACGAGATGATGCTAAAAGCTACATCAAGTTATGAAAGTAACACGAGATGATGCTAAAAGCTACATCAAGTTATGAAAGTAACACGAGATGATGCTAAAAGCTACATCAAGTTATGAAAGTAACACAAGATAATGTTCAAGATTACATGAAGTTATTAAATGGAAATCTTTTCCTTGTCTACTTCTTTCTTTATTTCGAATCTCCAGAGAATGATCTTTCTTAACAACTTTTGTCGTGTACATGTTTATCTACTGGATGAGATTCTTGGGGAATCTTTCCTCATCAATGTAGTTTTCAGTTTTAGTTATGCAATGTTCAGTCTGGTGATAGAATATCAATTAAGTACACGTTTTCTTCTTAATCCAACGAAAACTTTTTTCTTTCTATGGCGGTATCTCCATCATTAAATATGAAAGTTACGGTTATCAGAAACACATAAAAAGTGTCAAACAAATATATTCTTTTCTAATATGTTTTATTGTTTCGGATATAAGGGACATTTAAAATTGCAACACTCAAATGTAAGTGAAGAAAAAAATGTTCATATCTAAGCCGCCAAGAAGATTAAATTTTAGACTAATTTATTATGTAACAACTGCTTCAACTGTCTCATCGGAATCTTACTTCATGACTCAGATTAGTGCTCACGATCTGCTGAACCTTGAGTGATGTAATAATTGGTGAGTTCTTTCTGTTAAATTTTCACATTGGAATTTTAGAAGACGAGTAATTAACTTTTTAATTAAAATGTAAAAACAGCAAATGTTGATTGTTGTACTGTATATTTCACTTTGCTGAAAAACTTAATAGAAAAGTTTAATAAGTGAGGAAAATGTTGCCAATAATAAAAGTTTCCTTCATTCTTGTACAAATCTCAGTTCTCTGCAGCTTTTGTAAGGGTAAGGTAGTGGTTTATATCGAAGCCTGCTCTCTGTTTACCATGTCTAATTTTGTCAGATATGTTATTCATCATATCGGTGACTTTTATCACTTTTTTATAATTTTCGTTATCATCACTTCATGGTTAACTTCACTTTCAATGAGCAACTAGTTTCTTTTCTTCCTGTTTTTTTTTTATTCAAACACAGAAAGAGCAGTAATTTCATACCTTGATTACAGTTAGTGCAATATTTAGCTGCAGATATTTACCTGCATTGTTTACCTGCAGATATTTACCTGCATTATTTAAAATATTCTTTAAAACATTCATAACATTTTGTTATCACAGTTTTACTACAGTGAGTTTTGTATATTTATTTTAGATAGGCAGACTTATACCCAAACACTATCCCGCAGTATATTTGGTTCGTTTGACTAATTGTTGATACAACATTCCTCACAACCTGCAATACATTTCTTTTATTTATTCACCCTCTACGAAGATATCACGTGATGAATATATTACTGGATCAAAAGATAGTGAAGTCGGAATGAAACAAATACATGTTCATATGCATTTTCTTTTGCTGTTATCTTTTTAATGTCAGACCAATGAAATAAAAATATGACTACTTCTCTACATCACGTTTGAGCTTCTAAAACAAACAAAAACAAAAAATTGATGGGGAGAAGGGAGTGGAGAGAGCAAATCGGCCAGGCTCTGGATTAATCAAACTCTTGCGTGATTTAAGACGAAAAGTGATTGAATGTTTTCTTGAGGTTAATTGAAAACGTTTAGTTTTAAGCTGCGATGACTTAGTAAGCTCAAAATGTGTTACAAGTAAGAGAGTTATTCCGGTTAACTGGGACACTTATTAATCAGGAAAGTGATTAATTTACGACAAATTGTGATGAACAGAATACTTCGATTATTATGAATTTGTTCCGTTTAACTGGACCAAATTAAAATAAAAATGCATTTATAGCAAACTTTTACAAGTTGAATAAATAATGTTTGATTTTAAACTTAAACTGGACCTAAAGTAATATCAGCAACCTCAAATCTGTTCTAGAACTTGTAGAAGTTCTAATCTCTAAGTCTAGATTAGCACTAACAGAGAAAAATACATCTTAAGTTTGATTTCAAACAGAAATGCATCATCCCTTTGCGTGTTTGGTGATAGCATGTCCGGTAATAGGAATACATTCACTCCTTAATCTGTTTTAGATTTAAGTTCGACTGGCGCCTGTGTTTAACTGTGCAACTAGGAAACTGAATTTTCATTGTATTACTCCTAAATATCACATATAAAACACTAATTCGTCACAATTTTATGACCAGTTCAGCAAGGTGGCCCAGAAAATAAAAGTTTGCCAACCGCTGCACTAAAACTTTGGTTTCGTTTACCCGGAGAAAGCTTGACCTCGTTATTTCAAGAAAGGAACCGAAACTGTGGGGTTAAAAAGTAGAACCAGATTTGTATTTGGAGATGAAAGAAAAGCGTTCTAAGGTTAGTCTTGTAAGTAAGGATATCTGCAGTCATTTATCCCAGTGCTTCTCAGTTACTAAGACGTTTGGCACTCATTCTTTTTTCACTTATTACAGCCACTGTTCTGACTTTTATTTCCCTACACACATATACACTTTTTTTTAAAAAGGTCGAGGGGGGATACATAAACAGTAGAGACGTTAGTGGACTTTTCTTGTCTTAAGGTTATGATTTAGGAGCCATATACTGACTCCTTCCGTTTTTTGCACAAAAATGGGTACCTGACACACAAGAGTTGAGAAAAACTGGCCTGGAAAATGGCAGAATATCTGTTGAAAGGGAAGGAGGCAGAATAGCTGTCGCTGAAGCAAACACGAGAATACGCCAGCTGTTTTAAGCAGATATTAAGAAACTTGTGATGTTTTATGTGGCAACATTGTGCTTGTGTTATTTTTAAATAATTTGAACACAAAATTAACGAGAAAGGGAGAGAAAAGACTATTTTATTTCCTGCTGACAATCAGAAGTGTCTTGATTTAATCATGAAAACAAAACATTTCAAAAGATAAACCCTCCAGATTGAGAACCACTGGGATGGGGGAGTGAAACTAAAACAACGCCTGGACATTTTGACAATTTCTGCATAGATTGTAACGGATGATATGTTCCTTTGATTGAAGCAACAGTTATCTGTACAATGTCAAGAACTTAGAGACGATGTGAGAGTTACAATGTCGTCGTTTGTTTGTTTCACAATATTCACTTCTATGATGTGGGTCGTCAGCGCAGGTGGTAAGTATTTAATTCAGTTATTGTATTTAGTCATCATTGTCATTAGTACAATCACTACCATTGTTATTACTTGTCTCCATCATCATCATCATCATCATCATCATCATCATCATCATCAACATCATCTGGTTCTACGACATTTTAAATCTACTTATTATTCAGAAAAGGAAGCACTGCAGATATGGATGATAAAAAAGCGATGTTATATATAGTGCAATAAATATCACATAAACTTACAAAGTTACAGTAGATAGAAATTAACATACTAACCAGTTATAATATTAGAAAATGATATACCATTATAACAAATAGAAAATAAAATACTAAACAACTATAATAAATAGCAAACTCATGACTACCTGATGATATTTTCCTTTAAAAAAAATACCAGTTTTAACAAATAAATTTCACAAACCACCCTTCCACATCAGAATTCTCAAAATGTCATCAATACTTTTCTGCCTCAGATCGAATTTATCCTTTAGGTTGTTGTTGACAATATTTGTCTGGATTATAAATTAGACTACATAAATTATCTACTTAATATAGAAACCATTTTACGAACTTTATTTCATTTAAATGTTATATTAAGAAATAAAGATACCAAAATGTATTGTATTGTATTTGACAGAAACTCTTTTGAAAACAAATGTCTAAGGAAAATATTTGGTATAATGTGAAAAAAGCAACAACTTACAAGACCTCTGGGAGTCATGACTCGGGGGACCTACCCCTCTTAGACTGTCAGGAGCTTAATAAGGCCGAAACACTTGTCTGGGGGGGGGTACTTCCTCTGATGATCTGAAGGAGTTGTGTTGTTGTTACGCTCTCTACAGTAGAGAGTTTCCTGCATATAGAGCATGGTGATGCCATTGACAATCGGGAAAGACCGATGGACAGTCGGGAAAGACCGACAGACACTGGGAAAGACAGAATCCTCACTGGGAAAGCGTCCCTGATCTGGGCTGTCCGGGCCAGCAACCCTGTCAGCCGACATACTATTGCTACAAAGTCCAAAAAGAAGAAATGCCCCCAGGATTCACCGAAAAGGGGGGGGGGGAGGGAGAATGATGGATCCACAGGTCACTATACGGAAACGACCATGCCCCCCCCCCCCCAATTAATTCGAGTTCAGAACAGCGGATGGAGTATCTATGCATCTGTGGCAGGAAATTTAACACTCAACGTGGCATGAAGATACACAAAACGAAGAAAGGATGTGGTGGTTCCTTGCTGCCCAATACTCAACAATGCACTGTGACGCCAGTCTCAGATAAGACATTAGAAGATCTCTGTCAGGATATAATCCAGAGTACAGGGAATATTCAGGTTGAGTCAGGCAGCAGGGAGGCAATGCAGCCCTCCGACAAGACCAGAGACAAGATTAACTTTCCACCAGCAAGTGCAAAAAGCATATGGGAAAACCTAGACCCAGGATTATGCAAAGAACTGGACAAACAGCTAAGAGGAAAAAACCTGGAGCAAAAGCTGGAAGCATTTGGTAACATCATATATCTTCACTGCCACAAAGAGTTTGGAACCAAACAGACAAAAAGAGAAAAAGTGACACCAAGAAAGTCCAGAAGACAGAGGAAAATAGAAGCAATAAGATAGCAGAAGAACCATGCCCGGAAAATGTTCAAGAAGTCACATGAATCAGAAAAAGAAGAACTAAGACAGGTTTGGCAGCATCTAAAATCCCAGCACAATGCCCTTTGCAGAGCTGAAAGACTATATAAAAAGAAGAGGAAAACCAGATACGCAAGATAAAAGTTCTACAGAGATCCCTTCGGATTTGCCAAGCAGTTATTTGAACAGCCAAAATCAGGTACGCTGAAAGCAGGTAAGGAGGTGCTCGAGGAACATCTGAGCAAGACATACTCTGATAAAAATCAGCATACACCTCTCGAGCAAATGAAAGGTCTAGTGTGGCCCTGTGTACCAGGCAGCAAATTCAAATGCAGCCCACCAACCTTACAAGAAGTAGAGAGCGTTGTAAGAAAAGCTAAAGGCAAGTCAGCACCAGGCCCAAATGGCGTTCCTTACATACTATACAAAAGATGCCCTGAAGTACTAAAGAAGCTTCATAAACTCCTACGAACAGCATGGACCAAAGGAATCATATGTAAAGAATGGAAAAAGGCTAACGGAGTATACATCCCCAAGGAGCAGAATTCCACTGAAATCAACCAGTTCAGACCGATCTCACTTCTGAATGTGGAAGGAAAGATATTCTTCTCTATGATGGCAAAAAGACTAATAACATACCTCCTAGACAATGGTTACGTTGATACATCCGTGAAGAATGGAGGTATCCCAGGTTTCCCAGGATGTCTCGAGCATGCGTCAATGATTTGGGAAGCCATTCAGCAGGCAAAATCTGGAAAGCAAGATCTACAGGTAATATGGCTTGACCTAGTCAATGCGTATGGCTCAGTACCGCACCAGATGATATGGCTAGCACTAGACATGTATCATGTGCCAAAAGAAATCACAAATATGCTGAAAAGGTACTTCACAGGGTTCCTCATGAGGTTTGGAACATCAGGATATATTACAAGATGGATCGAGCTCCAGGTAGGAATTGCAATGGGTTGTACAATATCTCCCATACTGTTCGTACTAGCCATGCAAGTAATCCTGAGAGCAGCAGAAGGAGCAGCAGAAGGCCCAAGATTCAGAAATGGATGTCAAATGCCACCACTAAAAGCGTTCATGGATGACACAACAGTAATAACAACCAGTGAAGCACAGGCACGAAAGATGTTAGAGCGTTTGGACAGCCTCATCATATGGTGCCGCATGAGCTTCAAGCCAAAGACGTCAAGAAGCCTGTCACTCATGAAAGGGAAAGTGATAGAAAGATCGTACACAGTGGCAAATCAAATAATCCCGACTGTAGGGGAAAAGCCAGTGAAGAGCCTTGGCAGAGTATATGATGCATCTATGAAGGACTCAAGTGCTGTGAAGCAGGTTATAGAAATGGCGCAGAATGGACTGAGCATCATAGACAAAAGCAGGCTACTGAGTAAGTTCAAAATATGGTGCCTCCAGTTCATGCTGATTCCAAAACTGATGTGGCCACTACTCATTTACGAAGTAAGTACCAGCACAGTAGAGGCAGTCGAAAGAAAGATAAATAAAGCCATAAGAAAGTGGTTGGGCGTACCACCAGGATTACTTGATGTAGCGCTGTACTGCAAGAAGAGCAAACTGCAGCTGCCATTCAAATCTGTGGTTGAAGAATACAAGGAAGGGAAAACAAGACTTGCAGTGATGCTACAATAATCTACAGATCCGGTGGTACAAGAAGTGCAGCCAACACTTAAAACTAGACGAAAATGGAAAGTAGGTGAGGAAGTGACCTCAGCCAGGGAAACGCAGAGCCGAAAGAAGTAATAGGATACACCCAGACCAACAGAAGGGGATTTGGTCATGGCGAAATCAAATGGTGGTCAAAGGCCTCCTGTAAGGAAAGAAGGATTATGATCATCAGCGAAGTAAGGAATTCAGAGGACGACAAGCAGGTCCAGACGGCAGTCCAACAGGCACAGCAAGGCCAGTGGACAACATGGAAGGAAGTCCTGCAGAGATCACGAACATGGAATGACATCTGGAAAATGGCACTCTTGAGGCTCAGCTTCATCATCAGAGCTACGTATGACCTTCTGCCTATAGGCTCCAACCTATACAAATGGGGTGTACCAGAAGATACAAAGTGCCCTCTCTGCAACGAAAGGCAAACATTGGAACATGTGCTGTCAGCATGTAGAGTGTCTTTAGGGCAAGGACGGTACACCTGGCGGCACAACAGAGTGTTGCAGGAACTAGTAGCCATCGTAGACAGGGCAAACGATAAAGCAAATAACAGCAAAAGAGTTGAGGTCCCACCTAAATACTTCATAGGTGCTGGTACGACATCAAATATTGAAATTCAGGGACATTCCCTTACCATCACTGCTAGATGGTACAAATGACTGGGATGTGATAGCGGACCTTCCAGGAAGAAGAGAATACCCGACTGCCATCAAGAACACAGGCATTCGACCAGACATTGTAGTGTACTCCACAGAAAAACAGGAATTAATAATGATCGAGCTTTTGGTTCCGTACGAAACTAGAATAGAGGAACAGCATCTATTCAAATTGGAGAAGTACAATGATCTGGTCAAGCAACTGAGGCAGGGGGCAGGAATCAGGGCAAAAGTGATAGCTGTAGAAGTGGGAGCAAGGGGATTCGTAGCAACATCAGCATATGACCTATGTAAGCAACTGGGCAGAAAGAGACAAGCAAGAGCAAGGGCATTGAAAAGCCTTTCAGAAACAGCAGAAAAGGCCTCATGCTGGCTGTGGAGTATGCGAAACAAGCATTGAGAACATAAGTAATTACATTTGCCACAACCAATACCAGTCCTCCGTAGCTAAATCGCTAAAGACGCATTTCAAAAGTGCAGTGCCAACTGGAAGATCATGGGTTCGATCCCGGGACCGGGAAAAAAAAGAAGGCAGCAACTCACAAGACCCCTGGGAGTCATGGCCCACCCCCCTTAGAGTGTCAGGAGTTTAATAGGGCCGAAACACTTGTCTGAGGGGGGGGGGGTACTTCCTCTGATGATCTGAAGGAGTTGTGTTGTTGTTCCGCTCTCTACAGTAGAGAGTTTCCTGCATATGGAACGAATTCAAGAACAATGCAGAGATAAGGCAGAGATAAGGCAGAGATAAGGCAGATAAGCAAACAACAACCTGTCATACGTTATCAGAAAAGGAGATGGACATATGTCAGTCACGTGATGAGAAGAAACAATAAGAGAATCCCAAAACAAGCTATCAAGTGGAGCACAACAGGCCGAAAAAAAAAGAGGTCGACCGCGTGAAACTCTAAAGAGGACATTCTTAAGAGAGGCCAAATTAGTAGGCATAAAATTCCTTGATGAGGTTGAAAAGGTTGATGAGGTCAGGAAAACTTGGCAAACTAACATGCAAGTCATATGTGACATTTAACTGCTTGGGAAGGATGTAAGATATAAGAATTGTTATGTGAAACCTAAGAAGATTATTTTAATATAGGAACTAAGAAACTAATCTGAATGATATTTTTCTGAACACAATATAATGTATTGAAATAAGACATTTGGTTTAGAAAATACTTACAAAGCACTGAAAACGAAAAACTGGATTGTATAAGATATCTATCAATCAGGAGAGGAAAGAGTTAAAACATTGTTCATATATAATATAAACAAAACAGCTTTCTCTCTCTCTCTCTCTCTCTCTCTCTCTCTCTCTCTCGTAGAGAAGACATCGAATCATCGGAGGTAAAATGTATTTGGTTGTAAGTTAAACTGCCAAATCAGAGTATATTAGTTATTGGACTTTTGCACCGTAATCCAAATCCATCAGCCCTGTGGTATAGTCACTTCACGACTATGATGGATGGGGTTTAAACCTTTAAGTTCAAAGACATTATCATTCTTGGAGATTTCAACATAGATCTAACACAATCAAATCCAACTGGAGCAATATTATATTATCCTACATTTTTTTTCCAAATTATCACCAAACCTACTAGAGTAACAGAAGCATCATCCACAGTATTAGATCATATATATGTAGCCCACCCAGAAAACATCACTGAATAAAACATCCCTTATACTTCGTTGGGTGATCAGTATCCAGTCTGCTGTAAGTGGACGAGAAAGGGTTATTTTAACTTCCAAAAAGCAATCACACCAGTATGACATTTAGAAGTTTCAAAAAATTTAACATAGAATTATTCTTTAATGATCTGTAAGCATCTTCACTTACACACATGCACCAATTAAATGAATCTGATGAAGCAATAGAATATTGGCTAAAGATCTTCAGAGATATATTAGACAAGCATGTTCCGATGAAAGAGATGAGAGTAAAACACCAGACGAAGTCACTTTGGATAAAAGCTGAAATATTACATGTCATGAGAGAACACGAGCGGGCACACACAATCAAGGACTTTAGGACCTACCGTTCACTCAGAAACACAGTAAATCAATTTGGAAATCCAATCCATAAATATCTTATATATATTCATATATCCTTCCCGTGCCGTTAAACGTCACATAGGGCTCGCAAGGTAGTTTGCCAATTTCTCCTGTCTTCGGCGAGTCTTTCAACCTCATCAAAGTATTTTATGCCTGTTAATTTGGCCTCTCTTATCAATGTCCTCTTCAGAGTTTCACGCGGTCTGCCTCTTTTTCTTTGGCCTGTTGTGTTCCACATTATAGCTTGTTTTGGGATTCTCTGATCATTTCCTCTCATCAAGTGACCAACATATGTCCATCTCCTTTTCCTGATCACCCATGAGACTGATTGTTGTTCAGTCATCTGTCTTATTTCTGCATTGTTCTTGAATTCCTTAGGCATTTGTTTTAAAAGGAGTCTAATTTCTTGTCTATTTCTTTAGTTTTTTCCAGCTTTCGCATGTATAAATGAGGGTGGATATTACATTTGAATTGAATAGTCTTAACTTGGATTTTGTGCTTACAACTTTTGAATTCCATATGTTCTCAAGATTCTTGACGATCGATGCTGCTTTTGCAATTCTAATTCTAACTTCCTTTCTGGTGTCACCATCCTGGTCTATGTAGCTGCCAAGGTATGCAAATTGATTGACTTCTTCAATATCTGTCCCTTCTATGTGTATTTTTCCATTTTGAGTGAGAGGAATTTTCATTATTTTTGTTTTGTCCTTGTTAATTTCAAGTCCTATTTTGCTAGCCAGTGAACACTGCCTATCTGTTTATTCTTGCATGGAATTCACATTGTTACTGATAAGAGTTATGTCATACGCAAAATCAAGATCTTCTAGTTGGGTCCCATGTAGCCAGTCAATAGCTGTGTTACCTGTGCAGCATTTTTTCATTATGAAGTATATTGTAATTCCAAAAAGCAAAGGAGACAGTATACATCCTTGTTTCACACGTGTTTCTATCTGGAACCATTTACTCATCCCTTCTTCTGTTTTGACTGCACAAACATATCCATTGTATAAGTCCTTAATGATGTTGACAATTTTAGATGGTATTCCACAAATACCCTATCAAATAAAAGGAAAGAATTTGACTTTCACACCAGTAATCATGCATGCACTAGCCCACAAATCAGCACTCATTTCAGAGAATAAATCATTGTTCTTAAATCGGCAATATTAACTCCAATATGCGACTTACATGAATTACAAACACTCCTGGACAGCAGATGTACTAAATTTAAACAGTTACACTTTCTATTCTTAACAGTTAGTGAAGTTTACAGTTATCCCTTATCCTTAAAAATGCAACAATAAATCTGGACTTGATGATATTAGCAACAAGATCTTACGTTATGCTGCACCTGTCATATCACATACACTAACATATTCACAACAAGTGAATTGCAACTCAGAAATACAGATGAAGCCACATGAAGCCACTGACAACAATTATTGAGGAAAGACGCTGGCGATGGTTGGGACATGTGTTCCGAATGACTGACAACTCACTACCAAAAATAGCACTAAGATGGACACCACAGGGGAACAGAAGTAAGGGTAGACCAAAAGAGACATGGAGAAGAACAACAGAAAGGATGTTGAGCAATAGAGGGCTCACTTGGGCAAGAGCAGAAAAAAAGGCAAAGGACAGGCATTTGTGGAAAACCCTTGCGGAAGCCCCATGTGTCCTGGGCACTTAAGGTTCAGAGAGAGAGAGAGAGAGAGAATTGCAACTGTTATTTCCTCGCGGCTTCTAAAACCGCTAAAGTGTATCCTATCTTTAAATCTGGCTCATACAACAATCTTACCACATACAGACCAATATCCATACTATCGTCGTTATCAAAACCACTCGAAAAACACATACACAAAATAAATCTACGACACATGCAAGAGAACAATTTATTCATAGACAATCAGTCAGATTTTAGACCTAATCATTCCTGCCACACAGCAATCACCAAAATGACAGAAAACTGGTTCATTCATTCATTTGCATGTCCCTTGCAGAACTTTGTCTCCTTAACATCACTCATGTAGGCCTCTCGGATATGAGCAAGATGGCCTGCTCCTGATGCATCATTTGCAGATCATCAAAGATGTCTTGCAGCCATCTTCGCTTTGATCTTCCTCTCTTTCTTTTTCCCATTATGTACCCTTCCACAGACGGTTTTCTCTAGGTTATCATGACGTTTAATGTGTCCAAAATATTTAAGTTTTCTTTGTTTAATCCTCTTTACTAGCCAGCCTTCTTCAATATTAAGTTGTTATAGTATGGATACATTTGTTCTTTTTTGTGTCCATGATTTTTAAGAACTCTTCTGTAGCATTTACATTCAAAGGCATTCATGTGTTTCTCAGCTGTTTTGTTAAGTTTCCAGATCTCACAGGCACATGTTGCAATAGGAAAGATGCATGTCCTTAACAATCTTATTTTTCTAGTTATGTCTGTTCCTCACAACAGCTTCTTTAGTTGTTTTACTTTCTGAAGAATGATAGATGTCCACCTTTTAATTCCCCTCATTTTATCTCCATTATTAGTTGGTAGTGATCCAAGATATTCAAAACTCTCCACTTCTTTCAGTTTTTCCTCATTGTTACATATTTCAGCTGCCTTGTTTGTTTTGCAGTTGTCATCAATTTAGTTTTCTTCGCATTAAGATAGAGGTTTTGCTCATCACTATTCTTACGGACTTACATAATTAGTTTTTCCATTCCTTTCTGTGTTGTGAACGGTAATACTGTATCATTAGCATATATGTTACCCCGTGTGGTACCCGGGATCTGCAAAGAATAGGACCACTGTACCCTACCACGCATGATCGTAAAAGGCGACTAAGGAGGGTTCGGCATAGGGCCAGCAACCCTATCTGGTAAAAAAACTATCAGACTGCTACAGAAACAGAAGCAAGGGAAAAAACAAATGCAGGTGGAAGGAGAAATGCTTATCAGGAAACTGAGCCCATGAAGGTTGTGGATGAAAGCCAGCCACTGGAAGTCCCCAGCCTGAATGCAGACCTCCTGGAACCTAAACACAAGATGCAAATAGGCAGTTGGAATGTAAGAACACTTAACCAGACTGGAAAACTAGCACAAACCATCAAGGAAATGCACAGATACAAACTAGACATACTAGGAATACAAGAAGCAAGATGGACAAGACAAGGCAGAAGGAAATTAACAATACAGCACACAGAAGATACAATAATATGGTCAGGTAAAGAAGATCTTCATGGAGGAGGAGTAGCATTGATTATAACAAAAGAAACATCAAGAGCATTGCTGAAATGGACCACAATAAATGAGAGATTATTATATGCACGGTTCAACTCAAGATTCACGAAGATGTCTACTATAGTTTGTTATGCACGAACAGAAGCAGATGAAGAGGAAATAAAAGAAGATTTTTACAACAGCCTCCAAGCCACAGTAGAAACAATACACAAGCATGATATGCTACTCATCTTGGGCGACTTCAATGCAAAAGTAGGTGAAGGAAATGAAGATAGAAGAAGAATCATGGGAAGAGAAGGAATCGGAGAAATAAATGAAAATGGAGAAAGACTGTGCAGTTTCTGTGAAGAAACATGATGACCATCGGAGGGACAATTTTCCAACATAAAAACATCCATAAGGTGACTTGGAGGTCACCAGATAAAACCACAGAAAACCAAATCGACCACATACTAATAAACAAGTGGAAACGGTCGCTATAAGATGTGCGAGCAAGGAAAGGAGCAGATGTAGGAAGTGATCACAACCTTCTGGTGACAAAAATACAACTAAAATTAAGGAAAGCCAAAATCGGAGAACACAGAAAGATACATTTTGATACACGAAAACTGAAAGACCAGCAAACAAGAAACGAATTCTCAATAATACTTAAGAACCGCTTCAGTGTCCTACAAGACGAAGCAGAAATGTCCATACTAGAGTTCAATAAAACACAAAAGGAAACAGCAAAAGAGGTGCTGGGATATCGGAAACGGAGAAAAGAGGAATGGATAAGCAAGGCCACATGGGAAAAGATAGAACAAAGAAAAGAAATCAAGAAAAAATTACTGAACACCAAATCACAACGGCTTAAAGAACAAGTTTTAATTAATTATGCACAAAAAGACAAAGAAGTGAAGGAATCATGCCGTCAAGATAAACGTCAATACTATGACAACTTAGCAGAAGCAGCAGAGAAAGCAGCATATACAAATGACATGAAAACCATATATAAAATCACAAAGCAGATGACAGGTAACTTAAACACAAGATGTGAAAGTGCAGTAAGGACACACAATGGACAACTGGTCAGTGGAGAAAGAGAAAAAATTGAAAGATGGAGGGAACACTTTAACACCCTACTAAACAGAACACATGCAGCACAAACAATAGACATACCTGAAGCAAAAACGGAACTAAACATCAATACAGGACCAATAACAATAAGTGAAGTAAAGGAGGCGATAAAGAAGCTAAAATCAGACAGGGCACCAGGTGAAGATGAAGTGACTGCTGAGATGTTGAAAGCAGAAGAAACAGAAACACCAAAACAACTTTGCCGGATATTACAACAAATTTAGGATCTAGAAAAAGCCCCAGAGGAGTGGAAAACTGGGCTTATAGTAAAACTACCAAAGAAGGGTGACCTCAGAGATTGCGGGAACTGGAGAGGCATTCACCAGTAAAGTATTTTGCAGAATAATCATCAACAGAATTGTACCAACACTTGAGGAAAAACTTCGGAAAGAGCAGGCAGGATATAGGAAAGGAAGATCATGCATAGACCACATATTTGTACTTAGACAAATATTAGAACAGGCAAATGAGTGGCATAGCACAACATATGCATTGTTCATAGATTTTGAAAAAGCCTTTGACAGTGTCAACAGAGATGCACTGTGGAAAATCCAAAGATGGCATGGCCTCCCCCATAAGATAGTAAATGTAAATCAAAGCCCTATATGAGGGTTTTCAGTGCAAAGTGATCTGTGGAGAACATACCTCCAGCAGCTTTAGGGTACAAACAGGAGTGAAACAGGGATGTGTACTATCACCAACATTATTTATCTTGGCAGTAGACTGGTTAATGAAGGAGGCAACATCAGACAAACGCAGAGGATTACAATGGACCCTTGACACAGAGCTGGAGGACCTTGACTTTGTGGACGACATTTGTCTATTATCAAGCAGTCACAAAGATATGCAAGATAAAATAAACAAGCTAACTCAGAATGCAAATAACATAGGACTAAAGATCAACGTAAGAAAGACAACGTTAATGAAGCAAAATGTGAACAACAGAAATGTACTCAGAGTAGATAGCAAGTTAGTGGAGGAGGTCAACGAATTTGTATACCTTGGCATTAGAGTAGTAGAAAATGGAGACAGCACAGAGGACATCAACAGCAGACTTACTAGAGCAAACCAGGCCTTTTCAGTGCTGCAGACTATATGGAAATAAAAAAAACTAAGCATAAATATGAAAATCAGGATATTTAAGAGTAGTGTTCTAAGTGTAGTACTCTATGGAAGTGAATGCTGGAAAATCACCAAAACCATAGAAAACAAGTTGAATTCTTTCCAGACTAAATGTTTACGAAGAATTAGAAAATTATTTTGGCCAAACACCATAAGAAATAACATCTTATTGGCAGAAATGCAGATGAAGCAACTGACAGCAATTATTGAGGAAAGACGCTGGCGATGGTTGGGACATGTGCTCCGAATGACTGACAACTCACTACCAAAAATAGCACTAAGATGGACACCACAGGGGAACAGAAGTAAGGGTAGACCAAAAGAGACATGGAGAAGAACAACAGAAAGGATGTTGAGCAATAGAGGGCTCACCTGGGCAAGAGCTGAAAAAAAGGCGAAGGACAGGCATTTGAGGAAAACCCTTGCGGAAGTCCTTGTTCCATGGGCACTTAAGGTTCAGAGAGAGAGAGAGAGAGAGAGAGAGAGAGAGAGAGAGAGAGAGAGAGAGGGCATATCTGTTCTTTGGTATTTCATAACCTCCAATTGTTATGGCATCGTAATATTCTTTGTCGACATCTTCTCAAACATTTCTTTTTATATTTTCAGTATACAAGTTAAATAAGTAAGGCGACTTTATACAACCCTGACGGACCTCTTGTTGTATGTCAAACCGGGTATAACTGGTTAATAAACATAAATGACGACAGACTATGCGGTGCCATCTTTGTATTTTTCAACAATTCACTATCACATACTGCTATAGCTGACACTGGTGTTCGTAAGGTTATATTCTAAGCCCAGTACTGTGCTATCTACATCAATGATCTTCCACTTCATCTTAAACACTCTTCCTGTGACCTTTTGACTATGATTGCACAGTCTACGCCAGTGACTACGACTGTATTAACTTAGAATCAACTCTTTAGGTCGAGTAAAACAATTTAATTAAATGGAGCAACTTCTTCTCCTTCGTTCGCTTCAACCACCAAGACCGCCCCGTGATCCTACTGAATTTACTCCTGCGTCCTCGATAGGTCCCGTGGTTCTCCTGTGGTCCCCGAGAGGACCACATGAGATCCCCGAGAGGACCACAAAAAGTTCAGAGTATCGCGGGTCTTAGGCCTGTGTTCTCGATTGGTCACAGTAGAGGGATTGCGTGACACCGTGGTTTTTGTTGCACCAGTTTAGCCTAGAGTTGGACTTTCTCACCGGAAAACCTCGATGTGTTTGGGATATCCGTGTATCACCACCGGGTGATAGGAGATTCTCCATCCAGTCCAGCGTTGGACTTTATCACCAGAAAACATCAGCGTGATTAGGATACGCATACATCCCCGAAGGGTGAGAGATGATTGCCTCTCTAGACTGCCCTGGTCAAGTGTCTCCAACTTCAGCATTTTATGGTCGTGGCTGCTACCCTTTCTAGTTGTGACCAGGACGGAGCTTTTGTCCAGGAGGACGAATCCTCGCCACAAGTAGGTTTCACCCTTGGGTTAAGCCGGTTTAGGCGTATTATCCCAGTATGGGTGTGTTTAGGACGTGATCGACCTCTAGTGCGGAGGTACCGTGACATGCGTAGCCATCAAGTTTCACCCCTGGGTTATGGCTGTTTAGGCATATTTCACCAGTATGGGTGTATATCGGATGTGGCGGTCTCTAGAGCAGAGTTGCCGTGGTATGAGTAGCTCTGGCAGCGAGACTACAGGAAATACCAATTAATCCTCACTTTATCCTTTCCAGCACGTTTTCACTACGGTGCCCCCCGGCAACCCTAATCGCATTTTCCCATTTTCTTCATTGGCCGGGAGGAGTTTCATTCACACGCGGCAGCCGAAGAATCTCGCCAGCAATGTCTTAGTTTAACCCCTAGTTTAAGCCGATTTAGGCAATCTGTACCAGTATGGATGTATACAGGACGTGACCGACCTCTAGGGCAGATATGTCGTGATTTGAGTAGTCCTGACCTCGAGACCACTGGTTACTTCACTTAATCCTTTTCTTCACCTTTTCCACGACGGCGCTGCGCGGCACCCCTAAATGGAGCAACAACAATGGCATGATTATAAATACTGATAAAACAAAATCATAACAACAAAGCAGAAACTAAAAAACGCAACAAAAACAACACTTCGGCTCTGTACGGAAACATCACAGATAGAAAACGTTAGAGAGCACAAAACACTAAGTCTTACTGACAAACATCTGACCTGGAACTCTCATGTGCAAAGCCTAACAAAACTCATAGCGCAAAAAGTATACCAATTAGCCAAAATTAAACATTTCATTGATCACGATACTAGGAAGACATACTACATATCACATGTACAAACACATTTAGACTACTCCTCAACAATCTGGGACGGCTGCTCAATATCAAATACAAAAAGAGGCTTTACTCACTTCAAAATCGAACAGTATAACTTATTAGTGACAAGATCAAGCACAAGCAACAAATCACTACAAACGTATTAGAATACTGGAAATGGAACACGTCTGTCATGTAAGTTGTTATACCCTTGCATAAAATTTCTATCACAGAGATATTTTAATAAATTTTAGGTCATTTTCTTTTCCTGGCTTTATTTACAAAAAAAAAGGTATTTATTTCTATACTCTCTTATATCTAGGTCAGAGAAGAGATTTGTCATTTTCTATCTTCGCACAATACGTGCATAAAGACAACTTTATTATTGTTGGAGACGACGTAAAGTTGCTATGTAAAACAAACACTGCTAGCTCTATTATTGAGATTAGGAGATCTGATGACGGGAAGCAACTCGTCTCATCTCACGGGAGAGAACTCTCTGTAGAGTATACGATCCTAGAAGTGAAATGTAATGATACTGGAACTTACGTGTGTGTTGTAGACAGTGTATGGAACAAAACACTGGACATTGAAGCTTATGACTGTAAGTTGTTTTTTTTTGCCCCCTTGCTTTCTAAATTTTGCTTTTTTCTTAGAGTTCTGCGACACGAATACTTTCATGGGTATTAACTTTAAAATTATTTTGTTCCATTTTTAATTTATATGTCTTTGTCCTATATATATTTTCAGAGATTGGGTAACATATTATCCAAAACGTCCTTATCAATGAATGTTAGAAAACGAGTCCTAAAATGCTATATTTAACCTATCTTGTTATATGGAAGTGAATCATGGACAATAGGCAGGTCTGCACAAAAATCATTGGAAGCAGCAGAAATGTGGTTTATTAGAAGGATGTTGCGAATCCCCTGGACAGCAAAAATAACTAATGAAGAATGTATGAGAAGAGCTGGAGAGACAAAAAAAACCTTGTTAAAAAGATAAGAGAGAGACAATGTACTTTCATAGGACATGCAAAGAGAGGAGGGGGCATTGAAAATATTATAACAACAGGAAAAATAGAAGGAAGAAGATAAAGAGGAAGACCAAGAGAAATGATACTGGACAGTCTGACGGGATGGTGTGAGAGGAGATCACCAACTGAACTGATGGCCTGCATAAGGGTTCGGGTATTCTGGAGAAGCATAATAACCATCGCCAGTCAGCACGGCACATGATGATGATGATGATGATGATGATTGTCCTGTACGTTTATTATGATTAATGTGTAAACCGAAACGTTATAGCTGTGTGCAGGTTATCTAATAAAGCTGTTTTTACCTTCGTTTTAAATATTCTGTTAGCTAAAGTTCTGGAAGTCATCATAGTGGAAAAATATAAATATTAAATTTCAGTTAAAAGTCCACACTGCTGGCGAGTTTTTTCGGTGGCGCGCGTGGATTGAAGCTCCTCCCTGCCAAGGAAGAAAATGCGGAAAAGAAATTAGGGTTGCTGTGAGGCGCCGATGAGAAAGGATAAAGTGAAGCTTAATCGGTATGTCCAGTAGTATCGAGGCGAGAGCTACCCATACCACGGAGCATCTGCTCTAGAGCCCGGTCACGTACGAAATACACCCATACTTGTGAAACATGCCTAAACCGGCTTACACAAGGGTTGAAACTTGATGGCTACTCATGTCACAGTACCTCTGCTCTAGAGGTCGGTCACGCCCTAAACACCCCCATACTGGGATAATATGCCTAAACCGGCTCAACTCAGGGGTGGAAGTCACTAGTGGCGAGGATTCGTCCTCCTAGACAAAAGCTCCGTCATGGTCACAACTAGGAAGGGTAGCGGCCACAACCACAAAATGCTGAAGTCAGAGACACTGGACCAGGGCAGTCTAGATAGGCAACCACCTCTCACCCGGCGAGAATGTATGCGTATCCTAATCACGCTGAGGTTCTCCAGTGAGAAAGTCCAACACCGGAATGGAAGGGGCAACCACCTCTCACCCGGCGGTGACACATGGGTATCTCAAAACACGTCTTGGTTTTCTGTTGAGAAAGTCCAACTCTAGCCCGGATGGGCTACCACCTCCCGCCCAGCTGGGATATACTCATATCCAAAACATGCCGAGCTTTTCCGGTGAGAAAGTCCACCTCTAGACTAAACTGGTGTAACGAAATCCACGGTGTCACGTAATCCCGCCTCTGAGACCAAACAAGAATACAGGCTCCAGCCCTGAGATACTCTGAACCTCTTGTGGGCCTCTCAGGAACCTCGTTTGGTCCTCTGGGGACCACACGGGGGACCACGGGACCTATAGAGGACCACAGGATTAAATTCAGTAGGATCACAGGGCGGTCTTGGTGGTAGAAGCGAACGAAGAAGAAGTTAAAAGTCCCAGAAAATATGATAGTGTTGATATGTGGTTTTCTTGTTTTTGGTTTTTTTTTTACAAGAAGTGGTTCAGTGTGGGACGCGAAAAAAAAATAACGTGGTTTTCATGGACAGAAAATAAAATAACCAAAACGTATTAAATTAACTGAAACTGAAAAGAAAATAATAAAACTGTAAATTAGGCAGCTGAAATATTTATGTTAAACTAAAAAGTTCAACACGATAAACCAAGAGAAATATACATGCAACATAACATGAAAAGAATGACCAACATAGATTGACAGACACATTTTTAAAAACAGTGGATAAGATTCAGTTTGGTCATTTGCACTACGTAAACAATGGACGGCAAAAAGTTGGAGGGCTATTGCAGTGAACTGTATATAGACACATGATGATGATGAATGATACATTATAGTCATAGGTCAAAGCAAATATAGGCTAATGATAGGTCAGAACACAATATAGATTAATGATAGGTTAGAACAAGTATAGGCTAATTATAGATCGGAAAAAAATATTTACTAACGATAGGTCATAACACAATATAGGCTAATGATAAGTCAGAACAAAATATACATATGAACAACGTTCATGTAACAAAAGATATTGGAAACAATTACCGCATTCATGACGAGAGAGAGACACAGAGAGACAGTGGACAGAGAGAGACAGAGAGAGAGAGAGAGAAAATATAATGTGGGAAAATATATTTTTTATAATCTATTCATCATATGATTGTGTATTGTATTTTTATAGTATGTTTGAAGGGGTGATTATACATTACACATTGACATATTACATAAAGAAAAGAAACATAATAAAACAACTGTTCTTTAAAATAATGACGGAACTTCTATTGTTATTAATCATCAGTTTACAAGGATAGGAAAATTAAACAACGAATCATCAATTTATAATTTTATTCATCAGCTATATCTTTATCATCGTGATCATTAAAATGATTTCCATAAATATTCAGATTCCTAGATCATCTTGTTCGACAGTGTAACTTCTGAAGAATCAGTTTTTAACCCCTTGTACATAATCATATACAAATCTCTAATCTGCATCATTAAATTATTGAATATCTGATGTATCACAGGGAACTAACTGGCAGAAAATGTTGCAACATACATATTCAGAAATGTCAGTGATACTACGAGTATTTATTACAGAACTGTTGCTCTGATTAGTCATGCCAGGGATAATGGGTAGACTTCGTAAGAAAATAGAAGAAGAAGTCAATATGGTCCAAGCTGGCTTCAGGCAAGGAAAGGATCAAGAGACCATATATTCAATCTAAGATTAATAATAGATAAATGCAGAGAGTTTAATGTGAATCAATATTCATCCTTTATAGACTACTGAAAGGCAATTGATTGTGTACAACACCAGAAACTTTGGGAAATATTGGAAAAAATGGGATTTCCAACACATTTGATACAATTAACATCACTGCTGTATCTAGATCAACAAGCATCAGTAAGAATAAATGGTGAAACAACAAATTGGTTTGACATAAAACAAGGGGTCCGTCAGGGGTGCATATTGTCACCCTACTTATTTAACTTGTATACTAAAAATATAATGAGGAATGTTAGAGAAAATGTAGACAAAGAATATTACGATGCCATAACAATTGGAGGTTATGAAATAGCAGAGATTAGATATGCTGATGACACAGTGTTACTGTCCACAACACAAAAAGGAATGGAAAAACTAATTATGTCAGTCCTTAAGAACAGCGAAGAGCAGAACCTCTATCTTAATGCAAAGAAAACTAAATTGATGACAACTGACAAAACAAACAAGGCAGCTGAAATATATATCAATGAGGAAACATTGGAAGAAGTGGAGAGTTTTGAATATCTTGGATCATTACTAACTAATAATGGAGATACAATGAGGGAAATTAAAAGGAGGACATCTAATGCTATTCAGAAATAAAACAAATAAAGAATCTGTGGAGAGGAACAGACAGAAGTACAAAAATAAGAATTTTAAGGGCATGCATCTGTCCCATCTCAACATATGCCTGTGAGACCTGGACACTTAACAAAACAGCTGAGAAACACATAAATGGCTTTGAATGTAAATGCCACATAAAAGTTCTCCAAATATCGTGGACACAAAAAAGAACAAATATATATATATATACTACAAGAGCTTAATATTGAAGAAGGCTGGATAATAAAGAGGATTAAAGAGAGAAAACTTAAATATTTTGGACACATTAAACGTCATGATAATTTAGAGAAGACCGTATTGGAAAAATACATAATGGGAAAAAGAAAAGGGGGAAGACCAAAACGAAGATGGCTGCAAGAAGTCGTTGACGATCTGGAAATGGACGCAGCAGCAGCAGACCATCTTGCTCACAACCGAGAGGCCTACAGGAGTGCTGTTTGGGAGGCAAAGTTCCGCAAGGGACATGCAAATGAATGAATGAAACGAGTATTTGTGGCACACATGAGTTATCATTGCACGTTACCAAAAACTTCTAAATCTTACAAAGACACATATGTTACACTAGCATTATAATTACTCATGTACCCTTCAGTTATCCTAATCATACCTAATTGTGTCTGGACGTGGATCGGAGGAGTCGACAGCACAGCCTTGCACGCGTCTACATGACAGAAATATAAACCCCGATATTAACCCAACACTTACATGCTTAATCACAGACGAAATACACTCTCATACGCTCTTAACGATAACATGACCTTCCCCAATCCGCTCCTTGTGCGAATCCAGACGTAGTGAAGTTCTGTCATGTTATATTTATATACTGGGCCAGTAAACCAATATTTTCTCACAGTTGCTCACCTCTGAAAACTGACCGGTAACCGACCCATTATTTCTATTCTTACGGTTGCCAAACAACCCAGGTAACTATGAGCTTATCTATTCCCTACAAGAGGGCAGTAGAACAGGCTTTTCAACCTGTATATTATCTAAGCCCTTTTAACTGTTTTTTTCCCTCTGAAAAAAAAACGAAAAACATAGGTTCCATAATATGTGGAATAAACTATACAGGATACGGTGAGATTAAACAACTATTCTAAAGCACATGCAGAAATTCAAATACCTAGGAACAGTAATAGCTTCAGATGGGAAATGCAGAACAGAAACTAGAAACAGAATAGGCCAAGCAAAGACTGCATTTCTGAAAATGAGAAGCATATTAGGCAAAACATCCTTTTCAATGAATGTTAGAAAACGAGTCCTAAAATGCTATATTGAACCTATCTTGTTATATGGAAGTGAATCATGGACAATAGCCAGGTGTGTACAACAATCATTCGAAGCAGCAGAAATGTGGTTTATTAGAAGAATGTTGCGAATCCCCTGGACGCAAAAATTACTAATGAAGAATGTATGAGAGGAGCTGGAGAGACAAAAATTCTTGTCAAAAAAAAAAAAAGAGAGAGAGACAATGTACTTTCATAGGAAAGACGAGAGGGGACATAGAAAATATTATAACAACCGGAAAAATAGAAGGACGAAGATAAAGAGGAAGACTAAGAGAAATGATACTGGACAGTCTGACAGGATGGTGTGAGAGGAGATCACCAACTGAGCTAATGGCCTGCATGAAGAAAGATCGTGTACTCTGGAGAAGCAAAATAGCCAACGCCAGTCGCCACGGCACCTCATGATGATGATGACGGTGAGATGTAAGTGAGCATCACTACGTGCATTTGCTTACATAATCAGCAATTTTACATGATCAGTAATGTTGCATTTTCTTTCATTTACACGATCAAACTTAATTTGTTAACCTGCTATTTAAGAATAAAAATGTTCACTTCGTGTATAATGTAGACATTGTTTTCTGAACATTTTAGGTCCACCTCGACCATGTGAAGTCAATGATGTGAACAAGACTATTTTTGTTCATCTACATCAAACAGTCCAGTTTTCTCTCTGTGTTTTCGTATATACGGACATACAAGAAGTGATACAATTCAACAATACGCTCATTAGACAGAAACATATCGCAGACTGGACTTGGGACTATGAGAAGAGACCACTAAACACAGGAGCCAGTCAGATACACATCAATGTTTCTAGTGTTACCATGGTTTCTGAACTTTACGGAGTTCTGAACATCCGGGTGTTCAGTCGTAGTGGAATACAATATTATCTGGACTACAACATCTTCATACAACATCCTGGTAAGGATTTACATTTCAGCTACATTTTAAAAAAGTCGCTCTATTAACATTGTCGTTATTGTTGTCAAGGTTATCATTAACGTCGTGTAAAAAAAGTCTAAAGTTTGGTTAACATTAATTATGGGTAAATTCTGTTATGCATTATTTTGTTCTGAATCATACAACACATCTTCACATATTACAGTTAAATATTAACTTTTATATTGTTACAGTAACTCTTTAGGGACTACTGTCACGGCTGTGCCTTTCTGTAAAATGTTAACACTGTTCAAGATATCTTCCTCAGTCAGTCATTTTCTCTTGCTGAACTTTGCCTCCCTAACAGCTGTCCTGTAGGCCTCTCGGATGTAAGCAAGATGCCCTGCTGTTGATGCATCCAACTGCAGATTATCAACGATGTCTTGTAGCCATCTTCACCTTGGTCTTCCCCTCTTTCTTTTTCCCACTGTGCACCCTTCCAAGGCAGTCTCCTCTAAATTATCATGACGTTTAATTTGTCAAAAATATTTAAGTTTTTTCTGTTTAATCCTCTTTACTAGATGTCTTCATCCTCCTGAAAATTCTCAATTTTAGAGCCAAGAAAACTTTTCAAACATACTGTTTCAGAATGTATAAAATCTACATAAACATTTTGTGTTAATTTCTAAGTTTAAAAGATGAATGAATTAATGTGTTAGCTTGAAAATGTGCTCAGCTCAAAAAAGTTTACTGGGATCACAGCAGAGAAAACGTATTTATATTTTTTAAAAAGTGGTAGGGTTAACCCGTCAAAGAAAAAAAAAGTGGGTGGGGAGGGGGCTATAGACGCATATTTTGGCAATCAGCAACCCACAGCTGTCAGCAACCAACAGCTGACATACCAGCGTAAGGGTTTATGAAACATAGATGTCCTCTTCTTCGTTTGTATTCCCTGTAACAGACCTAGCCTGGCTTATGGGGCAGAGATCGCTATAGTTCCCATAGAAGTGGAGTCTACAAAAGAAACAACGCACACCCCGGGCTTTTTTAGTCTCACTTAAAATCTAAAAAAGCCGCCATAGCCCACTCCCAAGCCGACACGATGTTGTGCCTCAACAGCATCACAGCATCGGCTACAAAGAACGAACACAATTCCTTGTTCCAGGGAAACAGGAGACAGGAGAAGACAATTCAACCTGTCAAAAGGAAATGTGTCAACAAAAGAACTGGAACACTTCGTGACCCACATCTATAGTGACATCAGCCACTTGCTTTTAGGCCAAAATTCCTGTAAAACTACGGCCCGGTGAGCCGGTGCATTATCATGAAGAAGGAAAAACTGCCAGATGTTGAATACTCGGGTCAAACTCGTAGAATTCTTTTCAGTAGGCGTTTCAAAATACTCAAATAAACTTTGGCAGTTACAGTCTGTCCCTCCTGAATAAATTCTTTGTGAATAACTCCTTTGGTGTCGTAGAAGCACATCAACTTATTCTCCACTTTCAACTTGTGTGCCTTTTGGTGATGATGATGACTTCCACTGAGCACTTTGGCGTTGAGTTGTAGGATCATAGAGGAAAATACATGTTCCATCCTCTGCAACAACCAAGTTTAAGAAATGTTTATTTCTGCAACACGTTTTGATGATGTCTTTTGCGTACTCTACAAGCTGTTTTTGGTCGTCGGACAACGAATGTGGTAGAAACCAACAAAAAAACTTTTTTCTTGCCCAAATCTTCCAGTAAAATTCATCTGCCATCAAACTCACAGTCAAACAACGATCTTGTTGTATTCGTTCCATGACTTTTGCAATGAGCTCCTCATTCAGAAAAGAAATTAAGCGTCCATGTCTAGATGCATTTGTAATCGTTTCCAAACCGCTTTTGAATCGTGAATAGCACCTGAATATATGTGCACGTGATAAACAAGTATCCCCATAAAGTTGTCAAATCAATTGAACTGCCTCAGTGGCAGTTTTCCCGAGTTTTAAACAGAATTTAATGTTAGCTTTTTGCTCCATGCTGATTGCATAACAATGCACCTCTAACTAGGCCAAAAAAATGGCGGCTTGTTTGTTGTCTTTTTATAAACGGAGACGAAAAGTTCATCATCATCATCATGTGCCGTGCCAAATGGCGTTGGCTATTATGCTTCTCCAGAGTACCCGATCCTTCATGCAGGCCATCAATTCAGTTGGTGATCTCCTCTCACACCATCCCGTCAGACTGCCCAGTATCATTTCTCTTGGTCTTCCTCTTGATCTTCTTCCTTCTATTTTTCCTGTTGTTATAATATTTTCAATGCCCCCCCTCTTCTCATTGCATGTCCTATGAAAGTACACTGTCTCTCTCTTATCTTTTTGACAAGGTTTTTTGTCTCTCCAGCTCTTCTCATACATTCTCCATTAGTTATTTTTGCTGTCCAGGGGATTCGCAACATTCTTCTAATAAACCACATTTCTGTTGCTTTCAATGATTTTTGTGCAGAATTGCCTATTGTCCATGATTCACTTCCATATAACAAGATAGGTTCAATATAGCATTTTAGGACTCGTTTTCTAACATTCATTGATACAGATGTGTTAGCTAATAAGTTTCTCATTCTCTGAAATGCAGTCTTTGTTTGGCCTATTCTGTTCCTAATTTCTGTTCTGCATTTCCCATCTGAAGTTATTACTGCTCCAAGGTATTTGAATTTCTGCACCTGCTTTAGAATAGTTCCATTTAATTTTATACTGCATGCTGGTGAATTCTGTTTCTTAGATATAGCCATAGTCTCTGTCTTTTTGATGTTCAAAGTAAGGCCTTTCTGTTCACTTTCTTTGGCGACTTTATCCAAGAGATTTTGCAGGTCTTGTTGGTTCTCAGCTATCAGTACTGTGACGAAAAGTTGCCAGATCATAAATAAAGGTTAGCTCTTCGAAATTCATCCTTTGCTTCATAGACAGAATGTATGTCTTGGCCATAATAAACTCAAACACATTACTTAATTGTCAGAGTTTGTATGTCTGAGAAACCAGTAAATCTGTAGCAGCTGTGAAACTTTACATGCAATAAACATTCAGAAATAATGTTTTGATAATAATGATATTAAATTTCTTTCTTCTGATTTATTTTACAACTGCTAACATCTGTTCTATTATCAGCTCCACCTCAGTGCCCCAGGGAGGTCAAGGCAACAGATCCAGGAAGGAGTTATATCAGGTTGTCCTGGATACCTGGATCAGACGGAGGTGTCAGTCAGTCGTTCCACGTATACAGCTCCGAGGATAACGTGACCTGGGCCACACATGACGTCACACACGGGGAGACCACATTAAACATCAGCGACCTCCAGGAAAACACAAGTTATTGTTTCAGAGTCGGGTCTTCAAATGACGTCAGACCCGCAGTGAATGAATCTGTTTGTCAAAACACAATATGTGGCCAAACACGTAAGCCTGTGTGTTCTTTTTTTCTACTTATTCTGTTTTGTATTAGTCTTTTTAACGACATTTTGTAAGTAATTTTATAACATATTTCACAATTATCTGGGACTATTTAAGTTGTAAGTAAGTGATAACTATGGGACAAAGACATGGTTTATCATATAAAATGAGATTTTGTTACATTAATTAGCTACACCGATGATACTGTCCTTCTATCAAGCAGCTCAGAAGTACTGTAATAGTTGATTCTCTCAACCGAAAGACACAGATAAGCTCATAACCTTTTTTTCAACACCAACAAAACCAAACTGACAACTGATAAAAGGAGAAGCAAACCCAAATTTTCACAGGACCATCAAGAGCTTCAAAACAAAAATAAATTTGAATATCTGGGTTCAGTCATCAAAAATGGTGACTGTGTAGCAGAAATAAAAAAAATAATTGGAGTTGCATCACAGAAACTAGCAAAAATGAAAAGTATATGGCAAGGTACCAGCAAGAAAACAAAGTTATTTTTACTAAGAGCTGACATATTCCCAGTGGCAACATGTGGAAGTGAAACTTGGACACTTAACACATCCCTAGAAAACAGAATAACAGCATTTGAAGTGAAATGTTACAGAATGACACTTAGAACATCATGGATAGAACGAACATCAAAAAGATAATTTATGGGATTTGGTGTCGCCGAGCACGGTTCTTTAACATCATAAAAATGAGAAAGCTGAGACACTTTGGCCACATCAAGAGACACACTAACTTGGAGAGGTTGTTAGTAGAAGACATAGTGCCCAACAAAAGAAGAAAGGGTGGACCTCGCTGGAGATGGATTCAGGACATGACAGAAAGTCTGAATGTGTCTCTGCAAGGCCACGGTTAACTTGAGCAAGGCCGTATTGCATTCAGGGAGTCTGTGAGAGGAACAACGTTCTGGAAGGGACATGTCACGTGAATGAATGAATTTGTTGTCTTGCGCTAAAAGTAAAACTTGTTTCTACAGCTGTTTTTCTTACACAAGTCGCTCACGTTAAAAAAATTGTTAACCATTACTCAATAACTCCTGCTCTGCAGTTATTCATTAGAGAGTTATACAGTTTTTCCGGTCACAATAATTCTTTGTTCGTAAGAGACATGTTTTCTCTGTAGTTATGCATGACATATCAATTAATATTGATGATTAACTTATGGTCTTCCTTTTACATACATACAATTTTTTTAAGTTTACAAATCAATGCACGTGTAAGTTTTCAATAAATAACCATGTGATATGTTTGCTTGTATGGCAGTGAATTTATGTTAAATAATACTATATTCAGTCTCTAGAATGCGCCCTGCAGCAACTGTGAAAAGTTCTGATCTCTCATCAAAGGGAGATAACAGAATTCTTGAACTCGTTCTTGTAGCTGGGATATTTGCAGTGCTTGGTTTCGCTGTCGGATTCCTCACACACTGGTGCAGAAGTAAGAACTTTATCAACTTTTTTTTCTGAATTATTATACAGTCTCAGTTTGACGATTCTGTGAGAAACAGAGAAGAATAACATCTACTGTGATGAGAAATCTACTTTAAAATATGAAGCTAGCTCATCAACAGTGGACGAGTAACGAACAAAGAAAAAAAACTGAAATAATTGAAGAACAAACTAACAGCTAAAGGAACAAAAAGATACAGAGTAAGGAAATCTATAAAGATTTTAGTTTCAGGATTGCATTAATGAACACAACAGCACAAACACTGGTTGCTGTTATTGGGGTCAATTATGTAAATCCAACATTAATAGACAGCAAAAAGAAACCACACGAGTTTGTTATGAGAGAGACTGGAGAAACGAGGTAAACATTAACAAAAGTCAGGAAAAGACAACCCAAGTTCTTTGGATACGTTCTACGGGGAGGTAAGCTAGAAGAAACGGGAAAGATATAAAGTAAAAGAGACCGAGGTAGACAGAGACAGTTACAGAGAGAGTGAGAGAGAGTGAGAGTGAGAGAGAGGCAGAGAGAGTAAGAGAGGGAGAGAGAGTGAGAGAGAGAGTGAGAGAGAATGAGAGAGAGTGAGAAAGAATGAGAGTGAAAGAGAGTGAGAGAGAGTGAGACAGAGACAGAGAGTGAGAGAGAGAGTGAGAGTGAGAGTGAAAGAGAGTGAGAGAGAGTGAGAGAGAGTAAGAGAGGGAGAGAGAGAGTGAGAGAGAGACAGAGAGTGAGAGAGAGAGTGAGAGAGTAAGAGAGGGAGAGAAAGTGAGAGAGAGTGAGAGAGTGAGAGAGAGAGTGAGAGAGAGAGTAAGAGAGGGAGTGAGAGTGAGAGAGAGAAAATATTACACAGATTATCTAGATGGCACAGACAAAGAACACCATTGTGCCCGGCACACCGTGTGAACAACTTTGGTGTATTAATTTTTCCGCAGAAGAAAATTGTACAAAATCATTACAGAATATAATACATTCTTGAATGCTGTGCCTTCTATATCTAGATTATGTGGAGTAATGTACGGTTATATTCAGTACTCGGAGCGGGGAGTTGTGGGAGAGCATGATAGCCACGGCCAACCGGCAGGGCAACAGATAGATAGAATATTGGTAGAGACAACCAAGAGGAAAGCTGGTAGGCAGGGCAACAGATAGATAGAATATTGGTAAAGACAACCAAGAGGAAAGCTGGTAGGCAGGACAACAGATAGATAGAATATTGATAGAGACAACCAAGAGGAAAGCTGGTAGGCAGGACAACAGATAGATAGAATATTGGTAGAGACAACCAAGAGGAAAGCTGGTAGGCAGGGGAACAGATAGAGAGAATATTGATAAAGACAACCAAGAGGGAAGCTGGTAGGTAGGGGAACAGATAGATAGAATATTGGTAGAGACAACCAGGATGAAAGCTGGTAAGCAGGAGAACAGATAGAGAGAATATTGATAAAGACAACCAATAGGGAAGCTGGTAGGTAGGGGAACAGATAGATAGAATAAAGACAACCAAGAGGGAAGCTGGTAGGTAGGGGAACAGATAGATAGAATAAAGACAACCAAGAGGGAAGCTGGTAGGTAGGGGAACAGATAGATAGAATAAAGACAACCAAGAGGGAAGCTGGTAGGTAGGGGAACAGATAGATAGAATAAAGACAACCATGAGGGAAGCTGGTAGGCAGGGCAACAGATAGATAGAATATTGGTAGAGACACCCAAGAGGGAAGCTGGTAGGCAGGGCAACAGATAGATAGAATATTGGTAGAGACAACCAAGATGGAAGCTGGTAGGCAAGGAAACAGATAGATAGAATATTGGTAGAGACAACCAAGATGGAAGCTGGTAGGCAAGGCAACAGATAGATAGAATATTGGTTGAGACAACCAAGATGGAAGCTGGTAGGCAAGGAAACAGATAGATAGAATATTGGTAGAGACAACCAAGAGGAAACCTGGTAGGCAAGGCAACAGATAGATAGAATATTGGTAGAGACAACCAAGAGAAAGCTGGTAGGCAAGGCAACAGATAGATAGAATATTGATAGAGACAACCAAGAGGGAAGCTGGTAGGTAGGGCAACAGATAGATAGAATATTGGTAGAGGCAACCAAGAGGAAAGCTGGTAGGCAGGACAACAGATAGATAGAATATTGATAGAGACAACCAAGAGGGAAGCTGGTAGGTAGGGCAACAGATAGATAGAATATTGGTAGAGGCAACCAAGAGGAAAGCTGGTAGGCAGGAAAACAGATAGATAGAATATTGGTAGAGGCAACCAAGAGGAAAGCTGGTAGGCAGGAAAACAGATAGATAGAATATTGGTAGAGACAACCAAGAGGAAAGCTGGTAGGCAGGACAACAGATAGATAGAATATTGGTAGAGACAACCAAGAGGAAAGCTGGTAGGCAGGACAACAGATAGATAGAATATTGGTAGAGACAACCAAGAGCAAAGCTGGTAGGCAGGACAACAGATAGATAGAATATTGGTAGAGGCAACCAAGAGGAAAACTGGTAGACAGGGCAACAGATAGATAGAATATTGGTAAAGACAACCAACTAAATTCCACAATGGCTGATAGTCTTCTGCTTCAAAACCGTTTTTCTTAGACGAAATTGCCAACATATAAACTTGTATATAAACTTAAAGGCATTTCATTGATATGGTATTAGACTAAAGATGAACTAAATATGAATGCTGTAGAAGTTGGAAATATCACTCAAAGCAGTGTTTTCATATATATCTCTTGTTGTTTAGAGACTGTCATAAACATCTATTAAACTATGTCCAAGATAGAAATATCATTTTGTTTTCCTTTCAAGTTTGATGAGGATATATAGATAAGACATGCACAGCATATCTGAACATCATGTTCTCCATCCACCATATTCAGTATTTGTGTCTTTTACTTTCATATTAGGATCTGGTCGTGAAGACAAATCAAGAAACATGGCTCTTCCTCTGAGTGGACATGATCTACCATGTACTCACTATGAAGAGATCAGAGATGTTATCTCCAACTTGCCAGACAACTCTGAGGGTTCCACAAACCCAGAAATCTGCTGCCTTGAACTCCTGGTAAAACGGCCAGGAAGATCTTCACAAGATGATGATGTCCCTCCACATACACACTACATAACGCTTGCGAGTGAGACGTCAGATTCGGAGAGATACGTTAATCTTGCTAGAAGAGGATACTCAGACATACAAATATAGATAGAAAAATGTCTGTCTCGACACCTCTGTGTTAATGCTGGACTCTCATACAGTTAAACCATACATTTTTAGCATTTTCCAACTATACACACTACAATGACTACATTAAAGTGCATATATTTAGTATATTAAAAATGAACAGATTTTGAGAGCTTCATTAAGCACTATAATACAACATATTCTATTTACTATGAAATATGAGCCTGCATCGAGGCAAAGATCTTTGGTTATTTCAGTTCTTCCTAGACAGAGACTAATAACTAAACTGGTGTGAGTCCTCTATCTGTGCGATATTTCTTATATAAACTGACACATATGCAATTTAAATTTACCAGAACTATTTTTATTCTAAAACTATGTCGGTACACACCTCTAGCTCTCTCGCGGCACACCGTGTGAAAAACTTTGGTGTATTCTTTTTTCCACAGAAGAAGATTGTACAAAATCTATACAGAATATAATACATTCTTGAATGCTGTGCCTTCTATATCTAGATTATTAGAAGTAACGTATGGCGAACATAGCTATTTCTGTATATTTTATTCAGACGATATATTTTTTTTTCAGTGACTTATAAATCAAAGTGAAACTTGTAAACATTTGGCCAAACTTATAAAAGTAACTATTTCTGTGGCTTCTAAAGTAGCAACTGGTCAAATCGGACACAAATAACGACTAATCGAACATGTAAACTATCGATTTATCTAATTCAAAAATTAAAGAATTATCGTAAAAAACGCCATGAACCTTCTCTCATGACCTTTTCCTGCCTCTCTTCCCATTTATCTTTACTGTTGTTATAATGTGGATTAAGTTCTGGTGAAAATGGGAAGTTATCTACTGATCTTATCTGTAAGATGGCGAAGGCTTAATCTGTAAAATAGCTACCAGTGTCAGTGAGTGAGAAAGGGGAAGAGGTAAGCCAGGATTGTACATGTAGTAGAATATAGTTTTATAGAATGGAAGTTAGACAACTCGTCATAGAATTTGAAAGCTGGGATTAAAAAAGGGTTATGTTCCATAAAAACCAAAAGATTTGTGCTTAGATTTAATCTCCTTTTAAGTCAGATGCTTGTATATCTCGTGCCAGGAATAGAGCACGTATAACTTATGAGAAAGAAAAGTCGTTAGACAGAAACCAGATGATTTAGAATAGCTGAAGTTTTTGTTTGGGACAGAGCAGTTCATGGGTTAAATAGTCTGTGAAAATATGTAGTTGTATCACTTGGATCACTACTAACTAATAATGGAGATACAATGCGGGAAATTAAAAGGAGGACATCTATTGCTCTTCAGAAAGTAAAACAAATAAAGAATCTGTGGAGAGGAGCAGACAGAACCACAAAAATAAGATTTTTAAGGGCATGCATCTTTCCCATCGCAACATATGCCTGTGAGATCTGGACACTTAACAAAACAGCTGAGAAGCACATAAATGCCTTTGAATGTAAATGCTATAGAAGAGTTCTCCAAATATCGTGGACACAAAAAAGAACAAATATATCTATACTACAAGAGCTTAATATTGAAGAAGGCTGGCTAGTAAAGAGGATTAAAGAGAGAAAACTTAAATATTTTGGCCACATTAAACGTCATGATAATTTAGAGAAGACCGTATTGGAAGGATACATAATGGGAAAAAGAAAAAGAGGAAGACCGAAACGAAGATGGCTGCAAGACATCGTTGATGATCTGGAAATGGATGCAGCAGCAGCAGGCCATCTTGCTCACAACCGAGAGGCCTACAGGAGTGCTGTTTGGGAGGCAAAGTTCCGCAAGGGACATGCAAAAGGAATGAATGAATGAATGAACGACCTTAGTAAAAACAAAAAAGCGGCCGTTCGACATAGCTACAGTGAGAGTTGTACTGATGACTCAGCCAAATGTTGGTTCTGACACATTTTAGGAGGACAAACTTGGCTACTTTCACATACAACGTGGCATTCAGTTTTCAGAGTACACAAACCGTCAATAGAAAGAAGAGACTGTTATTTAGAGCTTATTTTGTTCATGAAAATAATCCATTTCATTGTGTGCTTAATCTGTGTTTCTAAACTTATTGATTGCTAAACAAAGACGTATATTTTTAGTGGACTTAAGAACTTTTGGCATTCTGTGTTTGTGGCTGTTTATGGCGTAATTTTCATCATCATCAGCATCATCTTGTAATGTTTATATACTCATGAACATTTCTGTCAGGATTTCCTGATTTCGTTAGCAATAAAAGCGTCAAAATTATACACTATCTAGGCCTAGTGTTGGAGTTATACACATAAGAAGGAATGAACGAATCGTTCCAGATTGAAACATGTGAAACAAGGATGTGTACTTTCTCCCTTGCTTTTTTGGGAATTCCCATAAACTTCACAATTAAAATATATTACACAGGTAAAATTGGCATTGAATTGGTACATGGGATTCAACTAGAAGATCTTGATTTTGCTAATGATGATGACATAACATTTATCAGTGACAATGTGAAATCAATGTAAGAAAAATCAAATACCCTGTCTTTACTGGCTAGCAAAATAGTACTTGAAATTAACTCAGACAAAACAAAAATAATGAAACTTCACATTAATCAAGAAGAAAAAAGTATACGTAGAGGGAATAGCTGCTGTAGAATAAACCAATTTGCATATTTCAGCATTTACATAGACAAGGATGGTGACCAACAAAGGAAATTAGAACTGTAAAACAGCATTGACGATCAAGAATCCTGAGAACATATAGCACTCAAAATTTATGGACACAAAAGCTCTGCTAAGACTATTCAATTCAAATGTAATATTCACCCTCATTTATACATGCGAAAGCTGGAAAACAACTAAAGAAACAGACAAGAAATTAGAGTTTTCGAATACAAATGCCTGCGAACAATTTTTAGCGTAAAGTGGAACGAATTCAAGAACAATGCAGAGATAAGGCAGATGGGTGAACAACAACCAGTCTCATGCGTGATCAGAAAAAGAAGATGGACATATGTTGGTCACTTGATGAGAAAAAACATTCAGAGAATCCCAAAACAAGCTATCAAGTGGATCACAACAGGCCGAAGAAAAATAGGTCGACCGTGTGAGTAGCCATAAACTCCCCTGATGAGGTTGTAAAACTCGCCAAAAACAGGAAAACTTGCGAACTACCATGCGGGCCCTATGGGACGTTTAACGGCATAGGAAAGATGTAAGATATAAATGTTGGAGTTGACACCCAAGTGTTCTACGAGTTCCCAGCCAGGCAGACTTGTCAGAGAGGAGACATTAATTACCTGTCAAAATTTAAAAAATTAACTCCTACTGTCATCTTTTTCATATTCATCAGTAACACATACAACCACAAAAAGAGGAGCAGATAAAACAAAATATAACTGGTCACTGGCTACAATAAAATAAATAAAGATACTGAACAAAGTTTTCAATTCAATCCTGAAAGAAATCTAGCACAGAGACATTCTTCTTAACTTGTGTAACGAACATTTTTGTCAAGATCACGATCTTGTGACTACTTTAACTCTTGTAAGGCAAGAATAGGAAAAGAATAAAGTTAGCAAATATTATAAGGAATGTTTATATGTGTGTGTGAGAGAGTGAGAGAGAGAGAGAGAGAGAGAGAGAATGAATGAATGAATGAATAATCTTTATTTTTCAAGGGTAAAGAATTGGGCACGCAGGCCCGTCTTACACTCTGCACTTCATCACTCCATCTTTCATTCTTCACACACACTTGATTTAGTAGAAATATACAAATTAAATTAGGAAAAAACATATCAAAAGACTGTAAGATGTAACTACTACATTCAAAGTAAAAGAGAAGAAGTAATTAATCGAATAAAATAGCACTCACGCACACATACACAGACATATACATAAACAAAAATACATTGTAAATACAAATCTTCTAACATATGTTTTTTAACAGACATTAAAATAATTTCTAACAATATCTAACAACTTGCTTTTCTAACTATGTCATTTTAGTACTTGATTGTTGGCGAGTCACGTGTTGAGAGAGTGCTGGTTATTCTATGGAGGCATATAATTACAAGCAAGTAAATAATGAAACAGGTTTGAGTTAAAGGATGAAGTATTAACAATGGATTTTAAATGGTAGGGGAGGGTGTTACAGAGCTGTACTGCAGAGTATGCAAGGCTTTTCTTGTACAGATCAATCCTGGGGTTAGGAAGAAGACAGTTTTTTAAACGCTGGCTATGTTTAGTGTTAAACGTAAACAGTGACCACAAGTAAGGCGGAGCATTGTGCGACAGAATTCTCTGAACAAACTTAACTTTGTTAAAAATGATTCTATTTTTGAGGGGTAGAATTTTGAGTTGATTGTGTTGATCTACAGTCTATACTGGGTGTTTGTCACAAATAAGATTTAATGCTCGCTTGTGAAGTGAGTGGAGACCTTTTGTGTTTGAGACTGAGCATCCATCCCAGATTGTGGAACAGTAATCTAAGTGTGTTTGTATGTCTGATATGTAGTATATCTTTCTTGTGTCTTTGTCGATAAAGTGTTTAATTTTGGCTAATTGGTAAACTTTCTGTGCAATCAAATGTGTTAGGTTATGTACGTGAGAATTCCAAGTTAAATGCTGATCAATGATGAGTCCTAGGGTTTTATGTTCATGAACATTTTCTATTGCCTTAGTCCCAGCACAAAGCTGTAGTGAAGTTTTTGTTGCATTCTGCAGTTTCTGTCTTGTAGTGATGAGCATGGATTTTGTTTTGTTGGTGTTTATCAACATACCATTTTTATTACTCCATTTAATCAAACTGTTTATATCATTTTGGAGCGTTGTCTGTAGTTTATTGATGTCATAGTCACTATTGTAAACAGTACAGTCGTCAGCGAAAAGATCACATGAAGAGTGCTTTAAATGTAGTGGTAGGTCGTTAATATAGGTAGCAAAAAGAAGAGGACCAAGAATGGAGCCTCGAGGAATACCGGTATCAACCACGGACGAGCCAGATATTTTGTTTCTAAAGCAAACTACTTGTTTTCTACCTGAGAGAAAAGATGTAATACATTTTGTTAGGTCAGGGTATAATCTATAGCCTTCCAGCTTTTTTGCAAGAATTTCATGATCAATCATATTGAAAGCTTTCTTGAAATCAACAAAGACAGCACCACACAATTTGTCATCATTTATATTAGACAGCCAGTTTTCTGTCATTTTAGTTAATGCTGTGTGGCAGGAGTAATTTGGTCTAAAACATGACTGACTGTCTATTAGTAGATTGTTTTCTTGCATGTGGAGCAGTGTTAACTTTTGTATATGCTTTTCAAGAGGTTTAGATAGTGATGACAGAATGGATATGGGTCTATAGTGTGAGAGGTCACTAGTCTGTCCAGATTTAAAAAGAGAAAAAACTTTGGCGAGTTTAAAAGCGTCAGGAAAATATTGTTTGTCAATGCACAAATTGTATAAGTATGTTAGTGTTAAAGCAGAATCACGGCGCCACTGAAGCAGTATCACGGCGCCACTGAAGCACGATTCCCCTTACAAGGGGACTACTGGTTTGATTGATTCTTCTTGTGGAGTACAGTTTCAACTTATATAAGTTTCTTCTTGTTGCTGGTGTTCTAACCTTCACCTAATTTTCTGTATTATACACTAAGAAAATACAACAAGACACCCAGGCTTTCCACTCCACAAAATTAGTACGAATACAACAACTTGAACATAACTTGGCAGTCTTCCGACCAAAACAAACTGGTCAACAATGAGAATTTCCACAAAGCCGATTTGTTGTAGTTTATCATCAGACAACACACATTTATTACAGAAATTTACAGCAACAAATGCCCGGCGTGAAATATCTACGCCACATGGGCAAGGAAAACCTTACAAATGATTTATTCATACCAAAAACCATACTTACAGGCTAACCAAGGACTGCAGCCACACAGAAAAACAAACTAAACTAATTCTGACAACAAGACTCGCTCTACCCCATTCTCGTTCGCCCAACACGTCCTTCCACTTCAACGTTCACTCAAAGACTGCCTACGACCGGCTTTTTCACACGGACCTTTCTAACGACTTTTTGCACACGGGCCTTCCTAATGACGTAGTCTACGCAACACAATTTATTAGCGCTACACAATTAATCTCTGAACAGAATTGCTATTCTGTTACAGAATATCTCCCCACCCCCTAAAGGTAGATATTTGGCCATCAAATATCTCCAACAAAAAATTATTAACTTTTACAGAAAACTCTCCAAAAAAAATTAATCAAACTAATCACTATCCAACACAACCCTAATTCTACCCACAAGGTGTACCAAGGTGTACAATATTCAAATAACTACCTACTCTTATGTGTATATTCAACGCTATGAGTAGTAACGTATAACATATGCAATCTCCATAACAACCTATCCTATATCTGGCACATGAGACTGTCCGCAACATGGACATAACAGGAAAATGAGTAAAAGGCAATCCACTTACAATAAGTCCTATACACATGAAATCATACTCACAACATTCCACCTAAAACCTCAGCGATCAAGAAACCTAATTCCTCCACTACCAACAAATTTCCACTGCTAGAAACTCTTCCTAAACGAGATTCCATCTACATCAAAATGACAAAAATTCTTCCTACAACAAAACAAGTAAGGCTCTTGCTACACAAAACAAGTAAGGCTCTTGCCTTTAGACTAATCGTGAGTGGTATTTATACTATTCCTACCCACTCAGTTTTCTCCATGCTGCAAGCTTTTCCCAAGACCCCCGCTCAATGGTCTCAACCAACCTACCTCTCAAACAAGGGTACTCACTCTAGTAATTATTTCCTAAATACCAATCCTGGGTATAACCCCTAGCCTGTACTGTTATAATATTCCCCCATCCAAAAAGGTAGAGGTTTGCCTGTCAAAACTTTCCAAAAAAAAACCAATGTACCTATTTAAATTATAACTCCAGGCTAATTCAAAGATAATAATCGACTCTCAACATAGAACTTCATACTCTGACTATACCCATAAACTGTTCGTGTGACTTTCGGCTATACTCAGCCCATGTCCACTTCATATACAATCATCTATTTCTATTATGTGTGACTCCTCAATACACATACATAGAATAGGTAAACTCTGGTACCATAAATAATCTGCTATCACTGACAAATGCAGCTATATGCTGTACATACGCAGAATAGGTTCATCTGGGTTACAATTATTAATCATCCATTCTTAACATATGTAATTATCCATTAACATATGCAGAACAGGCAAAACTTTGGTATCATATATAATCATCCATTCTTAACATATGTAATCATCCATTAAACATATGCAGAATAGGCAAATCTTTAGGTATCATATATAATCATCCATTCTTAACATATGTAATCATCCATTAAACATATGCAGAATAGGCAAATCTTTAGGTATCATATATAATCATCCATTCTTAACATATAATCATCCATTAAACATATGCAGAACAGGCAAATCTTTAGGTATCATATATAATCATCCATTCTTAACATATGTAATTATCCATTAACATATGCAGAACAGGCAAAACTTTGGTATCAGGCTAATCCACCTTTTATTTATCCCCAAAGGGACTGTGCCACGTACCATATGTACGCGCAACAAAACAATGTAATATCTAGGTCCTTAAAAAAAAGAGACCCCCTCTGGTAATTTCACCTTAGGCTAGGTTACATGGAATCTGCATGTTCCGGCCTAGGTACCCAATCAGAGAACCACACCTGTTTGTGTAATCTCCTCATAACATCACATCCGTGGTAATAATGTCACATCCAAGGCAATGCTGTCACATCAAAGATAAATAACCAATTTGAACATGGTAAATGCCATAACAATTGGCTATTAATAAGTCATCATCAGTAATGTCACCTTATTCAAGGCTACATGATTTATCATCCATCCTAATTAACTACTAATAAATCTGTTATACAAAAAATAAACAGAGGAAAAAAAAATACATTCACTAATTGCTGCACAAGAACTATATAATCTATAAAACATTATGCTTAAGAGAATCTCCACTGCAGCCTTAATCTCCCAGGGCTTCTGGTACATTTCCAATGCACTGCATGACAAAGCCTAACCTCTTCCATAGTAACATGACTCTTTCTGGAAAAACTCAGACATGGAACCAATAATCTATAATAAAACAAAAAAAACAATATTAGCAATATCCAATCCACTCAAAATAATCCAACCATACTGGCACCTAATACAGTCCAGAATAATTACTGTACTTTTTAGTTAAATAAGTTATAACAGCAAATGACAATCTTCCAGAAAAATTTTAACTAAGAATCCTCAGTTCTCTAGCACCTATCAGAGTAAAAAGAACTGAAATTAATGACACATACATTAATGTCACTTATTAATATCATCCTTGCTAATGCAAAAGCACAACAAAATGGTAAACTAAATGCTAATTAATTGCAATCCAGCAAAATTCCACATCAGAACAAAATAATTGTCCCTAATGTATAAACACAATAATGTTCCTGAAATTTCTAGATAATCCATGCAGAAGAAGCATATCTGACAACTTCCAATCAACAGAATGTTCATTTCCAAAAACAAATTTTTTCCACAGGTGAAGGTAGTCAAAAAAGTTACTATATCCCTTCGTATGAATGTCTGGTGACTGGATGAATCAGAACTACTCAACTGTCCAACAAACTTCCAAAGAGAATGACAGTAAATAAATCCAACATTCACTATTTGCTATAATTAATAATGTTCAGTCTGCATGATCTGGCTTGACTTCTTGCTGAAATTTCAGAGGTCACAGTTAAGTTACAAATTGTTACCTGTCCCTTCCCACATAGTACCAACGAAATGTACCGTACAAGCTGCACTGGTTCCTGACAGGATACTGGTTCAGGATCTGCTTCACTGGTATGGCTTCATCCACTATGCTGCCTAGGGGCCAGGAGCTAGAGGTGCCCCCCAAGATTCTGAGCAAGCCGGACATCGTCGCCGCCTTGAGTAGACGCCACCAAGTCTCGCCAACACACCCCTGACGCCAATTCGAAGGAAGAAAAAGGACGCCAATGCAACTCAACTCTTTTTCTAATCTAGACTCCTTTTCTTCTCCGGCAGAAGATGTCGGGAAGCCAATGCTGACAGAACTACCAACCGAAATTCGAACGCTAGCTAGCTAACCAACTCCAATCTTGACTCCTTAACTAACTACAAACCTATCAACTCCTAATCTATCTGCAGTCAGCTTCCAACACCTAAGCTAGCTATCCTTACTCTACAACATATTTGCTGTTGACCAAAACAGAGTCTGCCATGTTTGAAAGCCGAAACCGAGGCAGGTCATCGACAAGGTAAGCAGGTCATCGATCGACAATCGTAATCTAGGGCATGGTACAATAGACAAAACTTTGTGTGTACTACACGACTGGAGACAAAAATACTACAACCTGGAGACTTGCCATGACTTCACAATTAGAAGTATGAGCCGTGCATGAAACCAGCAGCCCACGAGCAACAACTAAAACACTTTGTGCCAGACCGTGAAAGAAAGCGCTGGTCACGGCGCCAACTAAAGCAGAATCACGGCGCCACTGAAGCAGTATCACGGCGCCACTGAAGCACGATTCCCCTTACAAGGGGACTACTGGTTTGATTGATTCTTCTTGTGGAGTACAGTTTCAACTTATATAAGTTTCTTCTTGTTGCTGGTGTTCTAACCTTCACCTAATTTTCTGTATTATACACTAAGAAAATACAACAAGACACCCAGGCTTTCCACTCCACAAAATTAGTACGAATACAACAACTTGAACATAACTTGGCAGTCTTCCGACCAAAACAAACTGGTCAACAATGAGAATTTCCACAAAGCCGATTTGTTGTAGTTTATCATCAGACAACACACATTTATTACAGAAATTTACAGCAACAAATGCCCGGCGTGAAATATCTACGCCACATGGGCAAGGAAAACCTTACAAATGATTTATTCATACCAAAAACCATACTTACAGGCTAACCAAGGACTGCAGCCACACAGAAAAACAAACTAAACTAATTCTGACAACAAGACTCGCTCTACCCCATTCTCGTTCGCCCAACACGTCCTTCCACTTCAACGTTCACTCAAAGACTGCCTACGACCGGCTTTTTCACACGGACCTTTCTAACGACTTTTTGCACACGGGCCTTCCTAATGACGTAGTCTACGCAACACAATTTATTAGCGCTACACAATTAATCTCTGAACAGAATTGCTATTCTGTTACAGTGTGTCTGTGATAACTAGTGCAGCGTAGCGTAGTATCTTGTTACTAATGTCATCACATCCTACTGAGTTAGTGTTTACTAAGGACCGGATGTAGTTATAAACCTCACCGACTGTGAGGAAATAAATATTAATTTGTTTTAGCTTTACACATTTACTGTCGCTGAAAGTTTTCAACATGATCAGGTCGCAATTTGGGGTCGGTAATGAAGATTTTAGAATACTAATTTCTTCCCTAAAATGTTCACTGAAGTTAATGCAAGTATGTTCACTGTTAAGTGTTTGTGGGTCAGTTTGCTTCCTTTTATTTACAAGAGTATTTATTGCTTTCTAGATTGATTTACTATCAGTTTTGTCTTTCACTAAATTTCTGAAGTAATTTTTCTTTTCCTGCCTAATTAAATACTGCACCTTATTTCTAAGTGAACGATAGCTACTGAAATTTCTGCTTTTGTGAGCTTCATCCCGTTTCCTCGTGAGTTGCAATATATCGGGAGTTAGATTTTGTTACGTGTTTTACTCTCATTTCTTTGATGGGGACATGCTTGTCAAAAATATTTCGAAATATCTTGATCCAGTATTCGATAGCATCATCTGGATTTGTTAACTGGAAAACGTACGAAAGAGGTGAAGCTTTTAGATCAGTTAAAAATAATTCCATGTTAAAGTTTTTAAAGTTTCTATATTTGATGCTAGTATGTTTGTGTTTCGGTATTTTATAACCCTTATGTGACCACGTACAGCAGACCAGGTAGTGATCACTCAGCGACACATGAGGGACAGTATATTCAGTAATGTTTCCTGGATCAGCTACATAAATATGATCTATTAGTGTTGATGATGATTCAGTTACTCTAGTAGGTTTGTTAACAATTTGGGAGAAGTTGTAAGATGTTAAAATGTTCTTCCATGTAGGATTTGGCTGATTTAGATCTATATTGACGTCGCCTAGAATGATTATGTCCTTGAATTTATAAGTTACAGCATCATCCATCATGGTCGCAAAGTGATCATACCACTCGGTTGAAGCATTTGGATTTCGGTATATATAACTAATTAGAATTGGACTAAGACTTGACATTTTGATTTCGAGCATAATACATTCAACCTCTGATGTTTCCAGGTCTTCTCTTCTACAAAATTTAATTGTGTTAGAAATGTAAACGACTAAACCTGTCTCTAGATTCCTAGTTGGGTCGCGCCTGATCAAATTAAAACCATCTATTCTTAAATCATTGTCTGTGATGTTTTTATGTAATCTGCTTTCAGAGAAACCAAAAATATGAAAATGTTGTTGAAGTATATGTGTAACCTCAGGGAGTTTTTCTAACAAATGATAAACATTTAAGTGGCCAACACGTAGGCCATCGTGTCGCAGCCATTCCTCCATTTTGTGAGTCATTTTATTACAATGTTAGAAATATATTTCAGTAAAAATAAAATAACTCGTCAGACAGACTTATTCGTGCAACAGTCAGACTTCAATCATACAATTATAGGTATACGTGTAAGCTAGTAGAGATAATGAATATAACTAAGTTTATAATATACTGACAAATAATGGAAACAAGTACAAAAATCAACAATGCAATGAACGTTATGTAAGTGTAAATTGTAAAAGACTTGATGACAATATTAGCTGTAAGCTAGCACTAAGAAATGTCTGTTCTGCTGTAAGAACTTCTGTGGTTTTTTGTTTTTGTTCAGTTAAATTAATCTACAGAAGTTAAAAAGTGCTGGAAGTTTCAAGCTATCTAGTATCTGTATGTGGGTGTTGAGTGTTGACTGTGTAGTAGGGACATCATATACGCGTGGCTCAGAGCTGCAGGACTAAACTGCATTAGATATTGTAGCTGAAAGTTCCACGGATAATGATTCGAGGTTCTTGTGTTTGTGTCCTGTACAGTTGTTGTGGTATTCTTAAGTGGTGATTGTGCAGGAGTCTCCATGTTGTTCGCTGTACTAAGTGTTGGTATAAATTGTTGAGCTTGCCGTGTAGGCAGGGGCGGGAACATGGAATCGTATAGTAGGCCAGTGGATGGAGCGGGCAATGGTAGAGAGGCAGATGGTGATGTTTCTGAGGGTCCTTTGAGTCTTGTAGTTGGTGTAGAGTGTGTGTTTCTGGATCTATGAGATGTGGGTGGCTGTCTAAACTGTTTCTGGCTATTTTAGTGTTTTGTTATGTTCTGCTCAGTTCTTGCTGGATATTTGATATTTTTGGCAAGGATGCTGCTGCCAGTCTTGTTAATGTGGATGTGGTCCCTGTAAAGGACTGCAACATTGATATCCATCCAGAGAAGGAGCGTACAGTGCGCATCGAGCCACAGAAAGAGGAGGAACAAGTCAGAAAAGTGGAGGTCATGGATGCACCAATCACACGCAGTGAGTTAGACCTAGCAGTCAGTAAACTGAAACCAAGGAAATCACCAGGACCAGATGGAGTGTCCAATGAAATGATCAAGAACCTGGGAATGGCAGCAATGGGAAAGCTGTTGGATATTTTCAATATGTGCTGGAGCACAGGTAAGTTACCTCAAATCTGGAAGGAAGCAAGCATGGTACCACTGCTAAAACCAGGGAAAAACAGTGATACTGCCTCCAGCTACAGGCCAATCAGTCTCACTAGCTGCCTATGCAAAACGATGGAACGCATCATTGACCTGAGACTAAAATGGTACCTAGAAAGTGAAAACCTTCTCGTTCCACAACAAGCAGGATTTAGGCAGTACTACAGTACGGAAGATCAAGTGACCTATCTCTCTCAAGAGATTGAGGATGCATTCCAAGAGAAAAACCTTGTACTAGCAGCGTGGATAGACCTGAAGAAAGCCTTTGATAAAGTATGGAAAAAAGGTCTGTTGTGGAAACTAAGAAACTGCAATGTGAATGGAAGACTGTACAACTGGATAAAGTCCTATTTACACAATAGAAGAGCTAGAGTAGTTATGGATGGACACAAAAGCCAGAAAGTACTTCTGCGACACGGTGTACCACAAGGAGGAGTCCTTTCGCCTACACTATTCCTTGTATTCATTAATGACCTGGTCAAGGAACTTCCCTATGGAATCAAAGCGGCACTGTATGCAGATGATCTGGTCATGTGGTGTACAGATGAATATGCGACAGTTGCTACACAGAGACTCCAAAGAGCAGCAGACATCTTGACATCATGGACAAACAAATGGTGTGTAAGTATCAACACAGAGAAATCAAGCACCACTCTGTTCACCCTCTCATCTAAACAGAAAGCAGGTAAGATCTTTGTAAATGAAATACCCTTAAGGATGGACAACCAACCCACTTACTTAGGAGTGACTCTTGACTCAAAACTGACGTGGAAGCAACACATCAACAGTGCAGAAGCAAAAGCCAGAAGAAAACTAGCCATATTAAGAAAATTGAGTGGGACTACATGGGGAGCTAGTGAAAGAATCCTCAAGAATGTATATCAGCAAAGTATTCTACCACATTTAGAATATGGCTCAACATCTTGGTGCACAGCATCAAACACTACGCTGCATAATCTAGACAAGGTTCAAAATCAGTCACTACGGATTATCACAGGTGCCATGAGGTCCACACCAATAGTAGAAATGCAGAAAATAGTTGGTGTTCAACCGCTAAAGGAACGTAGAGACACAAAGGTCATGACCATGGGAGAAAAATTCCTTAGCTCTGTAAGCCATCCCCTGAAGGAGAGATTCAATAACTTGGCATTAGGACGGCTTAAAAGAAGCAGCTTCATTCATCAGGCCAAGCGTATGCGTAAGCTGATACCTGACCTTCCAACTGTAGTCACTCCATTATCATCTGTACCAGAGCATACACCATGGAAAGAAGCAGATTATACACAAATAACTATTCAGACTGAAGTGAAAGATGTGCAGAATGGTGAGATGCAGAGCAGTCTTGTAAGATCAATAGCCACACTTAGTGTTCTAGATGACAAATATCCATGTGACACCTGGATACGTGTGTATACAGATGGATCTGCACATAATGCCATAAAAAATGGTGGGGCAGGAGCATATATTGAATATCCAAACAACACCATTGACAAGATTTCCATACCCACTGGTAAATACTGCAACAACTTTGATGCAGAAGTTAGGGCAATTATTGCTGCAGTTGAAAAACTATCAGACTCCAGAATTGATACATGTCCTGTAGTAATTCTCACAGATGCAAGATCAGTACTGGAGGCTCTTCAGTGCAACAAACTACCAGACCTTAAGGATGCCTTGTCAAAAATTGGCTTACAACATGGAGTCACTTTGCAGTGGATTCCCTCCCACTGTGGGATACCAGGCAATGAGAAAGCTGACCATCTGGCCAAAGAGGGCACTGAAATGGAGCAACCAGACATACCAGTCACCTATAATCAGAAGAAAAGCATGATAAAAACCTACAGGAAGCCACAAACACCACCACATGATGACTATCACATGCTAAACAGAAAGGAACAAGTCACCATCTTCCGTCTCCGAACAGGACACAGCCGACTCCGAAGTCATATGTATACAAAGTTTAAGGTTGGTACTACTAATCTATGTACATGTGCCCAGGTGCCCCAAACCGTGGAACATATCCTCCAGAACTGCATCAACTACGAGACACTGAGAAATAATTACTGGCCAAGTGAAACCACTAAAGAAGATAAGCTCTACGGTTCCATACATGAATTACAAAAAACAGTGAAATTTATCCAAGAGACAGGACTGCAGATATAGACAGACAGTGCGAACGAAGAAGAAGAAGAAGAAGAGGTATAAATTGTTGAGCTTGCCGTGTAGGCAGGGGCGGGAACATGGAATCGTATAGTAGGCCAGTGGATGGAGCGAGCAATGGTAGAGAGGCAGATGGTGATGTTTCTGAGGGTCCTTTGAGTCTTGTAGTTGGTGTAGAGTGTGTGTTTCTGGATCTATGAGATGTGGGTGGCTGTCTAAACTGTTTCTGGCTATTTTAGTGTTTTGTTATGTTCTGCTCAGTTCTTGCTGGATATTTGATATTTTTGGCAAGGATGCTGCTGCCAGTCTTGTTAATGTGGATGTGGTCCCTGTAAAGGCGTTTTTGGAGCACCTGTGGCTAAAGTAAAAAAATGGTGTGTTGTTTATAAAAACTACTATGTTATGTAGACAGAATGTTTTTAGTATTCTGTTGTTTATATCCACCACGCGACGTCCAGGACCAGAACAAGGTGGAATGATGGAAGAAATGTTGATGAAAGTGTTGGGGTATTTTTTCTTGATGGTGGATATCAAGTCCTGTATATCAGAGGGCCGAAGTCTCTGGTCGTTCATGCTGTCATTAATGCCAACATGTACGGTCGTTCTCCTCACTCTCTGATCGACGTCAAGTCGTCTCAGTGTCTGCGTTAGTTTTATAATACCAGCTCCAGGTACTGGCATGACTGAGACAGTGTCTTCAGAGGTAACTGACATGCGCTCCCACAGATTCCTTTAAGTAAGGAATCTCCGATTATCAAGTGCATCGTATATTCTTTGATGTTGTTACTGTGTTGTTGTGTACTTGTTCTTGTTGATGTTTATGAGACCGTGACTGAGGAGTGGCTGTCTTGTTTGAGATTTCTTGTTGCTTTATGGTTATGTACAGTGGGGCTATCTTGTAAAGCTTGAAACCTATTACTTATCTGCACACCAATAGGGTACGCTAAATTTTCAGGTGCTATCTTTATAGGTGTTGTGGTGCCAGTATGTTTCTCTTGTGCAGCTCTTTGCTGTTGCGTGTGTTCTGTGTTGATATCTGATGCACTTGTGCATGAATTTACAGTCATATTATCTGTGTCAGCAGTCACTTCTTGAATACCTGTCATCACTTCCTTGCTGTGTCTGCGTGGCTCACTCTGCCATTCTGATATCATGAGTCTCATTTTAGCATTTTCGTCTTTCAGTGACGTAAGTTCAGCCCTGAGACTGTCATTCTCCAGTTTGAATGAGTTCTTAATCTCCCTGTCATGGGAAATAAGGTTTATGACGAGATCTTTGACTAAATTAAGTATATTCTGGGTACATAATGTAGCTAAGTTTTCCTCGACAACTCTAGTCTGCTGAGATACATGTGGTGAATCAGCCACACTAGATGCAGAGAACTCAGGCGCTGGAGCTTCACTGTCGTCTCGGTTTTCCACATCAGCTAAACTGTTGCTGGTGGAGTGTTCTAGCATTGTCTGAACGTCAGTGGGTTCAGCTGAGGTGCTTGCCTGATCTGACAGGGCTTTGTCAGTAAGATCAGCACTGGGACAGTTTAACAGAGTGACAGTGGTGGCGGTAGCATCATCGTATTTGTCGGAGGTTGTAGTAACTGTCTCGACGTTGGTTGTAAGGTTGTCTTGTTCTTCGTGGCTGGTGGTGACTTGTTCTTGCATGTCGTTGGTGGTGGTAGCTCCTTGACTGATATCAGTGACGAGAGTGTCGTGTCCGTCACTGGTGGTGATGGAAGGTCTGTCACTCATGGCAACAGATGACAGAGATGGCTTCACTGTACCTGACAGTTGCAGGAAAGGTTTTAAAGCTTCATCCTGAATACGACTGAAGTCATCTGTCAACCAAGAGTCGACATCATGAGCACCGCCTTGAACCAATATTTTATTTCTTGTATGGTACAGGTGGATAGTTACAAGTGGTGTTTTTATAAAGTCCTCCACATTTGCACCATTTTTATCTGTCCTCTTTTCTATATGGCCGTGGTAGTACTCCCTGAACGCTTGTTTCACGCACTCATAATCCAGCGTGTTGTTGACAAGAACGACCAAGCATTGTCCCTCGTTGGTCCTTGTTATTGTCAGGCCGGGGACTTTGTCGCACCCACGGAGCTTGGTATTTACCGCCTTTCTTTTGTTCCGGGAGTAATCCTCTACAGCCGCCGGCCGCAGTCCATCCCGTCTTCTTGTTTGGCTAGCTTCTTCTAATTCCTCGTTTCGACTACAAGATAACATTGTCAGCTTATGATCCAATACATTATGCCAGCCACTGTAGTCACACCGGGCCACACGATGACCTAGTTACAATGAGCCGCGTGATCACGGGCTAGGCCAGTATTGGACAAAGAGCTTATATATGTCATATATACTATTCTAACATTTTGATAAATATTTAACAAACTACATGGATTTTTAAAATTTCACATATTTCACCACAAGCACAAACACAAGTGAATTCCAATGGTATCCATTTCACGTCACAATCTTATAAAATGACACTGGTAAAAATCCAAATGTAGGAGCTAAAATAAACACGTCCAATCACAACGATAAACGATTTAGAGAGGGAGGGAGAGAGAGAGAGAGAGAGAGAGAGTGTGAGTGGAAAGAAAGTAATTGTAACAAATCTTAACAATAAAAAATGAGGACTATAAATTGTTGCTCATGTCACATTCAACAGTGTGATTATAGAAAGTGACATTTTCTCACTGACAAAAATAATGACAAAACAAGGTTGTTCTTGACATGAAATGGTCACTCCACCAATTAAACATCGAACAAAACTCCGCTTGATTCAGTGGACAAATTCAATTATCTTGAATCTACAGTTCGGGATTCACCTTCTCTCTTAAAGAAAAGGAAAATCAAATGACGGAAACAAAAGGTAGTCAGCATATTTGACAAAGAAATACAAAAAGAAATAGCAGAAAATTAACAATTAACAGTGACAAATCTCTGAGTTTAGCCATCTCTTAAAAGTCTGAAATGTCGATAATAACATTTAAGGTATGGGGGAAAAACTGCCAGTTCCCGTCTTCGCTACCTTTGCAGAATAATGACCATCACGTATCACAAGAAAGTAACAAACTGTGAGGCTTTGCAGTGTTGGCGAACTTCCATCAGCGACGAGAAAACTAAGAAGTAGAGAAAGATGACGTTTTCAGAGCGTATTTAAAAAAATACTCTATGGTGGACCTAAAAACTCTCCAGTTCTTCCAATTTTTCTTCATTGATACATATTTCAGCTGCCTTACTTGTTTTGTCAGTTGTCATCAATTTTGCTTCCTTCGCATTAAGATAGAGGTTTTGCTCTTCGCTGTTCTTATGGACTGACATAATTAGTTTTTTCTATTCTTTTATGTGTTGTGGACAGTAATACTGTGTCATCATCATATCTAGTCTCTGGTATTTCATAGCTTCCAATTGTTATGCCATATTTATATTCGTTGAATACATCTTCTTTTATATTCCTCATTATATTTTCGCTATACAAGTTAAATAAGTAAGGCGACAATATGCACCTATCACGGACTTCTTATTTTATTATGTCAAACCAAGTTGTTGTTTCACCATATATTCTTACTGCCTCCTGCTGGTCTACATACAGCAGTGATGTTAATTGTAACATATGTTTTGTAAATCCCATTTTCCCTTTATTTTCCAAAGTTTCTTTTGTTGTACATAATCAAATGTCTTTGAATAGTCTATACAAGATAAATATAGATTCACATTAAACTCTCTGCATTTCTCTATTATTAAATCTTATATTGATATCGATCTCTTGATCCTCTTCCTTGTCTAAAACCAGCTTGAATCGCACTGACCTCTTCTATTTTCTTATGAAATCTATCCATTATGACTTTTAATAGAATTTTACTTGCATGACTAATCAGGTCAACGGTTCTGTTGTAGGAATGTACAAGTTTTAACTGGGACAATATGCAATATTTGTCTGTAAATTATGAGATCCTACATGGTGTTTTTATTTGCTAGTAATTTATCTTTATAGGTATGTGAAGATTGAGACTGCACAAACTTTACATCTTCACACACTCTATACAAGTGAAAATAAAACAAACGCAGTCAACACTACTTCTTCCAGTAGTCATAAAACTTATATTGTTGTTAAATCATCTGTTTACACAGTTAGCAAAATCAACAAAGTGTCATCATATTTATGTTGTTAATTTCAGCTTATATTGTTATGAATAAAAATCACTAAAACAATTTCCTTAAATGTTAAGGTTCGATTCAGATTGTAACAAAGGTAATTATTTGGCAAGCACGTATTCACATGCATATAATGCAAATCAGTAATATAAAATTAAGTGCACACAATAAGCATCATTTCCACGTTAGCACCAAAATAAACATCAAAATCCTGCATAGAACAATCATACCTTAATTGAGTAATATTATTCACTACCATTCATAGCACAATCACTAACCATATATTTACCTAAGTAGATCAGGATTGATCGGTGAAGTCGACTGCACAGCTAGCGTGTATCCACATCACTTAGTATAAAACACAAACATTGGTTTTCGTTCGACGAATAAACATTCTCGTTCGCGCTTGATCAATAGCATGACTACTCAGAACTGCTTGTCTCCTACATGCTCAGCTTTCAAATCCCGACCGATTAAAATTCTATTAAGTTTTCTTTATATACTGGGCCAGAGACCGATTTTTTTTTTTTGTCAGAGATGCGCACCTCCGAAAACTGACTGGTAACTGACCAATTCTTTCCAACGCTTGGGGTTGCCCATCAACCCAAGTAACTATGTGCTTATCTATTCCCTTACACTGTAGTTTGTGCATAGTTTCAAGGTACCTTTTCGGCAATGGTATGAATATAGTTCTTTTCCATTATTTTAGATAAATATCTGAATGCCATATGTTTATACATTGTGCATTGTTCTTATCATTCTTCTAAAATACTAAATGTCTCTTGAATGTAGTTACCTTTGTATTGATCTGTTGATTTTCTTTAGTGATCTTTGTATCGATCTGTTGATTGATTTTAATAATCTTTGCATCGATGTGGTGATTGCATTTAATGATGAATGTATTGATCTGTTGAGTGTCTTTAGTGATCTTTGTATCGATCTATTGATTGTCTTTAGTGATCTTTGCATCGATCTGTTGAATGAATATAGTGATTTTTGCATCGATCTGGTGATTGTCTTTAGTGATCTTTGTATCGATCTGTTGATTATCTCTATTGATCTTTGTCTGTGATGCAATTTCATAGAGTAGTATAGTCTCAGTTTAAAATATTAGATTTTTTTTTTCTGATGTTCAGTGTATATGATGTTTCTCATTTGTTTGGAAGATCTTTCCTTCTGTATCTTCTATTCTTGACTTCAGTAATGCAATTTCCATCTGATATTACTAGCCTGCCAGATATTTAAATAGATGCCTTTGCCTCACTGTTGTTCCACGTATTCTATATTGCACATAGGTGAGTTTTTCTTCCGTGAAGTAACTTTTATTTCTGTTTTCTTGCTATTTATGATGAGTCCTTTCTTCTCAGTTTCTCATAATTTCTGTAAGCTCTTTTTGTTTATGGATTTTAGTACTTGATGATCTGCAATCTTCAGATTGTTCATGTTGTAACCTCGAATTAAAATTCCTTGATGTTTTCTTTTAAACTCATGATATTTTCACTGTACAGTGAGAACAAACCTAAGACACAGCCTTGTCTAAATCCTGCTTCACTGGCTGATATTTGCTACCACATTTTCTACCTGATGTGGTGGCTTGATTCCGAAAGTTACTTTTTAAAGTATTATTATTATTTTCAGATCTTTTCTATATGTCTCCTTAATTTTCATGAATTGGTGTTTTACTTTATTAAATGCTTTGGTTTAGTAAATAAAGGAAATAAATGAGTTTTTTTTTTACTTCTAAAGTTCTCTCTATCATAAATTTTAGTTTTGTATGGTATTTTATGTTACTTTTTCTACTTTAGTTCATAGTGCCCACCTCCAATTTCCATCTTTATTCTGTGTCTACTTCTTCTCATATTAGGTCGTAAAGAATGAGAGGGTTAGCCCAGTTTTACTCACGCCATGTTTATAGTGATGAATGTGTGGAAACTATCTTTACCCTTACAGTTTTAATTTACTCAACAACGCGCTAGATTCCTATTCAACTCAGGAAAACATGGCCACACCTCCATCTTTTTCTCTAATCTCACTCACCAACATAGAGACACAACCAAAAACTTCAACAAGAGGAAGAAAAGATGCATCCTTTTTCTTAACATTCAGTGTTAATGTACAACTAATAACAAACATAATAAACGTAAATACAAACAAACACAACCTTATATCAGGACTCCCAAAATGTCTCCCTCCCTCAGCAGGCAAGTGACAATAGCAAGATTTCAACACGGGCTCTCCACTGATCAACACACACTAAAGTCTACAAGCCTCTCTGTTGACTGCGCTAAATCTTACACTTGTCCGTGCTCACAAATTCCCTGTGCAAGATTCGACTCTCCATATGGCCAAACCGGACTTGTCCATACATTCTCAATAGTAGTTTTGTGATATGACATGAGAGGTTTATTGTTCTGAAGTCTTCACACTCTCTGACCCTTGGCTTCTTTGACAGATTTTAATAGATCATTTGGTATGTAGCCAGTGTTAAAGTTTCTATTTAACAATTTTGTCAAGACGACTTCGACGTCAACAGAATCCTACCACATACTAGATTCACTGTTCTATACTACTAAAACCACTGCCGACAACTAAGACACAGACTAAGTTCCTAAAATACAAAACTTCGTCCTACTCTAACAAACACAATCTAACACTGATAGACATTGGTATCATGGCCTTGTTAGTAATGATTATAGTTGTTATTATTATTAATGACTATGATTATGAAAAAAAATACTGTAAACAAAATGGTAACATCGATTAGCGACAGAGAAAAATAGGTAGGAAAGAAGAGAAAGCTATAAAACTTCCATGACACTAGAACAAGACTCGGACAAGAGTAAACTGTGGAAACAGTGAATAGAAAAAGACGAGAATCAGTGACGCTGAAATAAAGGTAATACAAAGGAAGGACGCCAGAAAGTATGATGATCCAGTGATAACAAAGCAGTGACTGGACGTTGACACGTGTAAACAAAATAGAAAAGACGAGTAGGAAAGGTAGATACAATGAAAAGCGAGGACACAATAAAACCTCCGACATGAAAGACGAAGATAATGTCTTAGGTAAACGATAATTGTATAGACGGAGTTCACACTTGACATCTATTAGCGTTAGGACGCTATTACACACGGTTTTTAAATAAAGGAGTAGACGACTCGGCCAGCTGACACATTAAATATCTAGAGGCGTGGCCGATTGGACAATTGACTTATGAGAGATAAGTCACGGGGCAGTTTGAATCAGAACGCTCATGGGAACCAGTGGACATCTGAAGGGTGGAGCCAAAATACTTATTGGTTAATCCATCAAGCTGGACTTGAAGATGAAAAAGCGAGTGGAGAGACAGGAGAGAACCAAGAAGTACGGAAGTAGAGGAGAGGAGACAGAGGAGGGAGATCGTCAGAACACTGTTGGTCCGCCAAATAGAGACTGACCAGAACTGTAAGACGGATGGTCAGTACACGTGGACAGTCAAGAGTGAAGAAAGAAGGTCCGACCAGAACAGCCGAGAAGTCATCAGATGAGAGATAAGAACAGAAGTCCAGAGAAGAGGCAAGTAGACTTTGTTCGTTAGTACACTGCGATTGAGAGACAGCAGAGGAAGACCGTCAGAAGAAATCAGAAGACAGACAAGAGAAGAAAGAGGACGAGACGAATATAAAATCAGAAGTACTGTTAGACGGAAGATGGTTTTCAAGTGATTCAAGTGATTAAGAAGAACTGATACTTTTGAAACTTCGAGTACAGTGATTTAGTCATGTAATTGATTGACCACGTGTTGCAGATGTGATATAATACTGAGTAAGGAAATGTTCTCGTATCATGTGTAGAATATTGTGAAGTTGAAAAGGTTGAGAAATGCTGTATTTAGAATATGATATTGTTTGATATTGTGAACAAATGATTAAGTGATTCAATCCAAGTGATGTTATCAACAATACATCTTGAACTTATTTGTCGGAATTTAATGAATTCCGTAGAGAACATATCATCGGACTTGCTCTGGATTTAGTGAAGTGGTAAAATCGAAAATATTATACTGGTGCCGTGAATAATATGACAGTTCACACTACTACAATGTTATACCAAAAGCCTATCTTTCCTCTCTTGATCATGTGATCAGTCTCTACTTCCACGAACTCCGTGGCTAACACGTGATATACGAGCAAGTGACTTAAGAGCAATGAAATGTAACAATTATTTAACAATACTAAGGGACATAACCTTGTTTTCCCAACTTTTAGATTTCAAATTGACTTACCTAACTTTGTATGTTAAAAACTCACATATAATAGTATACAGAGAAAACTTCAATATTTTGAACGCATTAAACGTCATGTGAAGTTAGAGAAAACCGTCTTGGAAGGGTACATAATGGGAAAAAAAGAGAGGAAGACAAAGGCGAAGATGGCTGCAAGACATAGTTGATAATCTGCAAATGTATGCATCAGCAGCAAGACATCTTGCTTACAACCAAGAGGCCTACTGGAAAGGTTAGGGAGGCAAAGTTCCTCAAGGGACATAACAATGACTAATCTCTTGTCCATACACTCCGCACTCTGATGTATGTAACTGCATGAAATAATCTTACGTTCTTACATTCATTCAAAACTAAAAAAATAATATAGAAAAGCGTTATAAAGAATAAAACAACCAAGCCATACATCAAACTAACTTTGATATATATACACCTTTACTTTTCATATACGGAAGTGGTTAAGGAGGGCTATGAGAACCAAGCAACTGGGTTGTGGAACATGATCTCTGACTGATTAAAGAACATATTGTTAGGTTAGAATGTTCCTTGAGCTTTTATCCTCCTACCTGTACGTGTGTACAGCAAGACAAGGTCTGACGTCTGTGGAAGTTGTAGATGTACCTGGTAGAGATGGTCGTGGTGGTAAAGTTTTGACAGTCTGGACAACAAGAGAGGAGGGGTTTGAACTTGCTGAGCAATCCATTGACGGGCTGTAATAGTAAAAATGTTGAGAACCCTTGTATTAGAAGGCTCAGAAACAGCCAGCAGAGTAAGATAAGCTTAGAACACCGGCTCTGATGAGGAAGTTTTAAAGAAAAAAAAATACGTCCCCTGATAACACATGAAGGCCTAAAATGTAAAATAAGAGATATGAGCAGGTGTTGCATTTTCTCTGATAACAGAATTTCGTCTTCTTCTTCTTCTTCAGCTTTTCCAGCCATTAAGGCCCATTGCTGCAGATAAATTTCTCCTCAGTTCCTCTGTATTCCTAATCTTCTCTCTCCAGTTGGTGACACGTTTCTTTTATATCCTCGTCTATGTTGTCTTTCCATCTCTGTCTTGGTCTACCCCTTGGTCTTGTTTCCGTCATCTCTTGTCGATACATAATGTTTGTTTGTCTGTTCTCTTCCATAATTTCTCTTATGAAAGTGCTCAGAGACAAAGGATGCACAAGGAGAGAAAAATTCAAAGAATATGGATGTTAGGAGAGCCTTTATACGTGTCATATGCTCTGAAGGGTGTGAAAGGCGACGTTGATGATGATGATGTTCTCGTACATTCTTTCTACATGACCAAACAAGCGTAGTCTGTTCAGTTACAAGACGTTTATAGCTACTTATGATTTAAATATTCGGCTCAGTTCAGTGTTCTTTCTAGCTCTCCGTTCTCCACTGTTGGGTATTTTCAAGTAAATGAATGTTTTCTAGTTGTTGAAGTCTTTCTTGACATAACTAAAAAAATAAGATTTTTAAGGGTATGCAGCTTTCCCATCGCAACATATGCATGTGAGACCTGGACACTTAACAAAACAGCTGAGAAACACATAAATGCCCTTGAATGTAAATGCTACAGAAGAGTTCTTCAAATATCATGGACACAAAGAAGAACAAATATGTCCAAACTACAAGAACTTAATACTGAAGAAGGCTGGCTAGTAAAGAGTATTACACAGAGAAAACTGAAATATCTTGGACACATTAAACGTCATGATAATCTAGAGAAAACTGTCTTGGAAGGGTATATAATGGGAAAAGAAAGAGAGGAAGACCAAGGCGAAGATGGCTGCAAGACATCGTTGATGATCTGCAAAAGGATGCATCAGCAGCAGGCCATCTTATTCACAACCGAGAGGCCTACAGGAGTGCTGTTTGGGAGGCAAAGTTCCGCAAGGGACATGCAAATGAATGAATGAATGAATGAATGAATGAAGCCTTGTGCAAACGATAAGTACCGAAAGAATTTAGCTTGACAAATACTAATAAATATTTGTTGCTCATAGTGACATCGGTAACTGAATCACTGACACGAGAACTCGTGAGACATGTGTGACAGCATAGTGTTGTGCTGTAGTCTGCTATCATTGAATAGTTTGTGAGAAATGTCTGACATCATAGGGTTGTGCTGTAGTCTGTTGGCATTGCATATCTCGTGAGAAGTGTGTGAGAGCATAGTGGTGTGCTGCAGTCTGCTAGCATATTGTTGTGCTATAGTTTTCTAGCATATTGTTGTGCTGTAGTTCGCTTGCATATTTTTGTGCTGTAGTTTGCTAGCATATTGTTGTGCTGTAGTTTGCTAGCATAGTGCTGTGCTGTAGTACGCTAGCAAATTGTTGTGCTGTAGTTTGCAAGCATAATGTTGCGCTGTAGTCTTCTAGCATAGTTTTGTGCTATAGTCTACTAGCATAGTGTTGTGCTGCAGTCTGCTAACATATTGCTGTGATGTAGTCTGCTAGCATATTGCTGTGAAGAAGTTTGCTACCATATTGCTGTGCTGTAGTTTGCTGACATAGTGTTGTGATGTAATCTGCTAGCATATTGTTGTGCTGTAGTTTGCTAGCATATTGTTGTGCTGTAGTCTGCTTGTATAGTGCTTTACTGTAGTCTGCTAGCATTGAATATTTCGTGAGAAATATGTGACAGCATAGTGTTGTGCTGCAATCTGCTAGCATAATGTTGTGCTGTAGTCTGCTAGATAGTGTTGTGCTGTAGTCTACTAACATAGTGTTGTGCTATAGTGTGCTAGCATATTGTTGTGCTGTAGTCTGCTAGTATATTGTTGTGCTGTAGTCTGCTAGCATTGAATATTTTGTGAGACATGTGGGACACCATAGTGTTGTGCTGTAGTCTACTAGAATAGTGTTGTATTGTAGCCTGCTAGGATAATGTTGTGCTGTAGTCTGATAGCATATTGTTGTGCTGTAGTTTGCTAGCATAGTGTTTTGCTGCAGTCTGCTAGCATTGCATATCTCGTGAGAAATGTGTGAGAGCATAGTGTTTTGCTGCAGTCTGCTAGAGTGAATATCTCTTGAGAATTTTTTAACAGCCAGTCATTTCCTGCTCCTTGTTCTGCACGACCAAGTGGAAGCAAAGTTCTGACAGGATATTAAATTCTATTTACAAAACTGTAAGAGGTAAAGTAAACGAATTACATTTTGTTGCCAAATCTAAATACTGGAGATCACAATTTGTTTATCTTTTTGTGTCATTCTTTTGTTTCAGACTGTTTCAGTAGATGAGAATTTCAATGCTTTGTCTCTTTCAGATTGAAATAGTTTCTCATCCTTTTTCTGGTTACACAAGAGAAGTTTCACTCTTTCTTTTAACAAAAAAGTCACAGAAAAGTCTGGATTTTTTTCATCTTCCTTGGCCAAGAAATCTAGCATCAACCCAGAAACATTTAAGATGTGCTTTCTTAGAAGAATGTTAAGAATACCACGGACAGCTAAGATGACAAACAGGGAAAGTATAATAAAATGTACAAAGGAACCTAATTAAATCCATAAAAAACGACAGTCATCATTTACTGAACATCCAAGGAAAAGAGGATGACTTGATGTGATAATTACAAAAGGAAAGATTGATAGGGAGAGAGGCCAAAGAAAACCAAGAGAAAGTAAAATATTATAATTTTCTCTGTTTTATACTCTTTACTAGCCAACCTTCTTCAGTATATTAAATTCTTGTAGTGTGGATATATTTATTATTTTTTTATGCCCAAGATATTTGAAGAATTCTGCTGTAGCATTTACATTGAAAGACATTTGTGTGTTTCTCAGTTTTTTTTATAGCTGTCCAGGTCTCACAGGGATATATTGGTATGGGAAAGATGCATGTCCTTAAAAATCTTATTTTTGTGGTTCTGTCTGTTCCTCTCCACAGCTTCCCTCATTGCATCCCCATTATTAGTTAGTAATGATCCGAGATATTCAGAACTCCCCAACTCTTCCAATTTTTCCTCATTGATATACATTTCAGCTGCCTTATGTGTTTTGTCGTGTGTCATCAGCTTTGTGTTCTTCGCATTAAGATAGTGGTTTTGCTCTTCAATATTCTTACAGACTGACATAATTTGATTTTTCTTTCCTTTCTGTGTTGTGGACAGTAACACTGTGTCATCAGCATATCTGATCTCTGGTATTCCATAACCTCCAGTTTTAATGGCGTCGCATATTTTTTGTCTACATTTTCTCTCACATTAATCATTATATTTTCAGTATACAAGTTAAATAAGTAAGGTGACAATATGCAACACTAAGGGAATTTTATGTCAAACCAAGTTGTTGTTTCACCATTTATTCTTACTGCTACCTGTTGGTCTAGATACAGCAGTGATGTTAACTGTATTACACGTATTGTAAATCCCATTGTTTCCATTATTTCCCAGAGTTTCTGGTGTTGCATACAATCGTATACCTTTGAATAGACAAAAAAGATAAATATAGGTTCACATTAAATTCTCTGCATTTGTGTATTATTAATTTTATATTGAATATATGATCTATTGTTCCTCTTTCCTTGTCTAAAACCAGCTTGTACCCTATTAACTTCTTTTTCTATTTTCTTACGAAGTCCACCCATTATGATTTTTAATATAATTTTACTGGCATGACTAATCAGGGCAACAGTTCTGTAGTTTGTGCATAATTTCAGGTCACCCTTTTTTGGCAGTGGTATGAATACAGTTCTTTTCTTTTCTATTCTTTAGGCCAAATACCTGACTGCCATATATTTTTACCTAGGCATGATATATTGTCTACAGGAGTACTGTTAATGAGACAAACTTCCGCAAGGGACATGGAAATGAATAAATGAATGATATATTATAGTACATTCCTTTCCCCCTTCCTTAATAAGTTCAGCTGTTATCTCATCACATCCTGGTGATTTACCATTTTCCAAACTCTTTATTGCCCATAACATTTCTTCAGTCAATTTCTTCATTTCTTTAAACATTTTACCATCTGTTCCACACTTCTGATGTCTTTCTATTCTTTCACAACAATCTTGTATGTACTGGCTTTTGTCATTTCTTATGTTTCTTCGTACTTTTTTTGTTAAAGATTTATATTCCTTTTTGTTGTTGTTTGTCACTTTCCATTGCGTCTTCATTCTCTACATTGTCTAGCAGTAATGGCACAATATAAAATCACTAACTGACCTGATAGGAAACTAAAGGACCGATATATATGGAGAAACATGCCCACCTGTGCCTACCTGCATTGCACCTGATGATGGTTATGATGATCTGATTTTTTGTTTATGAATATGTAACAAAGTGTTTACTATTATCTCAAACAGGACAGACGGTGACATGGACTAGAAGCAGGTAGCATGTTATATCTGAGTATGAAGTCTGGATCTGTTCATCAAGTAACAACATTACTACTCCTGTTGGTAATGTTGTATAGTTGCAGAGGTAAGATTATCATTTCTAACTTTGTGCAGTTCTCCACTAAAGCTCCTTCTTTAAACAGGTAACATTGGATGGAAACTTTCAATGATTTCTTTGCTATGTTGCTTCCGTATAACAGAAAAGCAAAACTGTAACAAAACAACAAAAGAGACAAATCTAACACAGCTGGTGGTTTTTATATTGGGAATATAGAAAAGGAAGGTTGTGGATAAATACATCCCATAATGGTTTGTTGTTGTTGTTATTGTTGTTGTTGAAGTATTCATAAGAACGACTGAGTCATCTTGAGATCATTTTAACAAAAAAAAAAAAACGACACTTCTAGAGAGGTCACAGTTCTGTGGTTTTCTGACAACTAAACTCAGCGACTGAGACCAGGGGTCCACCTGGCTCTAGGGGAGGGAGGCTTCATCCATTCAACCCCCCCCCCCCGCACCAGGTCCTTTCATATTCTCTCACAGAAACTCTCCTTTACTTATTTCTCTGTTATCTGAAAGAGAAGCAGGAGTGTATTTTAACTAATATTAGTTGACTCTCCTGAAACACATTGTGTGAAGAAAAGGCAGAGAAAAAATAAGAATACAATGTGAACAATAACAACAGATAATCTGAAGTAATATACAAGATGCTCAGACATAATTAGTTGTAACTGTATGCATGAATCTTTACTTCACTTTACATAGACTGACGAAAGTTCTGGAAAAATATATACTGTATGACAATGTATGATTGTAAGAATGTAAGATTGTGTAAGGGTGTGATATTTAAAAAAAGTATTCGATATATAAATATTCAGCTAAAAAAGGATAACAGTTCTTTCTCTGATCTAATGAGGAAGATTCAACAAATTATTTTTCATGTCCATTTCCAAGTTCAGAAAAATATTATAAGGTAATGACCTTCACTGCTTATGTAAAAGGATCACCAAATTATTATCGTACACACACACACACAAGTATTACTGTAAGCCCAGGAACGGATGTGGTGTTACAGTGTGATGCTGATTCTCCCGCTGTCCAGATTCAAATATTTAGAGATAACAAAATACTGAACACATCTCACGGGAACGTGCAGTACTTTTCTTTTCTATTCTTTAGGCCAAATACCTGACTGCCATATATTTTTACCTAGGCATGATATATTGTCTACAGGAGTACTGTTAATGAGACAAACTTCCGCAAGGGACATGGAAATGAATAAATGAATGATATATTGTAGCACATTCCTTTCCTCCCGCCTTAATAAGTTCAGCTGTTATCTCATCACATCCTGGTGATTTACCATTTTCCAAACTCTTTATTGCCCATAACATTTCTTCAGTCAATTTCTTCATTTCTTTAAACATTTTACCATCTGTTCCACACTCCTGATGTCTTTCTATTCTTTCACAACAATCTTGTATGTACTGTCGTTTGTCTTTTCTTATGTTTCTTCGTACTTCTTTTCTTAAAGATTTATATTCCTCTTTGTTGTTGTTTGTCACTTTCCATTGCGTCTTCATTTCTCTACATTGTCTAGCAGTAATGGCACAATATAAAATCACGAACTGACCTGATAGGAAAATAAAGGTCGGATATCTATGGAGAAACATGCCCGCCTGTGCCTACCTGCACTGCACCTGATGATGATTATGATGATCTGATTTTTTGTGTATGAATATGTAACAAAGTGTTTACTATTATCTCAAACAGGACAGACCGTGATATGGACTAGAAGCAGGTAGCATGTTATATCTGAGTATGAAGTCTGGATCTGTTCATCAAGTAACAACATTACTACTCCTGTTGGTAATGTTGTATAGTTGCAGAGGTAAGATTATCATTTCTAACTTTGTGCAGTTCTCCACTAAAGCTCCTTCTTTAAACAGGTAACATTGGATGGAAACTTTCAATGATTTCTTTGCTATGTTGCTTCCGTATAACAGAAAAGCAAAACTGTAACAAAACAACAAAAGAGACAAATCTAACACAGCTGGTGGCTTTTATATTGGGAATATAGAAAAGGATGGTCGTGGATAAATACATCCCATAATGGTTTCTTGTTGTTGTTGTTGTTGTTGTTATTGTTGTTGTTGTTGTTGAAGTATTCATAAGAAAGACTGAGTCATCTTGAAATCATTTTAACAAAAAAAAAAAAACGACACTTCTAGAGAGGTCACAGTTCTGTGGTTTTCTGACAACTAAACTCAGCGACTGAGACCAGGGGTCCACCTGGCTCTAGGGGAGGGAGGCTTCATCCATTCAATCATTGATATCGCATTCTCACTAACAATAAATCATTGATATCGCATTCTCACTAACAATAAATCATTGATATCGCATTCTTACTAACAATAAATCACTGATTACTAATTTTGACTAACAATACATCATTGATATCGCATTCTCACTAACAATAAATCATTGATATCGCATTCTCACTAACAATAAATCATTGATATCGCATTCTCACTAACAATAAATCATTGATATGGCATTCTTACTAATAATAAATCATTGATATCGCATTCTTACTAACAATAAATCATTGATATCGCATAATCACTAACAATAAATAACTGAAAAGAGAAGATTGTTCTTCGACATGTACTAGCCACATAATCAGCTGAACACTGAGCGAACACCCGCGTGAATAAGTGGGCAACTTTTACTATCTTGAATCAGTGGACAGGTTTTACTATCTAGAATCAGTGGACAGGTTTTACTATCTTGGATCAGTGGACAGGTTTTACTATCTTTAATCAGTGGACAGGTTTTGCTATCTTTAATCAGTTGGCAGGTTTTACTATCTTGAAATAGCGGGTAGGTTTTACTATCTTGAATCAGTGGACAGGTTTTACTATCTTGAAATAACGGGCAGGTTTTACTATCTTGAAATAACGGGCAGGTTTTACTATCTTGGATCAGTGGGCAGGTTTTACTATCTTGAATCAGTGGGCAGGTTTTACTATCTTGAATCAGTGGACAGGTTTTACTATCTTGAATCAGTGGGCAGGTTTTACTATCTTGAATCAGTGGGCAGGTTTTACTATCTTGAAATAGCTGGTAGGTTTTACTATCTTGGATCAGTGGGCAGGTTTTACTATCTTGAATCAGTGGGCAGGTTTTACTATCTTGAATCAGTGGGCAGGTTTTACTATCTTCAATCAGTGGACATCTTTTACAATCTTGAAATAGCTGGTAGGTTTTACTATCTTTAATCATTTTTCAGGTTTTACTATCTTGAATCAGTGGACAGGTTTTACTATCTTGAATCAGTGGGCAGGTTTTACTATCTTGAATCAGTTGGCAGGTTTTACTATCTTGAATCAGTGGACAGATTTTACTATCTTGAATCAGTGGGCAGATTTTACTAACTTGAAATAACGGGCAGGTTTTACTATCTTGAATCAGTGGACAGGTTTTACTATCTTTAATCAGTGGACAGGTTTTACTATCTTGAAATAACGGGTAGGTTTTACTATTTGAGTCAGTGGACAGGTTTTACTATCTTGAATCAGTGGGCAGGTTTTACTATCTTTAATCATTTGACAGGTTTTACTATCTTTAATCAGTGGACAGGTTTTACTATCTTGAATCAGTGGACAGGTTTTACTATCTTGAAATAACGGGTAGGTTTTACTATCTTGAATCAGTGGACAGGTTTTACTATCTTGAATCAGTGGACAGGTTTTACTATCTTGAAATAACGGGTAGGTTTTACTATCTTGAAATAACGGGTAGGTTTTACTATCTTTAAATAGTGGACAGGTTTTACTATCTTGAAATAACGGGTAGGTTTTACTATCTTGAATCAGTGGACAGCTTTTACTATCTTGAAATAGCGGGTAGGTTTTACTATTTGAGTCAGTGGACAGGTTTTACTATCTTTAATCATTTGACAGGTTTTACTATCTTTAAATAGTGGACAGGTTTTACTATCTTGAAATAGCGGGTAGGTTTTACTATCTAGAATCAGTGAACAGCTTTTACTATCTTTAAATAGTGGACAGGTTTTACTATCTTTAAATAGCGGGCAGGTTTTACTATCTTGAATCAGTGGACAGGTTTTACTATCTTGAATCAGTGGGCAGGTTTTACTATCTTGAAATAACGGATGGGTTTTACTATCTTGAATCAGTGGACAGGTTTTACTATCTTGAATCAGTGGACAGGTTTTACTATCTTGAAATAACGGGCAGGTTTTACTATCTTTAAATAGTGGACAGGTTTTACTATCTTGAATCAACGGGCAGGTTTTACTATCTTGAATCAGTGGGCAGGTTTTACTATCTTGAAATAACGGGCAGGTTTTACTATCTTGAATCAGTGGACAGCTTTTACTATCTTGAATCAGTGGGCAGGTTTTACTATCTTGAATCAGTGGACAGATTTTACTATCTTGAATCAGTGGGCAGGTTTTACTATTTGAGTCAGTGGACAGGTTTTGTTATCTTTAATCATTTTTCAGGTTTTACCATCTTTAATCAGTGGACATCTTTTACAATCTTGAAATAGCTGGTAGGTTTTACTATCTTGAATCAGTGGACAGGTTTTACTATCTTGAATCAGTGGACAGGTTTTACTATCTTGAATCAGTGGACAGGTTTTACTATCTTGAATCAACGGGCAGGTTTTACTATCTTGAATCAGTGGGCAGGTTTTACTATCTTGAAATAACGGGTAGGTTTTACTATCTTGAAATAACGGGGAGGTTTTACTATCTTGAATCAGTGGACAGGTTTTACTATCTTGAATCAGTGGACAGGTTTTACTATCTTGAATCAGTGGACAGGTTTTACTATCTTGAATCAGTGGACAGGTTTTGTTATCTTTAATCATTTGGCAGGTTTTACTATCTAGAATCAGTGGACAGCTTTTACTATCTTTAATCAGTGGACAGGTTTTACTATCTTGAAATAACGGGCAGGTTTTACTATCTTTAATCATTTTTCAGGTTTTACTATCTTGAATCAGTGGGCAGGTTTTACTATCTTGGATCAGTTGGCAGGTTTTACTATCTTGAAATAACGGGTAGGTTTTACTATTTTGAGTCAGTGGACAGGTTTTACTATCTTGAAATAACGGGTGGGTTTTACTATCTTGAATCAGTGGACAGGTTTTACTATCTTGAAATAGCTGGTAACAAAACAACAAAAGAGACAAATCTAACACAGCTGGTGGTTTTTATATTGGGAATATAGAAAAGGAAGGTCGTGGATAAATACATCCCATAATTGTTGTTGTTGTTGTTGAAGAACTCATATGAAAGACTGAGTCATCTAGAGATCATTTTAACAAAGAACGACACTTCTAGAGAGGTCACAGTTCTGTGGTTTTCTGACAACTAAACTCAGCGACTGAGACCAGGGGTCCACCTGGCTCTAGGGGGGGAGGGAGGCTTCATCCATTCAACCCCCCCCCCCCCCGCACCAGGTCCTTTCATATTCTCTCACAGAAACTCTCCTTTACTTATTTCTCTGTTATCTGAAAGAGGAGCAGGAGTGTATTTTAACTAATATTAGTTTACTATCCTGAAACACATTGTGTGAAGAAAAGGCAGAGAAAAAATAAGAATACAATGTGAACAATAACAACAGATAATCTGAAGTAATATACAAGATGCTCAGACATAATTAGTTGTAACTGTATGCATGAATCTTTACTTCACTTTACATAGACTGACGAAAGTTCTGGAAAAAATATATACTGTATGACAATGTATGATTGTAAGAATGTAAGATTGTGTAAGGGTGTGATATTAAAAAAAAGTATTCGATATATAAATATTCAGCTAAAAAAGGATAACAGTTCTTTCTCTGGTCTAATGAGGAAGATTCAACAAATTATTTTTCATGTCCATTTCCAAGTTCAGAAAAATATTATAAGGTAATGAACTTCACTGCTTATGTAAAAGGATCACCAAATTATTGTCGTACACACACACACACAAGTATTACTGTAAGCCCAGGAACGGATGTGGTGTTAGAGTGTGATGCTGATTCTCCCGCTGTCCAGATTCAAATATTTAGAGATAACAAAATACTGAACACATCTCACGGGAACGTGCAGTACTTGCTGGAAAATATGGCCTGCTCTCAAAGCGGAACCTACCAATGCAGGGGAGATAATGGAGAAAATAAAACGTTGGACGTGTTGCTGTGTGTAAGTTTGTTTAGTTTTTCCTCTTTCAAACAAATCATAAAAATATTTCTAAATTAGTCACTTGAAAGTATGAAACATTGCTATGAAAGTGCATTAATCTGAACAAATATTATTACAGAGCGATAAAAACGGCTAATGAGGTTTTTGCATCTTTTCTAAGACCAGAAATCAGAAGATGGCCTGGAATTGTTTTTGTTTCCCATAACGTTTTCAGGTTCACATAAGAAAACTTCCCGTTTCACTAAAGATAAAAATAACCCACTACGACTTTGGTCTCCTCCAATACACAGCCATGGCGGTATCAAGCATAAACGTATGCGTGTCTGTGTGTGTGTGTTTTGTGGGTGTGTATGTGAGTGTGTGTGTGATACTATTACTGTACATCTTTGTTGTAACATTTTATGTACAAAGTATTACTTTATCATACCCCACGCTATCACCTCATAGTTTGTAAAAGCCCACCATCTCATTATTTCACTTCACGGGCAATCATCCTCAACTCACGTCACTTGTACATGTTTTGTAATTGTTATCTGGAAGACAAATAAACATATGTTTAGAAAAAACTTCCTACAGAACCATGGCACATTTTATGTCAGGTCTACAACTGTTGACATCTTTTAGTCTGATAACTCAGTTTTCACAGGTCTACATCTGTTGACATCTTTTAGTCTGATAACTCAGTTTTCACAGGTCTACATCTGTTGACATCTTTTAGTCTGATAACTCAGTTTTCTCAGGTCTACAACTGTTAACATGTTTTAGTCTGATAACTCGGTTTTCGCAGTTCTACAACTGTTAACATGTTTTAGTCTGATAACTCAGTTTTCTCAGTTCTGCAACTGTTGGCATGTTTTAGTCTGATAACTCAGTTTTCTCAGTTCTACAACTGTTGACATGTTTTAATCTGATAACTCAGTTTTCTCAGGTCTACAACTGTTGACATGTTTTAGTCTGATAACTCAGTTTTCTCAGGTCTACAACTGTTGACATGTTTTAGTTTCATAGCTCAGTTTTCTTGTCATCTGAAGATTTCTTGATTGTGCTGCCGTGTTTCCTAAAAAACTAATTTATTTTTCACAGCTATTACATCTTTTGTAAAATATGGATAAGTAGCAGAATAAATCTAAACGCAAAAAGAGAAGGAAAGGAGATATCATGTGCTGGAAAAAGATATTTAACACTAAGAAAAGAACATTTCTCTCAGAGTGCATTAATCTGAACAAATATTATTACAGAGCGATAAAAACGGCTTATGAGGTTTTTGCATCTTTTCTAAGACCAGAAATCAGAAGATGGCCTGGAATTGTTTTTGTTTCCCATAACGTTTTCAGGTTCACATAAGAAAACTTCCCGTTTCACTAAAGATAAAATAATCCACTACGACTTTGGTCTCCTCCAATACACAGCCATGGCGGTATCAAGCATAAACGTATGCGTGTCTGTGTGTGTGTGTGTGTGTGTGTGTGTGTGTGTGTGTGTGTGTGTGTGTGTGTGTGTGTGTGTGTGTGTGTGTGTGTGTGTGTGTGTGTGTGTGTGTGTGTGTGTGTGTGTGTGTGTGTGTGTGTGTGTGTGTGTGTGTGTGTGTGTGTGTGTGTGTGTGTGTGTGTGTGTGTGTGTGTGTGTGTGTGTGTGTGTGTGTGTGTGTGTGTGTGTGTGTGTGTGTGTGTGTGTGTGTGTGTGTGTGTGTGTGTGTGTGTGTGTGTGTGTGTGTGTGTGTGTGTGTGTGTGTGTGTGTGTGTGTGTGTGTGTGTGTGTGTGTGTGTGTGTGTGTGTGTGTGTGTGTGTGTGTGTGTGTGTGTGTGTGTGTGTGTGTGTGTGTGTGTGTGTGTGTGTGTGTGTGTGTGTGTGTGTGTGTGTGTGTGTGTGTGTGTGTGTGTGTGTGTGTGTGTGTGTGTGTGTGTGTGTGTGTGTGTGTGTGTGTGTGTGTGTGTGTGTGTGTGTGTGTGTGTGTGTGTGTGTGTGTGTGTGTGTGTGTGTGTGTGTGTGTGTGTGTGTGTGTGTGTGTGTGTGTGTGTGTGTGTGTGTGTGTGTGTGTGTGTGTGTGTGTGTGTGTGTGTGTGTGTGTGTGTGTGTGTGTGTGTGTGTGTGTGTGTGTGTGTGTGTGTGTGTGTGTGTGTGTGTGTGTGTGTGTGTGTGTGTGTGTGTGTGTGTGTGTGTGTGTGTGTGTGTGTGTGTGTGTGTGTGTGTGTGTGTGTGTGTGTGTGTGTGTGTGTGTGTGTGTGTGTGTGTGTGTGTGTGTGTGTGTGTGTGTGTGTGTGTGTGTGTGTGTGTGTGTGTGTGTGTGTGTGTGTGTGTGTGTGTGTGTGTGTGTGTGTGTGTGTGTGTGTGTGTGTGTGTGTGTGTGTGTGTGTGTGTGTGTGTGTGTGTGTGTGTGTGTGTGTGTGTGTGTGTGTGTGTGTGTGTGTGTGTGTGTGTGTGTGTGTGTGTGTGTGTGTGTGTGTGTGTGTGTGTGTGTGTGTGTGTGTGTGTGTGTGTGTGTGTGTGTGTGTGTGTGTGTGTGTGTGTGTGTGTGTGTGTGTGTGTGTGTGTGTGTGTGTGTGTGTGTGTGTGTGTGTGTGTGTGTGTGTGTGTGTGTGTGTGTGTGTGTGTGTGTGTGTGTGTGTGTGTGTGTGTGTGTGTGTGTGTGTGTGTGTGTGTGTGTGTGTGTGTGTGTGTGTGTGTGTGTGTGTGTGTGTGTGTGTGTGTGTGTGTGTGTGTGTGTGTGTGTGTGTGTGTGTGTGTGTGTGTGTGTGTGTGTGTGTGTGTGTGTGTGTGTGTGTGTGTGTGTGTGTGTGTGTGTGTGTGTGTGTGTGTGTGTGTGTGTGTGTGTGTGTGTGTGTGTGTGTGTGTGTGTGTGTGTGTGTGTGTGTGTGTGTGTGTGTGTGTGTGTGTGTGTGTGTGTGTGTGTGTGTGTGTGTGTGTGTGTGTGTGTGTGTGTGTGTGTGTGTGTGTGTGTGTGTGTGTGTGTGTGTGTGTGTGTGTGTGTGTGTGTGTGTGTGTGTGTGTGTGTGTGTGTGTGTGTGTGTGTGTGTGTGTGTGTGTGTGTGTGTGTGTGTGTGTGTGTGTGTGTGTGTGTGTGTGTGTGTGTGTGTGTGTGTGTGTGTGTGTGTGTGTGTGTGTGTGTGTGTGTGTGTGTGTGTGTGTGTGTGTGTGTGTGTGTGTGTGTGTGTGTGTGTGTGTGTGTGTGTGTGTGTGTGTGTGTGTGTGTGTGTGTGTGTGTGTGTGTGTGTGTGTGTGTGTGTGTGTGTGTGTGTGTGTGTGTGTGTGTGTGTGTGTGTGTGTGTGTGTGTGTGTGTGTGTGTGTGTGTGTGTGTGTGTGTGTGTGTGTGTGTGTGTGTGTGTGTGTGTGTGTGTGTGTGTGTGTGTGTGTGTGTGTGTGTGTGTGTGTGTGTGTGTGTGTGTGTGTGTGTGTGTGTGTGTGTGTGTGTGTGTGTGTGTGTGTGTGTGTGTGTGTGTGTGTGTGTGTGTGTGTGTGTGTGTGTGTGTGTGTGTGTGTGTGTGTGTGTGTGTGTGTGTGTGTGTGTGTGTGTGTGTGTGTGTGTGTGTGTGTGTGTGTGTGTGTGTGTGTGTGTGTGTGTGTGTGTGTGTGTGTGTGTGTGTGTGTGTGTGTGTGTGTGTGTGTGTGTGTGTGTGTGTGTGTGTGTGTGTGTGTGTGTGTGTGTGTGTGTGTGTGTGTGTGTGTGTGTGTGTGTGTGTGTGTGTGTGTGTGTGTGTGTGTGTGTGTGTGTGTGTGTGTGTGTGTGTGTGTGTGTGTGTGTGTGTGTGTCATCTGAAGAGTTCTTGGTTGTGCTGCGGAGTTTCCTAGAAAAACTGATTTATTGTTCACAGCTATTACATCTTTTGTAAAATATGGATAAATAACAGAATAAATCTAAACGCAAAAAGAGAAGGAAAGGAGATATCATGTGCTGGAAAAAGATATTTAACACTAAGAAAAGAACATTTCTCTCAGAGATATTACTGGTCATATCATATTTTTAAAGTAAGCTTATGTAATGTATATAATTCTCACTAACAATGAATTACTGATATCGCATTCTTACTAACAATAAATCACTGATATCGCATTCTTACTAACAATAAATTACTGATATCGCATTCTTACTAACAATAAATCACTGATATCGAATTCTCAGTAACAATAAATCACTGATATCGCATTCTTACTAACAATAAATCACTGATATCGCATTCTTACTAACAATAAATCACTGATATCGCATTCTCACTAACAATAAATCACTGATAACGAATTCTCACTAACAATAAATCACTGATACCGAATTCTTACTAACAATAAATCACTGATTACGAATTCTCACTAACAATAAATCACTGATATCGCATTCTCACTAACAATAAATCACTGATACCGAATTCTCACTAACAATAAATCATTGATATCGCATTCTCACTAACAATAAATCATTGATATCGCATTCTCACTAACAATAAATCATTGATATCGCATTCTCACTAACAATAAATCACTGATATCGCATTCTCACTAACAATAAATCACTGATATCGCATTCTCACTAACAATAAATAACTGAAAAGACAAGACTGTTCTTCGACAAGTACTAGCCACATAATCATCTGACCACTGAGCGAACACTCGCTTGAATCAGTGGGCAGGTTTTACTATCTTGATACAACGGGCAGGTTTTACTATTTTGAATCAATGGGCAGGTTTTATATCTTGAATCAATGAGCAGGCTTTATATCTTGAATCAATGGTAAGATTTTACTATCTTGAATCAATGGGCAGGCTTTATATCTTGAATCAATGAGCAGGCTTTATATCTTGAATCAATGGTAATATTTTACTATCTTGAATCAATGGGAGGGCTTTATATCTTGAATCAATGGGCAGGCTTTATAGCATGAATCAATGGGAATGTTTTACTATCTTGGATCTGCAGTTACTTTCACCTTTTTTCAAATAGAAGAAACCAGTGTATGTCTAGCAGAGATAGCTACACATAGGACACATTAAGGAAAAGCGCACTGAACATCATAAGGTTAACAATAAAAGCGCACTGAACATCATAAGGTTAACACTAAAAGCGCACTGAACATCATAAGGTTAACACTAAAAGCGCACTGAACATCATAAGGTTAACACTAAAAGCGCACTGAACATCATAAGATTAACAATAAAAGCGCACTGAACATCATAAGGTTAACAATAAGACTTGGAAGCATAGCTGCTCTTGGCTGTGTCCGGAACGTGGACGAAAGTTCAAAGTATGAGAACAAAGATCGTACGCTCATCTCTTAGCTACCCTCACAAAATAATGAGCATCAGGTGACAAGATAAAATAATCAACTCTGAGTTTCTGCAGAGTGTTAAGCTTGTATCTGTGATGACATTTCAAAGCACCAGAAGAATGACATGATTGACGATATATTGTTACACTTAAAGAACTATATGAAAATAAATTGTTTCTGCATCTATGTGGATTCTGGAAGCATACAAATATAAGTTTGTGTTTGTGCGAATGTACATCGCTTTATTCCAAGCTTAGGTTAAAAAGAGATGCATGTTATGGTGAGACACAGTAAACCATGTGTCAATGGAATTTTGCTAGTAATAAACAGATCAGTGGAATCGTTTCATTAAAATTATAATAACAAACTTAACAAACTCCTACATTTATGTTTGAGGCATACGTTTCATGATAATAATCCTTATTGTCAAATAATAAGTGACGAGATGAAAAGAACAGTGATACACATTTTGGGAATCGGCGAACATCGATGGAAAGGATCAGGACACTTCAAGAGAGAGAATAATGGTATCTTTATATACTCTGGTGGAGAATTAGGAAGAAAGTACTGACTGGCTTTTTACTTGGACAAATTAACATCAAAAGCATTACTAGGCTACAATCCAGCAAGTGGTATAATCCTCATTATCAGACTTAAGGGCACAGTTAGAGATGTAACAATCATCCACATATATGCATCTACATCAGCAGCAGAAGAAGAGGAAGTAGAAGACTTTAATAACACACTGCAAACGACGATAGACCAGGTACATTGTTCAATTAAAATTATTTTTGTATATAGACCTCCAAGCAGCACTAACAATAAATGGTGAAACAACAAATTGGTTTCATATAAAATAAGGAGTCGTCAGGAGCATGTACTTATTTTTGTCTTATACTGTCGACTTGCATTCTGAGTTAGCTTGTTTATTTTATCTTGCATATCTTTGTGACTGTTTGATAATAGACAAATGTCGTCCGCAAAGTCAAGGTCCTCCTGCACTGTGTCAAGGGTCCTTTTTAATCCTCTGCGTTTGTCTGATGTTGCCTCCTTCATTAACCAGTCTACTGCCATGATAAATAATGTTGGTGATAGTACACATCCCTGTTTCACTCCTGTTTGTACCCTAAAGCCGCTGGAGGTATGTTCTCCACAGATAACTTTGCACTGAAAACCCTCGTGTAGGGCTTTGATTACATTAACTATTTTATGGGGGAGGCCATGCCATCTTAGGATTTTCCACAGTGCCTCTCTGTTGACACTGTCAAAGGCTTTCTCAAAATCTATGAATAATGCATATGTTGTGCTATGCCACTCATTTGCCTGTTCTAATATTTGTCTAAGTACAAATATGTGGTCTATGCATGATCTTCTTTTCCTAAATCCTGCCTTCTCTTTCCGAAGTTTTTCCTCAAGTGTTGGTACAATTCTGTTGATGATTATTCTGCAAAATACTTTACTGGTGAGTGGCATTACGGTAATGCCTCTCCAGTTCCCGCAATCTCTGAGGTCACCCTTCTTTGATAGTTTTACTATAAGCCCAGTTTTCCACTCCTCTTAGGTTTTTCTAGATCCCAAATTTGTTGTAATATCCGGCAAAGCTGTTTTGGTGTTTCTAATTCAGAATGCAAACAACATAGGCCTAAAGATCAAAGTAGGAAAGACAAAGTTAATGAAACAAAATGTGAACAACAGAAATGTACTCAGAGTAGATAACAAGTTAGTGGAGGAGGTCAACGAATTTGTATACCTTGGCGGCAGAGTAGTAGAAAATAGAGACAGCACAGAAGACATCAACAGCAGACTTACTAGAGCAAACCAGGCTTTTGCAATGCTGCAGACTATATGGAAATTAAATTAAAATTATTTTTGTATATAGACCATCAGGCAGCAGTAAGAATAAATGGTGAAACAACAAATTGGTTTCATATAAAATAAGGAGTCGTCAGGAGCATGTACTTATTTCTGCCTTATACTGTCGCCTTACTTAGGACCATTACTTATTTCTGATTTATACTGTCGTCTTACTTAGGGTCATTACTTATTTCTGACTTATACTGTCACCTTACTTAGGGTCATTACTTATTTCTGATTTATACTGTCGTCTTACTTAGGGTCATTACTTATTTCTGATTTATACTGTCGCCTTACTTAGGGTCATTACTTATTTCTGACTTATACTGTCGCCTTACTTAGGACCATGTACTTATTTCTGCCTTATACTGTCGCCTTACTTAGGACCATGTACTTATTTCTGCCTTATACTGTCGCCTTACTTAGGACCATGTACTTATTTCTGCCTTATACTGTCGCCTTACTTAGGACCATGTACTTATTTCTGCCTTATACTGTCGCCTTACTTAGGACCATGTACTTATTTCTGCCTTATACTGTCGCCTTACTCAGGGTCATTACTTATTTCTGATTTATACTGTCGTCTTACTTAGGGTCATTACTTATTTCTGACTTATACTGTCGCCTTACTTAGGACCATTACTTATTTCTGACTTATACTGTCGCCTTACTTAGGACCATTACTTATTTCTGACTTATACTGTCGCCTTACTTAGGACCATTACTTATTTCTGACTTATACTGTCGCTTTACTTAGGACCATTACTTATTTCTGAATTATACTGTAGACTTACTTAGGACCATGTACTTATTTCTGCCTTATACTGTCGCCTTACTTAGGGTCATTACTTATTTCTGACTTATACTGTCGCCTTACTTAGGGTCATTACTTATTTCTGATTTATACTGTCGTCTTACTTAGGGTCATTACTTATTTCTGATTTATACTGTCGTCTTACTTAGGGTCATTACTTATTTCTGACTTATACTGTCGCCTTACTTAGGGTCATTACTTATTTCTGATTTATACTGTCGCCTTACTTAGGGTCATTACTTATTTCTGACTTATACTGTCGCCTTACTTAGGGTCATTACTTATTTCTGATTTATACTGTCGTCTTACTTAGGGTCATTACTTATTTCTGATTTATACTGTCGCCTTACTTAGGACCATGTACTTATTTCTGCCTTATACTGTCGCCTTACTTAGGGTCATGTACTTATTTCTGCCTTATACTGTCGCCTTACTTAGGACCATGTACTTATTTCTGCCTTATACTGTCGCCTTACTCAAGGATATTACTTATTTCTGATTTATACTGTCGCCTTACTTAGGGCCATTACTTATTTCTGATTTATACTGTCGCCTTACTTAGGACCATTACTTATTTCTGATTTATACTGTCGCCTTACTTAGGACCATGTACTTATTTCTTTCTTATACTGTCGCCTTACTTAGGGTCATTACTTATTTCTAACTTATACTGTGGCCTTACTTAGGGTCATTACTTATTTCTATCTTATACTGTCACCTTACTTAGGGTCATTACTTATTTCTGACTTATACTGTCGCCTTACTTAGGGCCATTACTTATTTCTGACTTATACTGTCGCCTTACTTAGGACCATGTACTTATTTATGACTTATACTGTCGCCTTACTTAGGATCATTACTTATTTATGACTTATACTGTCGCCTTACTTAGGGCTATTACTTATTTATGACTTATACTGTCCCTTACTTAGGACCATTACTTATTTCTGACTTACATTGTCGCCTTACTTAGGACCATTACTTACTTCTGACTTACACCGTCGCCTTACCTAGGACCATTATTTACTTCTGACTTACACCGTCGCCTTAAATAGGGCCATTATTTCTGACTTGCACAGTCGCCTTACTTATGGCCATTACTTATTTCTGACTTGCATAGTCGCCTTACTTAGGGCCATTACTTATTTCTGACTTGCACAGTCGCCTTACTTAGGGCCATTACTTATTTCTGACTTGCACAGTCGCTTACTTAGGGTCATTACTTATTTCTGACTTGCATAGTCGCCTTACTTATGGTCATTACTTATTTCTGACTTGCACAGTCGCCTTACTTATGGCCATTACTTATTTCTGACTTGCATAGTCGCCTTACGTTGGACCATTACCTATTCCTGAATTATAATGTCGCCTTACTTAGGGCTATTATTTATTTCTGGATTATACTGTCGTCTTACTTATTTAACTTGTATACTGAAAATATAACGAGGAATGTGAGAAAAGATGTAGACAAAGAATAGGACGAATTGTAGGTTACGAAATACCAGGGATTAGATATGCTGATGACACATTATTACTGTCCACAACACGAAAAGGAATGGAAAAATTAATTATGTCAGTCCGTAATAATAGTGAAGAGGACACTTCTAACTTCATTGATGACAAATATATTGATGACAATTGACAAAACTAATAAGGCAGCTGAAATATGTATCAATCAGGAAAAATGAGGTGGAGACTTTTGAATATCTTGGATCATTACTAACTAATAATGGAGATACAGTGAGGGAAATTGAAAAGAGGATATCTATCATTCCTCAAAAAAAAAATAATAATAATAAAAAACCAAAAAAAAACTGTGGAAAGGAACAAACACAACTATAAAATATTTTTTTATTTTATTTCTTTCCCATCGCAAAATATGCCTGTGAGAACTGGACACTAAATGAAACAGCTGAGAAACACAGAAATGTCTTAGAATATAAATGTTACAGAAGAGTTCTTCAAATATCATGGGCACAAAAAAGAAAAAAAAACATATCAATACTACAAGAACTTAATATTGAAGAAGCCTGGTTAGCAAAGAGGATTAAATAGAGACATCTTAAATATTTGGAACACATAAAACGTCATGTGAATGTAGAGAAGACCATCTTGGATGCATACATAGTGGAAAACAAGAAAGAGAGGAAGACCAAGGTGCAGGACATCATTGATAATATGCATATTGATGCATCAGCAGCAGGGCAACTTGATTACAACCAAGAAGCCTACAGGAGAGATGTTAGAGAGCAAAGTTCCGCAAGGGATATGCATATGAGTGACTGGCTGAATTCTTAAACAGTTGTGTGTACCAGCATTGTATAGTGAGAATAGATATAATACACATTTCTTAACTTAAGTCTGAGCTTAGACCCCAAATAAATATTGACAATTTGAAGAATTTATTTGTGCTTTTAAACGTTCTCTTGATTTTGCATAAAACACTTGTAAAAGTGGAAACAAGATAGCAGAAACACCATTGAGCTTTGATTTAAAGTAGAAATGCAATTTTTCTTCCTCTTGTGAGTTTTGTAACAAAAGTTAGGTAGTAGGAAAGTTTCTCTTTTACTTGAGGGCTCTTAGATTTCGGTTTGGTTCGTGTCTTTCTTTCAAGCTGCAGCTAAACCTCGTCTTACTGAAAGTTAAATAACATTTAATTGTTTAATCTATCATAAAGTAAACGTCAGTTCCTCAGTTTCATGACCAGTTCAGCAAATCTGACCAGGAAATAGTTTGCCTGCTTTTATCAATATTTGTTGACTTTCGCTTTCCCCTGGAAAAATCGACCACGCTATTTCAACACATGAACCGAAACTTGAGGGAGAGGCGGGGCTGTATGGGAGGGAGTGGGTTTAACAAGTAGAATCTAATTTCTCGACAAAGGACAAAGAAAATCAGCGGAGTTGATTCATTAACAGGGACGACAGCAGTAATTTAGTTCAGTGTTTCCCAAGTTATGTGGCAAATGACACCAACGTTTATTTTTTATTCTTCTTGTGCGGTCACTGGTCGGACATTTCTTTCTCTATCCCTCTGGGAACAAATGTGTCAAGAACACACTTATCTTAACATAGTTTTTGTGAAACGGGGAACATCAGATCTGGTCGCTTAAAATATTGACCTGCTCCTGTAGCCCAGAAACATCTACCAGTAACACTATTTGTTATTGTTATAGGTTATAAAGTATAGTTTTATCCACTTATGAGAGAATTTTTAGTTAACAGAACTATCTGTAAAAGAAAAAGGAAACATGGAACTGAGAAATCTGCTAGTAGCCTCGTGTATATTATAGTTAGCGTCAGATAACTGAGACAAAATTTACGATAAGAAAACCTGCTCGAATATGGGAAAAATGACAAGAACAAAATACTCCTCCTAGGATAGAAGGTCATCTAGCTTTTGGCATTACACACCTGTCAGTAGATGGAGCTGAGACCTTGACCTGGAGCCACGCTTGGCTGGTCGGGATGGTGGATGGATGGAGACACAGAGATCACCTGCGGGGATGGTGGATGGATGGAGACACAGAGATCACCTGCGAAGATGAGGAAAATCTCATGGAAATTGACGAGTCCAGGACGTGACAAGCCTATGGGCCTCTACAACGATGGCTATCAGAACGAGGCAAACAAAGCAGCCAGCAGACTACAGGTGGCGGGGAATGGACATCGTTGAAGCACCATCAGATCCCTCATCCCAAAGTCAGAGTGTCTCTGTGAAACTGTCTCAAAGCCGTCGGACGGGCTGGTGTTGCACTGGGGGCCTGATCTCAGCTTCTCACTGGAAAGGCCTCCTGGGATGAAAGAAAGACTTAAGACAAAAACCCCCAATTTGAAAATGTCAGAAATAAAAAAAAATTCGAGCCCGGGGGTCGCCTCGTAAAAGGTCCGCGCCAGGTGCCCCCCCCCCCCCCCGGCTACCCTGAGCAAAAAATCAGCTGGGTGGGGGGCACACTAGATTTTCTTCAAATTAACATTTCAGAATTAAGCAGACAGCTGAAAAAAGTCAACATCCATGTTGCGATCATACAAGAAACCGTTCTGTATAGAAAAATCACTCAGTGCCTGGATACACCATGTAGAAATGTGAATGTAGTAAATGCAGGGGTATTTTCTCACTCTTATGAAATGACACCGAAGGAGAAGTTAAAAACAGAAAATCCAATGAGAATGATATCCGAGAGAAAACAGTATGGGATGGTGGACTGCTGTACACTCTGTATAATGTTTATTGTCCCCCAAATTCTAAAGCCAAATCAACATACACTGCACAGACATGCAGAAAACTATCATTGCAGATGATTTTAATGCACATCTACCATCACTAGGATACAAGGACCGAAACCCTATGGGAAACAACATTAAAGAGCTATGCAACACCAGCAACATGATAATACTGCAAGACTCCTCCTCCCTACCAGTTCTCCTCCACAGAGCCACTGGATGCACATACAGACCTGACCTCACCATTGTCTCAGCATACATCCACAACGATTGTACTCTGAAAGTGCTTGATGACATAGGAAGCGACCATTGCTCCATTCTTCTGCAAATCTCTCACACACGAAACCAAAGACCACACAAACCTCCACGCTGGAATTATAAAACAGAAGACCGGGAAAAATTCAGAACACAAACAGATGAAAACCTATCAAAATTAAATGACAACATGAACATTAACAAATTTTACTCCAACATAATTCAGGCCATATTTGGAGTAGCCTACAAAACAATCCCCGAAAATGCAGAAAGAAATATAGCCCCTCTAGAGCAAATCTCTGGAAGACTTACTAAAAAACAAAAGAGCAGCCAGAAGAATGCAGAGAAAAACCATACTCCAGAAAACAGAATGGAGTACAATAAACTAACAGCTAAGTTAGACAGAAACTAAACAAAAGCAAAGAAAGAGAAGCACATGCAGCAATCTCAACCTCAGAACTGAAGGAAAGAAGGCTTGGAAACTCTTAGATAACATGTCACGAAAAAACATAAAAACTAACCCAAAGCTATTGTGAATCTCTGGTCGAGACCTCACAAGTGACTCAAGGCAAAGCCAGTACTTTTAACAAAATCTACGCTGCCACCAACAAATCCACCAACAGGAAAGTACTTGACAAGGCACTGGGAAAAGTTCTGAGAAGTAAAGAGAAATCTAGCTTGGAAAACATGTCACTTTTTGAGGAAAACTTTACCAGCCATGAACTCCTGATTGCTATGGGTAAGCTATGGGTAAGCTATGGGTAAGCTAAGCTAATAAAAGCACCAGTACCAGACAAAATATCAAATGAAATGATCCTTCATCTGGGCCCTGTAGGAAAGTCCACATTGCTCAACTTCATTAACAAGACCTGGCAAAGTGAAGTACTACCAAAATCTTGGAGGTCAGCCATAGTTAGACCTATACTGAAAGAAATATGTCCTAATATAAAGCAGCAGAAGTGCTACAGTATCTGATTTCTAATTTTAGTGATTTACTTCTCATTATTCATTCTATAAAATGACATTTAAAACACGTTTGACCTCTTGTGTCGTATTTTATTACCGTGAATTTAAAATGCAAGGTTACAGGTAAGAACATGGACGTTTCAACAAAATAGCATCTTTTAGAACTATTTTAGAGTTATACCAAGAAATTAATTTAAAATGAATGACTTTTTTCTATAACAACATATTCAAGCTTTTTTTCCAGGTGTCCTAAGACACTTCGTATAATATTTTATTTAATCGTTTCATGATGATGATGATTATCATCACTACCACCATTATCATCATCATCATTATCATCAAAACCGTCATCATCATCACAGTCATCGTCTCAATCGTCAAGTGCCATAAAGATCAAAGTTCAAAGTTCATACTCTGGTTTTACAGCATTTAGAACAATCCTATACATGCCCCCCCCCCTTCAGCATCCATCAAAGAGTATGTTTGCTGATAGTTCCTGTCAAATGTTGGTTGTTTACGATGAGTTTTCTGCTACACAGTTCAAGTTTCCTCCCAGCAACTTTAATTTGCCCTAATTCCAGCAATCTCCTCACAGCTACATCGTTCTTCCATTTCCGCTCTTCATCTTCCCGCAGTCTGTCCAATACATCCCTAGCAATGTTCCCACTGTCCAATGTCAGTCTGAAAGTTATTTTAGCCTATCCAGCAAGTCTGTCTGCCACGTCATTGCACTCCATTATGCCCTGGACAGTAAAGTCATATTAGGCTTATCACAGCTGACTAGCTTAACAGATGAACCCATTCTTGTCCAAGCAAATTCTTCTCATTTTTACGAAGCATACTATGTGAGCCCGTCACAATGACACCATTAACCGCATCATGAGCAACTAGCCATTCCATTTCTGCCGAAGCAGCCTTCTGTGTGTCAAGAACACACTTATCTTAACATAGTCTTTGTGAAACAGGGAGCATCAGATCTGGTTGCTTAAAAGATTGACCTGCTCCTGTAGCCCAGAAACATCTGCCAATAACACTATGTGTTATTATTATTGGTTATACAGTATAGTTTCACACACTTATGAGAGAATTTTTAATTAACAGAACTATCTGTAAAAGAAAAAGGAAACATGGAACTCACTCGCATGCTAGAAGCGGTGACTTCAAAGGCTCCCTAAAACTGTACCACTACTCTTCCATTTTGGAAGACAACAAAACCCCAACCACTTCTAATGTTCCTAGTCACTGTGTCATCTGTATATATTACCGTGTCGGAAGACCCGCAGTGATGCTGGATGAGATCTTGAACCCGAAGTTCAGCTGCTCATTGTGCCAAGGCTTTACATTCACGGCCTTTCTGTACAATAACCTTTGTTAGCTGAGGTCGGTCCTGTACCTGTAACCAGTCATCACCTTTAGGCACTTCTTCTAGAGTGCAGGTTGACTTTATTCTGTCCTCCGCTTCAGTCATCCAAGATTTGCCTAGTTTGATGCGCTTTCCCTATATCAACCCTAACAACAAGTGACGAGGATGATCCTTCATGCCAGCAACCCTGATGTATGCCAGCAACTCTGATGTATGCCAGCAACCCTGATGTATGCCAGCAACTCTGATGTATGCCAGCAACCCCGATGTATGCCAGCAACTCTGATGTATGCCAGCAACCCTGATGTATGCCAGCAACTCTGATGTATGCCAGCAACCCTGATGTATGCCAGCAACTCTGATGTATGCTAGCAACCCTGATGTATGCCAGCAACCCTGATGTATGCCAGCAACCCTGATGTATGCCAGCAACTCTGATGTATGCCAGCAACCCTGATGTATGCCATCAACCCCGATGTATGCCAGCAACTCTGATGTATGCCTTTACCTGAGCATGCTTGTGTTAAGACCTCACACTCTTCATATCAAGCAGAAAGCTCATGACCGCCGCCGGAGTATCCCTGGTGCAACTCAAGACCAATATTAAAACCATGAAAATTCATGTGCCATCTTCCCTATGAAAGTTGACAGTAAAGAATCTACAGCTTCATTTGTCCCTTGTCTTGATGGTACACTCAGCTTGCCTGTGTCCAATCTATTCTCGTATGTTATCTTCCCATCTACATCGTCTACCTCTTGCTCTTTCTTTTCTTCTCATCTTTCCTTCTAGTGTTCTCTTCAGCAAATTATTATGTTGTTTGATGTGGTAAAAGTGTTTTCATTTCTTCTTTCTTATGTCTCTGAGAAGTTCACATTTCTCTTGAAGCTGTTCTAAAACTTAATCACTTGTTTTTTTTTTCATTTTTCTTGATATATGACCTGCTTTCCTGTAGATGCACATCTCTGACTTTTTATAGATTTTTGCTACATACAGAATATATACAGGCTTTTATATATCTCATATTTATTTTTATGGATGGTTCCTTCATACCAACCCTGTCTTCATACCAACCCTGTCTTCATACTAACCCTGTATTCATGGTGTTGACTGTATGTTTTATTATTGTCGTTCTTTTCTTTATCTCTTTCTAACATGTCATCCTCTGATTCATTCATTTCACTCCATGGTATGATAGTTCCTTCTAATCTGACACATACAACACAGCCACTTGCACTCTTTCCAATTTTTCTTTGTGTTAATCACCAGATATTTCAGCTACTTGAGGTCTCTGGTCTAGTATTTCCATATGTGGTCTTTTCACTTATCACTTCGCGTTTTCTCTTCCGTACTCTTCTCATTCTTCTGTGTGTGGATGCCCAGAGATTAGGCTACGGTGAGAATTGTTAATCTATACATTAGACACACTAGTGTGGTGTATTATCATGGCATCCACAAATATATTCTGTTATAAAAGCACATTCTTATATATCAATGAAAAGGTATTAACTTTTGTGTAATGTGAAACCCTAAGTATAAAAAAGCTTCATTAGAGGTCAAGTGTCGCTTATAGATACGAGGGTTGATTGATACGTTCGCGGCCTAAGGTACAACGGATTATCTGTGGACAACTGTTTTGGCTTAGTTCTCAACATAGTCCCCTTGCAAGTTTATGCACTTAGTCCAGCGATCCTTCTATGTAACAACATCTTTTTCCAGTAGAAAGTGGTCTACAGCAAGAATGACGTCATCATTTGGAGCAAATTTGCGACCGCTGAACTCCTTTTTGAGTTTAAACAGTCAGAAGGGGCCAAATCTAGGGAATAAGGAGGAAGTTCAAGAAGCTGGAAGCCGCATTCATGAATGGCAGTGATTGCCACCGCCATCTTGTGAACTGTAGCATTGTCTTGCCGAAAGATGACTGCTCTCGTCAATTTCCGTCTTAGCTTTTCCTTCAGTTTGACCCGCAGTTGCTTCACAAGATTAGCGCAATAGGCCCAGATGACCGTTCTGCCCTTTTGAAGATAGTCTACCAATAATACACCATCTGAATACCAAAGGATGGAAGCTATCACTCTGCCTGCAGACAGAACCATCCTTGTTTTCTTTGGAGGTGGGGATCCATGATGTATCAACTGCTTTGACTGTTCTTTGGTTTCTGGTTGAAAATGATAAACCCAAGTCTCATCCATAGTCACAAATTGCTGAAGAAACTTTTCAGGATCAGCAGAAAAATGGCCAAGATTGTCTCTTGACATGTTGAGACGCTGTCGTTTGTGATCAGGTCCAAAAAGTTTCGGGACCCATCGAACAAAACATTTGTCATTTGAAGATCATTGTGAATAATGGCATGAACACGTTTCTGGGAGATGCCCAACTCAGTATCATTGTACCGCTCAGTTAGTCGTCGATCCTTCATTATCATGTCATGGATTCTGCTGGTGGCTACCGTTCTTGGTCTTTCTGGACGAAGATTATATTCCAGACTCTCCCTTCCATGTTTGAAATCATTTGTCTAATTCCTCACTGTGCTGTAAGAAGGGGCACTCTCCCCTACAGTCTCTACTATATCCTCATGAATCTCCTTCGATGACAAGCCCTTGATGCAGAGATAACGAATGACTGCTAGATGAGAAATGTTATCAATTTTCTCAATTTCTGGCACCCTTTTTCACTTCAGTAGATTGTAAAAAATTCTTATCTTATCTTATATCCTTCCCGTGCCGTTAAACGTCACATAGGGCTCGCAAAGTAGTTCGCCAATTTTTCCTGTCTTCGACGAGTCTTTCAACCTCTAAAAGGATTTTATGCCTGTTAATTTGGCCTCTCTTAATAATGTCCTCTTTAGAGTGTCACGCGGTCTGCCTCTTTTTCTTCGACCTGTTGTGTTCCACTTGATAGCTTGTTTTGGTATTCTCTGATTATTTCTTCTCATCAAGTGACCAACATATGTCCATCTCCTTTTCCTGATCACCCATGAGACTGGTTGTTGTTCAGTCATTTGTCTTATCTCTGCATTGTTCTTGAATTCGTTCCACTTGATGCCGAGTATTTTCCTTAAGCATTTGTTTTCAAAAGAGTCTAATTTCTTTTCTATTTCTTTAGTTGTTTTCCAGCTTTCGCATGCAATAAATGAAGGTGGATATTACATTTGAATTGAATAGTCTTAACTTGGTTTTTGTGCTTATAACTTTTGAATTCCATATGTTCTCAAGATTCTTGAAGAGTGATGCTGCTTTTGCAATTCTGATCCTAACTTCCTTTCTAGAGTCACCATCCTGGTCTATGTAGCTGCCAAGGTTGCAGTTAATTTATTGAAACCTGGTGTTTACTCTTACATTAACTTTATCTACAAATGCACCTAATATGAACTGTGTGTTTGAATTATTTATATCTTAAGTCGCGAATTTGTCAATCATCCTTCGTATGTCAATAATGTAATTCAGTCACAGATTACTGACATATCAGTCACATATTACTAATACGTCAGTTACAAATTACTGATGTGTCACAGTTAAATGATGTGTCATATATTTTCACATGATAAAAAGAGCTTAATGATTTGCCATTGACATTAGCCATTTTCAGAAAACCAATATATTCTAATAACTGGCCCCGTATAGCTATTACTACATAGCAGTTTCTGAAGCTGTGGTGAATGTGTGAGAATGTAATAGTAAATACTGTGTGAACTTGGTTTATTCACTTTGTTGAGTGAATGTAGAGAAGAATTGAATGCAACGATTTTTATTTTTTAGATGTGTGGACAAGAGTGCTATGTGCGAGTACATTATTCGTTAGTTGGTTGGTTGATTAGTTAATGAGTTGGTTAGTTACTTAGTTAGTTAGTTAGTTATTTAGTTAGTTAGCTGGTTGGTGGGTTGGTTGGTTGGTTAGTTGGTTGGTTAGTTAGTTAGTTAGTTAGTTGGTTGGTTAGTTAGTTAGTTATTTAGTTAGTTAGATACCTAGTTAGCTGGTTGGTTGGTTGGTTAGTTAGTTGGTTGGTTAGTTAGTTAGTTAGTTATTAGGTTGGTTAGTTAGTTAGTTAGTTATTTAGTTAGTTAGATACCTAGTTAGCTGGTTGGTTGGTTGGTTAGTTAGTTGATAGGTTTGTTAGTTAGTTAGTTAGTTGGTTAGTTAGTTTGTTAGTTAGTTAATTAGTTAGGTGGTTGGTTAATTGGTTTGTTGGTTGGTTGGTTGGTTGGTTAGTTAGTTGGTTAGTCAATTAGTTAGTTTGTTAGTAGGTTAGTTAATTAGTTGGTTAGTTAGCTAGTTGGTTGATTGGTTAATTAATTGTTTGGTTGGTTAGTTAGTTAGTTGGTTGGTTGGTCGGTTAGTTAGTTGGTCGGTTGGTTGGTTTGTTGGTTGGTTGGTTATTTGGTTAGTTAGTTAGTTAGTTTGTTGGTTAGTTAGTTCATTGTTTAGTTAGTTGGTTGTTTAGTTAGTTGGATGGTTGGTTAGTTAATTCGTTAGTTAGTTAGTTTATTAGTCAGTTGGTTGGTTTGTTGGTTGGTTTTTTAATTAGTTGGTTGGTTGGATAGTAAGTTAGTTAGTTAGTTAGTTGTTTTATTAGTTAGTTGGTTGGTTATTTAGTTTGTTAGTTGATTATTTTTTGTTTTGTTGGTTGGTTAGTTAGTTAGTTGGTTTATTAATTAGTTGTTTGGTTAGTTAGTTGCTTTGTTGTTTGATTGGGTGAGTGGATGGCCGACTGGATGAATGGTTGGATGGTTGGTTAGTTAATTTTAAAATTAATTTGAGAGACATCTGCAATTGAGAAAGCCTGATATAGAGGTTTATATAATAAAATAGTTAGCTTCACTATCAGCCATGCTATTATATCACAAAAATAAAACAACTTTCTCTCTCTCCCTGTCGCTCTGTCTCTCTCCCTCTCTCTCTCTCTCTCTCTCTCTCTCTCTCTCTCTCTCTAGGACTGAGTTTAAATAGCATCTGTGCAGCTTACTGTAAAAGAAAAAGCAAAATGGAAATAATCTACAAACCTGTCAATTGCCTTGGATAAAACTGAAGGATAAGAGTAAAGAATTTCCAGCATGACCGTAGAGTTTTATGTCAAGTCACTGAAGCTTGACCTGTTCTCCTTAGTTATCTCGCAGTGCTGGCTCATTATAAGATTCTTTCACAGAAACTGTTCTTTACTTATTTCTCTCTGGTAGAAACTGAAGTAGGAGGTTATTTTTTAAAAAATAGTTTAATCATCCTCAAAACACAGCATGTGAACGAGAGAAAGTAATAAGAATAGTATACAAGTTCTGACAACTAAGTAATGAGACTAATTTCATAAAAAATAAAATAAACAACGGTTAAAGATATAACCTGTATTTTATTCAAAGTAAGCCTTTGTGCATTGATACAGCGAGTGGCACGATCTAACAAATTCTCGAACGACCACTGCAGTTCTTCTGTTGGTATGGTCTATAAACTCGATGTTACGGCCTTTTGGATGTCATCAGTATCATCAAAGAAGCGTCCTTTCAATGGTATATTTAATTTTGAGATGTGTGAACGATAACAATAGATGAAAGAAATAAATATACAGGGAAATCAGAAATGCGCACATTTTCAATATTATGTCTGAACTGAATTAGTCATAAATCTTATACCTGAATCTCACCTTCATTTTATATAGTTTTATGCACGTTCTGGAAAATGTAATGTGTTGACAACTTGTATCTATCTCTGAATGTAAGGTTATGTTAGTGTGTGATATTCTCAGCTTAAAAGAAAACAGAAAAAGAAAAAGATCATCCAGTGTTTAAATAATGAACATTCACATAATTTTTTTTATTTTCAAGGTCAAGTGAGAAATATTAACTTCGCAGCCTCTGTAAAAGGACAGGCAAATTATACTCGTAGAAGTTCAAGTATTACTGTAGACCACGGAGCAGATGTGGTGTTACAGTGTGATGCTGATTCTCCCGCTGTCCAGATTCAAATATTTAGAGATAACAAAATACTGAACACATCTCACGGGAACGTGCAGTACTTGCTGGAAAATATGGCCTGCTCTCAAATGGGAACCTACGAATGCAGGGGAGATAATGGAGAAAAACAAACGTTGGACGTGTTGCTTAATCAGTGTAAGTTTCTTTAGCTTGTTTCCTTTCTTACTCTTTTATAACAAATCATAAAATAAACTACTGAATCAGTAACTTGAAAGTATGCAACAATACACTGAAAGTGCCTTAATCTACATAAATATTACAACAGAGCTGTAACCCCGGCTAACATGGTTTCTTCATCTCTGCTAAGATCAGTTCCGCATTCTAACCGAAACTCATGCCCTCCCTTTGTTTTTGTGCTATCTAGCTTCTACACAATAAAACTAAGAAAATCAGTCATTTGATATAAAACTGTAACACATTTTGTTCTGGTTTTAAAATCTTTGACATCTTATATATTTACCTCTCAGTTTGATTCTGTTTTTAAAAATCTCCAGATTTCTCCATGTGCTACGGAGTACACGTAATATATGCTGAGACCATACTTCACATCAGGACTTGACTTTAACTATGTGCAGTGATGATAATCCTTTAACAATTTTAATAACTCTTTTTTTTGTTTTGGTCAAGCAGTGAATTATTATCACATGTTTATTTACTAATTCAACATTAAACAAAATCTGTTGACAGTGTAATATATCTGTGATTCATTATACATTTAACATATGTTGTTATATATTATTTATTATAATCTAACATCGGTTGTGTGTATGATTCAGTATACATGTAACATCTATTGTTGTGTATTATTTATTATACATCTAACATCTGTTGGTGTGTATTATTTATTATACATCTAACATCTGTTGTTGTATATTATTTATTATAATCTAACATCTGTTGTTGTGTATGATCAGTTCTGCTGTTTTTTAAATCAATCTCTGAGACTATGTGACAGACATTTCTTTAGTTAACATGGATTTTTCTACACACGGATGGATGGATGGATGTATGAATTGTTTGTTATTGATCTCCATTTTGTTGTAAATGAACACCATGTTTTCTGTGTCTATGACTGATATCACCACTTTCTCTGTCTATGACTGATCTTTATGATTTCTATGACTGATCAATATGATTTCTATGACTGATCTTTATCTTTTCTATGACTGATCTTTGTCTGTTCTATGACTGATCTTTATTTTTTATATGACTGATATTTGTCTGTTCTATGACTGATCTTTATTTTTTATATGACTGATCTATATGATTTCTGTTACTAATCTTTATCTTTTCTATGACTGATATTTGTCTGTTCTATGACTGATCTTTATTTTTTATATGACTGATCTATATAATTTCTGTTACTAATCTTTATCTTTTCTATGACTGATCTTTGTCTGTTCTATGACTGATCTTTGTCTGTTCTATGACTGATCTTTATGTTTTCTATGACTGATCTTGTGTGTTTTCTGTGACTGATCTGTATGTTTTCTAAACTTCCAGGTAATCCTTGGCCATGTCCAGACTCCGATATAGAGATGACGGTGTATGTACAAGTTAATCAGACAGTTCAGATTTCTTTCTGTGTTCTTGCCTATCCTTGGATAATGGAACATTTGTTTATCAACGGTAGCCGTGTGAGACACAGTGTACAATCACCATGGAAGTGGGACTTTGTCAATGAGACCATAGGTCCTATTCCAAAGTTTAATATTACTGTGTCACGTGATCAGATGGTTATAGAGGAGTACGGGATTTTGAACATTTCTGTATATAGCAGTGCAGGGATAAAGTTCAGTCTAAACTACAATATCTTGTTGTTACCTCCAGGTAAGTGTTTCAGTTTTCCAGCACAGTTTTGACATTTATTTCACCTTGACACAATTTCTGTGACTCACTGGCTGGACCCTCCTCTCACTGGGCCTGATCATCATCATCATCATCATTATCACCATCATCATCACCATCATCATCACCATCATCATCACCATCATCATCAATATATGACTTACCATCAAGTATGGATGATACCTCTTCTTGACAAAACTTGATCTGTGGTGACACACATCAGTTTAGTTGATGACTTTCTGTCATATCATGGCCTGAGACTTTTACTTATCCCCTATCTTCCTCTGTCTCTCTTACCATTTATTCTGTGTGAAATAATATCGTGTTTTTTAAAATCTATAACAGAAGATATACTCTGTGGGAAAACATGCCATATTTTTTTTCTCTGTGACATAAGATTTATTCCATGTGAAATCATATCATATATATGTTTTTTCTTTTGTTTCTAGGTCCTCCCCAATGTCCAAATGATGTCGGTGTAACAGGTCAAGGCCAGAATTACATCATGTTGTCATGGGAACCAGGGTCAGACGGGGGCGCCATTCAATCGTTTCATGTTTATTTTACGAATAACCACGTGACCTGGTACAGACTTGACGTCAGAGATGGCCTTACTTCAGTCAACTTAACTGGGTTGTGCCCACACGTGAACTACTCTTTCAGGGTAGCGTCTTCTAATGTCTTCAGGCCTGCAGTCAATGAGTCCGTTTGTGAAAACACCACATTCGGCAAAATACAACTAAATCAGGGTAAGGGAGTTTCGCTTTGTCTTATGAATTTTCTGATATATTCTTCAATGCTGCTTCTGTCTGTTTTTGTAGGATTTAAATCTATACAAGCACTGGATAACTGGGTTTTTTTCTGCTTTTATTTCGCCTATCATGTCCACGCTTTTTCTTTTGATTTCTTACATTTTCTGTTGCCTGTCTTCACATCCTTCTTAATTTGGATATCACTTAAAATAGATGTATCATTACTTGTGTCCTGTTAAAGATATAATCTAATGTCTCATAACTTTACAATGTATCTTGAACATATAGATCTTTTATATTGTTCCTAGGCGAAAAAAAGATATAATCTGACACATCAGTCTTTCTAATGTAAGAAAAACAAAATGAAACAAAAGTTAATAATTTTCTTCATTGCAGTCTTTCTGAAAAGGCTAAAAGCAATTTCTATACTACTTTTTCTGAGATACGATGGACAAATGGATTACCAAATGGAGCTTCTTGAAGCTGAATTAATATTGCTCTCAGATAAGACCAGATTGTAGCTTGAATGTAACATTCTTACAACACATTTGGCAGTATTGTATAAGTAGTAGCATAAAGATAAAATGTCAGAGAAAGGTATCTTTAACAACATTGCTCTTTGCACTCATATTTAAATCGTTGAGACAGTGTGACAATGTCTTTAATGATATAAAATTCTGAATGTCTTATGTTACCCACATATAACAAGGACAGAACTAAGAAGACAAAAACCATCACGGCTGGTCTGAATGAAACATCATTTTGTCCTACACGAACAGTTTATTGTGTGCAGGTAATATATAAGACTGAATATATACATATACACAAATCCCTGCAGTAAAGCTGTGACAACAAAGTGTTAAAACTATTAAAATAAAAAAGTATGAACAGTTTTATTAATTAACGAGCACATAGTTGTAACGCCTCGGTTTACATCTTATTCATACAAAAATATCGATGAGAAAGAAAAAAAAAGAGAGAAGATAAAATATAACTTCACATGAATGATGTAGAAGAAATACGAATTTGAAAAAAAAGAAATAGAAGAAGCACTTTGCTGTGTCTTAGAAGAAGCTGCGTCCATGTTTGTGTATGAGAGAGTATTGTGAATGTCTGCATGAAGACTTGTGATGTATAGTTTTGTGGTAAATGGGGTTGGGAAAACGGGAAAGGGAGAGAGAGAGAGAGAGAGAGAAAGAGAGAGAGAGAAAGAGAGAGAGAGAGAGAAAGAGAGAGAGAGAAAGAGAGAGAGAGAGAGAAAGAGAGAGAGAGAGAAAGAGAGAGAGAGAGAAAGAGAGAGAGAACGAAAGAGAGAGAGAGATACAATTGTAATCTAACTAAGGAGAGGATGGATAGAATAAATGGACGTGATTGGGGTTGAGGGTTTGTAGCGTACAGTGAGAAGTCTGGAATATAGGTTACAGGTGAGGAAAGAGTAGAACTTAGTATAGAGGAAATATGATCGTAGAGAGAAGGGGAACCTGATTTCTGAGTTCAAACTTTGTTCAGCTACGTGCTCCCTTTATTTCTACACAAACCACAATCATCTATATCCAGCCACCCTCTTCTCTGCTTGACTGCTTGGAAGTCCCAACTTTGTGAGACGAATTTTCCAGCCAAAGCCGAGGTGGGTTTTTCCATATGATTTTATAACTGTGTATTTACAATGTGTCTGAGGTAATTATTCTAGTTATTCTGTGCTATATTAAATATGAATTAGAGATGTTTTTGAGATGTTTTTTTTTCTTTAATGAAAAGTAGCCTTTCAATGTTAAATGTGTATAGAGTAAAGTACGATATATGAGCCTAGTAAATACTTCATTTAATATACAGTGAAATATTACTAGGCCAATATAGCATAGTAGATCTGATATAGCTCTCTAGTGAGTCTAGACATGATGATAGAACCGACTGTCGTATTATTTTAATTTGCCAAATATGGCGATAATATTTTCGACCAAGTGAAAAAAATAGTATAGGATTTTCTGAAGTGATACAAGAACATTCTTCATCCAGTTTATGTGTCATATGTTAACTTACTTAGAGTAAGAGAGCTGTGATACAAGAACATGCTTCATCTAATTTATGTGTCATATGTTAACTTACTTAGAGTAAGAGAGCTGTGATACAAGAACATGCTTCATCTAATTTACGTGTCATATGTTAACTTACCTAGAGTAAGAGAACTGTGATACAAGAACATGCTTCATCTAGTTTATGTGTAATATGTTAACTTACCTAGAGGAAGAGAACTGTGATACAATAACATGCTTCATCTAATTTATGTGTCATATGTTAACTTACCTAGAGTAAGAGAGCTGTGGTGTATTTTGTTAAATTATAAGTGATCTAACTATAATGATCATCGAATTCTGGAGTATGTGTACATTAGAATACCTGGCCATCGTTTTTCATCTTCAAATGACTTTACCCTAGCTCATGACTGCCCTTCGGATGATAAAACATGTTGCCCTTAGCAATAATACTTTATATTTCACGTATCTATTGTATTTATTTTTGCTGGGGGAAATGGGAGATGTTGTCCAACAGGACCACGACAAGATAGAAATGAAGAGACAGTAGCACATGATAGCAGTGAAGAGACAACAGCACAAGATAGCAATAAAGAGACAATAGGACAAGATAGCACTGAAGAGACACTGGGACAAGATAGCAGTGCGAGACAATAGGACAAGATAGCAACGGAGAAAGAATAGGACAAGACAGCAGTGAAGAGACAATAGGACAAGATAGCAGTGAAGAGACAATAGCACAAGATATCAGTGAAGAGACAATGGGACAAGGTAGCAGTGAAGAGACAAAAGGACAAGATAGCAGTGAAGAGACAAAAGGACAAGATAGCAGTGAAGAGACAATAGCACAAGATATCAGTGAAGAGACAATGGGACAAGGTAGCAGTGAAGAGACAAAAGGACAAGATAGCAGTGAAGAGACAAAAGGACAAGATAGCAGTGAAGAGACAATAGCACAAGATATCAGTGAAGAGACAATAGGACAAGATAGCAGTGAAGAGACAATAACTTTTTCCCTAAGAATTCACAAGTCGTCCTCCAGGTCGGTCTTGCCACTTGACGTGCTACTCCCAGTTCTACCCCACCGTCCCATGTCTATCACGTATTTTAGATTTTATTTCCACAAATATAGCAAGGGCAGATACTCAGATCATACTTTGGTATGATTATCTCAAAACTGTAAAAGAGGATATCAAACATTTTTGGAAGAAGTGATAAGAAACTATTTGTTATTGTTATTGTTATAAAGTATATTTTTACCTTCTTATGAGAGAATTTTTAGTTAACAGAACTTTCTGTAAAAGAAAAAGAAAACATGAAACTTAGACATTTGCTAGAAGCCTCTTGTCTATTATAGTTAGCGTCTGATAACTCAGAGAAAATTTACGATAAGAAAACCTGCTCGCATATGGGGAAAATGACAAGAACAAAATTCATCTCCAAGGATAGAAGGATCTCTACCTTTTGGCATTGCACACCCGTCAATAGGTGGAGCTGAGACCTTGGGCCACGCTTGGCTGACCGGGATGGAGGATGGATGGGAACACAGGGATGTACTGGGAAGATGAGGAAAATCTCATGGAAATTGACGAGTCCAGGACGTGACAAGCCTATGGGCCTCTACAACGATGGCTATCAGAACGAGGCAAACAAAGCAGCCAGCAGACTACAGGTGCCGGGGAATGGACATCGTTGAAGCACCATCAGATCCTTCATCCCAAAGTCAGAGTGTCTCTGTAAAACTGTCTCAAAGCCGTCGGACGGGCTGGTGTTGCACTTGGGGCCTGATCTCAGCTTGTCACTGGAAAGGCCTCCTGGGATGAAAGAACGACTTAGGACAAAAACCCCCAATTTGAAAATGTCAGAAACAAATAAAAAAAATTCGAGCCCGGGGGTCGCCTTGTAAAAGGTCCGCGCCAGGTGGTTCCCCCCCCCCCCCCCGGCTACCCTGAGCGAAAGATCAGCTGGTTGGGGGGAGGGCACAGTAGATATTATTCAAATCAACATTTCTGGACTTAGGCCAAAGGCATCAGAATTAAGCAGACAGCTGAAAAAAAGTCAACATCCATACTGCGATCATACAAGAAACCCTTCTATATGGAAAAGATCACTCAGTGCCTGGATACACCATGTACAAATGTGAATGTGGTAATGCAGGGGTATTGTCTCATTTTTAAGAAATGACACCGAAGGAGAAGTTAAAAATAGAAAATCCAATGAGAATGATATCCAAGAGATAACAATATGGGGTGGCGGACTGCTGTACACTGAATAATGTTTATTGTTCCCCAAAGTCCAAAAGTCAAATCAACATACACTGCACAGGCATGCAGAAAACTATCATTGCAGGAGATTTTAATGCACATCTACCATTACTAGGATACAAAGACTGAAACCCTATGGGAAACAACATTAAAGACCTATGAAACACCAGCAACATGATAATATTGCAAGACTCCTCCCCACCAACACTCCTCCACAGAGCCACTGAATGCATATACAGACCTGACCTCACCATTGTCTCAGCAGACATCCACAACGATTGTACTCTGAGAGTGCTTGATGACATAGGAAGCGACCATCACCCTCTTCTTCTACAAATTTCTCACACACGAAACTAAAGACCACACAAACTCCCCTCGCTAGAATTATAGAATACCAGACTGGGAAAAATTCAGAACACAAACAGATGAAAACCTATCAAAATTAAATGACAAAATGAACATTGACAAACTCTACACCAACATAATCCAAGCCATACTTGGAGTAGCCTACAAAACAATCCCCGAAAAAGCAGAAAGAAATATAGCCCCTTCTAGAGAAAATATCTGGAAGACTTACTCAAAAACAAAAGAGCAGCCAGGAAGAATGCAGAGAAAAACCATACTCCAGAAAACAGAATGGAGTACAATAAACTAACAGCTAAGTTAGACAGAAACTAAACAAAAGCAAAGAAAGAGAAGCACATGCAGAAATTTCAACCTCAGAACTGAATGAAAGAAGGCTTGGAAACTCTTAGATAACATGTCAGGAAAAAACAAACTAACCCAAAGCTATTGTGAATCTCTGGTCGAGTCCTCTCAAGTGACTCAAGACAAAGCCAGCACCTTTAACAAAATCTACGCTGCCACCAACAAATCCACCAACAGGAAAGTACTTGACAAGGCACTGGGAAAAGTTCTGAGAAGTAAAGAGAAATCTAGCCTGACAAACATTTCATTTTTTTAAGGAAAACTTTACCATCATGAACTCCAGAGTGCTATGGGTAAGCTACAGATAAGAAAAGCACGAGGACCAGACAAAATATCAAATGAAATGATCCTTCATGTGGGCCCTGTAGGAAAGTCCACATTGCTCAACTCCATTAACAAGACCTGGCAAAGTGGAGTACTACCAAAATCTTGGAAGTCAATTATATTTAAATCTATACTGAAAGAAATATGTCCCAATATATAAACTCATAAACCAGGAGAAGTGCTACAGTATATGACTTTTAATTTTAGTGATTTACTTCTCATTATTCATTCTATAAAATGACATTTAAAAAACGTTTCATCTATTGTGTCGTATTTTATTACCTTCAGTTTAAAACAAGAGGTAAGAACATGGACGTTTCAGCAAAATAGCACATTTTAGAACTGATTTATACAAAGAAATTAATTTAAAATGAATGACTCTTTCCTATAACAACATATTCAAGCTTTTTTTTCCAGATGTAGTAAGACAATTCACAAAAATATTTCATTTAATCCTTTCATGATGATGAGGATGATGATGATGATGATGATGATAATGATGATGATCATCATCATCATCGTATTAATCGTCACGTGCCATAAAGATCAATGTTCAAAGTTCAGACTATGGTTTTACAGCATTTAGAACAATCCTATACATGCCCCCCTCAGCATACATCTAAGAGTATGTTTGCTAATAGTGCCCATCAAATGTTGGTGTTTACGATGAGTTTTCTGCCACACAGTTCATGTTTCCTCCCAGCAACTTTAATTTGTCCTAACTCCAGCAATCTCCTCACAGCTACATCGTTCTTCCATTCCCGCTCTTCATCTTCCCGCAGTCTGTCCAATACATCCCTAGCAATGTTCCCACTGTCCAATGTCAGTCTGAAAGTTATTTGAGCCTATCCAGCATGTCTATCTGCCATGTCATTGCACTCCCTTATGCCCTGGACAATAAAGTGACATTAGGCTTATCACAGCTGACTGGCTTAACAGATGAACCCATTCTTGTCCAAGCAAATTCTTCTCATTTTTACGAAGCATACTCTGTGAGCCCGTCACAATGACACTATTAAGCCCATCATGAGCAACCTGCCATTCCATTTCCGCCGAAGTAGCCTCAGTTTCCACTCACTCGCATGCTTGAAGTGCTCACTTCAAAGGCTCCCGAAAACTGTGTCACTACTCTTCTATTTCGGCAGACAACAAAACCCCAATCACTTCTGCTGTTCAGTGTCAATGAGTCATCTGTATATATTACCATGTTGGAAGACCCACAGTGATGCTGGATGAGATCTTGACCCCAAAGTTCAGCTGCTCCTTGTGCCCAGGTTTAATATTCACGACCCTTCCTTCTGTAAACTAACCTCTGTTAGCTGAGGTAGGTCCTGTACCCGTAACCAGTCATTACCTTTAGGCACCTCATCTAGAGTGCAGGTTGACTTGATTGTGTCCTCGGCTTCAGTCATCCAAGATCTGCCTCGTTTGATACGCCTTCCCTGTATCAATCCTAAATGCAAATGAAGAGGTTGATCCTTCACGTCAGCAACCCTGAGCAGTCATGTGTTTAGAGCTCACACTCAGCATATCAAGCAGAAAGCTCATGCCAGCAACCCTGATGTATGCCAGCAACCCTGATGTATGCCAGCAACCCTGATGTATGCCACCAACCCTGATGTATGCCACCAACCCTGATGTATGCCAGCAACCCTGATGTATGCCAGCAACCCTGATGTATGCCAGCAACCCTGATGTATGCCAGCAACCCTGATGTATGCCAGCAACCCTGATGTATGCCACCAACCCTGATGTATGCCAGCAACCCTGATGTATGCCAGCAACCCTGATGTATGCCAGCAACCCTGATGTAGGCCACCAACCCTGATGTAGGCCACCACCAACCCTGATGTAGGCCACCAACCCTGATGTATGCCAGCAACCCTGATGTATGCCATCAACCCTGATGTATGCCAGCAACCCTGATGTATGCCATCAACCCTGATGTATGCCATCAACCCTGATGTATGCCAGCAACCCTGATGTATGCCAGCAACCCTGATGTATGCCATCAACTCTGATGTCTGCTAGCAACCCTGATGTATGCCATCAACCCTGATGTATGCCAGCAACCCTGATGTATGCCAGCAACCCTGATGTAGGCCACCAACCCTGATGTATGCCAGCAACCCTGATGTATGCCATCAACCCTGATGTATGCCATCAACCCTAATGTATGCCTTTACCTAGTCATAACTGTGTTTAGACCTAACACTCAGCTTATCAAGCAGAAAGCTCATGCCAGCAACCCTAATGTATGATAGCAACCCTGATGTATGCCAGCAACCTTGATGTATGCCAGCAACCCTGATGTATGCCTTTATCTGAGCATGCTTGTGTTTAGACCTCACACTCAGTATATCAAGCAGAAAGCTCATGGCCGCCACCGGAGTATCCCTGATGCAACTCAAGTCCAGTGTTAGAACCATGAAAATTCATGTGCCAGCTTCCCTATGATTGATGTGTAAAATATCACATTGTTGTATTTTATTTTAAAGTAAAATATCACATTGCTAATGTGCTACTATAAGTGTAAAATTTCACATTGTTATCTTGTTACTCAAAGTTCCTACAATTTCTCATACTTTACTTTAAACAGCATGACAGTGCTAATGTTTTATTAGTCAGTGATCAGCTGTGTTCTCTGTGTGTGATGATATTTCTTTGTTGTTACATATAAACATGTTATTGCACGACAATGGCTTAATTGTATTAATAGCACACACAATAAGTTATTTTGATTGTACTTACGTATTTTGATCCTCTATGTAGGAGCATATTGGTTACTTCCCTTTTCTTGCATGAAAATGAACTTCAGTAAAATATTTTTAGAGGGGTTGAGGAGAAGAGAAGAAAGGGAATTTTGCATTGAAATAAACTGTCCACAACAAGAAACCCATAACTACTGATGATCCAGTTTTAGCCATAACTTTGATAAGGTATAAATTTTTAAAGTGAATGAATAACTTTTTCAAATTGCACACAATAATATCTAAAGGTTTAAACACTCACTTAACAGTTTCTTGCATTTGTGTCACGAGGATTTGTTAGTCACAGGAGTTCTCAAGTTAGTATGTTGTGTGGCCTCCACTTGCATCGATCAGCGACTGGCATCTCCTGGGCATAGATACGATCAGATGTCTTATGTGCGCCTGTGGGATGGCTGCCCACTCTTCCTGGAGTGCTTACCATAGATCACGACGGTTGGCTGGAGAAACGTTTCGGCGACAAACACGTCTTTGCAGCTCACCCCATAGGTGCTCGTTCGGATTCATGTCTGGAGACAGGGATGGCCAGGGAAGGGTGAGAATGTTGTTGGCAGTCAGGAACTGTGTGGTGATCCGTGCAGAATGGGGTCTGGGGTTGTTCTGTTGAAAAACAGACCTTTGCGCAGCCAAAAATGGAAGGACATATGGTCGAAGAAGTTCATTGACGTATCGTTTCACATTCAAGGCTCCTTCTTTCGACACCAATGGACTCCTTCCGTTGAAATTGATCATTCCCCATACCACAGTGCGGCGGAGCTTCATCAACGCAATTTTGGGAAAACGCTCATTTGGCCTACTGTAGACCCTTCTCCGCATATCATGGCGGTGCAACAGAAAGGAAGATTCGTCACTAAACCAGACACGTCTCCATTGATTGTCAGCTTTCCAAGGCCGATGCTGCTTGGTCCAAACAAGTCGATTTTGGCGACGGCGTCTCGTTAAGACGGGACAACGGTGAGGTCGTCGTGCCACCAGTCCAGCTTCATGCAGTCTATTCCGAACAGTCTGATCAGATATACGACATCCTGCAATCAGTGACTTGGCACTAGAGGAAGCTGTTGTAATCCTGTTTATGAGGTGATGAACCAGAATAAAGCGATCATTATCTGCACGTAAACACCCTGAATCGTCCACTGCGATGCCGGTCTTCAGCTGAGCCAGTGGCTTGGAAACGTTGCCAAAGTCGACTGATGGTACTCTGCTGCACGTTTAAATGCCTGGCAACCTGACTTTGACTTTCGCCTGCTTGCAGGCGACTAATAGCAATGTGTCATAAATTTTCGCGATAGACGCGCCATAATTGTCTGCTTGAAAATTATCTGAATTTGTTTGTGTAACCTCATCCTTTTACAGGGTTTCCTTTGCGTGATAAGTGAGTTCTGCTCACCACAAAAATCACGACTTTTCCATTAACGCAACGTGAGTTATGATTAAAAAAAAATGCACGATTAGCAAGGGCGGCTACTGTGTTCTGACTATACACGAGAATATCAAAATTCGCACTAAATCATGGATATCTTGGTGACAATTTTTGGTTTCTTTTGAGATACCCGGGAAAAATATTTTTGTCGTAACATATAAATCTCTCTCTCTCTGAACCTTAAGTGCCCAGGGCACATGGGGCTTCCGCAAGGGTTTTCCACAAATGCCTGTCCTTCGCCTTTTTTTCTGCTCTTGTCCAGGTGAGCCCTTTATTGCTCAACATCCTCTCTCTTGTTCTTCTCCATGTCTCTTTTGGTCTACCCTTACTTCTGTTCCCCTGTGGTGTCCATCTTAGTGCTATTTTTGGTAGTGAGTTGTCAGTCATTCGGAGCACATGTCCCAACCATCGCCAGCGTCTTTACTCAGTAATTACTGTCAGTGGCTTCATCTGCATCTCTGCCAACAAGATGTTATTTCTTATGTTGTTTGGCCAAAATATTTGTCTATTCTTGTAACATATAAATAATGAAGCTTATATAAGCTATGCGTTTCTTTATCGTTGGACAGTATATGATTTAAACAAAAAATTTATTCGCTTTACATTTACTTGTAGGTTCTGATGAAGTGAACAGACTTCTTGGTCTTTGGCTCGTAGCTGCGATTTCTGGACTGGTTGGTTTCGCTGGATTGGTTGGATTTCTTATATACTGCTACAGAAGTAAGAACTTCATTAAATGTTTGTTCTGGCCTCAGTTTGATGATTGTATGAGAGAAAGAGAAGAATAAAATGGAAGGAAATAAACTTTAAAGTGTGTAGTAGATCAGAAACCAACCAATGACGGACGTAAAAACAAAAGAGAATGAAACTATTGAAGAACAAATTAGAAGAGAAATGAACCACAGAAACAAACAAAATAGGAAACAGAGAAAGATTTTTAGTTGTATGATTGTGTTTAGACCTCACACTCAGTATATCAAGCAGAAAGCTCATGGCCGCCACCGGAGTATCCCTGGTGCAACTCAAGACCAGTGTTAGAACCATGAAAATTCATGTGCCAGCTTCCCTATGAAAGTTGACAGTAAAGAATGTACAGCTTGCTTTGTCCCTTGCCTTGATGGTACACTCAGCTTGCCTGTGTCCTATCTATTCTCGTATGTTTTCTTCCCATCTACATCGTCTACCTCTTGCTCTTTCTTTTCTTTTCACTTTTCCTTCTAGTGTTCTCTTCAGCAAATTATTATGTTGTTTGATGTGGTAAAAGTGTTTTCATTTCTTCTTTCTTATGTTTCTGAGAAGTTTACATTTCTTTTGGAGCTGCTCTAAAGTTTGTTCATTTTTTTTTTCATTTTCCTTGATATATGACCTGCTTTCCTGTAGATACACATCTCTGACTTTTTATAGATACAGAATAGATATAGGCTTTTATATATCTCATTTTTTTATGGAGGTTCCTTGATACCAAACCTCTCTTCATACCAACCCTGTCTTCATACCAACCCTGTCTTCATGGTGTTGATTGTATGTTTTCTCATTCTCGTTCTTTTCTTTATCTCTGTCTCACATGTCATCCTCTGATTCATTCATTCCACTCCATGATATGATAGTTCCTTCTAATCTGACACATGCAACACAGCCACTTGCACTCTTTCCAATTTTTCTTTGTGTTAATCATCAGATATTTCAGCTACTTGACCTCTCAGGTCTAGTATTTCCACATGTGGTCTTTTCACTTATCACTTCGCGTTTTCTCTTCCGTACTCTTCTCTTTCCCTCCAGTTCACGTCTTCTCTTGCGTACTCTTTTCATTCTTCTGTGTGTGAATGCCCAGAGATTAGACTACGGTGAGTATTGTTAATCTATACATTAGACACCATAGTGTGGTGTATTATCATAGCATCCACAAATATATTCTGTTATAGAAGCACATTCTTACATGTCAATGAGAAGGTATTAACCTTTGTATAATGTGAAACCATAAGTATATAAAAACTTCATTAGAAGTCAAGTATAGTTTACAGATACGAGGGTTGATTGATGCGTTCGCGGCCTAAGGTACAACGGATTATTTGTGGAAAACTGTTGTGGCACATTTCTCAACATAGTCCCCTTAGTTGAGCGACCCTGGAGCATACGGATCCCTTCTTTGTAAAAGCCACCATCTTGTGCCAGTAGAAAGTGGTCTATAGCAAGAATTACGTCATCATTTGAAACAAATTTGCGACCACTGAGCTCTTTTTTCAGTTTGTAAACTGGGTAGAAATCTGGGGAATAAGGAGGATGTTCATGAAGCTGGAAGCCGCATTCATGAATAGCAGCCATTGCCTCCGCCGACTTGTGAACTTTAGCATTGTCTTGATTAAAGATGACTCCTCTCGTCAATTTCCCTCGACGTCTTTTGACATTTTCAGACGCTGTCGTTTGTGATCAGCTCCAAGAAGTTTCGGGAACCATCGAGCAAAAACATTGTCATCTGATGATCATTGTGAATAATGGCAGGAACACGTTTCTAGGAGATGCCCAACTAGTAGGAATGTACCACTCAGTTAATCGTCGATCCTCCATTATCAAGCCATGGATTCTGCCGGTGGTTTCATCGGTGGTTACCGTTCTTCATGTTTGAATTGAGCTGCCCATTTCTGCACTGTGCTGTAAGAAGGGGCACTCTCCCCTAGAGTCTCTACCATATCCTCATGGATCTCCTTCGATAATAAGCCCTTGATGGAGAGGTAGCGAATGACTGCTCAATGAGAAATGTTATCTACTTTCTCAATTTTAGCCACCCATTACCACTTCAGTAGCCTGTACAAAAATGATTGCAATTAATTTCTTTAAACTTGGTTTAATCTTACATTAAGTTGCTCTACAAATGCACCTAATATCAACTGTGTGTTTCAAGTATTTGTATCTTAAGCCACGAATGTATCAATCATCCCTCGTATGTAAATAATGTAATGCAGTCACAGATTACTAACGTATCAGTCACATATTACTAATACGGCAATTACAAATTACTGATGTATCAGATATAACTTACTGATGTGTCACAGATAAGTGATGTGTCATAGATTTTTACATGATAAAAAGAACTTAATGATTTGACACTGACTTTAGTCATTTCCAGAGTAACAAACATATTCTAAAATCTGGCTCCGTATAGCTATTACTATATAGCAGTTTCTGATGCTGTGGTGAATGTGTGAGAATGTAATAGTAAATATTGTGTGTACATGGTTTATTCAAGTTGTTGAGTGAATGCAGAAAAGAATTGTATATAACATTTGTTTTTACATTTTTTTTATGTGTGGATAAGAGTAATTAAGCAAATAAATAGTAGTTTTAAGAAAAATTGTTTCAAGCTTGCAATGTGCAAGTACATTAGTCGTTAGTTCATTGGCTGAATAGTTAATTGGTTAGTTAGTTAGTTGGTTGGTTAGTTAGTTAGTTAGTTAGTTAGTTAGTTAGTTAGTTAGTTGGTTGGTCGGTTAGTTAGTTAGTTGGTTGGTTAGTTAGTTGGTTGGTTAGTTAGTTGGTTGGTTGGTTTGATGGTTGGTTGGGTGGGTGGATGACTGACTGGATGAATGGATGGATGGTTGGTTTTTTAGTTAATGTTTTTAATTAATTTGCAAAACACTTGCAATTGGGAAAGCCTGATATAGAGCTGTGTATAATAAACTAGTTAGCTTCAATATCAGCCATGCTATTATATCACAGAAATAAAGCAATCTTCTCTTCCTCCCCTCCCCTCTCTTTCTCTCTCTCTCCCTCTCTCTCTCTCTCTCTTTCTCTCGCTCTAGGACTGAGTTTAAATAGCATCTGTGCAGATTGCTGTAAAAGAAAAAGCAAACTGGAAATAGTCTACAAACCTGACAATTGCCTGCTGTTGGGCTTGGATAAAACTGAAGGATAAAAATAAAAAATTTGAAACAAGATTTACAAACAACTCGCAGTTTTCCAGCGTGACAGTAGAGTTTTCTGTCAAGTCGCTGAAGCTTGATCGTAGAGTTTTCTGTCAAGTCACTCAAGCTTGACCGTAGAGTTTTATGTCAAGTCGCTAAGTTTGACCTGTTCCCCATGGTTATCTCACAGTGCTGGCTCATTATAAGATTCTCTCACAGAAACTGTTCTT